>CM027083.1:8795714-9406964 GCA_015343265.1 Pao palembangensis | reverse complement strand
ACAGGCACATGTGCCCAGCTGAGGCATAACTTACAGCTAAATAGAATCACACTGATTGTCTTAAAATATTAACATGCCCCATCAGTTTTAAAAACAACTTGGTGACGTAGCTCCTGCGTAAGTTCGTCGCACGAGATGATGGTGAGTCAGGCCGCACAGAGAGGAGAGGCTCTGAATGGCACGCCACACAATACACGCTTCCTCAGTTAGCATGGAGAGTCTGCGTGTTCCATTTAAGGGATAATAAGCACTCTCCGATAATTAGCCTGCACTCATATTTTTTGAGAAAGGCACAATTTCAACAGAAGCTAACGGCACTCTCTTTGTCAGCCTCAGAGAGAACAGTGAAACAGGCAAACAGGGAAAGCAGCAGCAGCCTGGTGACTGCTGAAACAAGCCTTCCAGCTATACGCATGAATTTAGGACGAGGATGAGGCCACTACGTCAAGTGTGTAGTTATCTGAAAACAGGCCAATCAGGAACAAGTGTTCAAGGCCATAATGTGTTATGTAATCCTCACATCACCTACACTGCAAAAGATACAGAGCAGGCGCGTGTAGACACACTCACACACACGGACACTTGCACGTGCACTCACAGACAAAGAGCGGGCATGAATCCTCTTATGCTAGACTGATAGGAAGACTAACAAGACCAGTTCATGATTTTATGGCTGAATGGTTTTTACTCACATTTGCACAGTGTAAGGCCAGAGCACAAAAGACAGCAAACATTTTAAAGTTGTTCTCGTCCGTTTTAGTGAAGGCACTTCCGCTTAGCTTGTTCACCATCTGCACCACACCTATAACAGTCCCCCTGCTCACGATGGGCATGCACAGGATGTTCCGCGTGGTGTAGCCAGTTTTCAGGTCCACCTCTCTGGAGAAAAAAAAAAAAATTAGAAAACACTTTAAATAAAACACCATTAAATCTAATGGATGGGGTTCATTGGAAAGAATATCAATATTGATATTGGATAATTGCAATAGGCATTACCGGTTGAACCGTGGGTCTGCATAGGCATCTGGGATATTTAAGACTTCCCCTGTCTGAGCCACCTGTCCAGCTATTCCTTTCTCTATAGAAAACCTAGAGGAGAGGACAGGGGTTACTGTAGGATACTGCTGAGTAGATAAGGTGACTGAGGTAAGGAAATGTCAATAACAGATCAATAATGAGAAAATCTACGAAATATATGGTTTTGCAAATGACAGCAGCAAGGTGCGACCTTTAGACATTTTCATGATTTTTGTATAAGAATTCTCTTATCTGTATTTAGGCACAAATGTTGTAAAATCAGAAACATGATGTCAAAAATGAACTATATAAATGCTGTAGATGTCTACATTGGAAAATAAAATGCTGGAAAAAAAATTACCTAATTTCTTTGGTTTTCTTAAAGACGGGCTTGCCTTCTTTCTCCTCCCCAATATCAAAGAGGTCAGAGTACAGTTCTTTGTTGTTGTGATCTACCTGGAAGAGTGCGCACCTGTCGGCGTTCACCAGGTTTTTTGCATATATCTGCAACACAAGACCAGCAGAAACAGTTAAAATGGAAGAGGATTAGAATACGGCGTACTGCACTATAGCTGCGAATGGGGTTTAATGACCTTCAAATAAAAAGATAAGACTATACAGGTCATTCCAGCTCATTTGTGAAATAGAGGACTTGAATGACCTGACATGAAGCCATGAAGAAACATGAAGAAACACATACAGAGGAAGAAAGACGCACATTTTCTCAGAAGACACACGAAAGTGATGGTTGATGCACTTTTGATTTGCAAAGCAGAACAACACTTTAAGTTGAACTAACTAAATATTTAATTAGTCCGTCACTGTACGTACACGCTCGATTTGTTCTTATTCTCATTAAAACACACACAATGAAGCACACGGGAGCGACACCAGGAAGGGCAGTCTTGAAGACAATGTGAATGAACACAGACTTGCGGAAATCGCACTCACCATAATGTGTTCAAGTAGAGAATCTATTGCCACAATGTTATCAAAGTATGTTCTGTGCGAAAAGAAGAAATGGCGCATTCAGATGTTTGACAAATGGGGAGATCTGGAGACGATCACATTCAAGACACAAGTGCTGAGCTGCCTAAAAATGCAGGAAACTCTTTAACCCATTATAGTTTATAACAGTGGACACTGAATTACTGTAGAGCTACACATAAAATAATGTGACATGAACATTTTCAACAGTTTTTCTTAAACCTTAACTTTGAGTCTGGTTAACATTCTGAACAGCAGCTCTTACTTTGAAACGTCTAGCAGGAAGTCGTTGAGCTCAGTCTGTTTCGCAAGGCCTCGGCACACCTGAAAACAAACACAAAAAACAGAGAGTTGCTCTTAGACAAAACACACATTTGTGTGTACTGTAAAGGAATCAAGCTGACGTCTAAACATGCATATGGGACACGTCCATGAGTTTCAGTAATAAGAGGGTGTTTTGATGGAGCAGCTACCCTGCCATGTATCACACCTCGCCGAGGATCAGAGGTCCACTGTGGCCAGCGTTGCAGTGGGACAGCACCTCGGAGGTGTTATCTGTTCTTATAAAAACAGCACTGGGCCGTAATGACGTCTTTGGGGAGCTGTTTGTTGAATGTACGGCTGAGTTGATTGGACTGGGCTTTTCCCCATTGAAAACACCAGTGCAGAACCAGAACAAACAAAGTCACCCAGGACAGGTCAGGAAGGTTTCACTTCAGCTCTTTAGGACTTGTAGGATTCCTCTGATGATGTTTTCTTACCTGTACTTGGTGAATAGCAACAGATGCCCATGCTAAATTAGCCGTTGCAACCTGGGAGAAAAAAAAAATGCCATTTAAGATTCACAATGGTTAACTAAAACACCAGGGAAATGAAGGACAGGAGATTAAAATGCAGGGAAACTGTAAATATGAACATACACTAATGAGTGACACATTTAACAAAAGAGGGAGGCAAAAAGTTAGCATTCCATTTTATTCGAGGCGGTGGTCCCATTCATCATTTACTGACTGGAATTTCCCTGACAGATGGCGGAGGGCATGTTGTAGCTGCGGGCCCACGATTGATTTTTAATCTGACATTTTTCCTCATTTCAGTTTAAAATACATTTCAGATGGATTCCCTGCGTTCTCTCTGTTTTCGCTGACATGCTGGTTCTTTTAGGCAGTGACTCTAACAGAGCTGTGAGTCAGATTTTATCTCGTGCTTGATTACTCTGCTTCAAACTTGTAGTCTTGGGACTACAAAACATTAACTAAAACCCACAAATTTAAAACAGATATGAATCAGGCTCGGAGGACGAGGCTTGATGTTTTTTTCTGCGAAAAAAGACCCAGCTTTGCAACTTTTGATGATTTTGGTTTGGATCAGACTGACCTCCTGGTGACTAAGGTTAAAGGGCTCCCTGCCCCGGTGCCGGTGCAGCTCCAGGACAGCGATGATGTCCCCGATGGCAGTGAGGATGGGTAGGCACAGGACAGAGTGAACATGGATCCCTGAGTCTTGCCCTGTTCCGTCGGGGAAGCGCTCGTCCTGCAGCACGCGAGTCTTTCGTTAGGGGTAATTTACAGACACTGAAGACAGGGGAAATGCTTTTGAAGGTTTTATATACAGTATTAGATCGTTTTGGTGTTTCCTGTGAATTGGCTTTTTCGACAAAGAACCTTTCCTGCAACCTCTTCCTGTTTTTTAACCCTTGATGGTGGTGTGGACAGTTAAACAACTATCAGCTGTTCACACTTCTGTGGTTGGTGCATCCCCTCTTGTGAGACTACGGTCTTACCCCTGCAATGTCTTCGACTAGTAGCGTTCTGCGAGTCTTGGCAACATGAGCGGCAATGGTTGTCCCAAATGCGATGGGACCGGAGGGGATGAGGCCCGGAGGGCCATCCTTGGCCCTTGTTGGAGTGAACAAACACAAGCTCTATTGAAATGCACAGATGAGAGAAACACAAATGGAGAAAGAAGAAGTCAAACGCAAGCCTATAAATGCACGAGTGTATGCAATGCACTCAGTAAATACCACCTGCACTTACATTGTTGCTTTCTCCCAAGAAGTAAAGTGCAAAGCCATCTGCTTTAGTTGCTGCAGAAAGAACAGATATGGCATAGAGAGTATTAAATACAGCCAACCGGGTCACTTAAAGTAGATCTGGTCTGTGACACGTTCACTTCTACTACTGACAACCACAGAGTGGGTAAAAATCATGTGTCCAGTTAAAATCTTTTAACAGTGTCCTAGATAACAATGAGGACACTTTGACTTGAGACAGGCTTTTACTGCCAGGCTCCTCATTCCAATCCCAGTTTGGATTTCCGGTCCCAAGACAGAAAGTGGTGAATCGGCTAATCAAGAATAATAAATTAGCTAATTAATAATTAATGGACTTGCTTCTGTTTTATTTTCACATAAAAGAGGTGTGCACAATGAATGGGGTCTGCAGCCATGTTCTCTTCAGAAGTGCACGGGTTAACAAGATGCCTCATCATCCTCAATTTCCCATAGGTGTACATTAGGAATGGCAGTATAACTGGAATTTTGTCTGGAGTGTCTGTCTTTTACCAGTTTGAGCGAGGATGAGCATCAGCAGTAACAGAAAATGGATGGTTTCAATGTCGTATAATCACCTTAACATAGACTGATCCTTCTATAACCATCCATAGACATACTCTTCATCATCGTGCTGCACCGTCCACACAAGACAGCAAATAGAAAGAACAAACACTGGAACTGCAGACAAGCTTTCACGCTTTCCTCTATTCCAGTGGCGTGGTCAGTTACAGTTTAAATCCCATATAGAAACAGGAACTAGGATCTATTTTAAAAATGTTAAACTTACATTTTTAAAACTTTAAAATTTTAAACTATTCTTTATTAGATGTTCATGGGGCAACTTAGTCCAGTGGCTGAATTGCTAACAAAGCTCCAAAGACATCTTCATCCACTTTGGACTTTAGATGCCAGTGAGCTTAACTCAAGCTGTCTACTTTACCTGTTTTGATGATGTTACATAGCTCATAGAGCAGCAGTTTGTTGTCTCCTCCAGTGTCCAGCCGCTGCTCCATGTAGCTGTTTAGTTCATACACCACACCCTGCATATTGGTGTCCTGGTACTGCTGGAAACAAGACGCGCAGCATAAATTGCAACTCCACGGCTTGTGCAACAGCACAAGTGATGCTAGCTTGATAAATTGGCCATTCACAACTATCAAGGTCCTCTTTAACACCCTAAAACAATTTCAGTGACATTTTCTAGCCCTGGGATGCCTCGGTAGTACTGAAAGGATGCCACCGCAGCTCCGCAGCTTTGATCGGAAGCCTGGCAAACTGCACAGTTCAGCCTGGGCTTAAAAGTGCAGTTATATAAGAGGCAGACCTCCTGCCATGTACGAGGCCAGAGCCGTCTACTTCTGCGCCTGCAGAGAGGGTGAGGAACGGACGACAGAGACAGTGGCGCACTTGAAATCCTTCCCCTGTGGGACGCCTTCAATTCTCCCACATCCTCTTTGCAGACATATAGATGACTAAGAGGTCAACTGACCTTTGGTGTTGTTTTTTTTTCTTCGTGTGTGTGAAACTCAATTTCTGGGGTTCACCTGTGTGTCGTGTACTGACACCTGTGCTCCTTCAGGCCCAACCGTTGGAAGATGGCAAAAGTATGAGTGTCAAGCACTTATGCGGCGTGCACGGAAATCAATCTTACAACCTATTTTCTGTCTCATGTGGCAATCTTTCTCTTCATTAGTTTTTGAAAATAAACTGAACCTGCCTTTGTTACTGCAACCAAGCAACACCAGAGACACAAAGAATGTATGAACATATTGATATTTTTCATCAAACATCATGGTTCTGCAGAAATTAACAAAAAAAACCCCAATATATTATTCTAATACAATAATACGTTTTTTTTTCAGTAAATAAATAAATAAAAAAAAGGAAAATAAAACAATATCTTACCCTGCTGACTTCTTTCGCTGATGCATCATCTGTAAAAGAGTGAAATAAAGTCAACATAAATATATTGCACCACGCTGAGGGTCACTTCCACTATCATATTAATTAAATGAGATATGGATAATAACAATGTACTTTTCACACATTTGCATACTTGGTTCTGAAAAAGGACTGCAAATAAAGATTATTGACATTTGAAGATTAATTAAAGATGGAAGAAGCTAGGGGTGTAGAAGTGTAGTGTTGCCATCTGTTAATTTTGAATATTATTCTACTTGCTACATTAGCAGAAATTTGGACCAGGGTGCCCAAATATTTGCAGTATTGGCTGAGGAAGAAAATTCAACAGAACTTTGACTCAGCAACTCAAAATATCTGAGTCTGCGAAAGAAGAGCTGACAAGCTGGCGATTATAGAGATTATAAGAGGCTGAAGGACCACAACAGCCACAGTGGGTCTATACCACACCCCCATACGTCAGCCTGAGTCTGTATAAATTTTCCGGACTTTTGAGGCGTGTGTGCTGGAAACACCAACCACACAGTTTACCAGGAATTTTTTACCCAGGTTAGTAAATTTCTGGTCATGAAGTTTCCTGGAAATGTTGGTAGACAATTGTCTGCACACATACTACAATAAAGAATAAAGTCACGATTGCTCCTTACATCTAAGAGGCTGTTAAATCCTTTTACACCCTTAATTTAGACAGGACACCGGTAAACTAGCTTAAACTGGTCCTAAAACATCGATTGTATTTGTAACCCAGTGAAAGACCTAAAGATAAAAGACAATGAGGCAAATATTCACAATTGGATATATTTCCATCTGGATTTTAAAGAAAATTTAAAAAGCAGGGTGAGAAATCTAGAGTAGAAGACAGAATTTTAGATATTCTAGGCAAGGCCATTTAACGGCCAATTTAATGGCCAATTTAAAAAAGATAATATCATAAGAACAAATATGTACAATGAAACCTGTCTATTTCCTCTGGGGTTCCATAATTAGAACTTCAATTTATAACTTCAATTTATGTGGATTAGTATAGTTGTCCTGGACTGGTCACCAGTTCATCACAGGACTGGCTGACAGGCTAATATAAAGAGACATTTTCTTTAAAATAGAATTAATAAAGATATTTATCCAACAAGTGGAATGTTGTTGCCTCTGGTGAAAATTCGGAAATATCTGTGTGTTGGACAGGCGACAGGCGACAGGCAGACAGACAGGCACATGCTGATAATTATCATCTCTGTACACAGACACTTAAGAATGTGATAATAATGGAAGCTCCAGCCAATCACAGCCCTTTCTGGACTCAGTCTCGGAGCGTTTCTGTGACTACAACTCCGGCTGAAATGGAAACCACTGACACAGATGGAGTTGTTCTTTATCACACTTGCGTCAACAAGCACGTCAACACCAGCAACTGCTCTGCTCTCTTGAAAAACTTGTGATCAGATCAGACCGTGCACAAAGGACATTTTAGAAACAGCACCGCCGACTCGAGCCGCTTCTCTTTTGAAACCGGCTTCTTGGTGCATACAAAGACAAGAGGAATAAATATCAGCCAGCTACGGTGTTTGTTGCTTTAAACATTCCTCCAGTACGCTCTGATTTTCCTAACTTAGCCATGAGAGCTATTTTAGAGTGAACCCCTGGCCGGGCATGACGTCAATCAGGGAAGCGAGAGCTGCACTTCAACGACTTCAAACCGCTTTGAAAAAAAAAAAAATGAAAATATACAGAGATCCGCTTTCCATGAGGACCTTGTGAGGCCAATATTCTGACACGAAACCATCTTCTACAAATACATTCAAAGTCTGACTGTGAATGCACAGGGAACTATACAAATTGCTATCTTCAGTGCAGAAAGAGAAGTGCACAGAGTAAAATGTTTGACCTCTCTGGTTACGGTCCTAAAGTTGCTTTTCAGCCAGCTGATCAACTTCAAGGTGCATCCATGAACGTCCATGAAGAGTACACACAACCTGACAGCTTCAAAAAGGAGATGAGGTTGAATTATTTCCAAACCTGATGTCAGAGAATGCTGAAAATAAAATGCTCTCCAGATGTATCAGATCCACTGGCGCACAAAAAATAAAGATCTAGACTCAACTAGCTGTCATTGAATGGTGCAATTTTTTCCACAATATCCTTGAAATAACTATGACAGCATCATTGTCAGCTCGTATAAATCCAAGTAAAATAGGACAAGGATACAGGAATTAGTTCATTTACTAAGTCAGTGATACTGAACATTTCATGTTACTCATATTTCTGTCCTCGGTAACTCTTGTTCAGAGAGTGTGGCCTTGTGGGATTCATTCCTGGAACAAAAGTCACCTGGAAATGCTTCCCCGGGGTTCACATCGATAGTGAAATCAGACCCTCAGTGTGGAGATTTTTGAACATCTCACAGGAACTCTTTTATCTTGTTTGTTTAACTATGCTCCTGTTTCCATAAAATGGCTCATATAATTATCTTATAAACAGAATGTGGGTGCCATTGGTAACGGCAATCTTTGTTTGAGCAGGTATAAATGTCTGGGGATTAATCAGATACCTGGGAGGCAGAGAGAGACAGACAGGCTCTGAATTACATAAGAAAGACAGGAAGTACCGAGTGTGTGTGTGTTTTATTGCCATACATCGTGGCCCATCAGCCATCAACATCCACTGTCCCATATTTTCAGGGACTCCGCTGCTGCTTTTAGTAAACACAAGAGAAAAGGGCTGAAAAAATAGCGACTGCTGCAAACACACCTGTCTAACATCTGAACCTGGCGAGCAAATCGGCCCTCTTCTAGTGACTTCATGGCTGCCTTTGATTTCTCTCTGAACTGTAACTTGGTGAAAATGTTTGCCTGGTGCTGTCAGCCGATCTCACGTTGGTACAGGAGCCAACGTATCAGGCCGCGTAAGGAAAAACCACTGGCTAAGCATCAACAGGACTGCACCAAGAGAAAGCTTCAGAAGGCTCGAAACACTTCTGCACATTATTATTATTATTATTATTATTATTATTATTATTATGAGGGTTGCAGATTATCCCCTGTTCTGCGTTAGGATTTTTCATTTCATATTTTATATTTTTTATATTCATATTTTATATTTTCCAAACAGACACAGCAAACAGATCTCATTTAAAATAAATGCAACTGTGTGACGTCAGACGTGACAAACGCTCTCTGGTCTGGGTGTTAAATTTGATCCTACAATAGTTCCAACGCCACAGAAGCAGAATGAGAAGCCTTTTCACGCCGCAAAAATTATTTGCACATATTGATTTCATGCTGTGTAACAAAAGCGCTTGCGTCAGTGTGGAATGCTTGTTCAGCAGACGCTGACACACAGACACACACACACACACACCCCTCAGTTTTTACAGGCCCTCGATCTGGATTTTCTGTTCATTCAGATTTACCCCTAACCTTGACCCTTACCCCAAATCCAAAACCTAACTCTTCACCCTGAAATATGTTATTTAAGTTGCAGAATTTCAGTCCTTCATAGATAACTGAACCCCATCCTGAGTTGAAGCCCTTTCTGCCTCATCTAAAATGACAGCAATTTTCAGACATTAATAAAAAATAATGCCTGAACTTACATTTGGTCCAAGTATAAAAATTTTCCTACAAGCGAAAACGTCACACACCCTGAGTCTAATGGCCATGACAGCTGATAATTTGACGGCTGCTTTATTGACCAATGGCCTCACGTGTGCACGCAGGCACACCACAGGCAGCCAACAGTGACTCCAGCTCCATCCTGCTCCATCCAGCTCCATCCAGCTCCATGAAAGATGGGCTGTTTACCTTCACTTGTGCTCATATAGATTCCCATTATTCCGAGATATTTTCTCAGAACAGTATTCAGAGATTCTGTATCCACCTCTGTGTGCTTTCAAATATAAAAATTTGCCAAAAAGCTAAACATAATAAGACTTTGCAGAACACAAAAATATACATTAGGCCGATTATCGCGTGTTGAGTGAGCTCTCATGAAGACGGCCCCTCCTTGTTCCCGATATGGAAAGCCCTGCAGGTGAGACAGTCCTCTTATCACGGTGTGGCGGACTATGAGGTTTTGCTGCACAAGTATATCTTTGTCTGTCTGCTGCCAAAACCTGTTTGGGAAACTGAATCAGCTGCTTAAAGCACAACTCTCAAAGGGCAAAGTCACTCTCAGACTTCTCTAATATTCTCTCTGCAATTTTCAGAAATGCAGCAAATAGTCCCACATTTACATGACCACAAACTCCAAATTAATTTATTTGGTTGATCAGATTGTAGCACCACTTCCCTCCTGACAAATAAAATGTATATTAAATACTGTCCTGTCCTGTTTCACAATGAAGGAATCCTTGTCACAGTTCTTTACTGTCTTATATGTTTTGCTATAGTGGCCAGAATTATAAACAAAATGTAAACATAAAACCACTGTTAACTCATGACTCTGACATGTCCTCTGAAGACTAATCCTCAAGTAGAAGTGTGACTATGGATTATTGAAGATCTAAAGCAAAAAAACAGAACCGATAACCAATGGCGGCGTGAAATCTTTTTCTGGAAATAAAATCTGCAACAGAACCATAACACTGACACACACTCACAGTGTGACACACACACAGTGTGTCACACACACTCACAGCAGTCACAGAGTGTAAAGCTTAGGTGCACAGAGCAACTGATTTATGTTGCCCATCACATGATAGCCGGGAACATGACTGTCTGCAGGGAAGGCTTCCAGGAATCAGCGGTTATTTCATTGATGATCACATGACGACAAGTCCCGCTACCCATAAAAATTTCAGATCAATGTGATCGCTACAAGGATGCAAATATAGGCCTCAGACAACTTTAGCTAGGTTTTATTACCTGCATTATTCAATTAACTGCGTAAACTCACTTGAAAACATGACATAACAGATTTCACCCACCGGTCAATCCACTGCAGACCAAGCACTTAACATAATATGAATAATACATATTATTATTCATAGTTTTTTTGCATGTCATTGGATTAAAAAATAGTTGCGAGTAAACTCTTATGAATATAATATTGTGAGTGATGTTACACCAAGAGTTGAGTGAATTATTTCTAAAGTAATGACTGACTGACAATTTAAAAAGTTGCCCGAGAAATGTGCTAAACTGAGCTAGTTGAAAGCTAAGTTGAGATGAAAGTATTTTCTCTGTGAGACCTAGTTTGCATGCATGCATATGAAGATGTTTGCTGATCACACTGAAGTCTGCCAGCCTCTCGGCTCCAGTCCCCAACCTCCTATTAGCAGGAGTTTATGCAGCCATTTAAGCAAAAGTGTTCAGATGTGCTGACTTGTCACAGAGCGGCAAATATAAAATTTACTAAACCAAAACTGAAATACCAAATGCGTTACATTTATGGTTAAAGTCAAAGAATGATGATTCTGCTGCAGTTAAATAAATAAAATAAGTTAAAATTGTTGCGACATTTTTTCTGAAAACTGCCATTAACCAATGAAGTGATGTAATTTTTAACCAAAATTGTTCTTTGGCAGGTAAACGAGAGGCTATGAATTAAAAGCTGAAGAAAAGAAAAAACAAAAAACAAACTTTAAGTTGATTTATTTAAGTTTCATGCCAATTGAGCAGTGATGGAAGATTATTTAGCCTTCCTCTTTGTGATGTTTGTGGAACTGTGTTTGACTTCTGCTGCTGTGGTCTGAGTGAAATTATTTCTGCCTGGTGCCAACAAAAATTAAAATGGTTTGTTCTTTCAAACACACACACACTCATAATAAGGGAGTCAACATTTCTACACAGCGTTAATGAATTCCACAGACTTTGTGAAAAAGCAGCGCCAAAATGTGACATCTCCATACTTTGCCAGCTTTCCCCTTCACTTCAGCCCCCCCACCCCCAAACCACCACCATCATCCCCGCCCCTCCCCTGGGCCCCCTTCAGCCGGCCGCATGTCTCTGGAGGTCGCCTCTGACGTCAGCAGCTCGACTGGGCAGCGTGCCAGCGCTGTGGGCCCTTGATGGATGTGGCTGGTCTGAGAAACAATCCGGTGTGTGTGGAGCACACGGCACACACTCAGCTCGTCCTGCTCAAACACACCAAATGACCCGTAAACAGCCAGCAGGCCTGTTGCCTGTCCCTTTCGCCTGTCGATCACACACACCAACTATTAAACGAGACACGTGAAGATGAGTGATTTGTGCTGCAAGCGGCCCAGGATAATAAATGCAGCCCACAGAGGCGCTCCCCGCCTCAGATCTGGCTGTTTTATGGTCTTTCTCAGCCAGCACAATAAAAGTAAACGACTGACATGTCTGCAGATATCTTGGAGAACTTTGATTTCTGAGGGATTAGTCGTAAATTGGACATTAAAATGACAAATCTGCACCTTTTCTGCTAATGTTAAGGCTATGAAGACAGTTGCAGGGTGTGTGTTGTGGGCGCGTGTCATGTTGGGTATACCTGCAGGGCTGCTGCTCGTCTTCTTCTTTAGCCATCTGTCCAACGTCTCTGTGCTCACGCTCTCCAACACGAAGTCATCCAGCATCTGCGGGTGCAGGGAGAGGTAGGCCTTCACTTTCTCATCTGTCAAACCTGCAGCACACAGGGAAAGAAAAAAAACAAAAACATTCACTCACAGCTGCACTGAGTCAGAAATTTAAAAATTAATCTGGGCGATGCAAATATAGACAGCATGGAGGGGAAACAGAATGGAACTAATGTCAAAGGTGCACAGTGTTCCCAGCAGTCACCAAAACAAATGCACACAAAAGGTCGCCTCTTCCTCGCTACTCCTGCTGCCGCCGCTACAGTTGACATGCACGCCAGCTCACTTATGTTTACTGTAAAACTGTGTCTCCAGGGATAGGAGCCTCCGACAGAGGCAGCGGGATAAAGGAGGACCCGATTGTGCTTAATAGGCAATTATGTTCTTGAGAGCTCGCTAAGTGCTGCCGTTTACCGTCTTTGTTGTCAGGGAACAAAGCCATTTGCCAGACCATCGTTGGGGGAAAGTTGTTTTTAATACACCCACTGGCGTCTGAGCGGCCGTCACGATGCCCTAGGAAAACATCACGTCACTCACGCAAATTGAGTGAGCGTCTAAAACAAAGGCTTGGAAGTGCCTAAACTCTGTAGTGAGACGTCATCCCCGCATTAGACTTTGAACACAACCCACACATGAAACGCAATCAGTGCTGAGGAATGAGAAAACAAACACGGCACGGCTCAATTTACACTTTATGGTATGGCGTGCTGCATTTGTGTCTTTTATCAGATAATAGTAGACAGGCCCATCATTTTCTAACCCCCCCACCCCGCTCGTTATGCAGGTTTCTCTTCTCAGGGGCACCTATGCAGAGTCTGTTCCACCAGAGTACACGCAGCTGGAAGGCATGTGTTCGGCTTTCAGACATGCAAACATCCACAACGGAATGAAAATATTGCTAAGTGGGGTGTCTCTCTTAAATCCCGCGTGATATTGAGGCAGGAATGGCTGCAGGCTTTGGACAGCAGTGCCGGACGTGGTGGGTGGCAATAGCTTGCCTGTTGCACCGAATGACAAAATAAACCCAGATGCAGGAGCAGGAAGCATCCGGTCAACTGTAAATATACAGATCTGTGCTAAGATGTAATGAATATCATTTTAAAATCAATATTCAATTTTGATACTAATTAAAAAACAAACTTCTTACAGAAGTAAACAGGCTAGCTAGCACAGCTATGGCCTTTCTATCTTAGGACATCTGAGCAGCAGCCATGTGTCAGTGTGTGCTCTGCATGTGTGCGCGGAGGTCGGCCAGGATTGTAGAGGTAGGCAAATTAGGTGGGGGTAAGCTCTGGGTGCAGGGGATGCTGCTGTTTGAAGCTGTCCAGACACAAAACACAGATCTTAAGGAGCAGACTGCCTCACGAGACTCCTGGCCGGCTGTGACGCACATCGGGAGAATACGGCTTAATAAATCATACAAAGTAAATGTAGGAGTTGGGCTGAAGGAGCCCTGGGGGGGGTGGGCACTGAGCAACACAGAGAGGAGTAAAAACAGCAGTGCAGCAAAAGACCCTCACAAGTTTGTTCTATTTGCAATACAAAGACGGCGCTGATGGGTAACACTACAGAGAGAGGAGCAAAAACAAGGGTCCTGTTTCGGTTTATGAATACAACTTTTGTGCTGGCAAGGCTCTGAAAATAGTTTAGCTATCATATGTGTGCACATGAACAAAAAATAGTCAAATGTTCTATTTCAACAGGGCAAAAGCTGCAGTGATCAGATTGCGCAGTGGTGATAAGGAGCCATGGGTAGAACTCTGCGGTTAAAATTAATCTTGGCTTTTTTGTTGAAAAAAGATAAAAAAAAAAGAAAAAATGCATCAACTCACGCTGTTCATTTGAAAATATGGCCAAAAGTTTACCAAGCAACAACAGTTGCTTGGTAGAGCTGCCGTTTGCTTGTTTTTAGATCATGGGATAAAAAACAGATGATTAAAATTTTGATGTTCTAGATTCCATAGAGACTTTGACTCTTGAAGGCCAAGGGGCATAAAGAAATACAAACATTAATACATAATATTTAAATAAATATAAAAAAATATATAAACTTTTAGCATATTTTTATCCCATTCAATGGAGAAAAAAATTCAAATACAGTCAAATAAATAAATATCAGCTGAACGAACCAGAATCTGCTCTCCGAACATGTTTTCAGATGCATTTTGAGCAGAGCGATGGCGCGAGTGAACGGCGGTGTATTGTTCTGTAATTCATCTCTCTTGGACCTTGCTGACCACAGCCTGGAGGGGAAAAGTTCAGGAACACACGAGAGAGGGGAAAATAAAAGAGTGAAGGGAAATAGCTGGAGTCTCTGGTGAGAGTCGAGTTCAGTGGGAAACTAAACCGAACACACGCATGCACGCTCACACACACAAATCAGCTCCTGCTCTGTGACGGTCAGGTGTGACTGTTTGAGGTAAATAAACTTTCGCAACCTCCATCAGGCTGCACTAAATACTCCAAAAACTTATAGACTAAATATCTGCTGAGCATCAGACACTCGTGCTAAAGCTATTTGTAAACACCCAATATTTGAGGAGAAGTTCTTCCGTGGACCAAAAACATCGCCTCCATTTGAAAACAAAACAAAAAAAAAAAAAAACGCAAACAGAAACAGAAACATTCTCGCTTCTCCTTATATGCCTGCGACTGTCAGACGCCGTCTCGGCCTAAGACAGAAACCTGGGAACAGTTGCAAAACAAATGCTTTCATTCTGAAATCCTTCACGAACTGAACAGGTTTACGTGGTCGTTTCTTTAAACCCCAACTTAAATCTCAAACATTTAAAAACGTGAAGAATGGAGCTCACGCTCTATTTGTTACTGTGGATTAAAGTCCGTGTACGTCCTAGTGGAGGAACATAAGTGTGAAATCATTTGTCTATACAGTGCTGAGAGCCTTATAAAACACAGCCTGCGTCTGCACTAAAACTTTGCTGCCGCTGTCAAATAGAAACGCTAACCGAAAAAAAGTTTTGAAAAGGCAAATACCATCAATCTCACTTCGAGTGTTGCTCTGGAAAAGATGCCAGAGGAATTTGGCCCAAAATGGTGATGATGATCGATGGTCCCAAACATTCCTGCTACTTTCTGTCAGCTACACAGACTTTCCATCGGCTTCCCTCTAAACTTCCGCTGGCACCGACACACTCGGGGTCAAGTGTCGGTGTCCTGGACCTGTGATGAGGCGGCCTGATCCAGAATGGTCTTACTGGGAACCGTATGCGTACGGTGATCTGGACACAGAGTGATTGCAGAGGTCGACGCAGCGGCTCCCAGTTTACAGGCCTCTTGATTTGGGCGACGATTGCGTCTCTGCTGTATCATCAGAGATCTTTCCATGCCTGTTATTTCAGAATATAGTTGAGCCGTTTGCATTAGATATTAAGTCATTTTAAACTTGGTTTGAGTTACTATTTGACAGCAAAGTGGAACATAGTGATTGTTAGCTATGCCCTGCCTCTGATTGGCTGAAAACCTGATATTTTAAATTCTGAATCTGTCTTTAAATCAGCGCATACTCCAGCCTTTTTTAAAAATATTATGCACACTTTATGCACTTAAGTAAAACTAGTGGGGCTAACAAGTGAAATAGAAACATGTCTGTTTAGCTGTCAAAATGTCCACAAAATAGTGCCCAGAAAATGTAAAAGTATTCTCACCCCTTTAGACAAAATAAAGGTGGGAATCTGTTTGCTATGCTGCATGACTGTAAGTGTTTGTCAGGGGCCCAGTTGGCTGAGATTTTGGTCCTGACTCAGACTTGGACTTCCTGTGTAAAAACTGAAGCCCAAGTTCATGCGGCGATGTATTCTTGCGTAACACTGCGACGATACCACACCCTGGGACCCAAAACCCAAAGCGGCCGCACTGTGCCGGACTCTCGCGTCCAAGTTTCACAGTGAATTCGGTTTTGTTTAAGCAGAATGTGTTTATGCTATCGCTTGCAAAATGGTGTGTATGTGTAAGCGCCAGTTAGTGGTGTTAATGTGAAAGATCCGCTTTCAGAAAGTCTAGAACAAATTATATATTCTTGGGGAGCAATAATCCAACTTTTACGAGCACTTTTTATTAAGGGAATCACGAAGGCACAGTGAGATTTTAAATAGAAAAGCAAAGTAAACTGCCTGTAAAGATACTGCAAATAAAGCAAAGCACTTTTATTAGATTGTTTTTATTCTTTTTTGGTATGAATCTGTACTGAAGCAGAGTATATAAAAGAATTTATAAAATATCACTGACGTAAATGTGAGATTTTCGCAGATCAACATTTATTGGTGTTCTGACAGAAACCTGCAGTGAATAAAGAAATCAAAACAATAAAAGAACTCTAAAAGAGCAGCTTGATTCATTTGTCTCTGCGGAATCATGTCCCCGACCCAATTTCACAATCGCTTTACTTTAAACATGTCAGACGTCTTTTGCTTGAGCAAAGTGTGTTTCTCGCCGAGCCCAAATAATCCCACAGCTCTCGAAATGAGCACAACACAGGCAACTTTGTCGCCAAAAAGCTAAAAGTTACAGTTGATGACTTCTTTGAAACTAAGATCGAATTTGTTGGGTCAAACAAGTTAAATGATCAATAACAGTCCGAGTTGTGCAGAAAGGTTTTGTCAGTTAAATTAGCTCTGGTGCACATTCGCTCCTGACGGATCTGATTGATAACAGCTGTTGACTTTTCCAGCAAGCATACAAACTGCAGAAAAGAGAGCACCTTCATGCACCCAGCAGAAGGTCTAGGCTTCTGGCTTTGAACCGGCACAGAAATACCAACCAGTAATATCATTCCAAACTCAAACAGGTTGCTCCAGGAGCGAGTCCAGGTCTTATGGACTTTCCTCCAGTCCAGAGATCCTCGCATGACCGCCACAGTGAGTAACACCTTCATGGAAAGGTGAAAACTGACAAAGTGAAAGTTCTTTCCAACTTTGACCAAAACTGTTGCTCTGGGAACAAGGTCCAGCCAGTCTTCGTGCTAGAGAAACTGGATGTGGAGCTCTGTCAGAGACAACCTGTGCTCAAAGCCCCGAATGATGCATCATCCTCGGCTCACTACCAAATAGCAGAAGCAAAACCTATTGAAATGGGAGTGAGGGTGCTGCCTTAAGTCTCACGTGCGCTCTAGATACGACACATGTGGACTGCTGGTCGAAGCCTAAGGATACTGATCGAATGCTGCGGTTCCTCTGACAATCTAGGGGGCAGTTTCAATACAGAGTTTTGAAAAATTACAAACATGGTTATAACATTACCTCACCCAGGCACTGAGACAAAAATCGACAACAAAACAGCTGGGAAGAAACCTGACGGCTACTGGAAGCTTGGTTTAGGCCCCAGACAGGACCTGGGCAGTTTAGTAACATCTCTGGTGGATTCAAACTTTCATCCACGCTAACATGAACAAGGAAAAGGGGGGTATCAACTATTGTTTTCCCTTAAATTTAGACAAGCATAAATAAACCTTTATATAAGTTGATGATGTAGATTTACAATGATTGGCAAATGCTTGGTTGTCACTGGGAGTAACCACCTAAAAGATCCATCAGAGCCAGTGTGGGGAGGTACAATTTTAAATTACTATTATAACATTTTACCAAAGCCAGCAAAATGTTTAGAAAGACTCTGAAGCTGGAGTTAATGAACCGGCAAGTCTATGAAGCTGAAGCGTACCCAGAGCCTAACCAGAAAAGAAGCGTCTCTGTTTCTAGAATTTATTTCAAAGCCAAGCGGCGAAATCAGCAACAGCGGCTGATGGCGGAGACGCTCCTCTGCCGCAACGCACAGATGAAAAATGCACATGAGAGAAAAAGGGAAAAGACCACTTTCTCTTGAAGCGCACTACTTCTGGCAAAGAGTCAAGGGCAAGCTGCCAAGGTACTACTTTTCACTTTCCTGACATGAGGCGGAGGCAGGAAAGGGGAGGGGAGCAGCGCGGTGCGTGCGTCAGCAGGTCCGCCTGGGACTCCCTTGCCAGGAGGTAGGAAGAGCATGTGGTTCTTATCTTATCTATGGGAGGGCTTGAGCACAGCATCCAACACTGACATTCAGTGAGCAGCAAAGAGGAGGAAGAAAGCAGACACTGAAGATCAAAACGCTTTGACTCAACTCCCACTGCGATCTCATTTATTCATTGAACCAGCGCCGGTGAACCTGTGCGCGCATGTGTCTATACGCAAGCGAATGCACACACGTTTAAGTGCAAGTGCCCGCCGCAGCCAATGGCGAGATGCAGTTAAATCAATGCAGCCAGTCAGGGAAAAGGCGTCGTAGGAGGAAAAGTTCACCCTGGACTTTAACTGCGGACCCATCACTTCCAGAGACATGCCCCCAACTGACATAAACAAACACGGCTGCACAAACATGCAAACTAGCACTTCAGTCTCGAGAGCGAAGGAGGAAGATTTCCATGGAAATGTAATTTGCATTATTTCCAGTGGTATGGCCCAGCTCATTAGATATGAAGGTGAGGGGCTATAAATGGCAAACTGAGACGCAGATAAGGCATACCCCTTGATCTGCAGCTGACGGTGCGTTCACAGGCCAGCGGCAGCACAGTTACAGATGAACGGTAGAGTCAAACATCACCGCAAAGACAGATCCTGAGCAAACGCATGCGTTTCTTTACAGGTGAAGAAGCCTGAGCAAACCCCAGATGTGGCCATTTACACAGCTAACACCAGCATCAGTACAACCAGGAGGGCCGAGTAAAGCCGGAGGCGGCGTTTCACGCAAAAACCAGGGCTTTTGATGTAGTGCTGCGTTTTCCCAACCCCCTCGAACCCCTCTCACCTCCTCCATCCCCAGAGCCACATCAGTAATCAAGGGTCATGTTCCCTATTCCACATCTGGACTGACGCTGAACTCTCCAGCTGCTGTGCTGAGCAGCCAGTAGGGACCTGGATAATGAGAACCACAGGTCCTTGTGCCGTCTCCAGCGCGGCGGTCTGTTCTAGGCCATCTCATGTGGACAAGCTGTAAAGAAATCTACATGCAAGTGCCCTTTTCCCATCCCCTCAGTTGCTAACCCCGCAGTGACCCGAGGACGGGGTCAATGGACACCTTAAGGAGAATGTCATCTGTTTGAGCGCTCAGCCCGTGCACTGTGCCCTGGCACCTGTCCAGTCCTGAGCAGTCTTGATAGGAAAAAGAAAGCATGCATGACAAGCTCATTTTCATTGGCTTCAATTTACAAAAAACAACAGACAGAAAAGTGTCTGAGTGTGTGTGTGTGTGTGTGTGTGTGGTGGTGGTTGGGATGTGGCGGGGCAGGAAATGTCCAGCATGAACACTTCCTGTCTGACAATGTAGCCTTCTTCCCCGGGGTGACGCATTTTAGCAGCAGCATATTGGGTTCTGATAAATTCCTGAACGATGGCATTAGGGCTGACACAGACTGACCTCCAGTGTTGAGCAGAGCAAGCAGGAAAACAATGAACACAGACACACAGGGCAAAACGTAAGACTGCAAACAGAAGGAGCACAAACACAGACCGACCACGGAGTGAAGAGGCCAGCGTGACGTCTTCCTCAACTCCAGTCTGGTTTTCACAACTGTCCACTTTCAGAGGGGACCAAAAAAAAAAAAAAAAAAGACGGGAGAATAAAAGTTATTAGAACAGAAAACAGAATTAGTGTATTTACAAAGCTCGCACGGAGGGCAGATTCAACTTTTCTGCTAAGGAAAATCTAAGGAATATATCAGACTGGCCTGTCAATATATGATTATTTCCTGATTTTATAGAGGGAAATGGTGAGAAGGGCAAATAATCCCACCTTTAACCCTGATGAACTGACAACTGTGACTTTAACTACTGTACAAAAGCTGAAATGCAATTTTTAATATCCACATACAAACACAATTAGAGTGAGAATTATTTTTCTTTTTTTTAGGTCAGTGCCACGGACATTCCTGCAAAACACCAGAATATTACAGCTCGCCCCACAGAAGGGGTTACTCAAAGCGTCTCCACTGTGCCACCCACGTATACCGATGCTTTAAAGAAATCTAACATTCTTGTCCTTTTTTGGTCAGCACAATCGTGAGATACCTACATGCTGTACGTCAATAATGAGTTCCATGACTGCAGGTTGCTGCTATGTGTGAACTCCCAGGCCCCAAATCGGCAGATTGTCATTACAGGGTAGCCACTTAAAGGTCAATTGAGGTCCCGGTGACACAGCCAGAGCCAATGACAAAAGTCAGTTATGCAACACACATAGTTCATTTATTGAAATGTTGAATTAAAGTAATTCCTGAGACAAGCTTTTTTGAAGCAGACTGACTAAAATTCAAGGACTTTTACATCACTACTGACAGGTGAAGCAAAAGCAAAGCCAATTAAAAATATCCCCCCCACCCCCCAAAAAAAGGGTCAAATATTCCTGAGCAAATAAACAAAGACGGTTACAAATGCATCAACTGGAGTTTTACAAATGTTTTTCCTGGTGTTAATGATAAAATGTTACACTTAATAACTCACTTTAGGGAAAGAAAATAAGCAAGGATAAAAATGCATTCATGAACTACAAAAAAAGCATTAACTATTAACTACAAAAAATAATAATAATTAAACTGATGCATCCCGAGTATTGAGTGAATTTTTTTAAGAAATCGGAAACATCATCATCAATATCTGTCAAAAATCTATGAAATTATAAACCTACAACATCTGCCTTCAATAGTTAATTTCCCAAACTGGATTTCTGACACTTTCTGCGTGAAACCGGGGCGCAAACTGTTGCCTTCGCCCGTGTGGATGCCTGAGTGTCGCCCTGTCCTCCCCAAGACGAACCGACTAAAACCCGAACCGGGATTGATGATCGCGCTCTTCTATCCACCAGACCGGACAGAAATACGCGACATTTCCTCTCCGGTCCCCCTCCAATGGAGTCCACACCCATCTCGGTCTGCTCTCAAGCCGTCATTCATAAAGTTGGGTATTTACACGGAGCGAAGACGCCAGCGTGAGCAAAACGCGTCCACGTTTTGGCCACCAAAAGTTCAAAGATTTAGCCTGTTTTACATTTAAAATCGGCGGTGTTTATGGTTTTCTACTTCAGTAGTGGTTTGTCTTAAAACACCTACTTGCACCCAGGAAGCAGTCCGTTAACCTTCTGAAACAGCTTGTTGAAGACGGACCATCTTCCATTTCGGACTGCGAGCGCAAAGAGAGAGAAGAGCCACGGAGAAAAGTTGCCTCTGCAGCTGCAACTTGGTGCGTCTGTGCAAAAGCCAAAACTATTCCAGTAGGCGATGAGTTGATGGTGTCCTCAGGCTGTGAACGGCTCACGAAGGGCAAGAAGAGCAGTGTGCTCCCCCCCTCCCTCCCCTCCACCAGCGCTATGACCCAGCACCGCCGGCCGAGGTGTAGCTACAGTCAGCCCGCCTCCTCGGCGTGGTGGCTCCGTTGTGTGGATGTGCAGCAGCAGACTGGAGCAGCGGAGACGGCGACGCACAGACACAGAGAAATGGGAGTACACACACACACACACACACACACACACACACACACACACACACACACACACACACACACACAGAGGAAGAAAAAAAGGAAAGAATGAAGTGCGAGAGTGATGTCAGCCGTAATAACGAAGCACGACTTCCTCTCTAAATTTCAAAATAAAAGTATTGAGTACTGCTCGCTTGAGATTCAACCGTTTTAAGAATTTCATTTGAATCAACATTCAACAACCCAGCATTCAACAGAAATAATCTATTTAAGTTGAATGATAACCAACACCCATAGGATGAACTCTTTCCATTGACTCAAAGGAGGTCCGAGACATTCACGTTTTTGTTATTAAATATACTCTTATACAAAAAACATTGTGATTTACTTGAGGATTTCCATTAAGAGCTCATTTTCCTTCAAGTCCAAAAAAAAACCAAAATGATTTAGGCACACACATTGCTTAGTCAAATCTCTGGAGTACCACAATAAAACTGACACTTTTGAAAAACATGCCCTGTAGCAAGGCCCCGAGTATGCATTCCTCTCTGCTCTTGTGCTACAGCTAAATGTGACCTCTGACATCTTCAACTAATCAGGAAAGACTGTCTGTATTGGTGGGTTGATTTTTCAGTTCTGATCACAGGTTTGTCTCCAGAGCCCTTTTTTTACTAATGC
The DNA here is from genome assembly GCA_015343265.1 of Pao palembangensis. NCBI lineage: Eukaryota > Metazoa > Chordata > Actinopteri > Tetraodontiformes > Tetraodontidae > Pao > Pao palembangensis. Next base: position 9,384,322 of record CM027083.1, on the reverse strand, counting down.
GCTCTAGAGCATCTCTGGAGAATCAGATCAGGACTTTCTCCAAATCTGTCTGGTTTGACACATGTAGCACACATCAAGGGCTTCTTTGAGTTTCACACATTTGTATGTATTGTAAATATTCCAGACATGAAATGCTCCATATTCTCATAACCATTCACACACAACAACACACGTTTCTGTTTCCCAGATCTGACAGACTATTTCGGCGTTTTAATCCCTCCCAGAAGAGATCCTGTCATGGAAATATCACTTCTCCCTCTGCTGACGTCATCAAAAAAACAATGAAATGAACTCCAGAGAAAGTTAATTAGAAAGTGTAGACACATGTATTGAGACAGCTTCTCTGTCTGGAACCCAGATAGAGTCAGCTTTACAGCGAATGTGTGAACGGTTTAAAATGAGCCCAAATTCACTGTGATCAATCTATGCAAATATAAATAAATGTTAAAAAATTTTGACTTGGCATCAAAAAAATACTGATTCGTGTCCAGACAGCTAGCTCTGCACAAATGAGGAAAAAGAAAAAGGACCGGAGAGGTGCAGTCTAAACAATGGTCCTCCTTTATCAAGGCCTAACTGTGTCTTGTCTAGCTGCAGGTTTTACACAGGGTTCTGATGTCTGACGTGGAACGTCTGCCTTATTCTAGGTGACTGTTGACGTTTCAACTCCAAACATTTGCAAAGATTTGCAAGCACTGTACTAAAGGAATACATTAAGCCGAGCTACTTTTCACCACACCTCTCCTGTGCTGTACGAATGTTTAAAAAGTAATGGGAAATATGGATCAATTTGGCTCTATCAAATAAGTCAAAATCAGTTGACTTTATCCACAACCCAATATTTATACACAAACAGATAAAATGTGTTTCTCAGAGTCTCTTTGGTGTGTCAAAAATGACTTTAAATATGATGCAAAAGACAAATTATTGCCACAGGAAGTAGTAGGCTGAGCATTGGCATCTTTATGTATTTAGTATTGATTTTCAAATGAAGTGAGCATCTGTTATCTGTGTGGCCTTTTGTGGAGGTGAGCTGGCGTTATCAGCGCTCACGATGCACCTAAACGCCTCTGAGTCAGCAACGTGATACAGAAGATCGTGCCGGACTCCCTTGTGGCTGCAGCGTACAAACTGATCATATCGAGGGAGCCGGAGAGATGCAGGGGCTCTGGTGGGTTACGTCAACGTGAGCGCTATCAGTCACTAGCATTCCAATGGCACGGAGATGCTGGTCCATTCACAGGTCACATATGACATAATGGATTCTCTCTGCCTCTCTCGGTTACAGTTTTCTACCCTAACTCGGCCAAAGGCGCCTTATGCCCCGTGTGTTTTACTTCACATGCCTTTTTTTTTTCTCTTGAACTCTGTTTTTCTGCAATTCGTAAGCCTGATTCAGACTCTGAGAGAGTCTGGCTTTTATTTGAAAATTGATGCTTTCCTGATCTGAAGAGTTTCACATACAACATCTGAAGCAGGAGAGACACCATTGTGTGCTTACAACTTTGAATCATTGTTACTGATCAGGAAGACTGTTTTGTTCTTCCACACAGTACATTCAGTCTACTGGAAACACTTTGGTCAGGATTTGCCATTTTCAAACCAGTGGCACCAGTTTCAGTAAACCATCTTTTACAGTAAAGCAGTGATTATACAGTAGCTGCACAGAGAGCTCTTTGTTCCGCTTGTGCACAGCAAAATGTATATTTGACACAAATAGGTCCCATATTAAAACAAAAATGTAGAAATGGGATGATCCTAGTAAACTGAATGTTTCCCACATCTTCAGAATTTTTTAAAAGCAAAGAATTTTTTAAAAGCAAAGAACAAACTATATTGTATGCTTTATTTCCTTAAATTACTATTATATTGCAAAGTACTGGTACGATTAGCATATCTGTTAGATATTAAAGGGGAACGACATGATCACATCTTAAGTTTAAAATGCAAAATGTGTTAATATTAAAACTTATACAAATAATTCAATTAAAAAAGAGAAAAAGGAAGTTACTGGAAAAAGGATAATTTAAGAACTATTTATTTACAGAATAGAGGATTAGATCATACTGCCATCAGCCTCAGAATTAATCCACAAAATATCTACTGTTTTAATCTATTAGGATACAGCTGGAATAAATGTTGAACAGTGCATCTCCCGCTTGATCTGTAGCGGTTTAGACAGGAAGTGTGCACTGTTTTCTCTGACGTTACCCTGCTTCTCCAACCCCGCATCAGCCTTTGAACCTCGCTCAGCCATTAAAGAAGAATTTATAGAAAAGCAAAAGGTGATGATGAAAGATGCTGAAATCTGCCTTTATGTGTGTGTGTGTGTGTGTGTGCGTGCGTGTGTCACATGCAGCACGGCTGTTGGTGAAAAGAACAGCATTAGTGTTGTCCGCTGGGGGATCAACAGCTGAGGAGCGAAGTGGTCGGCGGCCATGCTTAACAGCTCTTCCCCTCTCGGCGGTTTTTAGCGAGCGCGCCTCTGATGGTGATTGCGGCCTCTGTCTCCCAAACATGAGAGCTGCACATCTTCAGACATGTGTGCGCCTGTTCACATGCGCAGCTCTAACACCCACCTCACCCCTCACATTACAGACCTCATTCGCTTCTTAAGCACATTGCTGATTCGAGCCTCTTTGCACACATGCATAAAAACACACACACGCACACACACACTTTAGATGTAAGTGAAACATTTACAGATCACATGCAAGCACACACAAACATGGGCACACCTACACAAAGGAGCATACACGTATCCATGTAGACACGTACACACAGACACACCACATGCAGCAGACACACACACCACAGAGACTTCCAGTCCCCTCCCCCCCAACTGAATAGTCTGTTCTGACAATCCACAGGACAGCCGGAGCATTGACGTCAGAGGCAGGCCCATGAAAATACAGGGTCCCTGGGGGGGGGCTGAGGGAGTTATGCACATCTTCACAGCTTGGCTCGCAAGCACTTCAACCACCAATGAGCGTATTCCTGTTTCTGTTTACCCTTATTCATCGGAAAATGCAATAATGTTGTTGAGGGGGATTAGATTTCACAGTTATAAAAGCCGGGCATGAACACATTTGCATGTGACTGCAATGCGGATCATCTGAAACGTGACGTCGGCGGACGTCATTGCGCTGCGATCCATTAGGAAGAATGTTGAGGCGGGTGCATAATTTAGGTTAATGGAAGAACAAATCACAGCACATTATTACCTGTCCTGTGTCATCCTAATAATTGCCATTTTGAATAACTGCTGCCAGACGGTAGGCATACCCAGAGGAGAGGTTGCTCGCCCAGGCATCCTTGCAGTCCCAGGAGAAGAGAAGACATCTTTGTTTACTCCTTAGTGTTATATATCTCTTTGGTTTTTTTTTTTTATTTTTTAATTTTTCCAGATTTTTTTTTTTCCAATGTTTGATAAGACATGACTGGAACATCACTGCTCATACTGGTTCACCTCCTCTTGCATGAAAAATGTGTTGGGCATGACCTGTGAGGCTGTGGTATGTTAAATACCCCACACACATGATGAGTAAACCGACTGAATATTAGTTTATACACTCATTTGTATAGAATCTACAGCCAAGGATAACAAATGAACAGCAGACGGGTACAAGTACTGTATTTCATATTTTATAAATACAGTATTTAGAATAATACACACACTTCCAGCATAATCAGTAAAAATCTCTGTTCCCAGTCCTGTAACAAACCCCATTAATCATTCCACTAGAGCCAGACCCTGACGGCTGGATGGAGGCCGTCTGCCTTTGCTTCTTGCATGCGCAAACTAAACGTCTGCTTTACTGGAATCTTTCACAACGCTCACCGCACATATTGTTTTATTACATCAAGTAGGAAGCTGGTTGCAAAACAGCAGCGGAGGTGCTGTAAGAAAGCAACAGCTACTGTACAGCTGCATGCTTCGTTTTCTTCATGGCTGATTCTTGTTGACGTCGTTATCTTTGTCCTTGTGTGTGAATTTGGTTAGCGGACAAGCTGAATGCGGTTCACAGCTCAGGCTTCCAAAGCCCATTTAGATCATCAGTGCTGCCAGAGATAGATACAATCCAGCGTTTTGCTTTTGTTTTTATGATTGGGCCATTAAACTGAGGAACTTGCACAAGTCAGTATGTGTCAACGCTAGCTGACACTGAATGCCTTCTGATATTTTTTCACTCTATTTTAATAAGGATTATGATTTGATGTTCATGAAAGAGAAAGTCCAAGCAGAAGCTGTTGAAATCATGACCAGCGATTGTTACAGTCAGACAACGACTAAAACTTAATCCTAAATCCAAGAAAAAAGCCTTTACAATGGTTTAACATTTCCTCAAAATATATTTGGACACTTGTTAAATGCAAGGCCAAACAATCAACGATGTGTCCACCATCCCACCCTGAGGTAATCCACCTGAACCTCTGCACGGCTGATGCCATGTGCTCGTGAGAGCTTCCACGTGATCAACATGTTTATAGAGGAATGAAAGAGCGGTTTTTGTCAGCTTTGACGCACTGATAGAAGAAAGTGCAGGGATCACATTTTTTTGTCTGCTAGCGAAACGTCAGTTGCCTGCGTGTCCCTCCAGGAAGGTTTGCAGCGCCGGCTCGTCAACAGGAAACAGCCTCATCTAGTGAGAGTTGCCTTTTATGGACTCACTGACAGTAACAGCATTTCCCGGGAACCTGAGGAGGATGAATTTCTTTCATTTGGGTTGATCGAATGACTAATCTGATTTGTAACACAGGTCTGTGTGTTATGTGATATAGAATCCTACTGGCTGTCCAGCTCCGCTCATCCTGGAGGAAGAAAACAATCATGGTCACACACTTCTCCAGCTTTACCAGCATCTTGTGAACAAAGGGTGTGTGTTGACCTGGCCCTCACGCTGCAGCCATCATGGCCACACTATCCCCTAGTTTCTGCTGTCCTCCAGCAACGACACCTGAGAGCTTAATAATAAAACTGGTCAGTTGGATGTGATTGCAACGGGGAAAAGTAAGAACTAAGACAGACATTAAGCTGTCTGATGGCAATAGGGACGTATACAAAGAAAAGAAAATGTTTGACAGTGTGGCAAGGGTCAGTGACAAACTGTCCTTATAGTTTTGCTGATTAATCAGCAGTTATCCATCTCTAGGAATCCATCACAAACATTTCTGTGAGATACTTAATCAAGAAAATACTGCAACGATTGTATTGATATAAGACACACGTTAAAAAGACTTTCTCAATATAAAAAATGAAAAAACAAAAAAAAAAAACCTATAAATGTGTTTCAGTTTAATTCTGAGTTTGGTCCAAAATGTGTCGAATTTTGGAAAAAGGAAATGTGCTTTTAATATTTAGTTAATAGTGAAATATTTTTAATATAATAGGTGCCAAATTTGCTTGGAAATAAAACTGTTTTAAGACTAGATACAGTGTTTGAGTAAACTACGATTCTGAATTTCATAACTCCTTCAAGCCACAATCACACAGAGAACTAAACCGAGTGCCTCGCAGCTCTGCATGCCTGGTAGGATTCTTTTGAAGTTATATCAGTGAAGCTTTTGTTGTCAGGTGGAAGGAAGCTGTTCCCATGTGAACTGCTGGAGACACATGGCTGTCTACACTCTCCCAAGACAACAGTGGGACTTAAGAGTTACAAAGACTGCAGGGCAAAGCAACTGAAAACTCTCCATTGTGGAAAATGGTGGATATAAACAGTTGGAAAAGGGCATTTGAATGGTGTGTGCAGTGCACCAAAGAAGGACGTCTGTGGCAAAGATTTAAGTAAGAAATATTCTAATTTTGAACTGTTTGGTGGCTCCCTACAGCAGGGATCTCATCTCATCATTTTCCAGCCATCTACACAGAGGTCGGAGGTCAGAGGAAGTGCAGCCGCGAGGCGTCCTCCTCCATTACAGTAGTATGAGGAGAGTGAGGAGGGTTTGTGAGGCCGAGCTCCGGCTACAGCCTTTCTGCAAAGTAAAGGATTCTCAAATTCTGTGTTCTGAAATTAGTTAGTCTTCCTGTGTTGACCCCAGACAGCAGCCAACTGAGCCACAACTCACTTCTGTCAGGCTAAATCTCTCACAGGAAGGACCTGATGCACATTCATGTGCACAAGGCTAATAGAGCAGTGTGAGCGTCACATGGTCACAAATTTAATATGAACATTCACTGTAAACATCTGCTCCTGCTCAGTATGACTTGAACGTCACACTGCACAATCCCTCTGAAAAGAAAAGAGGATTCATTTGAATAATAGAGCAAGAAATAAATGAGAGGAAAGTTGAGTGCATGAGCACGGACGCATTTAAGGCGGTCACGGAGTGCGGCGTGTGCTGTGTGTGTGCTGTGTGTGTGTGTGTGTGTGTGTGTGTGTGTGTGTGTCGGCGTGCTGCAGTGCAGGGAGGTGCAAAGAGAATGAATTTTTGAAAAAAACACATTAAATCAGTGGGAAAAAAAGATATGATGAAAAAAGTGTGCAGGGTTGGAGGAAAGGACGTGGGGGGCGGGGGGGTTGGTAGGTGTATTTGCGTCAGAGCGGGATCCAGTGAAGTCAGAGACGGGGGCTGGCTCAAGCAGGAGATGCTGTTGCTGCCACTCACAGGACCCGCCTGGGCTTTGTGTCCTCGACGTCACTGGGCTGGCACAAATTATGCCTGTCTGAACATTTGCCACGCATAACCACACGATATACACGTTTAAATATATTCATGTGCATTTCACGCGCATGCATTATGACATCTGAATTACAAAGATGTAGATTTTGTAACCATCTACTGGTGCAACAGATCTTCATAAATTATTCCTTTGCACATTATATAACATCAACCTGTTTGTGTCACTCTTAAGTTCATGTATCTATGTGATAACAACATAGGGCACTGATAACTGACACAGCACTAAATATTTCCAAATAAATGCTTTCTTAAATTAGAAATGTGCTAATAAAGAAATGAACATCCTGTAAGACGTTTACGTTGAATTTTAAATTGTATTTATGTAGGTGAGGATGTATGTGGGGTTTAATATTAAGGTGTCTTCAAACAGGAAAATATATATATTTTTTTATAACATCTTCAGCATCCATCTCTGACACATGCAAATCCTGTTTATTTGGATTAGCAGCCTGTGTTTCCATTGGCAGCATTTCTGACCTAGATTATGATATTCATAAATCAACAGGATGTCCACAATGATGGGCATGAGGTCGGAGATCATTTCGGAGCAATAGAGAAGAAAAAGAAAAACAAAAAAAAACAAAACAAAACAGACGGAACTGTCCTCGCTGTGCAAATCAGGGGCCACACAAAGAGGGAATTATCATCTGAATTATCAACTTTTTTTTTTTTTTTTGCTTTATTTTAATGAAAATTAATATGTGGTTGTTCTATTTTAGCAGTGCAGAGGCAGCAGCTGCAGCTCAGCTGACAGGAGTTACATCCTATAGGCAATGCAAGCAAGCAGACATAAGCCATGACCTCACCACCCCCTTTTTCTGTGTTAACACACACACACACACACACACACACACACACACACATACACACACACACACACACACACACACACACACAGAGTTACACCCATACAGCTCCAGTCTGCTTCCTGGACAGCGTCCTGGTCAAACGGAAAGCTTTTGAACACACAGCTGCATCATTACTTACAGCTGAGTGATGTCACACCGCCTGTCAGTGTGTGTTTCTCGTGAAGGTGGGTGTGTACACAGAGCATGATTTGGCTGCTCATGCAAGAACTACACATGGACACACTAAAAAGATTCATGTTTACTACAACAACAACAACAACAACGCAGTTTCTACTCATTAGATACTATATACTCAAAATTAATATAGTATAAATATGATACTGTACATGTGGTGAAGATAGATTTACTTTCTCATCTGAATCGAACATTTCCTAACCCACAGAAAATTAAAAAAAAAAAAACTTTAATAAATCTAAGCGACACGCATTTTTTAAATTGTAAAATTGATACATTTAATATTTTGTTTCCCTCATTGAGGACAGTAAATATTATAGTGAAAATTAATAAAAGCTTAATTTACATTATTCGATTATTTATTTGATTTATTTTGTTTTAAATTGAGTGGCTTGGGAAGCAAGTGACTGCACGCAGCGCTCGTCAGAAGGCAAACAAAGTCAGTATGAATCACAGGTGAGAAATATGAGTGCTGACGTTCAGGCCCGTCGGTCTCTCCACGATGCAGGCATCAGAGCAGACCAGGATGACTGAGAAACCAAACATCAGATCTGTTTGCTGATAACACACACACACACACACACACACACACACACACACACACACACACACGCAAATCTTTTTCAATATTTGCAATTCTACATTATAATAAAAGACTGCTGCCTATCTTAAAATTAATTGACAACTAAAACGAGTCTGTACTGGTTGTAACCAAGACAGATACAGCAATTAATAATTAATTAATTAAATTTGCAGGTAATTAATTAATTACCTGCAAATATTTTACAGGTAATTTAAAGAAAAACATACTAAATATTTTTGTTCTGTACCTTCATCTTAAAAATAAATCACAGTATTATCATTATTATTAATATTGTTAATATTATTACAATTATATCAGACCGTCTATTCCAGTGTGGATTTGTCTCAGACGGCTACATGATTTCTATCTTTATATTTTAGCCCCATCTAGTGTCTGCCTGCCTGCCTGCCGGTCTCTCTGTCTGTCCGCCCTCAGTCTGACTCCGACACTTAGAGCAGCACAAAGGTCACTGAACTTAAGATCCGGAAGGTCGGTATTCAAAATAACTTTATGACAACGTAAAATATGTACATACAAATACACTCATCTCCAGACATACTGTAAGCTGCAATGCACATGACAGCCAGTATGTGGCAGGCTTGCCCAAGATGGTCCTTTACTGTACGTAGCTATCGCCCCTGACATTGAACCAATTGATTTAAAGGTATATTAAATCAGTCATGAAACAGCCAGGTTAAATTAAAGAAAAATTACATTTTTCGCAAAGTAGTTCCCTATTCTTACAGGACATTCATTCCATACAGTTAGATATTCAGTCAAGTTTGAATTGTTCACCACAGACACTGTATACAAGGGTTAAAACAGCGTGACTGACAGCTGAGCTCTGGCTGCAAATGACAACCTTAGAGTGTAATGTAAAGGTGTTTTGTTTTTTAAGAATACAAGAAAAGAAATAAAGGAAGGAAAACCCTGATTCGGACGCTGCACATGACAGCTCATCTGCTACGGGTAAAGAGTTTGGAGCTAAATGCTGGACTATTTATTTGTGTAAGAGAGAGAGAAAACACGTTACATGTGTCAAACCAGTATTATGTTTTTATTTATATTTTGTTTCTATCTAAAAACCGGTGGCACATAACATTTCACCTAGATGACCCCGGAGTGCCTGTACTCATTCGCACGTTAACAATTAATGTTCGCAGTTCACAAAGACTTCTTGAACAAGACCATGACACATTCCCTTGTTCCAAACGTTGTGGAATGATCCACTGGCTTCCAACCATATGCTTAAAATAAGTATTAAAGAGTTCATTTGAGTAACTATTTTGAGGTCAATGGTCATCAGAATTTATTAGTTGATTTGTTCTTTTTTCAATTAAATTTTACACACTGTCGCAGGCTTTTACCGTCTGGTTCATGTTACAGTGGTCTCAGCTCTCCCTGAAAAATCACTGGGCCTAAGTGCTCAATAATGACCAGATTTCAGATTTATGTCTGTAACTGTACCGGGACCAGTGCCTTGGAGGATTCATAAAAGCAATGAATAATTTGTACAATCCTCCCATGATTCCTCTTCCTTGAATTGGCGTCTTAAAGGGTCCTGGACACAGCCGTGAGGCAGGAAACGTTTTTTTAAATTCAGAAATGATAAATTCTAAACTTTTTTTATTATTAAATGTTATATTAAATAGCGATTTGTATAGATTTTCCTAATCTATACAAATTTAATATTTTAATAATTTACCGTGGAACATTATCATGTGTTAAAGGGAGGATTTCAGTGACTGTGGCCCCCTGAGCAGTCGCAGATGCCAGGCACAGCCGGGGTAGGAAGCGCCTGTCAGCCAAGGGAAATTCTCATGTGGGCGTGGGCAGTGAAAGATGCGGAGTCAGAGCGTCTCCAGTCCAAACAACCAGTCTGCATGTTTGGGAGGCTGTGGCGTGGCCTTGATGGTTCAGCTCTGAGTGCACTTAACCTCTGGGGGCATGTATTCATGGTTATCCACTACACTAAGGTCACTCACACACACTGACATGTGTCACGTGACTGTGAGGTCTGAAATGTGAGCAATATCTTTTGCCAGGTGTGCCTTTTTTGGGTCAACCAGCATTTTCAACAAAATAATTCTAATTATTTACACATACGGTATGTGTCTCATTTGGTGCAAGTATTTGTCTGTGACCCTGCGACCCAAATGTGGATAAAGCAGGTACGGAAAATGGATGGATGCATTTTTACTATTTATTTTTTATTCTTTATTATTCATTATAGTGCTCATTTTGGATTGGGAGTCCATCTATCCGTCTTCTGTTAACTGCTGCTTATTTCTCATCAGGGTGTGCTGGGGGTCACCATGCCAGAGGCGGTAAAACACCCTGGACCAGTCAGCAGTTCATCACAGGACACACATTCCATTTACTCACACATATAGCATAACATTTTATGGTGCCTTTCTATTAGACATTTAGCCCTTATAGACCTGACTCTACTCGGTGTCAGTCACTTTCTCATAACACTGAGTTCCACTTCACCCTGGGTGGGGGCATCACAGAAAGGCATGACCCAAAATGGGTCATGTAGAGATGAGAAGGTGCATTTGGAGAAGCCCCATTAGCGTCTCCAATCAAGCTAATGTGTATGGTTTGGACTGTGGGAAACCAGAGAACCCCTCACTGAAAATCAACCTATTTATGTTGGGTGTCACACAGTCTCATGTCTCAGCTGTGTGAAATCACGAGGTACGTACGGACAATCTGAGAATCCTACAGTCCGAACATTGCTCGGTGTAGCAGAAGGTATCTAACACACAGCGTTTCACATTCTACTGAACTGATAACAGAAAGATCTGATGGCACTTTGACAATTAGAAGCACAGTTCTGTGCAGTTTCTTGTTCCCGGTTCAGCTCCCAGCACAGTGAGGCTGAGGCAGGCTCCAGCCACAGGGTCTCCGAGAACGCCAGCCTGTGGCGATGAGTGGGTGCGAAGAGGGAGGGAGGAAGAGCGGGGAACAATCGCTTGGTGTTGAAAGCTGCCAAGTTATAGCCACAAATACAGACAAAGATCGATCACGTACAGTCGTTTCCTCTGACTGTTCTATACAATGCAGTGAGTCGTGCCATACCATTCAGAGGGTTTCTATCGGTTAAAAGGGAGTTTTTCCTGCCACTGTAGCTTGGTGGGGGGTCAGGTTTCTGCACTCTCGCTATGTAAAGTTGAATTGAACTGAACTATGCTTTATTAGAGTGGTAAAGAAGTATTATCAAGTCCCTATCGGTCTCCAAATGAGCAATAGTTGAGTTAATTTGGCCAAACTGGCCTATCAAAGTGCAGGCTAATGGTTTATAATGTTTACCCACAGAGGGGGCTTTATACTATTTGCTGCATAACTTAGTCAGCAATAAAAAGAGTCTCAATGTTTTTCTAGAAATCTTAAATATCTACTGAGATGAAAGAAGAAGCAGAAGGTGAAGAAGAAGACTGTCCCTGTCAGATACAGTGAATACAGGATTCAGATTCACATTGGGTGAGTTCCTCTTCACCCATCTGGCTGTTACAAGACAGACAAAATATGATAGGCAATGATTTCTCTAAAGCTACACAGCGCCATAATCCATCTCTATCTGGCTCTGTACCCTCTGAATCAACATCCTTCTGGTTAAAAATGAAATCTGTTCTGCAACCAAACTCAAGGTCACATAAATCTGACCCCAATGAGAGCTGACGAGAGATTATAAAAAGTAATCCGCCGCAGCACACAAGATTGTTTTCTAGGGATAAAAGTTCCCATTTGAATGGAGAGAAGATTGAAACCAACATGCAGACTCAACAGCTTATTGGTTCGTGGAATTCATTCAGCGGTCACGGACTTGCGCGGTAAAGGCGCAGTTACACCCCGAAAATTCAAACACTGGAAAGCCAAGGTGCTTTAGTAGTAGTTTTGTAAAGATTTCCACTTTCATTTCCTACCTTGGTCGCTGCTGCATCCTGCAGACGGAGAGTCCACGAAGTCTTCCTCGTCAGGACTTTTCCGTTTCTTCGACATTTGCTATCCGGGTGATTCTGTCCACCGCTCAACTGACGTCTGCTGGTAGCGTGGGACACCCTCAACCAGCAGGATACACGACACATATAACAGTCTGCGGGACGCGAGTGTAGAAATGCGAGTGGATCTCAGTACCGTTCATTCGGATCCCTTCTTCGGTTGTCCTCTCCCTGTGCGCGTAAAGTTACCATATGATTGGCAGCCGCGCATCTGGAGAGGCACGCAGCCGATCTCCGCTGCGATGCCCGATGGACCGTCACGTATTTCTCTTAACAAATGAGAAATATTTGCTGTCGAAGTGATTAGTCGACCACGTGCGCTGGGGATTATTTTAGAATCCCGCTCAGATGGAAATTACGAACTAGCGGCAACTTGTTGACGCGTGACGCAGTGGCGAGTGTGCGTGTGTGGCGTCACTCCCGGTGTTTCTGAAAGTCAATGATTCGCAACGCTGTCCGGTGTGTTTCGTCTGGACGTGGTTGACGACGTCAGACTACGAGTCTAATCAGGCGGGGATGACGCACAGCCGGCACAAAGGGAGCTCTTGGATATCTTGAAGGGTATACGCCAATGTAAACGGAGATTATGTGGCCGTGAGCTGCCAGCTGGAGTGCATCAAACCGTGCTTGTCTTTCACTGCATGCGAGTCGACCAATAAGTTGCGGGAAAGGCAACATCTGCGAAGGTTATTCTTCTGCGGCGCACAGCTGGATACACTGAACCGCAAAAGTAGTGCGCCACTGCGCAGCCCCCATCTCCGGGATGGTGGCGCAGCAACCATCTCCCGGAGATGGAGAGACAAATGTGTTCATTTTATACACTTCCAGCAGAAAAACCTCCCAATGCAAGTGTCAGGATAAGACAAACTGAACAGGCGCTTGTTGTGTTCCGCGGAACGGTGCTGTGGGGACAGCGTTGCGTTCACTTCACGCACGGGAGCCACAGACAAACTTAACAAAGTGTGTGAATAAATACAGCAGCGGGAGGGACGCGGCGCTGGGCAATGACGCCAGTCTGCGCTTTTACACACGGCTTGACGGCAGAAACCACCCCCCTCCCACACACACACACACACACACACACACACACACACACTCCAACGCTTCATTTTTCTCATATGCTGATTTATTTATAAGTCCAGCGGGCCAGAGGATCACATTGCTACATCTGGTTCAGATTTCCCGTGCAGCATCTCTGATGTTTCAGCAGAATCTGTCAAATATTATTATTATTATTATTATTATTATTATTATTATTATTATTATTATTATTATTATTTTAACCTTTTTTCTCTCTGTCGACGCGGGCTTCACTCGCAGGCCTGCACTTGTAGTCGTGACGCTATTTCATGTATTTTCTGAAGGCAACCCCCACCTCCCCCTCGTTTACTCTCCCCGACTCTGCCCCCTCCCATTCAGCATTCACTGCAGCAACTGACGTCAAGACATGCTTGCGTCAATGCTCCCTGCTTAGACAGAAAGCTTTTTTTTTTTTTATTTGGATCATAATGGGATTATTAGGCTTAGAGAAATACCCTGCCTTCGTGGTTTTTGAGATTTTTTTCCCCCTGACAAATGGCTCATATTTGTCTTGATTGAAATAAGATTTACCAAAAGAAAATTACAGAACACAATATAATTTTGGCTCTCAGCACACGTCCATCAGCGCCAGTGTCTCTATTCTGCAGTACATTTTCAAATAATGTTGCTTTTTGCTTACATTTATGCATGTTCAAATATACACTCATCGGAAACACGCGTGTTCCCTCGATGGCTCATTTGCACAAGGAGAGGACATGGTAATGGACAGTACTTACTGACCCTGATCTTCAGGGCTGAATGAGCTCTCATCTGCTTCACCCCTGCTCTAATGCTTCCAGTGTAGTTTTGATATTCAGATCCATAAGTCTGTTTTCTCCTAACAGAACGTCCATTGTGTGCACACGAACAGATGATATTACAATTTGTACAGCTGGGAGGGGAGTGAAATCATCTTGGTGCTTTAACCTAAATACAAAATAATATGCTGAGGGGCAGATTTAAAGGACGTTTCAGAGGACATAAATGGAGCTGATTTCACTAAGATGTTATTTTACACCAAAAATGATCAAACATGAAAACACACCCTTGTCATTTTCAGAAAATCGTCTACATTTTTGTCACCTAACAAACAAAATGCATGCCTGGGCTCGCGTCATGACAAGAGAGTGTTGAAAGAGTGCAAAGTGTACAGACCCCAGCGCAGCTTTGTCACTCCAGTTTCTAAAATAAAGGGATGTATTCACATGAGAATGATGACAGCACATAAAAACTGATGGTTAAATATATTAAATCTATTATATTTCACAAACAATTCAAATGTATAAAATGTAATGTGAAAATGAGTTAATATATTCACTCTGTAATCAGAATGTTGAGCAACGATGAGTCCAATTACATTTAGCATCATCTTAGACTGATCTGGATTCAAGCACATGGTGGTTCAAACCAAAATGACAGATATGACGTCCTTTATTCTTTATTTAGAAAAGCGCTTTCGTGTCATCGAGGCAGGGACAGAAATCTGGTGAAGGACTGCAGTGTATTTCAGAGCTCATCTCTGGGGTTTCTAACCTGACAACACATGCAGGTCTAAATTTAACAAGTTAAGCCTTTAAATGTGCACAGATCCAGTCCCTCACCTTTCAAAGACAAGGTTGTCTTTTCTAACAGCCCCTCCACTTTATTTTTCTCCTTCTTTCTCAACAGTTCAAGAGAAAGCACTTACGTATCCTTAATTTCAGCATTAATACTTCATAAGGTAACTTTTTAACACTGAAACATTTTCAACATTAAATAATATTGTTGTTCCTCTCAGCAATCAAACCAAACAGAGCCATGTGATCGCAAACAGCAGAGAATCTTCATTTATTTCTCCTGTACATCACAAGCACCAGAAGACAGACCTTTTCCTCTGAGAAGACCTGCACTAAATGTTGAGGAACTGTTGTCACTGACTAACAACATATTCATTTATAAGTTTAATATTGCTGTGAAATGAGAATGAATGGATTTAGTTACTAGAGGTACATTAATATATAGGAGTGCAACAATATGTTGCTTGGAAATGCAGTGGAGTGGATTTAGCAACAAACGCACATGCTCTGTTAAATTAACAATACAGCAGTTACAGGACAAGTAAATGTGCTTAGTTCCATTCCAGTCCTGCATTCATAGAACATTTGTTGTGTTACTGACTGACTCCAAGAACTATTACCTCAAAACACATTCCAGATTTAATAACAGGAGAATCACTTAAAAAAACTGCAGTTGACGTGCTTTTAATCATGAAACACTGAATCATCTGCGTAGCAGAGTACCGGTATGAGATTAGTCTTTGCATTTCAGTATTATCTACATTGTAAACCTGAGTCACATTGTCATTTACACTATAAACAATGGAAATATACTGTCTATGTACATTTTTCTTTACTGCTGTTGACAGTGCCCTGTTCTGCTTAATATAAGCAAGTTAATTATCTGTATCAGGGTTTGAAGACACTTCAAGCAGAAAAATCCCCCCCCCCCCAAAAAAAAAAAAATCAAATAAACCTATATTGTTTGGTATAAAAATTAATAGATTTATATTCTATCTATTGAAATCAATTCTATAAGCAGTTATTTAGAACATTTCACGACAACTGTTGCCAGATCTTGGAGCGATGTTTCCGTCAGAGGGATGGAGGTGTCGCAGGAGTCCAGACTGGAGGTAGTCCTCCCTGTGGAGAGGCGTCAAACTGAGCTGCATCATGCACCTCTGTGGATGCACTGCTGTCATACAAGGGAGAGCCACAAGAGGGCACTGCCATTGAGTAAGACAGGCCAGGGTACTGGCTGAATGAATGCTGCAGCCTCGAAGAAACTGGGGGGCTCACGTTTGTCCCACTCTGGGACACAGGTGTCAGCGGGGAGTTGTTCACAGACCACAGGGTGGTGTACTGACTGTACAGAGACATGGAGAGATGATATTACACTCAATGTACACTGTCTCCATGGAGTCTACCACAAGATTCAAGATTCTTACTGTCATATGCACAATAACTACACCAGCAATTCCTGACATTGAAATTCTTTGACCTAAGCAGCCCTATATCAGACTGACAGCAATTCTAAGCCTGTGTGGTACAGCCCCTATCTGGCTGTACTTAAATGCCTTCAGTAGTATCTTAATCTAGTAGCAGAATTATTTTTTGGAAAACTCATCATGAATGCTGATGAATCTGCAGGACCTAGTTTGATGCTTTATTGTTACTAAATCCATGAGGAATGTTTCTGTCGCCTCTTAGATTCCATGTAACGATTAAATAAAGCAGTCCTGAAGGAGAAAAGGGAACCAGTCCAGTGCTGAGAAGGTTTATCTAAAGAACTTTAAAGAATACAAACCTAGAGTTGGTACCAGAGCTGGAACTGTGTGTCATGGACATCATACTGGAGTGTGTTGGCACATGAAGACCAGACCAGTTATCATGGTTTGGCAGCAAACAAGCTGACGAGTTATCAGAGTAGCCAACTGTAGCACAAACAGAAGAACAGGAGGTGGATTTAGAAGGTTTTAGAAGTCAATTCATGCAAATGTAAAGTTTGTTTGTAATCATTATTTAATGCATTCCACTTGCTGATATCAGTGCAACAGTTAAAGGTATGAATATTCTCTCCATGCATTCCTTTTTTGAAGACCAAGTGTTTACAGCTCTGTGGCTCCACTCACACAAAGGCCAGAGGAATGCAAACCATTCCACTGTCAGTAGCATCTGTTTGACTTTTTTGTTAATAGGCTGGGGAGACAAGGCGTAATTTCTGGATGGGTGAGGGTAAAAGATAAGAGGGAACACTTACTGGATGAATTGGTCCGATGGGCATACGGGTTGGTGTAGGGGGCAGAGCGGTGGTTCCTCAGGGTGGAGTAACGCTCACAGCCAGGGGACGGTGACAAAGAGAGGGGGCTCCCAAACTGGCTGTGTGGAGTTGATGGAGGCATAAACCAAGCACCTACTGGTCCAGACGAAATTAGATTACTTCTTATAATATGTGACATCAAGTCAGAATATTTGAATAAATACTTACAATGTGCGTAACTTGACTGCTGGTTTTCACTCGTATCCTCCTTTATATCAATATCTTTTCTGAAGAAGGAAGTATATGAGGATATAGAAAATAAATTATTGAAAACATCAATAAAACCTTTGTTTTTTTAAGCCAAAACCCTAGAAATATTGAATATATACAATGATTTAATATTGTATTTTGTTTGAATTATTGTATATTTGTCAATCAGCAAGATTTCATATCCATTTTAGACTGTATATAGAATAATGGAAACATTAAAAAAAATGACAAATTTGCTTTTTAAAACAAGACTGAATTTTCTTTTTTCTTTTTACCTTTCCTTGGCATCTAGGAAGGCTTTGGCAAATGGGTTGTGTTTTATTTTAAGTGCAGTGATCTAAAACGAACAATGAACAAAAAAAATCAGGAGGAAAGGCTGTCAGAAAGTCAAAGCAGGCCAACAAAACTAAAATGAGCCAAATGTTTTTAATAAGTAAATAACATGTGCTTTATTGTGTGCGTAAATCCTGTGCGTAATGTTGACGCACATTTTACGCACACTTCGTTAAAGTGTAATATACTTTTAGGTTTTTTATTCTAATAGTAATTCATTGCGCACCTCATCATTTTGATAAGCTGTAACAGCGATGAACTGTGTCTCAGGGAAAGAGTGGCTCGTAATCATCTTTCTTGTGACCCCAACACGCACTATGTGGATACGAGGCTCGTACTTGTGAAGGGAATTCAGCATTACCTGGAAGACATATGCGAATCATTTAATTCTACAGCACTCAATTCTAGAGGACTGCAAGATTCTTTCATTTTAGAGCATGTTACGGGTAAACAAGACTCGCCTCCTCACCTGTCCTCCCCCGTTGAGTTTATTGGTGAGTTTAACTTTGTTGAAAGATACGGCCGCTTTCATCCAGTGCGCACCGAAGTTTGGAGAATCCGGGTGGATGTACACACAGCTGGGCGTTTGAGGTTCAGGTTTTCCACCGTGAACCCACTCCCCGTTCACGTATTTCCACCTGTGGTTGTCCGCTGACACGAAGTCCAGTAAAATGGAATACATGGCGTTCGGGTCCAAACCAGACACGTTGATTTTAAGCACAGGAAACATGCGCCTAGGCACAAAGAAAAGAATGCATAAATGAACGAATGAATAAATAAATAAATCGCAAGATTGAGTTTTACCTGCCATTCTTTGTGACGATCATTTCATTTGTCAGTGTTTTAAATTGTTGCCAAAGCTCAATCTCATCCAGGGACACTGTCAGTTCCTTTTCCGTGGGGTCACCCTTCTCGCTGCCGGCCTGTAGCTCACTCTCCACCGCATTAAGTAGGTGGTCCACCCGGTAATGACTTACCTTCCCGGTGCATTCGTCTGTGGCCATCCTGTCCAACAGCTCAATAGTTGCAATCTCGGGTCTTATACGCACATATATATATATACTATATATATATATATATACTATATATATACTATATATATTTATTTATTTATTTATTTTTTCTGGTGTCTCCTGAAAATACTCCTCTCCGGACGTCAAGCGTAGGTCTCGGTTAAATAGGCCGAAGAGAAACTCCATGTCGGGCCGGGTGTTTGGAGCAGAGATGGTTGGCTCATTTTCTCTTTGATCTCTGCGGGCCCTGCGCGGATTGGCTGGGACAGGTCATCCCTGGTGTCTGCAGGATGGCACCCTTTTGAATAAAACCGTTTCACTTTATTACATCAACCTGCAAATATTGACACTTACATCAAAGCCACACCTGCAGCATGAACCACATTGAATTCTAATTTATTGATCCCTTCAGACATTCAGTGGCTGAAATGTAGGAATTAAATATGTGATACTTCCTCTAATCTGCTGAGGCACATTTGGTGACAGAATTTTCTAACATAAGTAAGGTCTAGAAAAAAATATAAATGAATTCACTGTTCAATATATTTTCCAAATAAACTGTGATCAATTAAGTATCATATGTTATTGTATAGCATTTAAATTTAATATTTTATTATATATTTTGCGTGTAAGACGTGACTGATGATTGACTGTGAGTGATCTTAGTTGCCAAAAGATATGGGCTGACTGATTTAAGTTGTTAAAAGCAGCGCTGCAGTGCTGCTCAGAAATCACAGGTGACTTTTATTTGGAACCCATTGCCATGGCGACATTGAATTGGGGAAAAAACACATTAGCTTCCATGGAGCTGTGCTGGTGTGTGTTATTAACCAAATCACCGTCTCCTTGCGCCTCCTGCCTCCAGTGAGTGCTTCTGTCTGGACCGGACTTCACAGACAGCAGACAAAACCAAATATCACTCAAATACGTCTACTCGACATCACACTAAATATGTACATCTCAGCGGTGCTTAAACTAAACCCAAGCTGAAGCTTTTCCTTCATATTTCTGCTTCTTTAGGAATTACGGACGACATTAATGATGTTGGTTAACTGCTCTTGTCGATGCCAGTATGGGTGCTGTTAACTGTGGGTGACACATATGACATTCATCCATCACTTCCTGTTTCAGTAATCGGTTTGTAATGTAAAGGTCCCCCCACCCTGGCCCCCTCGACACACCCGTATACGAGCTGAGCGGACCATAAAGTCAGAGGCGTCGTGGCTGGCGTCATTTCCCACAGTCCTGGTGTCCCGCTGATCACCTCCTCCAGCACACCACCCTGTCACACTGGCACACTTCACTTCCTGTCGGACACTATGGGAACAGACACTGAAGACCCCCCCCCCCCAACTCAATCTTCACATACAGATGCGTCATAATGGTCAATGGTCTTTACCTTAACAGCAGAGCCAATAACAAGAATATAATTAACAGGAATTCAAAGAACGGTGCTGTTACTGTACAGAACAACCACACAGTATTTGCAGCCAAACCTGCAAAATGTCTCCAAGGATAAAACTTTTCATTGAAATTATTAGACTGCCACTGACATGAGAGGCGATGATGAAAAAATTAGGTCAGGCACGTCCACCCTCCGTCACCATCCCAGAAAAAGGGTTTTTGTCCCACGCCAGCATTTTTTCTATGAGAAGAACAAGCTTCCACCCTCAATGACATTCACAACACGTCTGTTATTTCTCAAATGTTAAATGCTGCGTCCACGTCCTGAGGACGTCTGTATTTTGGGCAGTAGAAGAGTCTTGGTGACTAAAGCCTGTCTGTCCACTGTTTACCCTCCCTCTGGCCAGGCTGGCCCTCTGTTTGCTTTGCTCAGGCTCATTTTTACACAAAGGTGAGAGAAAAATAAGCCCCTCGGTTTGTCTGTGTGCTGCTCAACACCTGAGCATAACTGCTGTCAGGGTTTGAGACATTCTTTACTTTCAGCACTCTTTTCATGGTGAACCTGACAATTTTTAAAGAAGCTTTTAAAGATCAAGTTTCATGTCTGGATAAAATTAGTATCAGTCAGCTTCAGTAAATTACTAGCAGTGATTTAACACGCTAAACAACCAGATTCTCAACTGATGGAGTTCTCCGGTATCCTGGTTCTGCTCCACATAACCTTTTCCAAACAGTTAAGTTGCACCACAGCTTTCCAAAAGCATCCCTGAAATTTGCTTTGTTGCCCATCCATGATTCCTCTTAAACTACTCTTCCTTCACACTCGTGCTATAACCCCTCTAAATCAACAGTTTGACGAGCGGCCGCGGGGATGACGTCATCGCCGTTGCTGTGATGCCCGAGCAGAAACCGTCAGGTTCTTTATTCCATTTCATAATGTGCTGCTACTACACATCAGCAGTGATGGTGCAGTGCAGCTCACACTCAATAACACCGCACACTGGGGTGATAACACACTTTGTCTGCTGGGTGCAAACTGGCTCCCAAGAGGGCTCTTGAGCAAGGCAGCGTTTGCTCACAGGACAGTGCAGCAGGTAACAGATCCACTCAAACCTCTACACAGGTGGATTTACACTACTTGAATGTTCTTGACACTCTCAGACTTTCTACACAGGTTTGTCGCGGTGGACATGTCTGACCCGGCTAATTTTGCACGCTTGTAATGTGCACGTGTGAAATTCGACATGGTAAGGAGACCCTGGCGAGATGATCATAGAGACAGCAAATTACCTCTCTCATGATAACTGCAGCTAATAATAAATATATTAGTAACAACAAAGCAGGCCAAATGGGCAAATTACTGAACTTTTAAGCGAGGACCTCAGCTCTAATTGTCTTTTTTAAAAGTATTTCTAATGGACGTGAGGAATGCTTTTCTACGGTACTTAGCTGGGGGGTTCAGAGCAGCAAGAACTCACACGAGATCATGGTCAGCCGTAACCTCGTCATGCCTCCGGGCTAGTATGCTAATCCTAACATCTCATTTAAACGTCATTCTCCCAAACGCTAAATCTCCTTTAGAGAAGGCATCGTTGTGAGCCGTTTTCCGAAAGGGGAAGGAGTGTGTTTTCGTCCAGAGCAGGGTCACATCGTGTTTGTTGGTCTCACTCCTACGTGAGCAATCGGCTCTCAGCTCCAGGATGGTCCACGCTAAACAAGCTTCCAGGGGAGCCTGTGTTTGTTCTGGAAGGCAGCTCAAACATCCAAAGGCCTCTGCTGAACCTCCAGCAACACACAAACCCCCAGAAACACAGAGGCTCGCGACATAAAACAGCAAGTCACTTTGAAAGTGTTTCTAATTAATAGAAATAATGTCATTTTAAAAAACATTCACGTTTTGGAAAGAAAAAGGGGAAACTGCGCCACAGCTGAAGGGAGACTTCATTGAAATGATGCCTAAAAGGTCCCAGGTCAAGATGGAGTTTTTTCTTTTTATATATTTTCCATGCTAATTTTAGGGCTCAGAGGGAAATCTGGAGTGGCAGTACTGTGCAGCGATACGAAAAGGAACCAGGTAGAAGTTGCCAAACAACATCTTTTGTGTAACAGAAAGGAAGAGCTCAGACAGAAAAAGAACAGAAAGTTGTGGGAAGAGAGAGTTAAAGGGAGCCACCCTCGTCTCAGAGGAAACAGTGCATACAGAATAAATGAGAAGTAAACACATACCCACAGGAAGCCATTAACTGCTGCAAGGACCAATTAGGCCCCAGCAGGTGTTCTTGCCTTTGCCTGCCTCACCCCAAGGTCTGACGGAGCCTCTCTGTCTTGACTGAGGAAACAAGGGGTAGTTTTCATTTGCTTAGCAATTTAAAGGAAAGGATTTCCACTACAAGGTCTCTAAAGTTCTTTATTGTGCTCTCTCTGGCCCCACCCAACAAGTGCAAGTCATTAGAAGGAGGCAATTACACCCTCCTGACGAAGCACAGCTTTTTACAGGAGGCAAAGATAAGACAGGATCTCTGGCACGTCAGAGCCCCCCAGCACACAGGCAGCTCTGAGACTTATGGCACTTTTCACACCTGGAGACAGATGAGACAGTCAAAATCAAAGTCAACCACAGCAACGCAGGCTGCTGAGAACAATCAGAGGAAATGAATATTTTCAAAGTAAAACTGTGAAACCCTGCCAGCAGGTGCATTGTGGATGGCCTAAATGTGATGAATTGCATTGAGATAATTGTTTTATTTTAAGATGAATGTGTTGCTTTGTTTAATTTTGAATTATTCTTAAAGTGGGCAATCACAGCAAAATGAACGACCTGAAAGCCGTAAATCTACAAAAACTATTGATTTAATAACCCTCATAAATTAAACAATGGATTTTAATACACTCAGCTCAAGATACAGACATTTATAGAAAAAAATGTAGACAGATGTTTGGTTCTGTGTATTGTATATTATGGACATATTTACAGATGATAAAATTCATATCAATAATAGCTGCTGATTGAATTTCAAGGTGATATCTTCTACTATTCTTTATTATTGTTGCATCTTTTCTTCCTAAAGTTGACTCTGCTCGTTGTTTAATGACATGCGCGGCACTGAGGAGTCAGAGAGAAAAAGTCAAAGGTGTGAACTTTTAAACATGGAAGCTTTGAAATGCAGATGTGTGTATTTGAGCCCAGACACATTTACTGTGTGGTGATAAACAAACAGGGCTCTGTGGGAAAATCTTCTGTCCCTACCCAAACTGTTATAGTAACAAACTAGAGTAAAGGACGCAGAATTTCCTGCAAAGAGCGACCCAGACGTTATTCTGCCCCTATGAGGGCAAATATGGAACTGCATCATCTGAATTAATTAAATAACTAAAGCGGTGCACAATAATAATTTCAATAATGATAATAATTCCAAAATGAAGATCAAAAAAAGATTTCAAAAAGATTTAACATTTAGTTTAACGAATTAAATAATGGGAACCAAAGAAAAACTAGAGAAAAGTGGAAGTTCCGCATATCGTACAGGGTGTATGGTACTCTGGTCTTTTTATAGGAATTAATTATTTGATTATTTGAATCTGTCTGTTGTCTCATGTCTGTCTGAGGATAAATCTGTGGTAGTAAACTTGTGAGGGGGCAGAATGTGAGGGTTTGTGTTGGACTGTAGGTGGAGCTAGAGGACAAAGACAAGCCTGAAGAGATGACGAGGTGACCAGCAGGACAGCGACCAGTCAAACAGTTGGGACTGTTGTGGAGAGTCACCAACTCACTACACGTCTAAAATACAGAGGCGAGCAGGGCCTGGTGCAGAGGAACGAGGGTGTCTTTCTCGGTTTTGTTGGTTTTGGTGCCCACATGTTTTTCTGCTCCTCCTCCTGCTGAAGCTGAGACCAGGCCTCTCTTTGGGTCGGGGTCTTAAGTGTGCTCATCCTATTCTAACAGCAAATACACTGAATTTCATTTTGAGTGGGAGTGAGCTTTCCTGAAGATTAAAAAAAAAAACCAGAAAGAAGACCTGTTTTTGGTAATCCCTCTCATCCTTTCATTTTCCAGGAGCAACACAACAGCCCAATGAGAGGGAAACACCAGCGAGCACACCTCCTCTCCTGCAAAGCCCTGACTTTATTTCCTGCATGTTTCAAGGAAATTATTATTGTGAGAGTCTGTTCTGCCCCGTCTTTGTCAGGGAGCAATAACATCCTTCTTTAATCCTCACGAAGGCTTATCCTTGACAGACGTCACAAAAGGAAGTTTCAGGCCCAATTTCTATTCCAGACCATTAATGTTGCCATAAAAATGTTTAAATTCTAAACATGTCTCTCAATCTTCTCTGCACAGCTAAAAAGTACTCACAGAGACTTCAAAATCTGTTTTGGAACTAACAACAAAACTGAGTTTTTATTACTGTGTGGATCCAAGGACACTTAAATACATGAAAGTTTTCTGAAAATGTGAAACAAAGATTGTGTTAAAATACAATAGCAAGAATAGATCCAGGAAACCTCCTGATTCCTGGAAAATGGGCCACTCTGAGTGACCATGACCATAGTTTATGGGCTGAGTCTGTCCAGGAAGTGTCGTCTTTGTCCTTTCTCACAAAAGCTGATGGAAACAGGGGGATTTATCAGTTCCGTTACCATGGTGATGTTGTGGCTCTCTGCCACCACTTTTGCCAAGTGTCAGAGCAGCAGCACAGGTCACAGTAGAGGCTTACTGGATGTTAGTGGAGACCCCTCATGTTGTTTTATTATTTTTCCTTTAAAATGGGTATTTAAATGAAAATATAGATGTGACTGCAATTGCAAGTGAGACGGCAGAGCAGAACAGGCAGAACTGAAAAGAGGAGCAGAGGCACATAAAAGCAAAGAGAAAACTACAGAGGTTTTGTCATGGTGTTTTTACTCGTCACCAAGCCGACCGCCTTGACAGTTGCCAGATGCTCTCTACAAATTCTGCTTTTTCAGAACGTCTACAGTACTTGGTCCACACAGCTCTCACACAGCATAGAGACGGACCCAAACAGAACGCACAAGTGAAATGATACAAAAGAGGAGCAATTACACAAGAGTGAGGCTCAGAGCCAGCAGATAAAACCAGCAGAGAGGAGCCGTGTGCTGCTGAATGGGTCTTGGTACAAACTGTACCGCACAGATGCTTCAGCAGGGGGGTCGCGGGCTCCAGCGGGTTGTTTTCAACACTGACAGAAAGTGTTTATCTGAAACTGAAGAGGGAGCTGTCATGTCTTCAACGGCACACACACATACACACACGTGCACGCACAGGCGGCCGCGCACTGCAGTTTCCAAGTAACTGGAAACAATGCAGGTCACACTGTACACACAGACACACTTATTGGAGTGTGAGGTTTAGAACTACTTTAAGGCTTTTATGATCAAAATAAAACAACTACAAATGTAGAAGTATTTTAGTTCCTTCTTTGCACTCCAGTTTTAGTTTTTTCCTTAAAACATTCAAACGTGATTATGTGTGGTTGACCTTTAGCCCACACATGCCATTTCTGTTATGCAATAAAGGAGGAAAAAAATTAAGCAGATTGGGGCTAATTTACTCATGCCATGGGTACTGTGCACCCTGGACAACCCTGCTTAACAGGACATCTAAGAAGATTACACTAATGCCCAAGTGGTTCCAGGTACAGTAGCTGCAGCAACAAAGAACCTTTAAAATAGTGGCCAAAAAAATGTACAACAAATCCAAAATCGCCATTATGTAACATAATTATTTAAAATTCACAGTGAACAGCTTCGGAATTAAAGGGGTCAAAGAAACCTGCTGATTTTTTTTTGTAAAGCTTTACTTCAAAAGGCATAAAATCATCGACAGAGAAATCGTTCGACAGTACAAATATTTCGTAAATATTAAATACTGTAATCAACGATCAACCCTAAAGGGTACAGCCCTCTCATTAGAGGAAACATAAACGGTCCAGTCTGGTTTCAGCGGCGTCCTGTTGTTGGCAGCTTATTGTTCTCCAACACAAAGGAGGAGATTGGCATTCCTTTACGCAAACGCACCTGCCAGTCAACAAGCGCGCAGCTGAAACGAAAACACGTGCAAAAGATCAAGAATTAATGTGTGTTTAATTAAAAATGGATACATTAAGAAGAGGCGTGGAATTCACAAAGCAACAGGCTCCAATTCGGTTTTTTTTCTGCTATATGTCGAGGCTGTAATTGCTCTAACTCCAACACAATTTAATCAGCTTCTTTGAAACGGTTTCCTCAAAGTGTTGTGACATTTGCAATGCCAAATAATTTAGAAACAAGCCTGAGACTGCTCTGGAGACAATCGACGTTTCGCAAACAGGATCCCCCAGCCTTTCAGCGCCAGTGAAGACGCGCGGAGCACAGGAGTCCATCATCAGCTGCGAGCAAAGATCAGTTGTAAGGTGTCAGGAAAGTTTGTCCACTTTCCCCAAAGCTGCGGCGTTTTCTACCCCTTTGAGCCACTCCTTACATTTCCGCACAACAGTCTCATCCACGTCTCCATCCTCTTCTTCGTACTCCACGTCGTCGTATTTGTGCTGGTCGTTCAAAAGAGATATTTTGACAATAGCCGTGATGTCCTGCTCTGCGCTCTCCGCCTTGGTGCCCGCAGCGCAGCCTTTGGCGCCTCCGTGCGCTTTTTTGGATGGAAAAACTCGCCTGTTCCGAAAGTCGGTGGAGGCGCAGCACTTCTGCTGCTTCGCCATCATCTGCTTCTCGAGGTTTCGCTTTTGGAGGACAAGAACGGCTTCAGGCGTGAGGCTGAGGGTGAACTGGATGCTCTTCTTCCCCTCCTCTTTGCCTCTGAGCTGTCTGCTAGAGTCCATGGAGCTGGATCGCCTGACGCCTCCGGATTCCTGAGTTTTAGGCACCGCCAGCCAGGAGCATTTTCCCTGGGTCTCATGTGCGGCACCCACCACCTGAGTTGGGCTTTTTCTCACCTCTTGTTGGGGTCTTCGCCCCAAATTCCTTAAATTCGCAGAGGTCCAAGAAACAGACTGCTTCTCCTTGTCGGATCCAACTTTGTCCCTGCTGGGTTTGCTGGTGAGCTCAGGCTGAGGAGGCTCTCCGCTGGCTTTCTTTTTCCCGAACAGCTCCCTGCCAGGAGAGGAGATCCTTTGGGGGAGGCTGATGGGAGGAAAAGGCATTTTTGCGGCTGGAAGTAATCAGGATATAAAAACGTGCAAATGTCCGAGGTACAAATAAGGAAGACCTGCGCAAAGCGACGTGCGGCGCCTTGCGGGCATCATCGGACAGCGACGTGGATAGAGACCATCGCCTGTGCACCTGTTGTCCTAGAAGACCAGTGCGCGCAAGCACGCACACTGGCTGCCTTATGATCCGACAGGGAGGGAGGCGTGGCTAAGAGACGCACCGAACAAAGCCACGGCACAACGGTGGTGATGTCATTTCGTGGGTTTTTTTTTTTTCCTCATAAGCTCTCCCAAATTCAGGGCCAGATCTCTCAAAGTATCGTCGCTTCTCTGTGCCAAATTGAAACTAATTTTGATGAATTCAAAACATACTGGACAAAATCATCCTAACTAAATGTGATTATTACGCCAGTCTGCTTCCAGTCCCTCCCTGATGTGATGTTCCACTGCTGCTCTTTCACACACATAAACTACATTACGTTTAAGTCATGTGGGGGGGTGTAGAGAGTACCGATTTCTCCACTTTTGTCATTCATTTTCAGTCAGACAGTTTAGATTGGACTGAAAAAAGAAATCAATACTTGCTTCTACAGTTTATTTGAAATCGCCAGAGGGAACTTTTTGCGATCAAAGTCATGGTACATATTAACAGGCTGCTTTGGTACATAAAAACACAAAGGTCTTATTTTTAGGCAGCTGAGCATTTTATATATTGATTTCTTAACTTTTGGATTTAAATCAGACAAGTGTATTTGTTCAAGTGAATCTTTTAAATAATGATCAAGCTGTGAGGAGAGCAGGCTGGTTTCTACGTGACTGCCTCCCTCAACATCATCACGAGACAGACAGATGACATTTGGCTAGTTTCTCCCCCCATCCTCCACTAAAACAAGCTCGGGCAAGCAAAATTGATTATTCACCCAAATTATTCTATTCCTGAGAGTAATCGCTCAAGAATTTGCCAGGTCTTTACCAAGTTAGCTGAGCAAATGATGGTGACGGAAGATGTTGTCCACGGTAATCCTCCACGTTATACACGGGTCTAATGAAACTGCTGCACATGGAGGCTCCACAACAGGAAGACTTACAAAGTAGAATTAGGAAGAACTAAATCAGTGCTTGCAAAGCCTAAACTACAGATCATACTTAGAAGTTGACATTTTACCAACTTCAAAGCACTATTAAAAAAAAAACAAAAAAAAAAAAAAAAAACTTTAAAAGAACTCAGAACACAGACTATCAAAATAGCTCTAAACCAGTACCAAGCTCTTCATCAGGCTAATGTGAGCATGTGCAACCCAGTGGGGGACGGCTGAGGTTATGAATCTTGCAGAGGGGGTTGTCGTGGCAACCTGCATCATATACACTACTTGTATGTTGAGACCTAGAGAGAGCAGGGATGCAGTGCAAGCTATAGTAGGTAATTAGGTCATGTTTAAACCACACTGCTCAGAAAGGCGTAAATAAATGCATCACTGCTGCGTCTGGCAGGAAATCAAATCACAGAAAAGGTGGAGCAGTTTTAATGGAATTTGTGGGGGATGTGTATTCATACATTTCATTTTTTTTCTCTTTCGCCAGTTACATGTTGGGAAGTGATTTAGTCACCAACATTCCCAGCCAGTGTTTTATCATTTAATATTTCAAATGCCTCTGGGTAAATATCCAAGCAAACACAGAAAACCATCTTCAGATAGCAGATGGTGGACAATGGCAAACGTGTTCAATATATCGCACAGTACAATGTAACGTATAATGTAGATGTACATATGAGTGTTTGACATTAAGACCCTTTCATTGGAATATTGATGCACAAAGACTTCAAAGTAATTTCCTTAAACTTCAATGGCATAAAATCACCTGAAAATAAAGTACAATATTTAAATACAGTAAGAATTAAAGTTTTTCATGTCTCTCAGATCAAACTTCAAAACAAATGTAGAAACGTTATACAGATTAGAGCATTATTTACAGAGCAAACCATCTTACACTTTTTATATTAGGACCAGTCTTCAAATTCAACCGCTCAGGACGGAAGCTTAGTTCAGACATGTTGTAAAACATTTAATCACAGCATCCCTGTAAGAAAAAAAAAACACACACAAAAAATGTGTTTAAGTAAAGACCAGCAGCACAAAGCAAAGAGAACAGGAAACAAAGAGGTGTTTGCAAAAAAAAAAATAAAGTAGGTGAAGTTACGTCACGCGTAAAAAATAAAAAGTGAGGTCCGTCCTTTGTTACGGTGATTTGGGTGGGGCCCGTCATGAATTAGTGAGTGTGTTTTGGCTGGCAGTGTCGGGGGCTTCCCGTCTCCAGGTGCTCTGACTGCCGAAGGATGACGCAATAAGCGGTCACTATGGTTACCACAGATGGGTTCCTTGCTCTGGTATTCAGTGTGTTGCTATGCAGACTTTGCCTGCAGCCTCAGTTAAATTTTCACTGGAGGATGTGCGAAACCCGTCAAGGTTAAACGGAGAGGGGTGGGGGGGCAAAAACAGTCTGAGGTGGAGGAGGGGAAGTTGGTGGACCGACTGTGGAAAACCTGCTCCTTCAGATGATTTATTTATCCATCTGATGCAAGAAAAACCCAGATTTACTGCAACTGGGTGACACCTGTTTAGAATTTGCATTCTTCTATTTCAGTCCTGTCAGAAAATCCTCCAGTTTCTGATTTAAAATAAGAGCCCTGTGGGGAGTGAACATGGAGCAGGTTTAAACACTCTCCTCTGCCAGGAGAGGGTATAAATAGGTAAGTGAGCCAAATACATTAGGGGATCAAGCCTCTTGACCACGTGGGGCTGTGGATCGCCAGGTATCACACATTGTATCAGCACCAGCAAGGACAGGCAGAGAGCGGAGTCAAATATGAAGCAATGAGATAAAAACATTCAGCTTAGTTAGCGTAAACAAGGGGCTGCTGCACAATCACTGCCGACATACTGACAGTCGTATTAAAGAAAGAAGCTTAAGAATGACAGGAAATTGTTTATTAAAAACATGACTGAAAAAGAAGTTATCTCAAAGACCAATACTCAGCAGTCAAATCTGCATTTCTCTGAAGGAATGCGTTCTTTTTTGAAGAGTGGTAAGAGAAAGGCTCTTTGTCTCAGCTTTGCACCGTTGTCAGAAAGCGGCTGGGGGAGGGGGAGCTCGGTGAGGCTATGGGACGTCTTTCAGCTGTCAGAATGGATGAAAGGGGCATCCTAATATACGATTAGGGAAAGGGGGGGGCTGCATGGGGGTCTGGGTCTAACCAAATGAGACGTAATCCTGCATACAGCAGGGCTAGAAAACAACATCACACCTCGCTCTCCACATGAGACGTGCTTTCTTTCCATTTAAATCATCTGCCCACCCGCTCAAGGCCTTCAGCTCCGCTCTATAACACAGACGCTGTCTACATTAATGACACCAGAGTTCATGTTTTAG
Organism: Pao palembangensis; assembly: GCA_015343265.1. Lineage (NCBI taxonomy): Eukaryota > Metazoa > Chordata > Actinopteri > Tetraodontiformes > Tetraodontidae > Pao > Pao palembangensis. Next base: position 9,353,524 of record CM027083.1, on the reverse strand, counting down.
AGACAACAAATAAGGAAGTGTTTTTATTTTCATCTTTCATGCATGTGCTCTGGCCGCATAGAGCTTAACGTAAGCTCATCACAAATTACGGGGTGGGGGGGGGGAATGTTGCCAAATCTGGTGGAAAAGGCGTGATTCCAGAAGACACAATTTCATTTGGATAAAGCAAATATCAACAGCAGCCCAAAGGAGTTTGAAACAATAAGCTGCCATTTGTTTGACAGTCAGAGGGGATTAGGGCCATATGGTGACGGCAGAGAGTGTTTGAAGGTAAATAACAACATGTTTTTCCAGAAGGGTCACCACACGGATCACCTGACCACCACAGTATCATATAAACGGTACATAAAACAAAGCAACACAACATAAATCACGCCATCTTACCTGGCAAATGGAATATAAGAGATGCTGTACCTGTAAGAGAAAGCAGACAGCAAATCAGAGTTTCCAATTAGGTCATGACGAATTTTGGAACAAGGCTGATTTTGGCCTTATATCATTATGTGTGACAATGTGACTAAAATACAAGCACTTTATCCAGAATGTGAGCAGCGTTCCACACAGGGTAGAATGTCCACTGAGGCGTGGATACTGGACTTGCTTTAGGGATTAAGCAAACTAGGAATTAAGTGATTTACTGTTTGCATTTAAGACTTGTGACAAACTGATAACTAAACATGATGTTTAACGAAAACGTAGCCCCCCCGACAGGAAGCAAACGCACAAAAAAGAACACCAATCAAACAAGCAGAACATTTCCAATATGTGAGGAATTTGGTGAAGGAGCTGAATAATCAAAAGCCCCGGTGTGAGTAAAAGCAGAGTCTTTTTAACCATCACAATTTTGTACTGCATTAAATGGAACAGAACAGAAAAAACCCCAACTCTGTTCCGTTATTCCCGGCCCACAAGCTATCATGCTGCCTGTGGGACTTTGTCCCCATCTGTCTCTTTACAGAGCAACACTCGCACAGAAGTCTGGGTGTCTGTGTGGGACTACACGTTGCCCCGGCCTGTTAAAAATAAACCTAAGATGTGTGGCTCGTGGTTGCCTTGGTGATGCGTCGGAGAGAGAGGAGGCAGGGCGGAAGTGAGTGGATTACGCGAGAAATTCGGTTGACACTTCTGACAGCACTGTTAAGCGATGGGGTGATGTTTGTTCATTCTCTTCCTCCTACTACGCTGTCTCTGTGTACGCGCCGGCTTTGGTTAGCCTGCTGCGCAAAGACCTCCAAATTATTGAACATTCAAAGTGCTGACATGCCAAAACTCATCACTCACGGGATTTATTAGACACATTTCCAAACCCACTCCTTATGCTGCAGTTAAATGAAGGATTCAGAAGGCTAAATGTGAGGATTTAAATATCACCAGCCACTACAAAATGGACAATTAGTCATACATTAGTATATACAGGTAATAAAAGCTTTTATGCAGCTATTAAAATTACTGATCATTGCTTGATTTATGCAAATTTAAAAACAGTGGACATGACATTGTAGAAACAAAACTTTGTGAATTAACCTGCCTATACTCTGTTCTACAACCTATTCAATGTAATGATTTACACCAAACTAAGTGTATATATACAGGTATGTGCTTAATCTCGCTGCACAGTTACTGGTAGCTTCAGAAGAAGCTGGGTGTGAGCTCACTCAGCTTTGTTTCATTTGCAAACACGACAGGTGGAAATTCCAGCCTGTCTGGTCTCTTCAGTAGGTCCACAGTGATCAGGGCCCGAGCTATGATGCCTGACAACCTCCCAGCATTCTCACAGCATTTGTCCCAGAAATAAATTAGCTGACTTAAAAATTATAATAAAAAAAAAAAAAAAACTAAATGGAACAAAAACTAATTTGCAGCCTTCAGCTGTAGCAGCACTAAACGGGCGTCGGCATACTGACCATGGATCCATTTGCAGATTTAGTCGAGCATGTGCTTATATCCGCAAGTCAGCTTAAGGCCTCAGCGGCAAAATTAACTTAACTCGCGGACCGTAACGACAAGCCAAACCAGCAGCTGCAGGTATTCTATAAGGACCGTCGGCCCTGTGACAGTGATCAATCAAATGCCAGGAGGAGGAGATGCAGTCACACTTACCAGGTCATAGCCACAAACTGCAGAACACAGAAGATGATAGCCAGGCCCTTTCTGTCCCACTGAGAAAGACAAGAGAGCATTTAACTCAACACAACTTCACAAAAGAACAGAAATTATTTTTGAAGAGTTTCAACTCAAATTCTGCATTATCTACTCACCCAAAACACAGCACAAAGTGTTAAGACAAGGCAGAGCTGTCGAATAAGAACAGTTTTAAAACTTTTTAGTTAAACAGACAGAAAGAGAAGTGACAACCCAACCAGCAAGCCAACTGTAACAAGACTTACCAGCATAACAATGGTGGCGATCAGTCTTGTGGGTTCAAACATGCGCTTCAGCTGTCTGAGGGGTCCCATTAGGAAACAGGTGCTGGCAAAGGACAGAAGTCACACCTCAGGTAAAAACAAACAATTTTCACTGCTGTGTCTGGAAAACATGCTGAGAAACTGCTTCGCCTGAGCCACCCTGGTTGTGTTTTAACCAAAGACTGAGATGTTTTTACCATCTCGACCATTTTAAAAACTGCGTATTTTTTGGGACTTCCAGAATTCTTCCCTGAGGTTACTCTGTCAAGGTCCTCTAAACAGACAATGGTTTCAACATTTTCCGAGAACGGTCCTATATACAAACCATTTAGCACTAAAGAAATGCTAGTTATGATTAGTCAAAACAAGCTTTGCTTATGTATTTTTTCCTCTTTCAATAAGAAATTCCTGTGTGGAAAAAAAGAATGCTCACAGACACAAATCTAAACAGTTGAATTAAAATTGTGTAGTTACCAGATTTACACTTGGTGTAAGACCGTGTAAACTCGTGCCCGACACATCTAAAACCCCCTGTATGATGCATGAGTTACGTCAGTACATGTAACAGGACAAAGGCTGTCCTCGCTGACGAGGCACGCAGATGCGAGGTCAGCAAAGCTAAGTGGGTAGAGACAGCTTCACGTCTGCCGGATGAGACGTGACAGGAGTCTGTTGACGTAGGCGCTGTCTCTCCGTCTGCTAAGAGGGATTGACGCCTATGCCAACTGTTGTGCCGATGACATTAAGCTATACATGTGTGGAGAAACTGGTTAAATCTAAGACTTTCATTTAGACTTCCTACTACAAACTTTTTATCAAAATAAATATACAACCAGGTTTTATACAAAGATGAAAATAGGTTTAGGATTCCTCAAATATGACGTGTGGGTGGTCGTATAGATCTACAGCACATCAAAGGGTCTGAAAGCAGAGGATGACTCCATTTCTTGACACCTCTTAAACCTTCTGAGTACCTGATCCCTGAAATGGACACTGCTCTCTCTGTGAAAAAAGGCATGGACTGTCTAGATTAAATAATATATAAAGCTGAAGAAAAACAGAAGTCCTCTAATAAGTAATCTTATTAAAACGTTATATAACAGCAATCGTGAAAACTAAATAATTAACAGCACGACAACATCTGTGTAGCTGTCCGACTGAAACAGGCCGCCAGATTAAACTAAATTAGTTTAAAAGGACCAAATTACAACATGTTTACAATGGAGAAAAGTGCTGCAAAAGCAAACCTGTTACATTTACTGTAGGTCCGTTAACTAAAACCTTTTAACATACACTATGTAAAATTCACACACATTCTAAGTGAAATTTACTCTTAACTAAAATCTCAGCACTTTAGCCATTAAAGGCCATGAGAATCAAAACATATTCTGTGGTCAGTGGTACTAACTAGCAAAGTTAACCTAAATAAATACAAACTTAACCTTCCTCCTGTGGGGCAACAGTAACCACTTTTCACCGCTCTCAATATAATGAAGAATAAACCTGATGACTCAATATAAACTGTGACAACACAGGTTTTATGAAAAGAACTTTCTTTCATCATCTTATGAAACTATGCAGGAACCATTTTTCCCCACAGAACACAGTGATCTGACTGTGCATAATTAAGACAGAATGCTAATGAGAATGATGCATTGTTCTTCAGTGTGTCTCTAGCAGCGCAACACATGGTGAGATCAATATGTTTAAACAGTACAGTTCTGATATTCGATCTGGACATAATGAGTTTTACCTGGAAAGAGCTGCAATATTGCCTATTGTGTAGAAGACAGCAAAAAGTTTGATTCCATTTGGCAGGAAAAGCAAAGCCGAACCCTGGAAACAAAACAACAAAGTTATGCAGTTTATGTCCATCTGTCAACTACACATTTAAGGTAAAAACATGAATCTCAAAAAGCCCAAAGGTTTACGTCATATGTTTTCAAAATGAACGCCAAACGGGATTTCTGTGGCTTTATACTCAGTAGCTCCCCCTAGTGTCATATAGCTTAGTTGAAATCCTTTTCAATATGATATAACTTCTTTGGTTTTGCTGCCTGAATTACTCGGTAAATTTGGCCAGTCAATCTCGGACAATGTATTTCTTCTCTTTTTGTTGTCTTGTCTCTTCTTACAACGCAGTTATCAACAAAAGATTAAAGATGGTGTAACAGCCAACTCTTCATTCACTGCCCATTATTGTGAAAAAGCTCACGCTCCATTTGCTATACACAAAAGGTTTGTCTATTAAAACATATAAAAGAAAGAGACAATCAATTAATTACACATATTTGTAGAATTCCCGACCATTGCCTACAGATATCTGCATCTGCATTAATCATGACTATATGGCAGCATTATAGCGAAAACGGCATGTGGAAAAACATGACACGCTTAACTGGTGACAAATTAAGCGTATGACTTTAATCTGCAAGCCAAGAGACAAAAATGCTTTGTTTAATGAAGGCTCAAACTCAGCACATGACAGAGTTGGAATGCTGCTTGTAAACATTTTTGTTTGAATGTTCCTGATATCCATAAAATTCAGACAGATCAGTAAAGGTGCTTTTTTCCTGAGGTGAAGAAGGGGACTCACAAGTATTGAACACAGGATGCCTGCAGCAAAGCATATGACGAACCATTTGAGCCTGGTGCTGTAGCTGAGAGTGGAGGCATCTAGGATCTAGAGAAAACAATGGGAGGATGTTACAAAGACCATAGAAATGACCAGTAGAATGAGATGCAAGCTTCCTACTGATAATTGAATCAGGCTGCATAAAGTCAAGTGAAAACATACAGCTGAAGTTTCAATTTTAAGCACAGTACTATGGATTCAAAAGTCCAAAAAACGTTAAACAGCTGACTTTACACAAATTTAGCAAGTAACGAAAACAGCATTTAGATTATCAGGAAGCAGAGAGAGATGGAAAAATAACATTACATGATGGCAGTTACATAAAATTCAAAATCAAATAATCGCAAGAATCCCGTGGCCCACTTACCTCATTTCCTCCTTACTTGAATGCATGTAAAAAGTGAAGATACACAAACATAGAATTTGTAAAAAAAAAAAAAAAAAAAAAAAAAAAGCCGTGCAACATTAGTTACTGTTAAATGTGACATACACATGTGTGTACAAACCGAAGAGCAATACGAAAGTAATTGATCAGCTACTATTAATTTGACATTAAGAGCTCATGTTAGTTATGTTTCAACAAGAAATTTTATTGCATACAACCACCGTGGGTTAGAATTATACATATTATTTTAATTGCTGGTAAAGCAGTTGAATGTTGTCTAGTAGGAAGAAAATTAAACACGCTTTGCAAAATGTCGGTTTTCGTGCCAGTTCAAGTAGCATTAGCACATTACTGCGCAAATGTCATATACCATATACCTGATCGGTGAGACCACGCTCTTCGTTGTCCTCTTGGCCGCTTAACACACGACGGAGCTTGTCCATCACTACCTACCTAAATGACCAAAACTCAGATAAAAGGAAAACTTAGAGCAATCGTCGCTAGGATTTGGTGGTAGGAGTGACAACTTCAACTTCCTGGCTGCCACAGTGATCCGCTCATACGCGCTGACTCAGGATCAGTTTTCATGTCGATTACGAACGCTGTCATAGTTGCTCTTGTTGGATATGGAAGTGTGTCAAAAACAGACCACAGATCAGTTTTTACTACGTCCTCAGCCCGACTTCCGTTCTGTTGCTGCTTCTGGTTTGAAGGCGGAAACTCTACAATTACTATCTACAAACGTAACAAAACAATCTACACAGACATGTAACAAAACAAGGTTTAACAGTCCAAGTGTGATAGTATTAATTTAGAGAATGACCTAAAGAAATATGAAATAAAAAGAATAAATCTAATGTGTTTTATATTATTAAGTCAAACTTAATACTAAGATAGCAGCTAGATCTATCTTTAGTTTAAAATGTTATAACATTTTTAGTCTTTATTAATTTGATATTGTTTGTTTGAAGCAAATCAGCAATATTTACTTGACCAATTATGAGATAGAGTAATTGACAGCATCTGCATTCGACCGATTTTGTACATTTCTTTATACGTTGTCGCCATCTAATGGGAATTATATGGCATGACAGGAAGCTGCTGCTGTCGAAATATAAATGTTATAAAACAAAAAAGAATAAAAGCTTTTAAAAATATATGTGTTTCCAATTTCACATGAAAACTAATAACATTTACCTATAAATGGGATAAATCAACTGTTTAACAGCTTTTGTAAAATAGTGATACTGGCTTTTTATGATTTCAAAAGATCTTACTCAACTCTGCAAAAAAAGAGTTTAAGTTCACACCTGAATGCACAAGTGCAAAGTGGACAAAAACATCAGCAATGTCTGAAGATGTATGTATTGGAAGTTTTATTGATCAATATATAGCTATGATATTTATTGCGTTTTGGCAGGGACAGTTAGTTTTCTCTCTTGTTGCATTCAGTAATGTAATATTCAATGTAATATTAATTGTGAATATTATACTAATAACCACAGGGTGGCAGCATCGTCCCAATTCAGCTGTGCGAACGCTTTTATTCATATCAGTTTATTTATTGACAATACAATCACTGAAGAATATCTGATCTGAGCAAGTCAATCACACCCAGGTATGATTTGTAACACTACACCAATATACCTCATTACATATCATCCAAATCTGATATTTATATGACACATTTTACTCTATATGCAGGGTGTAACAACACACGTCACGTGATAAAATCTAAGAAGAAATACTGCAATAGACACAGGTTATAACAACATTAAACACAAAGAAGACTATAGAAATACTGTTTATAAAATATATTTAAAATGTGGCCTTATGATAACAGATAAACAGTTGACCACGTGGGGGGCAGCACATTTGTTTATTCTGACTTTTCATATTAAGAAGCATAAATCTACAACACATGGAAACTCTGTGAACAGTAGAGTCCACAGCTGTGTCTGCGTTGTTTTTTCTGGAATATTTTAGGTGTTTTGTAGTGTCTTAGTCCTCCCTCAGCTCCGCCTTCAGTAGCGTGTCCGGTGACGTCAGGTAAAGTTTCTCTCTCTCTCACTCTCTCTCTGCCCCCCCCAGCTGCTCTTGAGTCAACAATCCCTCACGCAAGTTTCACGCATTCAGATCATTTCAGTCGGGTCATGAACGCGGTCGCAGCGCACACTTGGTTCAAGGATCACTGAAAGTTGCCGCTTCGGGTGGTGAAGCGGCACAGAAGATCCCGAATCTGGTCATGGAGAAGGAGTTGCCTCCAGGCTGGACTGCACTTTTCCTCTTCACCGTAATCGCGCTACGTCCGGTCATCGGTGAGTCCTGCTCTGACTTCAGGTCCTCCACAGTCACACATGTGGGAATCTCTAAGGAGCTCCATAACAAGTATTAACTTGTTTCTGTTGAATTATTATTCTGAACATGTGGCTGATTTCTTATGATCTTACAGTAGATGATGGAAATATTTACTGTGTAAACTTTTCTGTTTCCATGATTTTGCTTTTATTGATGCTTTTAATATAACTTTATAGTTGAGTTTAGAGTTAAACCAAACCATCCAGCAGGAAGAGTCAAATATTAATTTTATTTTTTTGTAAATATGTTTCTAATACAGGTCAGCCTCCGAGGAGTTCGCCCCATCATCCTTCCAAGCCTGTTGTGATACCAGTCCATGTTCCAAGGGCCCACCTGACCCCGGAGCAGCTCAGTCAGCTGCGATTTAAACCCACCGTAGGGGTGGTACAGCTGTCCGAGGGCCACGAAGCTAAATTCAACTGCTCCATTGACATCCCTAACGACAGGCTGGAGCCCACCATCATCTGGGTGAAGGACGGCCAGGACCTGGCAGGGAACGTACGGGTGGCCATCAAGGACCTCCAGACGCTCACAGACGGGGTCATAACTCAGCTGTCTGAGATCAGGTATGCAGGCCACACAACAGGGAGCACGCTCAAGGCTGCGGACTGACCAGAGTCCTCGTGTTTTGCAGCATTAGCCAAGTGCAGCAGACGGATGCTGGGGAGTACCGCTGCAGACTGGCGATCGGCCCCAGACTGGTGGAGTCCCAACCAATCATCTTGGAGGTAGAAGGTAAGTTCCAGGTCTGATTCCAGCATCAGCTACTTGGGAATTCTGCATTTTCCTCACCTTTGGTGGACCCACGCAGGTCTGCCGACCTTTATCCTCCAACCAGAGGATCAGAATGTAACAAGAAGCGCTCCTTTCACGCTGACCTGCGAGGCGGTAGGACCTCCTGAGCCCGTTCAGATCCGCTGGCTCAGGGATGGATTGCCCAACAGCGACTACCACGACTCTCCCAGCAGCTTCTCGGTGTCAGGTGAGTTGGACGATCAACTGATCACCGTGATCAGTAATCTTTGTGATGTGTCAGCTTTGCTGTTGGGACGCCACTCGTCGCCATGGTGATTTACGAGATGATGTTAGTCACGGTGCTGTGTTCTTGAGTCCGAGTTGAGCTGCTTAGTATTGGCATCGGTTCTACTGGGACATGTGCTCGAAACCTGATCAGAATAGAACTCATCCTTTTTGCATTTAAACATGATGTGAAAAAAGATTTAAAATTTCCCTTTCCCTTGCCTTTTTTTTAAACATCAGATGAAACTATATAGGCTGTATTTATGTAGAAATGTGGATCAGTGAAAACAGCACTGAAGTACTTAGAAGATCTCAAAGTGCTGATTTCTAATCAAGAATATCACATTGTGCTGTTTACACATTCGCTTGAATAATCTCCATAATCGGCTTTTTATGGTCATATAGCTGGGCGTCGCGTGTTTTACAAGAAAGAAAGAAAGAAACCACACTTTAATAATCCACACACACAAGTGGAAATTAAGCCTCTGCATTTTTACACATTACATGCATGTACAACACACACACACACACACACACACACACACACACTAGCAGTGGGCAGCCACTTAAGGCGCCTGGGGAGCAACACCAACAACTACGGGGTTAAGGGCCTTGCTCAAGGGCCCAAAGTGGTGGTCACAATCTCGGTTGAGGTTTCTTCCTCTTCCTCATATCTCATATCTCCCATGCAACCTTCACATCTGGTCTGGTCTGAACTGGAACCAGTGTCTTTAGACGCCTCCAGGTTATGGGGCTCGCCTCTTTATCCACTTGACCACCACCCTCCAAAACAAGAAGAAACGCTGATGAGTTTGAACTTTTGTTGTATTCGCCTGATGGACGTCATGCTGTGGTTGATTTTGGCTGATTGTCAGAGATTTTTTTGTGAAAAAAGGAGCCGTTGGCTGAATAGTGGCAAAGCCTGCGGTGGCTCTAACTCAGCCGGCGGTATGTGTTTGGTGGTTTCTGCTCTGAATCGTCTCTGCTGTCTCAGCAGCTGTATCATCAGTGTCCCCAGTGGGGCCCTCCTGATGAACAGTTAGCAGCGGTCACTCACTAAAACCACACAAATGCACCAGATAAGATGGATCAGGTTAAATGCAATAATTCCACATTTGAATACTAATCCAGTTGTTCACAAATGATCTTGGTAGCAGGTCACCGGGTTTTCACCCAGATTTATCTGCGAAAGCTTGTAAAAGGAATAAATAATTAACAGTATTCTTTGGCTGATAGGTTGAGTTTCTAAGAAAAAAAAGCGGCATCATGCATGTTTTTGTCCCACTGTAGGGTGAAGATTAATCGACAAAAAAAAAAATCAGTAAACTACTTATCTGAACTAAGAGTTTTCAAACAAAGGAAATAAAAACAGCATTAATATTATATTTATTAAAGGCCAGACTTGGTTAAATGCTATATTTTGAATGAAAATTGGACTGTCAAGACAAAATGATTCCAAACACAGACTCTCCCTTTCCTGAAAACATTTGTTATTAAAACATAAGCTTCCTCTTCTGTGCACTCAAACCCTTCATTTTCAGCGTGCCGCAGGCTAATCTCTCCTCTGCGGTGACACTGTTTGAAGCTGAACTGGCTGAAGTTTGAGAGCTGCAGCTCTGGTGCAGCGTGTGCAAAGGCCAGGGCAGTAAAGGGGTGGGGGTGCGGCGCAGGCAGTGTGTTCGGGGGCTGGTTCCACTGACAAAGACCTCTTTCATGGGACGGCCCACTGCTTAGCAGGTCACAGACAAGCAGGCTGAAGCCCTGTGCAGGACCAAATATGCAAATACAAAACAGTCTCAACACACACTTATTTATCTCTTTTTCCACCCACACGTCACATAAATGTTGGGTAAACAGTTATAAATACTTACACACTGCAGTAAGTGCTTGAGCGTAAAACTGGATAAGCAGCACAGGAGGAATTTCAGAAGACATTTTATTGGCTAACCTCACATTCTTCCTTTTCAGCACTGTTGCTTTTGTTTTGATTTATATTCCAAATATAGTGGCAAAACAAATGCAAGTTTTTGAGATGGTCATTTCCCATTTCCTAAAAATAGGAAACACCTATCACATGTATCATCATGAGATTGATTTTTGGCAGATTTATGGTAAAAACACCAACTTCCTCGTCAGATTTCTCAGACGTGGTGTTTTCTGTGGTAAAATGAAATTGCATAATAATGAGCATTTGGATGCTCGGCTCACTTTCCACCATGCCTTGACCATCTGTTTGCCAGTTTAAAGTGAGGTATGTGGTGATTACATTTCCACTGTTTGGTGAGGAATGTGTGTGTGTGTGTGTGTGTGCGTGCGCACGCTTCCCACAGAGCTCATACATTAGATCTGATCCATGAGAACTTTTTACCACTTTTCTTTTCTGGCAAACCAAACTGTAATTACTGTTTGAAACTCAACTTATTTGCAGTGAGAAGTAAAGCACTCTTCGGCCAGCCTCGCTTCCCGGTTTCTGACATGGAGGCAGTGAAAAACAGTGCACAAAAGAGACATTATTTAGCAGCAGTCCTACCATCCAGAAGACTGTAAAAGCCATTGTTAGGCTTTTTCAGAACCTTTGCACTTGCACTGTGCGAGCCACTGGTGTGTGGATCTTTGAGGTATCATAAAGAAGTGAGTCATATTCAGATGTGTCTTGCTTCTCCTTTGAGACTGACATGGCACTTTTCCCCCAGATTTATATTTCACACACACACACACACACACACACACACACACACACACACACACACAAATGTGAACAAAAGGTGTGGTCAACATGTTCCAGCACTGAACGAAAAGTGCACATTGTCCAAATATTTAGCACAGATTTGACCTTGAGGGGTGTTTTGGGTGGTTTTTTTTTTAAACGTGCACTGCAGTGAAAGTGCTACTCTGTCTTTTGCAGGTGTGGACAAGTACACTCAGTTCAGCTGTGAGGCTCACAATAAGAAGGGGGTCACCACCTCCAGGGAGGCAAATATCAACATCAAAGGTAAATGTGGACCTTCTGGGATCCGTTACACATTCCAGGTCTTTATAAGGTGTCTCCACATTAGAGTTGACAAGAGATTTGATGGTGTTTTGCAGTACCTCCCAGTCCAGTCATGGGTGTTCATGTCACAGAGAGACAGTCCAGTAAGCTGATGTTGAGCTGGAGCCCCGGACACGACGGTTTCTCGCCAATAACGAAATGTCACATCAGGGTGAGGCTTGTACCTGCGCAAACCACAGCTAGAGGATGGCATATTGGTCATCACCAGTTGTCTGATTAATGCAAGGTCAAAGAGGTGAGTCGGAGGAAAGGAGAGGTGACGATGACGCGGCTGATCAATGTCACAGCGCCGCCATTCCAGTACGAAGTCCCCGGGCTGCAGGCTGTGACGTGGTACAACATCAGCGTGTCCTGCAGCAATGAGGTGGGAGCGTCTCCCGTCACCACGTGGATCCAGAGCAACACCACAGAGGGAGGTGTGTGAGTACTGTTGGCCACTCTGGGTGCTGTTATAGCTTTTATTTATTCTATTTATTTATTTTTTTTAAGTCTTCATACCTTTTGTACTGTGCTAAACGTTTCCCACTTCAGGTAGCAGTGTGCATAAATGGGAATGTACGGAAGCTACGTGCGTCGCTCACAGCAAGTCCTCGTCACAAAAATGTCATATCCACTTGATCTCCGCATTTTTTTCCCCCGAAAGGTCACATAGGAAACTCTGAAAAAACATTTCAGGGGTGGGGCTCCTCTAAATTTCCTTCCTTCCCTCACCATAGGGGATTGTTTAGCTGGATGGTTTCCACCATGCTTGGAAGCAGGCGCGCACCAAACTGTAAAAAAAGATTTCAATGGAAGTCTTCTTTTTGCAGCTCTGTAATTGTTTCTGGATCTCACCCTCTTTGTTCTCCGTCTCTGGTCCTTCTCAGTGCCGTCAGTGTTTCCTCGAAATGTCACCGTTCAGCTGAACGGGTCCCGGCTGCTGATCACTTGGAAACCTCCTCCAGATGATAAGATCAATGGAATCCTGCGTGGATATGACGTTATTATCAGACACGGACCTAACATGAACAAAGTGAGCATGTTGATGAAACAAAAATTACCCTTTTATTGTGAATATTCATTCACTGATAACACTTTTAAATCAACGCCTTCATTCTGACTATGCTAACAGAACTATCGCCATGTTGCCCAGCAAATTGGAATAAAGTATGTATTTTTTAATCTCTTCTGATGAAATGATCAAGACAGTGTAGTTTATTCCTAATAGAGAAAGTGTTTATCTTCTCAAAAGCTTATTGATCAAAGGTGATTACTGATATGTATAAATAGGAATTAAAAGAGGAAGCAAAATTATTCCAACTTTGTGGGCAATGGGGTATTTTTCTGAGGCTTCTTCCACAATAAATGTCTTCATTTGGTTAAAGATTGACAGAAATTGTATGCGGATCTGGTATTATTGGGATTTTAACAATTTCAACATTGATTATCACAATGACTCATGAATGATGACTATAAAAAAAACCCTCATGTAGTCAGTCTGTGCTCTTCCCTTTGAATGACCTCCTGAAGTAGAGGTCAGTGCCCCCATTGTCCACCACGAGCAAGACTTTCTTTCCACTCCTCTCAAAAAAGGAAGAGAAAATCTTTGACAAGTGTCTCTTTCACCTAAATGTGCCGTGCATCACTCCCTGATGCTGTCTGTGTGTGGTGTACCTTTTTTTTTTCGTCCCACATTAGTGCACTCTAGTACTATAGTGTTTCCTGTCCTTCCTGTCTGCGCTGACTTTATAGGAAGCTGACGGTGTGAAACCTTGTAATCGGTGTTTTCTTTGCCGGCCTTGAGTCATCGCGGAGTACATGGCAAATAAATACAAGAGGATGTGCGCCGATGAACAGAATATCCTTATGCGTTGTAAAGAAGCCGATGATGTCCGGGCAGACAAAGGCGTTGTAACAACAGTGACTGGAAGTGCGGACAAAGGCAGCACATTTAATCGTCCACATATTTGTTTCTATAAACTTCTGATGAATATGCCCGAGATGAGGAATGAGATGAGTCTCTGAACCTAGAGGGAACATGGAGCACGTGATGACCTCTGCCACAGACCCGACAGAACATTAATCATGGGTTCAGCGGCAGCAGTCTGACTGTCAGTGCAGCGGTGAAGCTGAGGAACTCCAGATGCTGCAGCGCGGGGTTGTGAAATGCCGCGCAGCGCCTGTCACATGTTTGCTCCCGTTGCAGAACTCGAGCATATGCGGAGAATTGGACTCCTTCCCTTTTTTGCAGTTTCAGAATGTGTGATAATCCAAACTATGACTTTTCTGGGATTTACCATCATGTTTTCATTGAGAAGTGGCACAAATGTAAAGTTGGTGTTTTTAAGCGTGCATTTCATCAGAAAGAACCCCAGTTATTCTCTCTTTTTATTTTAAATCTTAAGCATGTTTCATTGAATTAAATCATAAATCATTCAAGTATGATTTGTGTTTTTTATGACAGACTAAAAAGGTCCACACAAACGCCACCGGGGCTTTTGTTGAAGTGCAGGAATTCAACTCGACCTACGGCGTGGAGGTGGCCGCGTGCACGCAGGCGGGGAGTGGCATGGTCAGCCCGCGAGTGCTGCTGTTTGTGCCAGGGAACAGTAAGGCGCTCTGACAAGTTATCTCTCCATTTTATTGTGTGGGATCTCTATAATTGAGCCAAGATGATTCGGCCCAGTTACTACAGCAAACTAAATTACAGCCTTGAAGTACAGATAAAACCCATCAAAGTCACCATGTTAGTCTAGATTCAGAATGACAGCCGTTAATGATGCTGCACATTTATAATAACTAAGAATGAATCACAGAATAACTTTAATGTTCTCATCAACCTTGGCTGAACTTTACACCAACAGCTAATTAGCAGGCAAAGGTAGTTCACTCGAGTGGTATTTGGGTAACACCATGGTGTTATTGTGGGTATTTGAAGCTGATCTGGGGTCAGATAATCCCCCTCCACTGCAACCTAAAACTACTTGCAGTGTATTTTTTTAATCATTTGTTTTTTAATAATACACTTTCATATTTTTCCAGTTGCTCATTTGAGTCTGGTCCAAATATTTTCCTAAAACTGGCAGAGCAGCACCATTATAAGAATCATCTTCTGCCCTGCAAATTTTTCCTGCGTCAGGAAAAAGATTTCTCACTGTTACTTTCATTACCTTGCCAGTATACATTTAATTTTCTATTTTTAAATGTACTTTTAAAATCTGTTTTATATTATGTAACTTTCATTTGTAGTGTTGTTTATTAAGTTTTCTTTCCCGTAACTGCCCTTTAATGCATGAATATATTTAATGCTCCTCTCATTATCATTAGTAATTAGCATAATGGGCTAAAATACTGTATAAGACATTGCTAAACATTTAAGGCATAATGCTGTATGTGACTGTCTCACTAGAGAACCACTGAGCCTGGATAACAGCAGATGTATTCTAGAAATGATGATGGAGAACAGATTCTAAATCATATTTATCTCCTAAAACAGCTACCAGTTTGTGGACAGCTGCATGTCTGTGGTTGCAGTTCAGCAAAAGTGCACTTTTTGCTGCGTGCTGCTTTTTTAACATGCTCCTCGTTCCTTCAGAATCTGCTGCACCCCCGACGTCCAGTCCTGATGATAGTGTGCCCGACTCTCTCTACATTGTGCTCGGTGTAGTTTGCGGCTTCTGTCTGCTGATGGTCATCCTGTTTGGGGCTGTCTGCATACACAAAAGGACTTCTAACTCTTTCTTCTGGTAGGCGGCCACTATTTTTGTTGTTGATTTTAACACCAACCTCGCTTTGACTGTCTTATCACAGAGGCTGCTAGGTGACTCAGTCATTATATTACTTTAAAATCATGAACAATTATGCTCTGCTTTATTCTGTAATGGCCTCTATGTAATAGTTCACTCAGTCATTTGACTAAAGGGTTCTGGGCTCCGTTGATAAACTGCCTTGGCTTCCTCTTAATCACTTCAGTCCACACCTGAGGCAAGTAATAACCCAGCAGCTGGAGAGATGAACACCATACAGCTGTAAATGTATCCTGTGTTTATCGTTATGGCATGGTGACTCAGTCTTGCCTGGCAGGATGTGCAACATAATGTGTCATACACAGCAGCTCTGAAAGAAAAATATTGTCTGAATTGAGAGGGTTTCCTCGCTGTGACCACCCCTTCAGCGTTCACACCTGCATCATCCAGCTGTGAGGAGGCTCCTGGACTCAGAATCTCTTTTGATTTTGTTTCTTTTTCTCTGTCTCCCCCTGCAGGCGAATCTTTCGAGGTGCAGAAAAGTTAGAGCCTATCGTTGAATACAAACCCCAGAGGAGCTACAACCGGTCAGCTGTTGGAGTCACGCGTATGTCCTTCAATATGGATGGAAAGTCACAAACACAGACATTTATGGTGTTAATGACACAAACTTGAAAATGTTTTGTCTGCAGTTGCAAACCTTGGGATTAGTGAGGAGCTCAAGGCCAAGCTGCAGGACGTGATGGTTGCGAGGAGCCTGCTCTCCATCGGAAAGGTCCTCGGAGAGGGTGGGTGCATCACATCTGTAACTGTTATGATGACTATAACTATATATATAACTATTTTAACACAAATAATGCTGCACAGAGAAACATCAGTTAACTGTGGTTTTAATATTAAAAGGTGAATTTGGCTCAGTGGTGGAGGGACATTTGAGACGAACAGATGGGACATCAGAAAAAGTTGCAGTAAAGACGATGAAATGTGAGATTTTTTTAATATTAAAACTAACACGCTCACTTCTGATTTGTTAAATGCGTTGTATTTAGCTTTCGTCTCATTTTTAGTGGATAGCTTCTCTCAAAGGGAGATCGAAGAGTTCCTGAATGAGGCGGCGTGCATGAAAGACTTCAACCACCCTAATGTCATCGGGCTCCTCGGTATGACTCAGTTTGTTTTTAAGTATACTAGCATCCTACTTTTCTTTTTTGCATCTGTGCATTGATTCTGTTTGCTGATTTGATCCCTTCAGGGGTGTGTTTAGAAGTGGAATCAGAACGTTTTCCAAAGCCTATGGTCATCCTCCCTTTCATGAAATATGGAGATCTACACAGTTTCCTGCTGAGGTCACGCCTGGGAGAGAGTCCAGCAGTACGATAAAAAACACCGAAATACACTCTGTGTTACAGGCAGAACAATCTAGATCAAAGTAAATTAACTCGCCATGTTTTTTCTTAGTTCTTGCCCACTCAGACACTTTTGAAGTTCATGATTGACATTGCTTTGGGTATGGAGTATCTCAGCGGGCGCCACTTTCTGCATCGTGACCTGGCAGCTCGCAACTGCATGTAGGGTTTAAACATGTGTATTTTGCTCTTAAAATTAAGGGCGGTTTGTCTGACTCATTTTATAAAAACGTGTTTTTTCACAGGCTCCGTGATGATATGACAGTCTGCGTTGCAGACTTTGGATTGTCTAAAAAGATCTACAGTGGAGATTATTACCGGCAGGGCAGGATTGCCAAAATGCCAGTAAAATGGATCGCAGTGGAGAGTCTGGCTGACAGAGTTTTTACTGTAAAGAGTGATGTGGTAAGTACCGATATACTAAAACAATGATACAAAAGTAAAAGTTCAGATGATTGCTTTGAATATTTTTAGCATTATTTTTTGTAAAGCTGGTATGCATCTGATGTCAGTCTTGCTGTGTCTTGCAGTGGGCATTTGGAGTTACCATGTGGGAGATTGCCACGCAGGGCATGACCCCATATCCTGGAATCCAGAACCATGAAATTTATGACTACCTTCTTGGAGGACACCGGCTGAAGCAGCCAGCAGGGTGTTTGGATGAGACGTGAGTCTTGAGTTATGACAGATAGAGAACAGATTTTGAATTGGAATATGGCAACTTTAAAAAAAAAATTGAAGTAAAATCCTGGAATTAGGCATCATCATACAAAATTTGGGGCATTTTTTTTTTTTTTTTTTTTTTTTTTTTTTTTCAAAAATGTGTTCTGAAATTTTGTTTTGAATCTCCAAAAAGTCTTATATGTAATAGTCTTAACGTCTTAACTTTTTTTTTTTATTTACCTGTGTGTAGCTATGAGATCATGAGCAGCTGCTGGAGACCTGATCCATCAGAACGACCATTGTTTCCACAGCTGCGAGAAATGTTGGAAAAGGTGGCAGAAAAGCTTCCAGAGTCCTGCAGCAAGGACGACATCATTTATATTAACACCAGCTTTCCTGAAGAAGACCCCATGGCAGAGATGTTTCCTGCAGAAGGTCCTTTGCTCAACTCGTCACCGTGCTGCAGCCGACAGGCGGCGGAAAATTCGATGGTGACTGTAGATGTCCACGGGAGAATGGAGGATGAGGAAGACGACGACAGCCGTTATGTGGTTGTGATCTCCTCTGATCGCTCCTTGAGACCTCAGTCTGTGGACACTCCTCTTTTATCAGCTGATGCTTTCAGTGAAGCAGACGGAAGCGCAATTACAGATGTTACAGCTGTACATCACAGCTCAAGCGACACTTCGTTCTTGCTGTTGTGATTCGTACTAGCGTATCCTGAACAATAATAAAACTGTTGCCACGTTTAGTACTATAAATGCCTTATTGCACTGGGAGTACCTTGAGTTGGACTTCTTGTGGTGTTATTACAGTGGTGTATGCTTTACATGGCCAGCTCACTTTACATATTAGTGAATTAGACATATCTAATTCTGTCAGTGTGTTTCTGCACACTTTTCAAAGCTTAAGATACAATGATCTGTGAAATTGTTTGGAATTTTTTGCTGTTTTGTAAATATTGAAATATGCAAAACCTTTTTAAACTGGTAAATAAATAATTTCTTCTTTTTGATTTAAAAAAGTTTGGTATGTTGCATGCATTTGTGGTTTCTTATTTCTTTGTTTTGTGTACAGCTAACGTTGGTTTTAGATTCTGGTCATTAAAATATCCAAAATATTTAATTTTCTATACAATTTATCATTAGAATGTAAATTATAATCATTCGTGTTTTGCATGAAATGCAATCTAGGCCTACAAAAATGCACGTTTAGTTTGGACTTGTAGTGAACGTCCGGACGGGTGCCTGAACGCATCTTATTGGTGCGTTCAGGCACCTGTCCGTCGGGACAGCGAGAAGGCGATAAACATGGCTGCTACCGCAAAGATGAGGACGTGGAGCTGCCCAAAGAAAGGAGTTTTTTACTCGTGGACACTCCTTTTATTAGTTTTAGTCAGTACTGTGGAGATGGTTGTTGCAGCACCAGAGACAGGACTTTGGAAAAGGACCGTTGTAAATGTGAGTATCTTACTTGGACAAGCGTCCTAGTGGATAACTGCAGCAGGAGAACAGGGACCCTGTTAGCTGTATTAGCTCCATCGCTTTCAGCTGTGGCTGTTGTCGCAGTGTATTGTTGTCTATTAACGCTCAAACCCCCTGGCCTTTCCCGTGGATCCCTGTCGTATTTCCACAGATGTGTAACTGAAAAAAGGGGGAAAGCTTTTCTATAATGGTAGCTTTGTGCTGGCTGCTAGCGAGCTAACTGAGCTCAAAGACAGATGTTGCCCTTAAACTCACAGCAAACTGAATTTCTCCAGTTATAACTAAAAGCAGTTATAACTAAAAGCTATAACACTGATATTTTCCCCTAGGCAACACTGTAGGTTGCACACACCCATGTAGATAGTATTTGTAATATCTAATGGAAAATGTTGTGTCGGCATAGAGAATGACAGAAATATAGTTTGCTGCACGACAATAATGTGAAAGTTGAACAGGTAGGCCTTTCTTGCATGATCTTGTTTAGGAGACATAAGGACAACGTTATAAATTATGTATTGTACCTACTGAAAGGTATCCGCTTCACTGTCCTTGTCTGTTTGGATCCAGTTGCTTTGACGTGTGTTAGGACACGCTGGCACCTGGAGAGGTCAGAGGTCAGAGGTCTGTCAGAGAACCGAAACAAACTAAACAAAACTAAATAGCAAATTTGACACTGTCTCTTTACATATTATAGCTCCCCAAATCAAATGGTGTTGTATATTAAAGCGTCTAGCTCATGGACTGTCATTTCCTGTTTTACAGACTTCAAGACCTCTGCATTTAAGGAAATCAATGTATAAAGACACCAACATTGATTTGAAAGGTAAGGCTGAGACATGTGCGGATAGCATATGAGAAAAAAAGGCACCTCTTGTTCAAACATAAACTTCATCATCCCTTATGTCTCCTTTAAGTCGTGTCTTTTTCCTGCCCTGAGCAAATCACCTTTACGATTCACTGGTATTTAAAGTACTACCCTTGTCACAATGAATTCCACAATATTGAGGTAAGCACATTGCAGAATGTCATGTGGATGGGTCGACTGTGTATCTGCCTAGATATGATTGTGAGTGTGCTGATGTGAACGTTGTCTGCAGGAAATGTATGAGCATACACCTCTGAGTAGTGGCAAGAGTCTGGACCCGAATCCCTTCGGACAAGGAGAGTACATCGAGCACAAACACAGCCATTTAACATGCAGCAGCACACTGCATGCCTTTCCCATGCTCAGAGTAGGTTGTGCTTGCTTTTGTTGCCTGGTACACTGGACCATGTAGTGCCATTAATTATCTCTTAATCACATTTAAAAGATAAATAAATAAATAAAAATCTGTGTTTCAGAAATCCAAAGCACTTCCACGGCCAGTTAGCCCACCAGTTGAAGGTGAAGTGCAAGTAAGAAAACCTAAATCCTCCCAGAAATGAACAGTCCTATGAAGGCAGAGATCTAATGTAATTAATGTAGCAGTTGTCAGAAAAGAAACAAAAGGGACATGCGTCTTAAATGAATCAATTCATTTGTTTAGTTGCTTTCTGTGTATAGTCCTAAAATGTTAAGCACCAATAAAAAAATGATAAACTTGTGCAGGATGAAACTGACAGTGTGTGGATCACTGAGGAGTACGATGACAGCAGCTCTGCACAGAACAGCAGCCTCAATCTCAAGGACAACGTTATAGCCACCACTTGGAAAGATGGACCTTACCTACTGGTTGTCAAGATTTTGTCCAGTAACCCAAACGTCAACTGGTCTTTAACAGGTGAAATATTTACATCTGATGCTGTTGTTATTATTTATTTATTTATTTATTTATTTTTGACTGAGTAGCTGAGAGGAACATGAACATGCTTGTAGGTGTACCACTCCACTTAAGCCATTTTTCTCATGGAAAATAGTCAAAATAACTCATTTTGTGACCGTACTAAAAGTTTATGTAATTGCTTTCTTTTTTTCCACAGTTAATGTGGTGATGAAAGGCAGCCATGGCTTCATCTCTGTCACAGAATGGCCTCTCATGATTGTAAGCAGATCATCAGATGAATTACAATCAATTTTTGAGATGGAAACAATTTTAAAAACATGCAGAAAGTTTGCTTTGAATCTTCCCAACACATATGTGTTTTCGATTTCATTTTCAAATGGCCCAAACTCTACTGACTTATCTTTTGCTCCCTGTTTACAGTTCTATATGGTGATGTGCGTAGTGTACATCCTGTACGGCCTGCTTTGGTTTATCTGGTCTGCGTGCTACTGGAAGGATCTGCTGAGGATCCAGTTCTGGATAGCAGGGGTGATTTTCCTGGGGATGGTGGAGATGGCCGTCTTCTGTGCCGAGTATGAAAACACCAATGCTGTTGGCTCTGCTTGTGAGTGTCACATAGTGAGAACTTTTCAGGGCAAAATCATTATTTCCTTTTTTTAGGCACGTTTTTGGCTTAATTTGTTTCCTTTACCTTTAGCTCGCGGCTTGTTGATCTTTGCTGAGCTGGTCTCTGCTCTCAAGAGAACTTTGGCCCGACTGCTCGTCATCATCGTCAGTCTTGGCTATGGCATCATCAAGTACGTAAATCTGTGTCCAATGGTTTTGTTTTACTGTTCATGTGTACAGTCAATCACTAGACTTTAACATCTTTGTGCTGTGCTAGGCCTCGACTGGGGACAGTGATGCACAGAGTTGTGGGGCTCGGCATCCTCTACTTCGTCTTTGCCAGCATCGAAGGTGTCCTTAGGATTACTGGGGTGAGTTGAGTTAATGTAACTGGTTTTGTTTTCAGGTTGTAAAATTGATTTACATTTTTATATTTTCTCAACTTGTCACGGGGCCAAAAAAGGGTCAAGACAACGGCCCTGTTCTCATCACAGAAATTGTTCTGGCTGTATTTGACTCCTGCATCATCTGGTTCATATCCTTTCAGTGTTCACCTCAGCAGCACTAATACCAGCAGTAATCCAACTGTTGGTTACGTACTGAGTCCCTTTGATTATTAAATTGTTTGTGCTGTCTTTTTTCTTGTTGGGGGCTGGTTCTATGTTTTGCTGCCTGTGCTGCCTTTCGATAACTCATCCTCTCCCTTGCTCTCTCCGCCACACCTTTTCCACTCTTCCTCATTTCCTGTGGTCCTGCCTCATCCTCTTCTGTAGGCAAAAGACTCTGACTTGGCCCTGCTGGCCAGCATTCCTCTGGCTCTGCTTGACTCTTCTTTATGCTGGTGGATATCCTTTTGTTCACTACACACGTTTCTTGTGTGGTCCTGCTCTGCCCCTCACCAGCTTTACGTGAGCCAAATTAGATTCCGAAAAGGGGCTCCCTCATCTCATATTAAAAATCTCAAATCTCATATTAGTAGTTATTACATCTGATGCGCCTATTATTTACCTTGACTGTAATAAACATTTTTGTCAGCCTGGCACAGACCATCAAAACTCTGAAGTTAAGAAGAAACCCTGTCAAGTTATCCCTTTACAGACACTTTACTAACACTCTGATATTTGCTGTCATTGGTGAGTACGTTTGTGATTATCTGCTTTATCATTAGACAAGCAACAGGAACAAAAAACATCTGCTTTTTCTTCCTCAGCCTCCATCATTTTCATGGGTTGGAGAGCAAAGAAGTTCCGACTTGCTGATTGCCAGTCTGTGAGTGCACTTCCTGTAAATATTTGTACTCAAAGTAGGGACGATTTAATGGATAACCGAGCATAATCTTGTTTTAAAGGACTGGAAGGAGCTGTGGGTGGAAGATGCTTTCTGGAGGTTTTTGTTCTCCGTTGTTCTGCTCATCATAATGTTTTTGTGGAGACCCTCTGCAAACAACCAACGGTGATAAGTTGTTCAAGAGTGAATACACAAACACTGTCCTTTTATTAATTAGTGTCTTTCCATATAGGTATGCCTTCACTCCTCTTATCGATGACTCTGATGATGAAGAGATTGAGGAATTCAGCGCTTCTGCAAACCTCTGTACGGCAACAGCAGGAGTGCTTCTTGCCTTCTTGATCGTGCAAAAATTCGAGCTTTCGTTGATGTTATAAAACATTTTTTGCAGCTGAAGGCATGAAGTTAAGAGCAACTAAGGGTGAGACGAATGGCACAGTGAAGTCTGCAGAAACAAACCCAGTCAGTATCTCAGCATCCCTTCATGTCCGTTTGTTTTTTACTCTCCATGGGAAGGTGTAATTCTGCTGAAGCGCGATTCTGTGCAGTAGATGGCAGCATTTCCCTTTTTCCAGCCATTTTTTTTTTCTTGCTACTTCTCCAGGATGAAGATTTGAAGTGGGTGGAGGACAACATTCCCAGCTCTCTGGCCGATGTGTAAGCATCATTTCATGTTGTTATTTACTCCACTGTTGTCTTTCCAGATGTGGTAGGCTTGATTCTTTTATCTCTGTTTATCGCTGCAGAGCGCTGCCAGTGTTGCTGGATTCAGATGAGGTATGGAGTACTTCAAAATATGCAGGACACAACTAATGACCTCTTTGCATCTAAACATTCTGTGGATGATTTTGGGGTGTCATTGTTTTGTTAATGGTGTTTGCAGCATTGACAGTGACATAATACTCCTTTACAGCATTCTGCTGACCTTAATGTACTCTCATATTCTCCTTTTAAAGATTTATGTGGACCTATGTGATTAAATTTAGTTTATGATTGTAGTTTAGTCTAATTTAATAACTGAAACACTGAAAAAAATCCAGTATTTATCTGAAATTTCACTCTGGTAGATCATTTAAACACATCTGTCCTATACAAACATTTTAATAAAGTGTTTATTTTCATGATAAAGTGGTGGGTAAGACAGATAGGCTGTAGGTGTGTTTAAGGTGTATTTAATAATGATTGTATTCTGTAGATTTCTCCTGGACAACATCATTGACTTTATCTTTTTCAGGAAATCATGACGACCAGATACGAGATGTCAAAGCTGGAGTGAAGTGGAAAAACTTCCAGTTACTGGCTGATGCGGACAGAGAGCACAGCTCTGCAGCAGGCAAAACTGCAGGATGTGGATTCAGGTGATGTTGAGTTTTTAGGGTTGGGGGTATCTCCTGTTAGGGTGGTCAGCTGGCCGGAGCGCAGCCACAATTCAGCGGACTCCGACTGTTTACTTCATGTGTTCCAGGTCAGCAGAACAACCACAGGAAAACTGACCAACAGACTCCTTTTTTCCTGAAATGACCAGATCTGAGACTTTATTTCCAAAGAGAATCTTTCATTTTATGTTATCTATTTTATTTATTTTTTTTGTTGTGTAAATGTGTCTTCTTGCACAGGTAAAGACAAGGGTCTCCTGCATAACTTTCCCCTAAATGCCATTTGTGTGAAAATGTCTGATGTGTGTTTTAAAGTTGGAATTCCAATGACGACGATGAACGGGAAACATGTCTTAAAAAAAATATATATATATAGCGAGTTTTCTTTATGTGTAGTATTTGGTTTTTCTTTCTCCAGTATGTGTCTATAACAGACAGCAGTTTCCTGTAATAATTATTTGGCTCAAGTGTACTTATAATTTGTTTTTTCACATTTACTACCAATTGTTTCCAAGTGTTCTTCCATTATTTTGTACAAACTTTGTACAAACATTATTTTGTACAAACTTTGAACCTTATTTCTTTGCATTATTTGCCTTCTTTTTGGATTAGAAATCAGTTAAGTATTTCCAGATACCTTAATCGCCTCACAGAGAAGTGTTGATTGTTTTATTTATGCGTGTGTCAGTGTTTTTTGAGTTCAGACGCTGTCTTTGTGTTGATGTTTGCGTGTCTATTGTTGTCATAAGCACAAAAATATCACTTTATGGCTTGGATGTCGTGGAAACTGGAAAAACTGCTTATGAAGGTGAAAGATTTTGTTTTTTTCCCCGCTGTTTGTAATGTTATTTTTGGGGTCAAACTGTTTTCACTAGCAGTTTTTTCTAACTTCCTTGTCAGGAATATTAAAATGTTTCAAATTATTTAAATGATGAATATTTGTTTTCTGCAATTTTCAATATTAATTTAATAATAAAATATTTATCGATTATTGGTTTTATGTATTTTAAGTTTTTATAGATCGGTGAGAAGAGGAAAACGGGACTTGGAGTAAGTGAACGGGCTGTCGTGGAGAAAATGATGATGACAGATAATGAAACAAAATTACAGAGGATTGATTGAAACAGTCATTTAAAATAGAAACTGAGAAACAGCCATTGGTGCTTAAAAGACTGGAAACTATGCGTCAAGACAACATTAAACTCCATTTAAAGAAACCAAGCATCCAAAATCACAGATTTATAGTGTAGTCTTTATTAGTTGCATTAAACTGAATAAAATGAGCTATGATGCAAGCTTACCAGAGGTGGTATCAAAGAAGTATACTGTACTCTCATGTTTCTGTCTTCAACAGGTTAAGATATAACATAATCCTCCATAAAAATGATAGGACAGCAAAGATCCTCACAGCCTTTTTCTTTACTGTCTGTCAGAAACAGTCATGCTTCCTGTTTTGGTCTCGGAACAGTCAAACGTGAGTGATCTTTTACAGGAATTTCAGGAATTTAAGCAAAGGTGCACATGACCAAGGCGCTCCTTACGGAGATGGACAGAACAGAAAAACAAAAATGCTGCAGCAGCGAAGGAAATAAACACAAAAGTGTTTCTGAATGGCATGGTTTACACGAGAGTTCTGCTACACGCTTTTACAGTATTTCTTTTATTTTGCACTGCAGAACAATGCACATGCTGAAAGGCTGTATTTGACCTTTCAGAAACACTAATGTCACTTGTAATATCATATTGATATTTTTTGGCCTCTGGCTTGGTTTGTTTTAGATTTTGTCTCGTTCTGCCTCTGGATGATGACACGTATGAACAGAAACGTGCAGCTGAGCTCTCCTGGGTTTAACACATTTTCATTTCTTTTTTAGAACTTCATATAGCTTTTCCACCTGGAAGCACTTCTGCCTGTTTTTCACTGAAATGTAACTCCCTGGATGAAGACCTACAGGAAGTTCAAAGAACACATCCTTAGCCTCCTCTTTCTCCCAAATAGAACTTTTTATCTTTAATGGCTGCACGTGGGTTTGATTTTTCTTCATTAAAAGTGACAAACATCTAATATCTTGATCAAATGATGTAGCTCTAATGAAAACTGAAATGCTGGTTTGAAACTTCTAGTGCAGAGGCAAGTTTGCCAAATCATTTCAAAATATGAGGCAGTTCCTTTGTGAAAAACAAAAATATGTGAAATAGAGGAAAGATTCCTATTTACAGCACTGGGTCTAGTTAAAAAAAAAACAAACAAACAAAACTCCCTTCGTATAATAAATGATGTTTTAAACAATGAATGGATAAGTCACACAAACAACATTTTCAATAAATTAGGAACAAAAGGAGCACTAATTAATGCGACAAATGTATCCTTGGTAAAGCAGAGCAGCCGTTACCTTAGCTATACAGACTTGATTTGCCATCAATATTAAACAAAACATTAATCCAAAATGGGAATCCAAATCTCCACCTCTTCATAATTCTTTACTTAACTAGTTTTCATCATATTTCAACAAGAATCTTCTATTAAATTTCATTCAGACATTTAAAATAAGCATCTATAATGTGTTTTGCCTGTTTTTTCATGGTATATTCACTGAATTCTAAATGTTAGCCACTAAACAAATGAAAAATGCTGCCTCAACTACTGAAGTAAAGCCCATTTTTGAAGATAAAACAGTTACACGTTCATCCTTGTTCTACCTCACGCCCTCTACGCGGACCTCCGACCCTTCAGAAATTATAAGGAGACACAAGAACGTGCACCCGCGCCACGTGCTTGGCCTGAAAGGTGCGCTCGCTGTACTCGGACATGTCCACATCCACGCTGACCTCCTGGGGTCCGCGAAGAGGCTGGACCAGTATCAGCTCACCGGTCTGCCTGTCTGAACGCTGCATAATGAAGAAGCCTCTGGAGTTTCCCCCAACAATACCAAAACGCAGGCTGTCCGGCCCCGTGTGTCCCGGGGCGCCGGCCGTCGCCATGCGGAAAAGCGTGGCGGGGGTCTTGAGGTTGGACGGCAGGGACAGGTAGTGGAAGGACATGGTCTTTGCGGCCAGGTGGCAGGAGCGGCTGTCCATGGGGCAGGGGTTCCTCTCACACTGACTGCAGGACGCACACACACAGCCATATATATTAAAAATACAGTATTGATTATCTGCTGTTTAATCTACTGTATCCTTGTGGGAAAGTGTTTGTAACAGCTTTTAGTGGCAAAAGACAAACATAATTAGGTCAAAGTCCTCAACTAAACAAACTCTGTTCCAACCTATTCTATAATCCCTAATGACACAAAACATCTATTTTATAGATTAATAACAACATGCACATTATATTAATGCAGCCGGTTCTCACCAGAGAAATAAAATAACAGTAATATTTAAAAAAGGATTCTTCTATCTTTAAACTACTCATCAGCTAACTGGGTCATGGTTTGAAAGCGCTTCATATAACAAAGTAATATGTTTCTTATCAAACTGGGGTCTGTGGTCTTAATAACTGGAGCTTTCCAATCATGCCTTCCTGATAAAAAAAGAAGAAAAAAAAAAGAAGACCATATTTTTTCACGATCAGAAACAATGTGAGCTTTAATATCTGAGATCTCCCAAAAAAACTGCCTCGCCATCATCTGCAATTTGTCTTAATTTCTTGCAGCTGTGAGTAGTTATTCCCTTGCAGCGCTGCACTGTGGAACAAACCAAAAATGGAATGAATTTGCACGCTGGCATCTGTGCGCTTTGTTCAGCCTCTCACATGCTTCAAACTTCAAATCCTGCTCCAGAATCATATGCTTACCGTCTTATTCATCACACTCGTTTGTCTAAACATTGATCTGTGCAGGATGCCACTATAATAATGGTCCAGGAATCCAGGAATAGAGATGGCAATACAATACTGTCATATTTTGTGAGCTTTTTTTAATCGGGAAACTGTAGATTGAGATGAAAAATGTCTTTTGCAGGTGCTTCCTGGCCAAGAATATCAGCCACTCATCATCCACAGTAAAATAAATAACATAATCCAATTAATATCTGCTAAGCATGTTTTTGGACGCTAACGTTGTCACGCGTACTGGAAAAAATATAATCTATAATCAGAGGCTGCTTGGAAGAAGAATCTGGCCCAACCAGGCAGGTTTAAAAGACTTATATCAAATTATTTACATCGTACTGTTTTATCTAAACTTCAGCCAGACTGGCTGTAATAATCTGCCACACACCACTACGGCGGGACTAAACTGTGGTAGGAGTGTGAGTTTCATGCTGATGGAAACAGAGTGAGTAATATTATTTTCTCAGAGGGATGACTCAAGCAGATGTAAAATTTTCCTCAGCACATCTCGACGTCATTTTCTCACCTCTTGTTCACACTCCAGAACAT
Organism: Pao palembangensis; assembly: GCA_015343265.1. Taxonomy (NCBI): domain Eukaryota; kingdom Metazoa; phylum Chordata; class Actinopteri; order Tetraodontiformes; family Tetraodontidae; genus Pao; species Pao palembangensis. The sequence continues at coordinate 9,324,981 of CM027083.1, read as the reverse complement.
GGTTATCGTCACATTTTTATATTTTTCTTTCTTATTTCACTTACAAGCCAAAATGTCTGCCAGAAGCTCATTAGAGCCTCAGTGTTTTGTGTGATTTCACGTGCTGATGGCCGTTGGAAAGGCTTGTTTCTACCAGGACGTGACAAACGTCAGTCTGTTTTATTTCTCCCAACGGTGTCACACTGACCAAAGACCTGAGAAGGAAGGGTCTCGCTGCTGTGTGCCCACTTACAAAGGAGATGTTTTGACGTAGCTGGTGTTGCCATGAGAACGTGGACACTCCGGACTGACACACTGAAAGCCTCCGCCCGTGTTGATGCAAGTTGTCCCGCGGCTACAGTTGTGCTTCTGGCTCAAACACTCGTCCACATCTGGAAGATCAAACAGTGGGGAGTGACTGACAAGCATGGAGGGAGACCTGCCCGGCAACTTCCCTGTTCCCTAGTTACCATCGTGACAACCATGGGGTGCTGTGAGTTTATTTTTTTTAGATTCTTTTTTTAGTCGAGTCTTCTAAGAACGCTTCACGACCCAAATATCTCTTCTGTTGTGGCAGAAGTGAGGTCAGTCGTTGCACTAGTGAGTCAGATCAAATCTGGATGGCCGACGCCTGTGCAGGACTGAAGAATAAAGGTCAGGCGCTACGCTGGTGAAAAGCACTCGTGAGGCTTGTCACCAAATAACACCGCGCCCCAAAGGATCGCTGCAGAATTCTGTATCTCTGCTCTCAGGTCGCAAACACTCTCATCGTGTGCTTGTGGGATGGCGCGCTCGGCACGTCCGGGCTGGGGTTTGGCCGGGCAGCTGAAGAAGAGCAGCAGCCAGGCCACAGAGGGCTTAATTACAGACCCAGACTGGGGACATCAATGGAAACTCACAGAGGACACACACGGAGGCTCTGAGGTAAGTATGGTTTGATCGTATTTTCCTGACGATTACTTTCATTATGTATTGGTTTCATTTATATCGGGATGTAATTTAAAAACACCCATCATTAAGTTCCTGTAGTCCTTTACTTTCACCACTGACATAACATGTTTGACTCAGGGGACAAAAATTGTTTTATATGCTTCACTTCTGAAGGCAAATGTTAAACTGTTTTGGATAATTTAGTTTTGGCTATTTTTAAAGGTTTTTCACATGCAATGATATTTATTTCAATAAAATACGAATCAGTCCTAAAATCCTAAAGTTATGATTGAATTGAATTTAACAATTTTAACTGTTTTTTTAACAATACGTAAAGTAAATATGTCCTACGTGCCCATACCAAAAAAGCTAAAAACAATATTTGTAATAAACCTTTATTGTTAGAATTGCATTGTTGCATCGTACTGGTAATAAAATAAGATCCATATCTCTGCTATCCAGCTCTGGGTCATGGCAGCAGCATTCTTAAACACAGAAGCGTTCCAGGGCTGGATGGCAAATGTAATCCCTCCAGCTTGTCCTTGGTCTGCCTCAGGGTCTCCGCCCGACTGGACATGCCCACAAGCTCTTCCCAGGGAGACATCTGGGATGCATCCTCACCGAATACCCTGAACCACCTCAACTGGCTCCTCTCGACAGGGAGGGGCTGCGGCTCTCAGAGGGCTGAGCTGCTCACTCTCTCCAGATGTGAGTCAGAACATTGTTTGGAGGGTAAATTGACCTATGCAAGACTAGAACTAATCACAAAGATTAGTGTGTAGGATTTAGTCACATCTAGTGGTGAGAAGACCACCATCGCCAGTGATTCACTCTGCTTCTCTCTCCTCTGCTGGTAAGGCTTCCGCTTTCACAATCACAGCTATTCCTCTCTGCCAGTAAACAACCCGGCATACCTACCGTTGGGAAGCCCGTGAATGAGCTTTTGTCCTCTACCCCATCTTGCCACTCACCCTCGCAGCTCCGCCCATCAGGGAGTAACTTGTAGCCGCTGGGGCAGGAGCAGCGATAGGAGCCCGGCACGTTCACGCATTCGTGGAGGCAAAGCTTTCCTCCTTGGTCCAACCGGTAGACTTCACACTCGTTCACGTCTGAGAAGAGAGACGATTGACATGTGTGGAAGGATATTTACCATGTAAATAATAACACACTTCCTTTTATGTTTCGCCTTTGGTTGAGATTTGGAGATACTGGTAGATACCTCAAGTATTACGCAAGCGGCTGCGGTCTAAGAGCAACCAAAGCGTGACCCTAAATGAATGCTAATCAGCTTGTTAGAGGATTATTTTGTGTGTCACAGACTGGCTCCGCAGATTACTCTTATTTTAGGCACATGGGATCGTTTTTGAACTGCAAACCGCCTATTGAATTTGTCATTTGAAAATGTCACCGAGCGGCGAGAATCGGCAGGAAGAGGGGACGCCGCACAGGAAGCAGTGATGTAACTGCAACTCACCCTGACAGATGCTGCTGTCAGAGGTTCCGCTCATGTGAAAGCCTGCGTCGCAGCTGCAGTGCTGCTCCTGGTTCACCTGGGCACAGTGAGGTCTCCGGCTGAAGGCCGGATCGTTCACGACGCTCCACTCGGGTGGGGCTGCGTTGAGAAGACGAGCAGATGAATCACGTTTAGGACAAACAAACAAACAAACAAAAGCAAAACCCTGGTGTTATACCGACCTGTCTGGGTTTGGTGCTGGCAGTGAGATCCACTCCACCTCTGGGGGCAGGTGCACCTGTACTGATTAAGCCCTTCCACACAGGTACCTCCATTCTGGCAAGGATTGCTGGCACACTTGCTCATGACTGTAGATGAAGAGCAGAACGATCACTGCAGCCGTCTTTCATGCTTTCATCCAGGAGATCAGCAAGACATCCCGTAAGTTTATTGTCATTGTTCAAAAGTATTAGTACATTTGAGGGAGACGCCAGACCTGTGTAAATATACGATTATTCGATATGGCAATGGTGAAGAGGAGGTTAAATGACTCTGAAGTGCGCTCTGTCTGTTTGTGGTACATGTGGATAAAAAGCAAATCTCGCTTCTGAGAGTCGTGCAGATGTCCGAACGGTGGAGTGGCTTCTGTTGTTTGGGAGCTCCGGAGCTGAGGCCACAGTATACTGGCCGCCAACCAGTCCTTTTCATGTTTACCTCACTCCCCCGGGGGCTACCACAGGCCTATAACATGAAAAGACCCACTTCACTCTGGGAGATATTTTTAAACCCTTCATAACTCTAAAGTTTTGCTCACGCTCAAAGCCGCTTTTCAAACATGACTTTAAAATTGACACTGGGTTAAAAGCAGATGAACAAAGATAATACTGTGCTGAGGTAGTCCTCCCCATGTTGTTTTAGCCTTGAATGTCAATAAACATTAGTCCCACTGATGTTCAAAAGAGGGTCCCATTTGGAAATTCTGGATCTAGCAGTCCAGGCTAAATGGACTCTGATCGGCATGCTTAGCATACTTTTGCGGTATTAGACAGGTAATGTGTGGACCAACCCTGTCCGGTGGGAGTGCTTTCAAGGAACCGGGGAAACATGAGCAAGAAGGAGGGGGGGTTATCTTACAGTAGCCCAACAACTGCTGCTCATAAGAATCGGGACCCGGGAGGGGAAGGCACCCCACAGTGGAATGCAGAACAGGTGTTTTTCAGTGTTCTGTGACATTTAATGCCATTTTAACGAGGGCTTCATTCAGTATGCCGAGCAACTCTAAAGAATGGCTCTTTTCTTTACCTGTTATCAGTGTAAGTGCGAGAAGGTCAGTTGGGCTTCGGGGGCTGCCTGGCATTTGGACTCCGGCTATCTACAGTGAATAACGAGCAGCCACAGTCGATTAGACCAGGAACTTTCCAACCATTCTAACATACTTGGCAGTGAATGTGCAGTTATATGCAGGAAAAGTCCTGGGGAGACCGTCCTCGACAAGAAACCATCCGATAGATGGTTTGTACAAGCAGATAATTACGACCAATAATCGGTTAAGCGCCACCATCTGATTAGCAAATAGGTAAAAGCCTCAAAGCAACAGTAACAATAAAAGACACGTGTACAAATAAGGACATGGAAATGGAATACATTTATAATCTGGTTATGTTGTAGAGTTATGTCAAGTTAATTGCCACCATCTGATTATGTATGTAACCTTGGGCTTGTAATGTTTTGGATGGGAGTCGTGTAGGTTGAAAATAAATGTGATGTCGTATCTCACCTTTACAAACTGTGCTGATGCCACTCCAGGTGCCATTGTCCTGGCAAACCCGTGTGGCGGAGCCGGTGAGGTGGTAGCCCTGGGAACAAGTGAAATGAACTTCATGTCCCACAAAGTGCTTAGAGCCAAACTTGGTACCGAAAGGTGGGGCTCCCAGAGGGGGGCAGGTGGTGGGAGCTGCAGGAGAGGGAAAGAGAGGATAAGAGAAATGCAAGTCACATGTGGTGTAAGCCTCCCAACATCCTCTGGCATTCTCCGCCTGGGGATATACACGTGTCACTGAGCAGTGCGGATTCTTCAAGGGAAAAGATCGTTGAAATGCCTAATTTACAGTCACACAGCAACGAGCCAACAGAACTCCAGCAACAGCCAAGTGCTGCTGCTGCTGCTGCTGCTGCTGCTGCTGCTGTGTTGTGTGTTCTGGAATGCTTGGATAATTCATACCATAATGACATCATATAACATTAGTATTAAAAGTAAAAAGAGGGTAGCGTATACTTCAGATGCACTGTACGGGGTCAGGACTGACCATGTACAGGACAGGTTAGCAGAGCAGTGCTCCTTAATTAGGCTCCATTTTTCATTCAGTTCCAGTGTCCGATGGACCCAGAACATTCCTATTTCCCCCACAGCAGTTGGTAAAGGCTTTGATTATAAATGTGTTGTTTATATCAAACAGCAGCATCTTCTTGTCTTGTCATATTTTCATTGCTGGAAGGTTATGATGGCTGATAAATGTTACTTTTTAGTAAAAAAAAATGAATTTAATGTTACTAATTGGTATATAACTGCTACATTGTTATATATATATATATATATATATATATATATATATATATATTACCTGTGCAAATGTAACTAAACAAAATATTAAATTGTATCATACAAATGATAAATTTAAATTGTATCATACAAATAGCAAAACACAAGACTGATGGCTCTTGTTGGTGCTGGGCTTCTGTGTTATCTGTTTGTTACTCACCAGCTGACTGATCTGCCTGAGGCATCTTGGAGACAGAGTTCTGCAGCATTGCCAGCTTTGATTTCATGATCCTGAGGCCCTCTGTGAAGCGCAGCTCCTGGCCTTTCAGAAACTTCTCCATTTGACGGAGGACTCCCACCACCTGGTGCTTATCCATGCACGTCTGTGGAGGAAGCATGAGTGTGGTGAATGAAATCAAGACGTTAAGACACATAAACAATGCCTGGGCAGACGGTCGTTTTACGTTGCACCAACTTTCCGAGCAGGGGTTGCCTCATTTGAGCTCACAGAATATAAAACTCAAGCAGTGAAATAAAAACATCAATGTGCAGCAGGAGAACATGATGTCATTGAAAATAAACCATGTAGTGGTGGACACATCGTTGCTAAGGTTACACAGTTTTCATTTTTAGCAAAGTACATGCACACCACACTGAAACACTAATGCATATGATGCTGAAAATAGCATTTCATATTGATATTACACGCGTGACACTGTTTTCCATTAACCTGATTGAAAATATCTTCATCCTACTGTCCTTCTATCCCTCATTTTCTCCTTCCAGTGACACACAGCCGGACAAAATCTGTCTTGCAGATGTCACAGGGATCCATGTTCTTCCTTTGTGTATCTAACATGGCCAGACAGACACGTTCTTCAAGCTGCCGGGCTCTAAATATCATTGGTGTGCGTTAACAAGAGGCTCCTCAAACATTATAAAGTTCTCCAGGAAGGAAAAAAACCCCTCTAATCCTTCCAGAAGGTTTTATTAATCACATGTTCATTGGAACAATTTGTCTGTGGAGCATACCATAAATTCCTGCGTTGTCCTGAGGGATTTGTGCAGTCACAACTAGTTTAACGACAAATAAACTCCTTTGGAGGGCAGTTGGGTTCTTAACACTGAGCAAATGAGTGCCAAAAAATCTAATTTATGTACTTTGATCATAAGTTCTGTGAACAAAGCTGAAAAGTACTGCCACCAGTTGAGTTCCATCATAAAAATGGACAGGGGATTATGGAGCTAAACTGACTACAACGCTTGTTGGAATGACTTTTGTGGGTAATCAAAGCGTGAAAATGAAGAAAACTTGAGATACAAGTTAAGGGTAATCATAACATATAGACAGCTCTTTTGAGACAAGATTACGGCCAATGGAAAAAGTACTGAGTAATAAATTACTCTTACCTGAACGGCAGCATGACTAATCTGAATAGCTGCCAAACACAATATAAGGAAACACCTGCGTTGAGGAGACAGTGGTGCCATCTCTGCAAGTCCGGTAGGCTGCTGCTTGGTAATGACTGTGTATAGCTCTGTATCACGCAATCAATGCAGAGCCAAGTGTATATCCTAAAGTGTAGTCCTCTTGTTTCGAATGAAGATGCTCATCAGGTGTGTGAGATGTGCTCCCGTCGCTTCAGAGGAAGCCTCTGAAGCCTGCACACCACCTGGGTTTGCTCCTGCAGCAGAATCCCTCCCACTGAGAAACACTCGCACCAGTTTTTTTCCCCCCTCTCTCTTTAAGTCGCTCTGTTGCTTACAAAGAAGATTTTGCATAGAATAATGTCCGCCAGTCAGCTAGAGAACCTTAATTATCAACTTTAACATGACACTTTGGCGCTTTAGCGCGGTTTATGTTAATTGATTAATTTAATATGACCTTAATTGTTTACAAGCTGAAAAGACTGAATAGAGTTGCAGTAAAATAATTACAACTAACTTAGACATAACTACAACATGACCAGCAACCATGACCTACAAAATGTAGGTTTCATTTCCGTGTCCTTATTTGTACACGTGATTCTTACTGTTGTTTGGGCTTTTACCGATTTGCTGTTGTTAAGTAGTTTAGTAGTTGAGTTATCATCTGCATTGTATTTTGGGGTGCATAATAATAATAATAATAATAATAATAATAATAATAATAATAATAAATGTGCGTCAAGATCCGAAATTCAGAAAAATCAAAGGTGCTGATCAATCAGACAGATCAAAAACAAGATCAAATGAGCATTTCACGTTTAGTAATCAAAGGGCAAGGAGGTTTGATGTAAGGCAACATACTTTGTTAAAATTATCTTGCTAAGTATGTATGTATGTATGTAGCTGTGACAACTACAGCTTCTGATCAATCAGAAGACGCAACTGGTAGGAAGCAACGTTAAACGTTTAAGATTAATTTAAGATGAATTGGTATTGTATTAATTGGTATTCATATTAATTCGTTCATATATTCATATTCATGATAGCATTATCTGCTGCTAATGTTTGTACTATCAAGTGTTATGTATGCAAATTGGATATAAAATGTATGTTCTGTTATCTTCAAGGTTATCAACCTATTCCGATTCCATCTCATTACTCAATTAAATTCATGAACAAGAGGAATCGAGCTGTCCTTTGCATCCTTCTACGATTGATCAAGTAGCTTCTCAAGTTTGGGCAGAGCTATGGTCGCAAAAAATACACAACTTGCCAAAATAATAATAATAATAATAATAATAATAATAATAATAATAATAATAATAAATATGAACGATTGTTAACGATTCACACTATGGTCTGTAAAATCTAAATTATTATTTTGAACATTCACATTAAGCATATTATACTTATAATTACCTCTATATTTATATTTTCAAGGTACTGCTGTACTGCTTTAAGTGTGTTTGTAGATTAGGAGCGACATCTGGTGCTTTATAACGAGACTACACAAGCTCGAGAGTTCGAGCTTATTCAGAAGCCGTTTAAGAAGCTGATTTTTAAAAAGTAATATTAGCAAAACGACAACGGCGTTTGGCTGATTTATTTTCAGAACACTCAACACTCTCGGTTCTTTTCAATTACCCAATATCAAAGAAATAATAAAGAACAGCATCAACGTTCGAAATTGTACGTGACGAAGCTTGAAAAAAACATGACATTGCCGATAGCCAATAAGAATTTAGTTTTTCTTAGCCCGTAGAATATCTAACCAATCGCATATCAGGATGTATTGTATTCAAGTTAGATAGATCTAGACCGTACTATATAATGGAGGAGGACCATAGAACGAGGAATGTGCTGCAGCAGACCTCAGAAGCCATTTTGAGATGATACCCCTGTCGAGAAAGACCATGAAGATGCTGATATCAACGAACATGGTTACATTTCTGTCTGTTTCACCCTCCGTCTACTCTAGTTCACCATGGCAGCTGCCTACCGATGGGACATTAGCAAAGCGGGCTCTCGGGCTGGTTACACAGAGTTAAAACGTCATTGATATGAAAGAGGAGAGTGTCTGTTTACTGTCTCTGTCGAGACATGTAACACCGTGAGTTTTTTCGAGTCTGAAATCTTGCATCTCTCACAACCCACCGTCTCCTTGAGTGAGTGAATTCACTCTTGTACCGGAGAGAAGGGAGGCAGATCCGTTTTCCAATGGCTTCTGCGAGCCTTGTTTCCAGTCCCCCAGCCCCTGTTCTTGACAAAAACATGTCAGACTGTGAGGTTGAAGGGGACGAAAGGTCGAGTAACATTCTTATACAATTCTTAATACGCTCATCTTTGTGGTTCGGTGCTTGTGTCGCTGCATTCTTTCATTAATAATCAAATGCAGGGTGTAAAGACCAGTTTGCCCCCACTCAAATAAGCTTTGCATGCCTCTTTGCAGCAATTGAGTTGCGCTGTCACAATATGTTTCCCATCACTGTCGATAATATCCATGTTCATTTCCACGCAGGATAGTAGACCTCATCATTTGTATTGCTGTGGTAGTGGGGTGGAATAATGGCTTCGTTGTTGTCATCTGCAGGGTTTGTGCAAATGATGATAATGTAACCGCCACGCCCATTCTCACGGTGCGTCGCGCCTAGCGGACAACTATCAGTACTGCAAGGGCAGCGTGAGGGTCAGGCGCTGGGTCGCGCTTGTGATTGGTCTGTAGTCATGACACACCTGTCAGGCCAGGTTTGCTGTTTGTTGGTGCTGATAATTTCACCAGGTGACTTTACTGACAAAAAAGGCTTAATAAATGCAGGTGAAGCTTTGTAGTAACAGGAGCTAGTATAGTCTCGTGATATTTTAAAGATGTAAATGTGAAACATGACAATAAAAATGGCAGTGGCATGCTGTATTCCCCTTAGTTCAGCACTAAATCAAAAGTGTTATATATTGAATTATGGCACCTGTAGTGGATTATGCATGATTTTTGCGCGATTATGATTTTAGATAGTTGTCAATATAACTATTTTGCATTCGTTTGGCCTTGTGTAATTCTGCACTATATCTTAAAACAGCTGTCACCACAAACCATAGTGTCGTCCTTAATGTCCATATTTTGACACTTATCTGCATTAATATTGTATATGTACATGGATTTTAAATAAGCAAATTGCAGTGGGCCAATTAGAATAACAAATGCTTTAAATTGGCCTGAGTGGATGTAAATGAATCATTGCCATCTTAAAACCTGACAGATATAGAAGCAATATAGAAATGTAGCCCGATTGCTACTGCAGCATGATTGAAAGAAAACAGCAACACATTGGGCTGAGCAATGAGAGTTGAAAAGATTTTCACATGTGAAAGTTCCCTGAAGAGTTTACCTGAGTGCGCAGGACTAGTTTTCATCTAGGATTATCATTTGGGATAATCAGATAAAAATGTTTTTAATTGAAATATAATTTATGTGCGGCATAGTACATAGACATGTATGTTTTAATAAGTTTTCCCTAGCATGTCAAGATTTCAATTTTTACATGTTATATGTAAACAAATTTTTTTGTTTTGCTTTTTAGAGAGGACGGAGAACTGGAGGATGGAGAAATAGATGATGAGGGAATTGGAATTGAGGAGGAAAACAAAGATGCTATAGAGGCAACTGAAGAGAAAGAGAAGGAAAAGGTAAAAGCTAAAGAGAAAGAAGAAAAGCTCCACCGGCACTCCAGGAAAAGATACAGAAAACCCAAAGAGAAAAGGCGCTCGAAAAGGAGGCGACGAGACAGGGCAAAGGTAAAATACATGCATGATTTTAAGTGTAATATTCGTGTTGCATCACTGGCTCTTCTTTCTCTGCAGCACCATTCCCCCTCCAGTAGCTCCAGTCCTGACAGCTATGACTCTGACTACGATCGGACAGAGAGGCCAAAAAGCAGAAAGACTCGTGAGTCAGACGGCCAGTCCTCCCAGGTGAGTTCATCTCCGCATAGGATGAATAATCACCTATAAATGATTGCCACTGATTTTTTTTTCCTTGTCAGCATGGACGGGACCTTAAGGGAAGCCACGTCAAGTCTCCTCCATTCAAGAGTAGTGATTTTGACAAATACAGCGACTACAGCGATGATAAATATGAGTATGATGAAGAGGGGGATGATTACGATGACGATATGTGCGATTACCCGCAGTCAAAGGATTCAGTTTCCCAGAGTCAGGGAAGAGGGCGCCACGCTAAAGAGCAGATGAAGCGAGGAAACATGCGGGGAATGAAACAACAGCAATGTATGAATGCCTTTCAAATTTAAACTCTGTACTTATGGTGATTTACATCCCCTTAATATGAATGTTTTATATGGATTTTGGTTTTCACACTGTCTCTTACAGTTGGACTAAGGGGAAGGGGCAGAGGTAGTGGACCAGGAAGAGGAAGGGGGATGCTCAACAAGAACAAGAAGATGAGGGGCAAGCCGTGGACTGGCCGTGGACGAGGTCGTGGAGGAGACCAGGGCATGGACGATGGTGCCCCTGTGAGTGTGTCGTAGAAAATCGATGCGGATCTAGGGACTGGTCATAGATGCAATTATGGTAGTGATTTTTGGTTTAAAGTGTGAATGAAATAGAATTGACATATATTATATACTTTTTTTAAGTGTCCACAAATGAGGAGTCAATTGTCACTCACCAGAAGACTCTCTTTTCTGTTTTGCATTATAGGAAGGAAAAGGTTCTGGTTTCCAGAAGAAAAGGCTAATTATGAGCAAGGAGTTCATAAATCAGCACACAGTTGAGCACAACGGTAGATACATCTGCAAGTATTTTCTGGAGGGTCGATGCATCAAGGTAGAGTAATAATACTTTAATGTAAACAGACCTATACTGAAAAACTGTGAGCATTTCACCCTTTCTGTCTTGCCTGCAACCTAGCGTTTTGTGTTTTTTTTTCTTGCAGGGGGACCAGTGCAAGTTTGAGCATGAGCATGTCGTGCCAGACAAGAAAAAGGAACTTTGTAAATTTTATCTCCAGGGATACTGCAGCAAAGGAGAAAATTGCATTTACATGCACAATATCCTTCACTAATAGCTTTGGGACTTTCATTGCATGTAATTTATGTCGTAAATGTTATGACATATTTCTTAACTCATGACTGCAAGCGAGTACCCGTGCAAGTTCTTTCACACTGGTGCCAAGTGTTATCAGGGAGACAACTGCAAATTCTCCCATGATGCTTTAACTGATGTGACTAAAGAGTTGCTTGACAAGGTAAACCTTTTTTTCACTGCAGCGTCTATTTTAGATTAAGTGGGTCTCGGACACAGCAGAGCCATTTTTGTCCTCTGTCTCATGTCAGATCATTAACACCGAAGAGGAGATTGCTCGTGAAGACGAGCTGGAGCTGGAGGATCTGAGGAAGCAGGGGATTGCCCCGCTTCCAAAGCCTCCCCCTGGGGTTGGTTTGCTGCCCACCCCTGGTCAGATGAGTCCTACAGATGGTCCAGCAGGGAAGAAGATCCCGTCCCTGTTTGAAATAAAGGTCCAACCAACTGTAAATCTGGCCCAGAAAATTGCTCAAAGGTAAATTATATCTAAGGGTGCACTCACACTTGCCAAAAAAATCTGTGCTTTAGGGAAATCCAGGCTTAAGCATGGCACAGTTTGCCAGTGTGTGTGCACCCTAAATACATTTTTAAGGAATATGCTGTATCATCTCGCATGTACACTCTTGTGTTGTTTCAGTGGTTCCAGCTACCCTCAGGATCAAGGTGAAGGCACCAGTCAGTTTAGTGGAGGATCAGAGGACACACAGGGTGTCAGTACGGTGCCTTCATGTCCTTCAGCCGCTCCTGTTCCAAAGCAAGGATCACCAGTACATATGAGCCTCCCCACTGGGCCACCAGTGCCACAGAACACACCAGGACAGCACCCTCCCCATGGATTCCCAATGCAGCCACCAGGCTTATCTAGTCGAGCTCCGTCATTCCATGGAAACAAGCCTAATATTGGTCCTCAGATGAATATGCAGAGGCCTACATTCCCTCCTGGGCCAGATCTAGAAATGCTTCAGAGTCTCCTCTCTTGTCAGTCGTTGGGTCAGAACCCTGTAGATTTTCTCAGCAGCCTCCTCCGAACCCAGACAGCAGGTCAACAAGGTCAGTTTAATTTTAGCCATTACAGAATTATTATTTTTTTTCTGTTTCTGACATTGAAAAATGACATCTTTTTATTACATTTTTGATTTCAAAGACCCTTGTCAGGCCTTCACGCAGAATCTCCAGCAGCAGCTCGGAGCCGAGTCACAGCTGCAGTCTTTACCGCCAGCAGTACAGAAAGCCATCTTTCTGCATCTGACACAACAGCCACAAAAACTACTAGAGCCACAATCTCAAGGGAATGAGCCACACAGAGCAGAGAGTCAGGACGATAATTCAAACAGAGGTGGGTCTCGGATCAAGAAAAATGTTTCTTGGACAAAAAAAATGTCTAATATCTTTTGATGTTTCAAGCTGGAGCAGAATTGTATTGCAGAATTGTACATTTGATGGAAGTATTGAGCTGTTTTTTGCATGGATGTATTGGTGAAATTCGAAAAAAACGAATACAACTTTGGAAAGCCTAGCCAAGAGCTGCTTGTTACTGTCCCTGAAATAAATTTCCCGCCTGTCTTGTCTTCTTTATTCATAGATGAGACTACAAACTGGTACTCGAGTGATGAGGAGGACGGAGGCTGTGTTTCATCCATTCTTAAATCTCTGAAAAGACACAATGAGACGCAGCAGCCTCTGTCCAAACCCCTGCAACCTCCAGCCCTGGGAGACCCTCGCCTTGTGAAGGAGAGGGCACCACCCAGCGACCCACGTGTGAAGACAGACCTTCGACAGCGGCCCCCAGATTTGAAAAAGGAGTCGGATGCTGCTGCAGACCCACGGTTTTCCAGGGACCCCCGGAAGATAAGACCAGTGGAGTCATGTTCATTTCGGCAGCAGGGCCACCCGGCCCCGCAGAAACCTTTGACTGGAGATGAGGATGATGAGGGGGAAAGGGAGCTCAGGGACAAAGCTGTTCTCATCCCTCTAGATGCTAGCCCTGGAGTGATGCTCCGGGACCCTCGGTGCCAGCTGAAGCAGTTCAGCCACATCCGAGTGGATATCCTCCTTCAGAGGCCAGCATTCGCTGAGACGGTGGTGTGGGCCCCCGAGGACCTCATCCCTTCCCTGGTGCCCAAACAGGAACACTCCATCAACCTGCCTCTTCCTCCTCTCATTGCAGATGCTCAGCTGAATCGAACAAGCCTTCCCGACCACCCCCCTGCCTCTGCCCCGTCACTGACTGACCCCAGACTGGCAGCCGCGCGTTTGAAGGAGCGAATGAGCCGGCTGTCCTCTGGATCGCTGGAGTCTCGATCTCCAACTGAAAGACCTGCAGATCCACGTCAGCAGAAGGTCCTGGACCCCAGACTGAAGCGTGCGGGAAGTCTGGACTCCAAAATGCCAGGCCAGAAAGAGAGCTGCTCTGGGGGTGGAGCTGTGGACCCCCGACTTCAGAAGACCAGTGCTGGCGCCTCTTCTCATACTGGTCAAGTCAATCCAGACCCCGAGAGACTGCCACCTTATGCCCCTCGTCTGGCGTCCTCTGGTGGCGGGTTGGAGAGTCCCACTACTATTCTTGGAGGGATCAGTCTGTATGATCCTCGTAATCAGACTGAACCGACAGACTGTCCGACCCGGGTGGGAATTCTCAAACACCCAGAGAAAAAAGACAATCCACAGCCGCCACCATCTCCTTCACCGAGCCAAAGAAGTAGCTCTTTTGAAGAACCCAAGGGTTCAGACGCTGGCTCGGATCAGCCTCCTACCTGCAGTTCTCCAGCAGTGCCTCCCGCCCCTCCCCTCAAACCCCCCGCAGTCCATAACCTCCCCATCCAGGCTCTGGCTGGCCTAATCCGACCACAGTACACTGATCCCAGACAGGCCAAACTGGGAGCGCTGGGCTCTACTGGAGCTCAAGAAGAGGCAGAGGACAAGAAGGAGCAGGAAGAGGCCACAGAGGAGCAACCAAAACAGGAAGATCCCGAGGCAGACGGAGATGACCGGACACTCAAAGATGTGTTCAAGACTTTTGATCCAACAGCCTCTCCGTTCTGTCAGTGAACACAACTTTGTGTATCTTTTATGAACTTACCTTCCTGCATATAGATTCTCTGTTTGATATAATCACATTATCCAAGCTCAGATGCGTGTTCTGAAAGTGTGTCTTCAATTCTTTTATTTCTGTGTTGATTATAAAAATCAGAAAATAAAAAAAGTCAGTGTTAAGTCATCTTTACATATTGTTTGTAAAATTCCGAATAACACATCTGTTAATATTCCTTTTACAATTTGTAGGTTATTTATTTCAAAACACTTATGTATTTTTCTACTTTTGTGCTCTTTGTTGTGAGAAACTGTTTTCCTCCACTCTGATACATGGTTAGTTTTTGTCTGATTTTTGTGATAGTTTTCCTTTCTGACTTCAGTGAAGTCACATCATTAGTTGCCGCGGGGAACTTTTTACTGCAGCGTACAAAGGCACATACAGTACATCTACATGTGTGGGCATACGTACATACATACACACAAACACACACATACAGTCCTACCTGTACTGGTCTAAATTATGTAAGCTAATTTACAAAGGTATTTGTGCACTAGTATATTGTGTAAAACTGTCCCAAGTTACATTTTGACAATTATTTGGCTTAATTTGTTTTAAAGTGGTCTAAAGGAACACATTTTAACAGTTTCCTAAGTGACCAGTTTTCATAAAGGACTTATAATAATGTTGGTTACCTGACACATGTAAATAGTTGACCTTTAATTTGTCCATCTGATTAAGAACTGTCTGTAATTCACTGAAGAGCAAGGCAGGCAAGTAGGATTTTAAAGACCGGTGACGTTAGTGTAAATAAGCTTGGAAAGCAGAACACTGGAGGCTAAGGTGGTTTACTGTGAGGTATCTGTTTGACTGATGCGTGTCCTTTACCAGGGATGGTTTTACACCATTTCAAGTTTAGTTTTCACTGGTAACATTGTAAATGGCAATTTGTATAATGTGTACAGTGTTTTTGAGTGTTTCAATGAAAAGCTTTAAAAGTCTGTCGGTAGTTGTTATTTAACAGTGCCCATGTAGTCACTTGTCAATCATTCTACAGCTGTATTAAGTAGCATGTAGTTTTATTTCACAAACTCAGAGGTTGCAGCAGTCTCCTCATGTTTCAGTGTCCTATTGATATTTTTGATGGACATGCTAATAGATTATTGGTAGATGATGATTTCATTTCAACTCTAAAGGATGACGTGGGGATAATAACTACTTGTGTTTTGAGTGGGTGGTTGTCACCAGAACTGAAGGGGCAAGGCTAGGTGCCACAGGGTGCGATGACGTCTTCCTCAAACCCAGCTCGTCTGTGTCGGGGTTAGTGGTCTCCTGGGCTCGGTGGATCTCCAGCTTCCTCCTCCACTGGAAACACAAGGCCGTGGCCTCTGCACCGTCTGAGTTTGGCTCGGGCTGCTTCAAACCCTTCAAAATCAGAGCAAATTTCTCTTTAGTCACCAGTGGAACAGAGAATTTCAAGCATTTTTCTTTCCCGGTGCACACACAAGACAGAATATTAAAGCTTTGGCAGAGCTTTGAGTCTATATTTACTGTCATGCAGGCTGTCTCTGCGGCATGGACGCCACGCAGGACCGTCTGAAGTAGATTTTGTGCATTTTTCACCAAAATCTCGTCAGATGATTTGCAAGCAGGCGTTACAGCATTAACACTAAAAAGAGAGGAAGTAAATGTATTATTTTTTTTTAAAGAATGGCTCATCTTTTTGACAATAATTTCGTGAACCTATTTTATAAATGTGATTGTCTGACCTGGAGATGATGTTGAGCTGGTTGGTGATGGTAAGAATCTGGTCAACTACGAGGGAGAGCTCATCTGTACACTGTTTATCCAGACAGTGGTTGGCAATAACTCTGATAAACTGAGTTACTGACTGACAGTTGATGATAACATCTTTAGCAGCACTGACAAATGTCTCTTTGTTCTGAAGGGTAAAAAAAAAAATGGACAATTGTGGATTAAGGCCTGCAAAAACCACGGATCAGCTGACCTCTAGTGGTCATTACCGGAATCGGGCCTTTTTTCCTGAGGTACTGGGTCATGTAATATATTGTGTCAGCCATCTTCCTGGTCACCTGAACTATTCTGTTGTCCTCAGGATCCCAGTTGTCACTTTCTTGCCTCAAGAAAATAGAGGTGTCAGTAAGTGTAAACGCCTCTCTGTGTGATCCAGTCCCGTCTCCACTCTGTACAGAAAATAAAAAGACAGTTTATTGTGACAAACAGAAATCAGTAAGGCGTACCACTGCTAATGATTAAATACCTACATCTTTTCTCTTGTTTTCAGGTCCATATTTGACCTCAGATGCCACGTTCACATTGGATTCTGCTGTCTTCACATGTTTCACACTGACTTTGTGGAAGGAGTCTTCGCCAGACTGAAGTTTTTTAACTACAGTTGGGCTTGTAGCCAACACTTCTTTCACATAATCAGATGTTCTGCCTTGCAGACCAGCCCTGATTTGCTCTTTAGTCTCTTGATGAATCCCATCCTGCTTCCTGATTTCCTCCAGCACATAATGAGCTTTGGCTGACCAGCACTGTATCAGCACATCCAGGCTGAGCGTGTCACAGATATAGTGAGCCTCTGCTATGAGCCTCGCCCTGCTGATTATATCTGAGATCTGAAAAGAGAGATGGTCATTGACAGACCTCATGTCAGAACGGACACGGGGATCACGGACGTAATGTAATGAGTCTTCCACCTTTTTGCAAGCAAGTTTTACGTGATCAAACAGTGTTTGTGCTGCCTCTTCAAACTTCCCCTCTGCGTCCTCAGTGTTGTGAGAATAAGCCATGTTAATAATATTATGTAGGCTACTGTCATAATCTCTGTTTGTTTTGCTTAAATGACTAACCAGCACTTTGATTTTAATCAAGAGTTTTCTCTGGAAGAACTCTGACTTTGCCAGTCGCAAGACATTTGGCATCGCGTCGAGCTCTGAGGCAGCTTTGAGGTAACCTTCGGTTAGCGTTTTCAGTTCCTCCTGGTCTGCTGTCAACTGTTTGGATTTGTGGGCACTTCTGGAATTTAAACAGGTTAACCTGACTGCCTCCTGGATCCGAAGTGAGTTCTCCGACAATAGCGAGAGCTGCTTCTGAGGGCCCATTAGGTCCACCGATGTTCCCAAAATTCTGTCAACGGACTTCAACACAATCTGAACAGACAGAGCCCAGAGGAGGCACAGCCCATCTAATTGATTTAGCGGCTTCTCCGATGAAGCAGAAAACTCTACCAGGTTCCTTGTATGGTTCTGGGCTTTGTTCAGCTTGTTGTGCAAAACGCTGAATCTTTCTTGTTCGCTTTTTAAGGTTAAATCGGATGATGTCAGGAGCTGGACTGTGTCAGCGCATAGTATCATCACTTCATTTAGTTGCTTCCGAGCAGTGGTAGTCACTGTTGGCAGACTTCCTCGCAGCTCAGTGTAAACAACCCGATACCAGTTTCCAGCCGTCGGCAGTAAAACCTCGCGGGTATTGTTTATAAGGTCAGAGAACTGTATGCTGTGTTTGTACAGCATCTCTGTGCTCATGGCTGAGCTCATGGCTGTCTCCTGAGCCGTCTGGACCAGCAGCGGCGTCAAGGACACCAGCTCTGCCCTGAAACTTTCCAGCGTTTGGCGATCGGCTGCACCGACAATGTCCACAGCCTCTTTTGCCGATCGAGCGTAACAGTTTGAGAGCTCCAGGACGCTGGTGCAGACCTGGTTGAGTAATGTTACATCCTTAGCTTTAGTCACAGTCACGACATCATACACAAGCGGCAAAAGGTCGACCTCGAGGGACCTGGGGATCAGCGTGGGCGCTCTGAACACAGCTGGGGTGTCTAAATCATCTTTGTCACATTTATGAGCCAGTTCTGCCTCTGTGGTTTCCTCATCTGAGTGGTCCTCCTCGTGGTCGGCTGAGGAATCTCTTTCTGCGAGCTCCAAACCCGGAGACTCAGAGCGCTGTCGCAGGTGATCGCTGGCATCTTCACCTGGAAGGCACATCTGCGAGGTGTTAGTCTCACGTGCTACCTCTCGCAACGGGCTCAGGAGATGCGGATGCTGTTGGCCGTCCAGACCTTTTCGGAGCACTTTGAAATGCTCAATAGCGACAGAAACGTTGTCTGAGAAGGTTGCGTAAACCTCCACATTTAGGCTGGAACCTGAAAGCATTTCTCTGACCGATTCGGCCACTTTGTCTTGAGAAGCTTGAACCTGTTTCAGCAGAACCAGCAGGCCGTTCCTGTAGATGGGGTCATCGCTTCTGTCCACGTGCCTCTTCACTGACTGACTCATCATCCTCATGTGACAGAGAAGAGCCGCCGCCTGCCCATCGAACTCTTTACAGCGCTGCTCTCGGTACGCTTCGTCACATCCACGCCGGTCATTCACCATCTCAGTGAGAGCGACACTGGCGAACTCCCTCACGTCCATCACATCACTGGCAGCATCCAGAAGCTGACTGGTCTCCTCCTCCCATTTTAGACAGGCGTCGTGAAGCTTTCGAGCAATCTGCGCTGAATGAGCCGCTAGTTCTGGTGAAAGCGATGCGATTTGAGCCCCGAGTCTCGTGAGGCACATTCTGGAGTTCTCCATGTATTCCACACTCTTTGCGTCTGCAGCCGTAGCCGAGACAAAACAGGCCACTTGAGTTATTCTCTCGGCGCGAGATGTGAAATCTTCAAGCAGGGGCTGGACATGGTTCAGATCTGTTTTTGTGGAAGCGCCTCCAACAAGGATCTGTCTTGTCACGTTTAAAAGCTCTGACACAGCAGAGGAGGCGCTCATAAATGTGTCCAAGGCCTGATAAAGAACGGCGGTTGTTAAAGCTCTGTCGAGCATTTGCATCTGCTGCCCTAATAACCTGCAGTGGTTCTCAAAGTTCTGCTGGTGTTTGGCCGGATCCTCTGGGGACTTTAAAACCCTCCTCATGTCTGACCATATCTGCAGGACGTGACGGCAGTGACCCACCACTCTTCGCTGACAGTGGCTGCGAGACGAATTTGCCACAGCCATCCAGTGAAAGACGAGATCTCGAACGATGCTGTCGAAGCTGCTGTCTCGGACTGCAGAAACGGAGGAGCGACTAAGTAGCTGCAACAGAGCGTCCCGCCTCGCTGTGTAATACCCACAAGGCCCCAGTAATCCGCCGCAGGTCTCATTTTTCAGAGCGATGCCTATGTCCCTCACAGTGCTCTGGATCTTGTCCAGAATGTAGGTCTTGGCCTGCAGCGCCTGCTCATTTGTAGGGTGTTTGATGGTCGTGCACATGGCCGTGTGCAGCATGGAGATGCACCTCCTCAGGGTCTCCAGAGAATCAAGGAGCTGCTCTGCCTGGTGTGAGTCCTGCAAGGAATTTGCCCTGTCTACCGTCAGAGTGTTGAGAAGAAGCAGAGCCCGAGAAAACACCTGGAAATATTTGAGCAGAGACTCGATGTCTGAGGAGGAGCCCAGCTCAGCGAGGCATCGGAGAACGCCGTCCGCAGCAGCTATAACTCGCCTGACGGCAGCATCGTCGTCCACTATCAGAACCTGAGAGGAGATAAGATGGAGAAACCTTTGCTAGTGCGAGAGGTTTTATTAGCTCAGCTGCTGGTACGACGCTGACTGAGATCTCAGTGTGACCCCAGACTTGGAGAAAAACATTTAAATCTGTAAATTAATAATAACTGAACATGGTAATTGATAATTCAATGTTTTGTTCTATGACAGCTGCAACATTTATGGTTTCTCATTTCTGATTATAACAACTAATATCACAACAGCTCCTAAAGAATTGCGACAACTTTGTGACCTTAATCCAGTGCACAAGCAAAAACAGACGTAATCCATTGGCGAAAGGAAGTTGTTATGGTTGTTATAGCAACAACATTAAAAGTTGAGGTGAGGAAAGATGAAATATGTCAGGTGAACAATTTAAACCAGCCAACAGTCTGACCTCTTTTCCCTTTTATGGTAAAACTGTGATGCCGCCGTGGAAGATGGTTCCTATTGTAACGCACTCATAAATCACCGCAGTCATGCCTCCCTCTGCTTGTTTTAAAAGCGTAATAACACATTTATAAACACACTTGCAGCCTGAAATCATACTTTACTTTGACTACTCCCAGGAAGACTCTTTGCGTGGCAGTGATGAGCTCCTCTCTGTGCTCAGGCAGAGCGGGCTGGATGCTCAGTTTCTGGGCCGCCAGCAGCACGTGTTGTCCGGAGACGGCGACCGACTCCAGCAGAGACGACATCTCCACGTGCAACTCTTCATCATCTGTCCCACTTACGTACCTGGAAACAAAGACTCTGCTCTTTATTGTGCATTGTACATGCAGGCACAAAATGAGCTGAAGCCAGAACCACACACACACACACACACACACACACACACACACACACACACACTGCCCCATACCTGGAGGCCACTGCTGCCAGGGCCTCAGTAGCTTTAGCCACAGCCTGAGCTGCCTCCTCCAGCTGACTGAACTGCTCTGGTTCCCACTCACCGTCGCACAGCAGCACCAAGTGGCACAGATGAGTCGCTATGGGGGCAACCACCTGCTCCACAGCCGCCGTCCTGATCAACCCACGGTGCAACAGAGACGACATGTTGCAGCAGAGCGGTTTCTCTTCGGTCAGAGCTAAACGAGACGCTCCATCTGCTGCGGATAATTTCAGCGTGGGACCTTCATTATTAATGCACCGTATGCTAGACGAGAGCTGGAGCTCCATTTTGGTGCTTCCTAGCAACCAGAGACACATGAGCAAACCTCATAAAAGGGGTTAAGAGCAATTCATCATCTACAGAAATTAAGAAAATGTGCATTACAAGCCCAATGCGACAAATATAACAAACCTAAACTTTTCCAGATGCTGTGTAATGTAAAGCACACACCACCGAACACAAACAGCATAGAAAAAAACAGCCACAAGCAGAGCTGTTATATTTCACTGTTTATCAACAGATAAATATACAGCTTGAAAAATAAATTCAAACACCAAAACGTACAGCACACTATAATGGAAATGATAATCAGTGACAGTAGTATACTCGGAACAAAACCACTAAAATAACTCTGTGATTAACGGTGACATCAAACAAATACCATCAATGCGTCACTGACAAAATACAACCGTCACAGTTAAAAAACAAACAAACAAACAAAAAAAAAAAACCATCATGTGTCACTTTCTCTGCACAGACTTAGCATGGCTTCAGTGGAGGCAGATGGAGTATGTGGGCGTGTACAGTATATGTCTTTGTGCCAGTGGAATTAAATGGTAAAAATTAAGCATATGTGATTAAGAAAACAAGAGAAGAGAAACCCTAATGAGCGATAAAGTGTCTCAGCACTGAAGTCAAATATTATTTCGGTTCTTTGGCATTGCACATCTGGCTTTGGTCGACCGCCGTATCTCTACCATACGTCTGAGGCTCATTGAATAATTCATGGAAAATGATGCCAAACACAATCTGGACTGTGTTATTTTGAGATTTTCAAATGTTTAAAATAGATAACATTCATATTTCTTTGTTGATATTTGGCAGAAAATTGAATTCAACATGTTTCCCATAAATGTTAATAACACTCAAAAAAAAAGAACAATACATGTTGAGAAACATACAAACAATTTAAGAAACAGCAAATTTTAATAGGGGTAGACATTTAGGGCACTGACATTCCTTCATGTTGACCTCAAATATTTATTTGCCAGGAGCCCCGTAAAACTGACTGATATGCAGTGTTTAATGACGCACATTCCCACCTATTTTTAGATCGTTCACTCCTTCCATGGAGCCCATAAATGACTGTCGATGGCACCTTATCAAAGATCCCATGCAGGATAACTGAATGCATTTCCTGCTAAAATAACATAATAGTCAAATTAAGCTGTCAGAACAGAGTGACACATTTCTAATGTTATTGCAGTGACATTAAGAGTCCACTCTGAACATGGAAGCTTCTGGGGCTCCAGCCGAAGAATCAACTGCATACCTGAGCAACAGCTCTTTGCTAAAGCAGCCTCAGATAATCCCTGTTTCACTGTCTTAGAGTTGACCTCCTAAAAAAAAATCATTTCCGTTTTATATCACCTGAAAGCAAACGTCGTAGCTAATAGAATGCACATGGTAGGTCAGAGGGCGTGAAACGAGAAAGGCAGCTTTTATGGCCCCGGAGACCTCAGACAGCACTTTATCTGGGCTTCCAGCGCTGCAACTCGAGGATGACATGAAATGTGGGGTGTAAAACCCAGAAATCGCTCTGTCTGGTTCTGAGTCAGTGCTGTGATAGACTGACGTTGAAACTGAAAAGACGAGAGGAAGATGCAATCTGTTTGCTCTGAGGAGTGACTCCAATAGTTTACAGGGCAACTTTCTTTTTGGGCATAAAAGCAAAGGCATTCATTCTTATCAAACATCAGTGCTTTTAGGAAAACATTCTGCAGATACAGTATGTTTATAACGGCCTTCAAACAGCCCCCCCTTCCCCTGCTCTCGACACGGCTTAAAGTGTGCGTACAAAAATAAATTTGCTATGTGACACAGCCCTGAGGGTTTTGAAGTCCACCGATATTCATGTCGTCTCTACAGCCCAGTGCGGGTGTAGATGTCATTCAATGGCTCCGCATTGCTGGATGGGAATTCCCTCCACAGGGAGTCCCACTGTCACCTCAGAAGCCTGTTTAACTGGACCACCACCCTTGAAAAAAAAAAAAAGTCAGGTCTCCAAAAATATGGAGAATAATCTTCTATTCCACATATGGAAGACTGAAGGGCCAGTGGGGCAGCTGTGCTGCGAGACCCCGTGCCATTGGATCCTTCCTGACCCAATCTCTATTCTCATTGGCTCCTCTGGGACTCCCACACTGCAGGCCTCAGTGGTTCTTCTCCATCCAATCCCAGCTTTCGTCACTGTCCTTTCTGTTTTTCTCAGCCTCGATAATTTCTCTGTAGCGGCGACGGAAGAATCCCAACTGTCATGAGAGGAACAAAAAAAGCGGCTGGGGTTAATTTATGCAGATGTCTGGGATCTGTGAGCGAGGCTGAGATTATCAACTTAGACGGGACCGGTAAACACGGCACGTTTTAAAGGGCTACACCGAGATAGTATATTTATTCATAACAAAGACAGCAGGACATAATAAACCTCCAGGTTTAGGTAAAGGTAGCAGAGAAATGAGAACGAATATTTATCAGCTGAGCTCAGTTTCTGCAAATAAGACATGAGTGAGCTGGTTTTTTGATTTCAGAGGCGGTTGATTCTTCACACTCACACATAGAAAGCATATCAAGCATACTGCTTGGCTCTGAATCGTGTGCTACAGCTCCGCCTCTCATGTGACTGAAGCTTTTAAGAAATCTTCCAAAAAGCGTGTTTAAAAATGACTTAGATTATCTTCCAGTTAAGGAATTTCCCTGCTTTTGTCTTTTACGTTACTGACTCGTGACTGAGTCAAAATGTCGGCCTTCTGACGTCCCCGTGAGCAGAACTGCAAAACTTTGAAGCACATATTGTGTAGGCTCGGTCTCTCTGTCAAACACAAGTTCTTTGTTTCTCAGTTTGGGAGCAGTGAGGAATCTGTACGTTCCCAGCTCGGCCGAGCAGAGTTTGATGGGACGCAGCCTGTCTGCAGCTGCTCAGATGATTAGAGAATCAGAAGAGCGTGGGTAGATCACAACTGTGGTTTTAAAGGATGCGTTATCGCAAAAGGTCATTATTCGTGCTGAATTATATAGAATTATACATCATTATGCATAATGAAAGTAATTGCATACAGACAGAGAGGGTAAAGTACTCCCAATATGAAACTGATGAAGGCTTGACAAGTCTCATTCTTGTCTAGTTTGATTTTAAAATGGGAAATATTTGTTCTGGGACCATAACATGATGCCCTACAAAAGGAAGGTGGAATTTATTTCCAATGGGCACAATTACAAAAATGTCTAATGTGTTTTTTTTTTTTAACTGCAATTTACAATGAAATACACAGCGATCTTGCTCACTTTATTAATTGAATATCTTGTTAATTTGACATATTAGCAGGTGATTCCCATGTTTTTTACTTAACACCACACCAGTGCACCCCCCTCTGCATTAGAGTGGACAGTTGAAAAGTGTTCTAAATTTGAAATGTAGACATTGTTTCTTCAGGCGTCGGAGACTGTATTATAATTTATATTTAACTAAAATACCTCCACCGAGTGTAACATATAGAAGATATGAGAGGAATGAGGAGAGCTGGAGACCCTCTGCGTGTGTGCAAACACGGCTGCGATGTCTCTCTCTCTCTACGGCTCCATCCATTTATCAGGGTTTCACTGCTGAAGTTTATTGATACAGACCTGTGCTCTCCTCAGGCATTTCCTGAAAAGACCAATACAGGACATGTGCTGCGGTTGTTAGTGCGGTTTATTTTGGCAAGATTTGAGGACACGGGGAAAAGGAGAAGTGGGGGGCTGCATCTGAGGACCTGCATTCCGAGGTTTAGTTGTGGCATTCCCGGTGGAGAATGAAACAGTGAGACAGAAAAGGGATTTTTGTGCTGAGAGGGCCTCTGCAGATCAGCATAATTGACACATTTCCCTTGTAGATTTTTCTTTTCATGTCACAGGCATGGTGTGAATTACCGTCCAGTCTGTGCCTTGTCCTTTCCATGGATGTTTATGCTAACCGAGCTCCCCCCGCCCCCCCCCTTTCCCCACCTCCAGCTGTCCCGGTACAACTGGATACTTTGCTGTCGCCTAATCACAGTCGCACGCAAGCCAGAACTTTGGCTACATACTACCATAACAACATTATGTTAATGTTGAAAAACAGATCTGCGTTTGTGTGTTTACCTTCCAGAGCAGCACAGCTAACAGCAAGAAGATGAGGATTCCCACCAGCAGACTGATGGCAATGATCCAGCCCACTACGTAACCCCTCGGCTCTTGGCTGTGGAGCGCCTCGAACACCAGCTGAAACGCAGCAACACTTTAGTCAGCCAAATGTCTCGCACAAATGATACATACACACACACGCACTCACACACTGAAATTCCTTCAGCCGTGTTCTGCTAATGATGTAAAGTGTTGAAACAATAACAGCCAAAAGAAACCTTATTTCATTCTGCTCCAGCTGTTGCCAGAACTGTTGCTACAATTCGACGGCTGCAGCAGCTAAAACACAGCGGGGAACTGGACACTGATGGAGTTTATTTTAAATACAGATGATAATCGAGCAGCTCATCACACACAGAAAGATGGCCAAAACGAATGTAGATTTACCGTCTGTTTATGGACGCTGTTCTCTTTTATTAAAGGGGGAAATCCTGAGCCTTGAGCAGAACCAGGCTGGGACATGGTAGATATGGTGACTTTTACCTCATGCAAACAGCAGAGTTACCACCAGACATATCTGGTCATCTCATTTACGCATCATTTGTTCAGCAACACTGCGTGAAGCTACTGAAATAATAGGATGAGCGTTCAGGGAGTCTGTTTTTGTGTATAAAATGTTTGCAAGTATAATGCGGCAAATACTGTGGGAGAGGAGTGCACATGTCAGAAATGAGCCCTAAAAGATCTCATTGGATGCAGGATATCACTATAAAACCTCTTAACTAAATCCCACGGTCTTGTTCAGGTGTTAATAGATTAAGATAACCTGTGAGTCTGATGAGAAAATCAAAAAAGCATATTTCAATTTGAGGTTGGGGCATAAACCTAAATCCTTAAAGCTCAGACTCAGCCTGATCCTGTTATCCTTTTATCAAGGAAGCTTGGCAACCCATAAAAATCTTCCACAATAAATAAAAGCTATTTTGGCAGTTTCCCATGACGTGTGTGTACACCGATCTGCTGAGAAATCTGTCACTGACAGGAAACGCTCCGCTTGATTCGATGCACACGCAAACTCTTAACCTCAATGGAGGGCATCAGCCTGTGACAATTGCTTTATTTATTGTGACTAAGTAAACACAATTATGTGGTTTCCATTCTCTTTGACTCTAACAAGTGCCATCAATTTTATTTGTGTGGCATTCCCAGAATGCTTTGTGACTTCCTTTGAAGGCAAGCAATGATCCTATGTATCACTAATTTCATACAAATTGATCTGTAATGAATTCCCAAGGCCTTGCGTGAAAATGTCTCGTTACTGCGCCACAGATGAGCGCGCTCTACTGTAGCGTTCTTGCCTCCAGTGGAAAACGGCCTGCTCGCTAGGATTTACTGGCGACGTTAAACAAGGCAAATAAGTGCTTAAATAAACGCTTCACTCCCTAATTTCACATAATTCTGCATAATTTGGTGTTGTAAATAAAGGTCAGCCAATTTCAGGACTGCCTGGTGAAACGTGCTCCACGGGCTTTGAAAACAAATGTGGCATGAGACACCAACTGTGAGCCGTTCCTTTCCCCCGGACCAGTGAGATGAATCTCTCCGTGGAATACTTTCCCACATTAACACCTCCCCTTTACTCTGGAATCTAGCTGTTGTTGTGCGTGCCGAGGCTCTCGCGGAGTACAGAGAAGGTGAAAAGCTCTGCTGGTCAGTGCTCTCTGACTCAGGCTTTCTAAATTTAACTTTTAAACTATGATTTAAATCTAGGAATGTGTAGTAAGTTCATTTATTTAAACCGAACTCGGGGATGTTGAGTTTGGAGTTGCACAGAATCCCACGTCGGTTTGTTTACATGTCAGAGGGCATAAAAAGGGGGCCTGGGTTTGATGTGAGCGATAAAACCAGACGCTACAAATCATACTCTGCAGTGTGTACTCAAGCTAGCAGGGATCCTGGGGGAGAAGGTAGCTGTGCTGACTAAAACTTGTGGGCGGGTGCGGGAGCTTTACTGGAATAAGCAGAATCCTCGGAGCACGTCTGAGGCTCGGGGTCAGCCAAGCCACAGCCCGGTCAGCGCGCTAATCACTTGAAATTCCCTGTGCGAGAATGCTGGGTGCTTAGCTTTATCATCACATCTGATCTGGTGGTCCATTCACTCACCCAGCATACGATGGTGGGGGGAGGGTTTGTCTTTGAGCACAGCCCCGAACCCAAAAACCAAGAGAAGAGCTAAAGCTAGATAAAGAAATGATCTACCCCAACAGCTTAAACCATCATTAAAAAAATGACTGACCAGTAAAAAAGGATTTTTATTGATCTAGTTAATGCACTCACAGAAAAGTCCTCCGACAGGCCATTTTGCACCTCCAGCACGCCGTCATTTACTTGCACGCTGCCCCTCGTCACAAACTGGATGACGGAGGAACTGTCCTTGAGGTTTAAAGAAGAGCAATTTGTGTTATTTTTCCACTTGCTGAATGTGTTGGCTCTGATGGAAGTTTCCTACCGTCTTTAGAATTTCTGTGTTGAGCAGAAGCTTTATGTCTATGCTCAAAGCTTCTTCCTTTAATTGTGGGCCCAGACTGCAGGATATTGTCATACACGCTCGTCCAGGCCGGTCACAGTCCTTTAATAAAATGTGAAACAGAGCAGAGGACAGTTTGTGGGAGACAGAAGTGTGATAAACAGATGTTGTGCTGGCTAAAAAAAAAAAAGAATCCCCACAGAGAGTTACTGTCAATGACCCACGGGGGGTCAAAGTGCAACACGAGAGCCATATATTTACCACCACTCTGCGCCCCGATTTGGTAAAGAAGGCAAATATGGAGTGGAAGATGCTCTCTTTGTCCTGGGGGATGGTGCAGGGTGTCGGGTTCCTGTGTGGTGTGCAGTTACCTCTGCCATCGGTCACCTGAAACAGAACAGGAGCGGTTAAAATCCTTTACTTACGCAAAAACCATAAACTATGTGAATTGATGTCAACATGAATTTACGATTGACAGCAAAGAACTGACACGACTCTGCTTTTGTCACTTAAACTGGTTCAATCCCACTGACAGGAAGCAGCCCCCAATAAGATGCCAGTCCCCCTCCCGGACAGGTTAATCTTATGGAGTGATTTAAAGGTGTCTGGTTTATTGCTCACCCCATGGTGAGCGCTTCCCCTTTCCCCACGTCTCGATCCAAACTGAAGCTCTGGAGGTGGAAATCTCCTCTGGCCTCCCCATTGTCTGCTCTGTAGCCACCCAGCGTGCGTGAGCATTTACGACCTCAGTTTCTCATGTCCTGTGTTTCTGCGGGTGAACTTTTAACTCCGTGAAACTAAACTTTCCTAGTGAATAATGAAGGCTGCAGCCTTAATAGCACATGTGGAGCAGCAGTCATATCCTGTGTGTCAATTCCGAACAATCGGAGGTCTGTGTGTAAAAATATCTGGCTATAAACTCTGTGCGTAGCTGTCAGGCGTGCCCACGGCTACGGGCGGGGGTAACAGTACGGAGTGTGTGATGTGTGGTTGCAGGGTGGTGATGGTACAGCACGGTAGGTTGGCTCTACAGGTGCCTCATTCTCATTTCGTGCAAGCTGTCTGATCCCTTCACATTGATTCCAGATGGGCTCAAGGAGGGTGGGATACAGTCAACTACCGCTACCTACTCAGAGTAAATACAATTAATAGCTTAAGTTCCGCAAATCGAGCTGTATGAAAGGAGCAATGGAAGGATTAAAAAAACACTGAAACCCAGTGGGAGTACTGGGTTTCTTTATGTAAATGCAAGATGTTGTGAAAAAAAATGATATCCTAGTGTCAGTAGCAACATCAACACTTTCGCTAAGGTTTTAAATGGCGCGCTGGTGTCCGGCCAACGCTATGACAAGAACGCCCACAGATTAACAGACTTATATACATAAAACTGTCCGGTGGGGTCGACAGCTGCGGCTGGATAAATTAACTAAAAATATGGCTGTGTGCTGCTGAATAAAGCAATAAATAATCATTTGGGGGGTGCATAAATAATGTACTGCTGGCATCCACCTGTGTTTCAATGATGTGGAACATGTCGGCTCCATTGCCAACCAGCCTGTTGGGTATTCTGATATCCACAGTAGATCCAGGAAGCCTGCTGGGCCCCTTGTTTATAGCCTACAACATCAGTCAGAGAGGGAAAATAGGACAAAGGAAAAGAAAATTGAGAAAAATGTACCGCATGCCGAACATTCTATAGGCTATAATATGTATATGTGCCAGCAGCAGCACCTGGAAAGTGAGATTGAGAGGCTGAAAGTTGCACTTCAAGTCCTCCAGCTGGACGAATCGCGAGGCGTCGATGGAGTTCCCGTACATGAAGGAGCTCGGAGTCACAACACTGCAGAGAGATCAGGAGGGACATAAATTAAAAGCGCTCTCATAAATGAAAAAAAAAAAAAAAAGGTCTAGCTGTAATGATGTCATCGCTGGACAACGTTTTCATGACTCTGATGTGTCCAGTTTCTCTCAGCAGCCTCCCTTCAGCCTTATCAGATGTCCGACTACTGGCACATCTGGGCTGTTTTAAATTTCTTTCCCGTCTCTGTGAACCGGGGATATGATAAAGTGTCCACAGATAAGACGTTTCAAGCTGACATGTCCCAAAAGCGCTCCCCCTACTCCCACAGGAACGGACCGGCGACTAGTTCAAGTCTTGAATAAACCGGCTGGTGTTCACGTTCTTACCCAGTTATAGTGGTGTCGGTCTCATGGATCAGTGAGATGGACAGATCCAAAGTGTTGTCGGAGAGTTTGTGCTCTGGATTGGCGCTAAAACATGAAGGAAACACAAAGTAATGAGGATCAACCCGAATAATCCTATATGCCAAAATACTCCTCAAACTCACCTTTTTGCCTGAACTAAGAACTGAAGGGTGTCGTTTTCTCCCGAGAGCTGACTGGTATCAAAAATCACTGCAAAATGATACTGTGGACAGAAAAATGTGCTTGCGTGGTGATTTCTGCAGCCAGTAAGGAGCTTCAGCGCAACTTTACTTTGACTAAAGCATCTGAAGTAGTGCTAGACTGCATGCAGGTATGAATTCGGTGCATTTGTTTTTGTCGGTGTGAGCTACCTTAGTCTGTGCTCTCATGAAGGGAAATCCCACACTGCATTTGAGGAAGTCCAGATCAACAAGTCCACAGGAAATACCCTTCTCTTCCTGCAAAAAAGATAGACAGAGGAGCTGATAAGGATGGACAGACTGAGGACGGAGTGACTCCACTGGCACAAGACAAAAGTGGGAGCGTTTTCTTTCCAGTTCCAAGAATCACGCTGCAAAATAGATAAAAACACAGTCGGCTGCTTATGGATATCAACTATACCTGTGAGCATCAGACTTTTGCATAAAAAAATAGTCCCTTGCTTCATTGACGTGCTGAAGTGGGTTAAACAAAACCCTGACGGCACAAACACATCTCGGCAGGTGGGTAATTGGACAACCTTCACTCTCTGTGTTTGGAAGCTTGTCTAAACAATATGGAGCTTCACCGGCTGCACTGTGTAAACACCCGGGATCTGACCCAGAGAGGGGTACGAAGTCTCTGAGCGAAGGTTCACCGCCAGGCCCGTGTTCGAGCTCGCAGCATGAAAGAGAGTGGAGATATTTCACAACTTCTGCAACAATTAAAATAACAGCTGTAGGGACACAGTGTGTGTGT
Organism: Pao palembangensis; assembly: GCA_015343265.1. Taxonomy (NCBI): domain Eukaryota; kingdom Metazoa; phylum Chordata; class Actinopteri; order Tetraodontiformes; family Tetraodontidae; genus Pao; species Pao palembangensis. The sequence continues at coordinate 9,294,023 of CM027083.1, read as the reverse complement.
GTGTGTGTGTGTGTGTGTGTGGGGGGGGGGGGCAGAGGCTTAATGTAAGTCAGAGATATGGTGCCGAGTGGGTTTATGAAATGGTTCTAATAGCAATGCAGAGCCAATTGTGTGGTGGATTTATTTAAAAGTATGTTTCCGTCTGTCGTCTCATCCAAACTCCCATTCCACTTATTCAGCAGAGTCCAGGGTGGGGCAGCAGCCTCCAGCTTAAATAAGTCAGCACTGGCCTTGTTGAGGAGGGCGGTTGGTGGGGGGGCACAACTGCCAATGATGGAATTTCCTCCTTTCCTGTACCTCGGCCCTGCTGTGAAAACACCCCCCCTCTTGGATCGGAGGAGGCAGTCTGTTTAACGTTGGTCCACCTGTAACCCCTGGGAGAGAGTGCGGAGTGCTCACACAGGCAGCGTGCTGCTGATCCGGGGAGAAGGAGTGTTTGTTTAAGCACTTCTTCTCTTTCTTCTTCTCACCATCACATGAGGATAGCCTGACATCGCACAGGAGGCCCACATTCAGCATGCGCGTGCGTCGTGTCTGCAGCCTCCGGAGTATTTAGATTTTCTTCCGTCAGACTTTTTAAATCAGGCTTTATTGCCCTTTTTGTATATTAAACTGCTGCGGCATATCTGCTTTAATGCTGCAAAACGAATTTACGTCCAAGAAAACTGATTTTTCATGCAGGTCTGTCAGCCGTCTGAAATTCTAACTTCTACAACAATGATTGTTTTGATTACTGGTGACAATGCTGAAATCTGAATTTTTTTACCAGGCTGAGGAGAAAAAAATTATAGTATGGGGCTGTGACTTCATCTAATAAATCAAACTGTAGATGCATGCATGAAAAAAGTCCAACCCACCCATCTGCAACCATTCTGACCCTTATTAAAACAATAAATAAATAAACAGAAGCCAGGGCAGCAGCCCCACAGGAGGACCGTCTGGGCTCCTGTAACCAGCTCACCTCCTCAACTTTCTGACAGCTTGTGTTGCAAAAACAACAGAGAGATAACGACCCACACGTAATAGAAATGAGTGGGAGTACAATTCCCTGCTCTGCTCAGAAAAAAATAAAAAAGCCTCGAGGGGGATCAACAGCTGAACCGAACTTTGCAAAAGGGGGTCGCACGGTCGACGTGGACTTGCTCCAGTAGTAATTAGAAATGTCTGAAAGAGCAGATGAAAGTAAATCTGCTCAGCGGCCTCTTTGTCAGCCCTGCACACTGTTCACTTCCTGTTCCCTCTGCGCAGCAGGCCACCATGAGTTATCGGGTTCCTGAGTAAAATGAGGCTCTGGTAACCTGATATTTAATTAGTTTATTAGATTACGCACGAAACTCTAACCGATGCACTGTTTTCCTAATACTGGCCTGCAGCAGGTATTCTATTTAAATTCAATTCCTGCTTTGTCGGAGGGTTTTAAATCATGTCAGAGGGTTTTACGCTTTACTGGGATGATTCTTATCCATCACAGAGGCGCAAACGCAGAGCCGAGGTCCAGCATGAGGAAAAAGCTTTTATGATATGCAGCGTGCCGGTCCATGTAACGGCCAACAAAAAAAAAAAAAAAAAAAAAAAACGCTTCCTGGCGGGGCATCATTCTCAGCTGTCTTTGTTGGAAGAACAAGAGGCGGCCGCTGTGAAAGCCATCAGTGGAATATCTCACAGGTTTAGCGTGGGGATGCAGTAGGTAAATATCACATTAACGGAGCCCGAAAGGTATGGTTTCTCTGAAAGGTCACAGAGTGCAAGGTCTAATCATCATCTGCATGAAGATTAGAGAGCTCCTATAATACAGTAATTATGTCTAGTTAATGGGATTTCATCTAAATCGGAGCGTCTACATCCAGGTAATCTGAACAGCGATATAAATCAAAGTTTGTGGGAATGTGAAGCCGCTGGATGACACGCTGTATCGGTTTCAACCTGTGACATGGGACAGCTGCTGCTGCTTCTTCTGCTTTCATCTGCAGCCTGCGCGACTCACGACTTGTGCTGATCCCTCCTCACGCGGGGCTGCCTCTCTGTGAGAGTCAGTGTTTAGACTGTGCTCAAGACATTTAACCATTTTTTTTTTTTTAAATAAACCATCTTTCACAGAGTTTACATCTCACTGGCAGGGTGGAACTGATTCAGCTGTGCTTTGCTGCCTTCTTTTAACCACAACCACCAGATATATTACAAATAAACATGTGTCCTTAAAAAGCAGGTACTTCAGTGGGGAGGAAAAGGGGTGCACCTTCTGCCAGAAGTTGATGTAGAAAACTTCTCTGGAGAAGTTGAAGTAGATGTTGGTGTCGTAGGCATCGTCTCCTGTGTTGGAGATCGTCAGGTTCAGGGACACGTTCTTCACCCCTCCGAGGGCCAAGTGAGGTTTACTGTACAGCCTGATGGATACAGGAAGTAAATGCGTATAAATAAACAACAGCAGGATGTCATCTGAGCACTGGGCTTTGAAGCAACAGGAAATCAAACTATGGTTTATTATTGTTAGCTTAAAAGGGAAATAAACAAAATCTCGCCCTTAAAATTAGCTTCTTTTTGCAGCAACGGTCCAGCTTCTATTAGTGATGACGCAGAGCAAAAAGATGGACAATAAGAAGGCAGGGAACTCCCTGCGTATGGAAAAACATATGGATGTCCTCCAGGCATGTGTCATGCTACCCACACCCTCATGGCCTATGATGTCAGCTCGCTTCCTGAGAGCTGAATTAAAGGCAAAGAAAGATACTGATTCTGTGAAGATGAAGGTTTTTACCCAGACAGCAGCAGTTTCCCGTGAAGTCGGAGGTCTGCAGCACAGTCGTCTGACAGGCAGTTCTTCTCAAACCAAGTCTGTAGAGGAAACAGTAAAGGGCACAAACTTCGTATGATTTCGTACATCAACTCCGGATTTAGACTAGGGGGCAGTGTTAAGTCGTTATCAAAGATCCTACTTAATTCATGTCGTCTCTCTTTGAATCAGTCTAGAGATGGTGAAATCAAAGCAAAAAAAAAATCAAAGCAGTCGTTCATTAAAGTGGCATTGCTGAACGTAGATACGACAGGCAGGGAGACGGAGGTGCTGAGAGACGCAAATCCCTCCGCTTTTCAAGAAGTGCAGATGGTGGGGAAACACATGTGCGGTAGGTTAGAGGTGGTCGCAGTGAAAATAAATGATCCAGTTTTTTTTGGATTCCACTCAAGAAAAGCTTACGCACACAATATATAAGCTGGCAGCCAACACAGACTTTTGTGTGATCAATCAAACAGATATGAGCTTTTCCTTTATTCTGTGACCTGATAGAAAAGAATAAGCGTATTAAAATTTGAATATAATTTGATTCATTTGAATATTAAACTTAACATCTGTTCTGCCTATGAAAGCCACCATAATGCATTATAATAGCAAAAGATGGCGCTGACGTCAAACACTTATTATTTCCCTTTTCCCTTTACAAAAACATTTAGAAGTCTTGAAAATGTTCTTAATTAAGAGAAGTCGGGTTTCACCTCATTTCTCACTGCAATCTTTTGTCCTTTCCTCCAGCGCAGCACTGGAGTGAGCGCGGGCAGGTCTCGGTCCTGGAGTCCAGCCAGCACATGCTTCCCCAGGCTGTAGGCCACCTCAAACGTGATCCCCGCAAACACGTCCTTCACGTCTTTCTGTAAAAGGAGCACAAACAACCGGGCTATTGTAGGAGATCCTGTCCCACCACAGACACTTTATAACTCTCAAATACCGAACAGAATGTAACTGCCTAAAGACCCTAACTGGAACATCTTTCTCCAATTGATGTCTGGCGCGAAGACCAGCGAGTCAGCAAATTATGGGAAAGATCAGAGAGTCTTGAGATCATTATGTCATCAGTGTTTGCAACATATCCAGGAGACCGAAGTCTCGCTTAACAACCAAAAGAGCCAAACTTGAACGGTCATGTGACACTGCTGTCGTATTCACTCCAGTTTATGTTCTGCCATGTTGATGAAAATAGAATAAGCGTATTCACTACAAAGATTTGAGCAAAGCAAACACATGGAAGGGAAAAAAAAGAAATGAAAATACAGCTGGCGCTGCCTGTGAGAGATAGCTTTAAATTTGTGCTGGCAGCACCATCTAAGACCACAAAAGCAGGGTTTGATTTGGCATCAACCTTGGAAACAATTGAGGGAGTGAATTAAAAACAAGAGCTAAATAAGCTCAAATCCCATATCTTTATTAGAAGATGGTGCTGACAGACAGTAGTAGAGTAGATGGAAAAAGATGACACTGATGCGATTCTTTTTTGGGGTCTCGATCAAACGGTGCTTTAGAAGGCGGCTCAGTGATGTCCACAAACTCTGTCCCTCTGCCAAATTCATGTCCAACAATGTGGCGTTAAACCCACTATGTCAACACACACGGCTTCCCTGTGTTTTCCGGGGGTTGCGTAGGGCTTGCACTTTGCCTCTTTACCTCAGTATCACGACCCTTTTTCCAGCGTCCATCCGCCCATCCTCTTTCCTCAAGCAGGTTTATTGTTGAGTCATCGCTGGTGGGCCCACCCAACTCATCAAAACTGAGAGAGTTACAGCAGGAAAGAGACAGGGAAGCCACAGGGGTTCGTTTGGGAAACGGTGCTGCATGCACAAACAGATGTGCTCTTCTGATAACATCTAATTTTGGGAATTTTGTTGCTTTGTCGCAAAGTAAAGCTTCCATTTGCAGCAGAAACTGAATTATTTTAGGAAGCTGGCGACATGGTGGTGCAGTGGTTAACACTGTCGCCACACAGCCAGAAGGTTCTGGGTTCAAACTGCCCAGGGCTTTATTGTGGGGGCTCATGTCCTCCCTGTGTGTCCTGGGTTCTCTCGGGGTCCTCCAACTTCTTCACACAGTCCACAGACATGCATTTGAGGGGTAGGTGAATTGGTGACTTTAACTTGCCCTTTGACCTTAGGAGATAATGTGAGTGTGAATGGTTGTCTGTCTCTATATTTTAGTGCTGTGATGAGCTGGCCTGTCCAGGGTGTGCCCCGCCAGTAGCCCCAAGGCAGCTGGGATCGGCTCCCCCCTCTGTGACCCCGTTAAGGGAAAAAGCAGTAGAAGATGGGTGGATGAATGGACTCTTCAAATACACGCTAACCAGATATCATCTAGCTTTATCATGCAAAAATTGGACTAAATTAACAATACATTTTCAATCAATATTAAAATGTCAGGGATTAAGCATTTACCAGAGGAGAACTGCTTGACAATAAAGATGGAGTAACACCGAGTCAAGAGTTTGACCGTACATCCATCACTAGACTGATTCACGCCTCATTAGGCTTATAGAGACGACAGCTAGGAGGTAATGCGACACAATGTAGTAGTCAGGGCCAGACAGGAGGTGGCGAAACACAGACAAAGTCCTCACCCACGGCAGTGGCTCAGGCAGAAGGTCTGCTCCAGCTCCTGTTCTGTGGCCTCAGAGTGAACCGGCCCCCTGGGAGGTGACGGCTCAGGTCTGCACAGCTCACATTTTCACAAACCGCAGGAGTAAATAAGAGGGGCATAAAAGTGACATTTATGCCACCGTAAAAGCCAGAGTCTTAATTTGCAGCCACTGAAGACAGATCTGCATGTAAGAGCGCATCTATTACTGGGAACACGCGGCATAGCTGTGACCCGTGTGATAACGAACTGGAAATCACACATTAATCTCATATTAGAGGTGCAAAAAGTCCTCCAGTAACACATGGCCGAAGCTTTTACCGCGTCTTGACCGGTCATACACTCCCTCCTGATCCTACTTTTAATTCCAGTATTTATGGAACAGGAGAATTCCTGAGCTCCAGCTGAGAAGGACAGCAGCTCGTGTTAACTGCCTGGTATTTCTAAAGTTACGGAAAGGAACTCGGCAACTGTTCTTTCAATGAAAGTTGGTGACAGCTCACTCAAAGTCTCAACTGGGATCAGTCCCACTCAAACCGGGGGGTGGCAGAGTTGGGACATACACAGATACTGGTGTTTCTGGATGTTAAAGCAGAAGAAACCAATAAAATATTCATCATCTTCTGAATCAAAAGACTCACAAACACATAAACAGTAAGGCTACGCTGCATGTGTATGTACATTTGCGACGAGGGCTTCGGGATTTCAATTCCAGACATTTTTGTCCAGTTTAGGGAGAAATTCTAAATGTAGACAATGTCCATTCTATGGAAAAAAAACAGAGATTCAGACACAGAGACAAACTATTCCAGACAGGTGGTATTTGAGTTTACGTGCAGTGAAAATGAGAAGCAGAGAGGGAAGGGGAGACTTGGGGGGAATGGGAGCAGTGGGAGTGAGAGATGGTAAAAGTGTCATACAGGTGTAAATATACTGTCAAGAAGAGGATACATGACGATGGCTGTAGAGATTCTCACAGGATCATGGGCCAGCAATATCACTTTAAAACAGCATTCAGGAATTTGTTTTATTAGACATACTTTCACTTTCCATCTATTTATGTAAAATAATCACATCTACTGTATTTCACCAAATATAAATCTGAATCTACTGTTTTTAATAGGAATTTCAGTGGAGATTCAACAGTCTCAATGAAGTTTAGTAGTATATAATAGAATCATTTTGAAGTAAATCCAATTGCATTACAGAATAATACAGACGGTTGGTGTAATAACTGGTGACAGTCCAGCACTGATAGAAAGTGGGAGGGGTCAACAGTGCTGCAGTCCACTACCAGGGAGAGTTTAGCGAACTTAACTCCCACACAGCTAGCCATTTTCACAAAGTGTTCAGAAAATAGGAAAAAAATGGCACCATCTTGAAAGACACGAGCTGCAGGAATCAAAGGACTTTAAAGAACCCCAAAGATTTGCAAATTCTGGTGTGTAAGTTAGATTAGTGCCCTTTACATGATTTTTTTCCATCCCATTCAACATCTTACTGCTCCTGTGGGGGTGCTCCTGAAGTCATAAACTTTTGAATCTTACACTTAGTGACCTTCCACTGGATGGATTGCTTTAGCAGCATCCTCAGAGAGCAAAATGCTGCCAGTAAAGGAGGTGCTTTTCCTGCATGGTCACTGTAAAATGGCCTGAACCCTCTCATCATCGCACGGACAAAGTGACTTATTACTGGCTCCAGTCACGCTGCAAGGATGCCAGCAAATACGGCGGGAAGTGTTTTCTGGCCGTTACCGCCGGCGACTGCACTTTCTCAACAATGGGACATTGGGCAATGGACATAAACTGCGTGCACTACGGCGTTTGTGATCTTTTACGGTACTTGATTGACTGCCGATGCCTGTTTGCGTGTCTCTGTTATTAACCTTCAGGATGGAGGACAGCTTAGCGCTCTGGGTGTTTTCAGAGTAAACAGCTGGGAATCGAACCTTTAACTCTCACACTGTGTGTGAAGGTTCTCTGCCAGAGTACTCTGAATATTCACTCACACCCAGGACTCGTTTATTTAGGTTGGTAGATTATAATTCACCTCATTACATCCTTTTCATCTTATCTGTTTTTCACTTTTTAATTGCCTCCCTGTCGCCCTTCCTGCCCGCGTACGCTCCGACTCTTTAGGAAGAAAAGCTCTGCCACTGTGGACATCTATATGAATATAAATCTCATTTTGAACTTCGGGTGAGGTCGTTCATTTGATCAGGGGGGTGGCCACGCTCCAAGGTGCTCCTTCACGGTCACCGGGAAGCGTCGTCACTGGAGGGTGTGGGGGAAGGATGATGTCAGTCTACAACACACTCTGATCTTCAGATGAAACCCCGCATGCTCGAATGAAACACACCAGAGCCAAACCAGTTCAAATGCATATGTCCTAAGCCCCGTCATGGGAAGTCTTTATTAACTCCCCAGGGGAAAAGCGCACACAGCACTCCTTTTTAGGACAAAGGATGCTGGGATGAGTGACGTTTGGAGGCTTACTTCTGGGGCTACATGCCAAAAGAAGTTTTAGATTTCATGAAAAAAATCATTTACACACCTAAAGTTATCCTTCAAAAGTTGAACTGGAAATACTGCGGCTGTTAACGTGCACATAAACTGATACTAACTGCAGTTTCTCAGACGAAGTTAGCAGATGCATAAAAAAAAAAAAAAAAAGCGTGTAGGAGTGGACCAGTTGTTTTAGCTTGAAGTCTTTTAAAGAGGAGTCAGATATGAATTTTGTACAGTGATTTAACACCATTTAAATACCCGATCTCATTTCTCAAACCACTTAAGATCACAATGATGCTGACCAAGCCGGTTTTATTTCACATTCCTGCTTTATTTGTCTAACATGAAGGAACTAAAAGCTGTGACATCCTGATAGCCGCTCCTCTGCCGCTAATGATAGATTTTGATTCTTTTAAGTAAACAACTCCCTTCAAGGACTTTGTCAAGGACGGAATGAGAGCAGCTGTCTTTAAATCTGAAGAGCTTTTGGCTTCTTGGTTTAGTGTCCTGAACGCTCACTTCCTGTATTAATCATTGTAGGTGATATTTCTGTCCTGCTGATAATTCCACACTGACATATTTGCCAAAATATAATATAAATATTGATAAAGTCTTGCTCTGTAAATAGCCACATGGTTAGCCTTTCAGGAATTTGTTTGTTCCCGACCACTTGAAAAACACTCATTTGTCTTCTGTCTGCTCTATTTTGGTCTCCTAACTGAAATATAATAAGACTTTAGCCACTATGTAAATAATGCAATTATGTTAATTAACAAGCTGCTACCTCTCGGCTTGGGCAGGTCGCGTACAGCCTGGACCATCACTGCTCATATATCATTAAATTTACATTATCGTCACACATCTAAACTGTGTTATTTGTCTCTTGAGCTAAAAATTATTGCTTGGTAGTAAGAGGAATAATTTAAGATAAGGACTAGTCAGTGTAATTTTGGGAGTTGCTGATGTTTTTTAAAGTGACGACAAACTGAGGGTGAAGCGTGAACTTCTCTTGCACACTTCTTACGTGGCTTTAACGACTATTATGTCCTCTTGTGTAATCAGCAGCAGTTTGTGTCACTTTCAGTGTTGCTTCAGTCTGTGCGAAAATTCAGCCAGATGCTCAACGGCCAAAACCGTCAAAAGCTGAGAAAAATCCAACAGCTACACGACCACATGGTGATAAGGGTCTACTAGGAACATTGGGATGAACTCTTTCACACTGTAACATTCAAGAATAACAATTATAAAGAAAAAAAAAAAAAGGAAGAAAAGAACTCAAACAATATTGCAGCCTTTCTGGTTTTAGAAGGTCAGTAAAACATGCGTTTAAGTGCCTTCAGCCTGTCTAAAATCATAAATCTGTAAACATGAGACCCCCTTTAATACCGAATGCATGCAGCCAGCCTTTGAAACCTGTTTCATTCAACAGAAGCCTGTTTTTGCTGCAACCCAGAACATATTTCAGCCTTCTGAAGTCAGGATGGCAGTAATTCTCAGATGTTCTTCCAACATTAGGCACGAACCTGATAAATCACATGGGGCTACTCCACAACCTGTGCATCAAAACAGACTGGAGGCAGGAACAAATTAAACGAGCGGAGCCATTTGTTTCTGAAGAGCTTTTCTGTGGAAACATCTATAGAAGGTTAGCTTTATTAGAGCAAAATAATAAATGAGCAGCTTTACAGAATCTCCCGTTATTGGTCAAAGGTGGGTGATGAGTTTGAGCCAATCAAATTCCCTCCATCACCTTCTTTACCGCTCTCACCTGATCGGATGATACGCCTGTTTAACCTCCTGTGCTGAACCTGGAAGCATTTTTACAAACAGACCACTGAATCTCGACGCTTTAAATCTCCCAAAATAAGCTTCACCGAGGCTGGAGTTGTGTTGCAACATCTCCCCTGAGCAAAGAGATATTTCCTCACAGAGGAGTGCCATCACTTAGCCAACGGGAAACATATACCATCTGCACTCTCGGGCCTCTTCGTGAATCGAGTCTATCGGCAAAGACTCGGAAGGGGCACATAAGGAGAAACCCACCTCTGGTGTTTTTAAGAATGCAGGTATATTGGATTTACAGCTTTTTTTTAAACAATGCTCACACAATCGCAAATTACCGGAAAGCTTTATGGTCCTGAATGCATCATGAAAAAGGCATTCCACATCTGACCCTCGGACAGTTAAAACCACAGCTGGGACTGATAAAACAGCAGAAAAGAGGTGCCTCACTTCCACGCTGGAAACGGGCAGATGGAATAGGTTTTACTGCTCCGCAGCAGCGAAAACATTAGCGGGCTATTTTGCAAGGCCGACACTACCTAAAGCTGGGTGAGTGTGATATCAAATCTGGAAGGCATCCAGCCACGGATGCGTTTCCTCATATTTGAGTTCCTCCTCACTCAGCTCTCACGTTGTTATATTTCCAACACATTCCTCGTGTTCCCCGCTATTCCAAGCATTGAGGCTGTACAGGCTTTAAACAACTGTGAAGAGATCTTTCTGTATTGGAGCCTCTTCAGACCCTCTGGTCTTCCTTTAACCCTTTGCTGATCGCTGTGGTAACCTGAGAATGAAGTTGCCGAAGAGGACGCACACAACGCTCCTCCTGAGAAGCCAAACAAACTGCGTGGAAAAAAAGAGAAGAATCAAGACGATGCCCATTTAAGGGAAACAGTTTAGTGCTTCCAGAAGTGAGAATCCAACTGAACAGAGGTTGCGTTAGTCTTTTTTGTGTAATAACGTTTATTAACAGGAATTACTGATGACGAGAAAGACTATAATGACCAGGCTTACTTGTTCCTTCTTTAATGTTCCTTAATGTTACACAAAGAGTTATGCAGACTCCCCCTTAAAGCATCGAAGTTATTTATTTTTGCTCCTGAGAAAGAACAAGAATTGAAGCCTGATCCTGTGTTTGATTAGCATCTTGAAAAATGTGCCTCGCACCTAAACTCATTATCTGCAGGCCTATGCAAAAAAACAGTGCTCTCAATTGTAAGTGAGCGTCTGTTTGTGCGTGTGTACGTTGCATCCTGGTGACAGGAGAGGTCTCCAGATGCTTCCTGCCACTGATTTCATCACAGGTTTCGCGTGCTGTAACTGGGGCGCTTCTCCTCTGTCGTTGGAGCCATTGTTTGGAGACGGAGCTCTGATAAAACTCCGATTTGTTACGTCTACCTGATGAGGGTAGGTTACAGTCTCTGCCGGACATAAACAAATGTCATGTGTGTATATTTGCCCCGCTTCCTTTGCGGCGGACCCTGACTGTTTGTACAGGAAGTAGAATTTGACATTGACGCCACCGCACAAGCAGCAGAGACTAATATTAACAAACGGGTCAAGTAATGGGCAGTGATAACGGGGTCACCTCCAGGTTGCCAAGGACACAGCACAGATGCCAAAGGATGAAGTAATAGCTTTATGTTCTGCTCAATCGCTGGCCGTTGTTAATGAGAATCTGAAGATGCTTACGCTCGACGCCCGCATGTTTCCTCTCTGCTGTGGATGTGGGAAACACAGCAGCAGAAAGCCTCTCATTGTGGTCAGACTTGGCCACCCATTGCGCTGCCTTGTGGTGGCATCGTGTGGCAGTAACGCGGCCAAAGGGCTACGGAAACATTCCGCCAGGAGCGCAGGGCTGCCAAAATCAACATACGTTGGAAATCTGTGCCTTCTACTTGCTGCCGATATGAGCAACCTTGACGGATGCGTTACGGCATCGACGCAGGGCAGCCATACCAAACAGAATAACCCCTTTAGCGCACGTGCATGAGAGGAACCTAAAATGTGATTTATTGGAACTAAGGTCGGCTGAATATGCACTCTCAAAACAAGCCTGGAGAGGTTCGCTCTGGCACAACCATGTAGGGAAATCCAGACCAAAATATTACCCTGAGCTAAAATTAACCTGAATCTTTTGCCTTTGGTATCCAGCAAATGCTGTTAATACTAGAAGGTAGAAAACCTTCGGAGGAAAGGTTTTAGACAGTGTCTATGACATTTTTCACTCTAATTCACTTGCCTTGTATGAGTAAATAGACCTTTTACTGGCTGCCATGTATAAAGGACAGCTGGAATTGATTAAATTCTCACTATATCCTCTCATTGTATCGCCTCTGTTGGCCTGTGTTAAATGAGACCAGGGTATGGCATCATGGGAGTTGGGCTCTCCTGGTGAAATGTATAGATAGAGACAAAGCAGGCAGTGTGGCAGCAGCACAGCTCTGCGTCTGCACGTGCCAGACGCAGTTAGGATTCTTGGGGATACAGCGACAGGAACTCCTGTCCTGACATACTCGCACTCTGTAGGGTTTCCTGTTTGCCTGAGGACAGCAGACTGTTATCAAACAATGAGAGAAATGGCTGTTTTTGACTTTCTGTTGTTGAAGTCACGTTGTGCAAATACTGATAAGGTGTCAGTCACAGGAAAAGGTAAGACACCTAATTGTGTGGGAACCAGAATTATCTCCTGAGAACCACGTTTCTGTCAACAAGGGTCTGCTCCGTGCTCTGAAAAAGGCTAAACGTATTGAAGAACATATAAAAGACGTGCATGAGGTGCAGTGTGATGCTAACAAACAGACATACAGAAAGGTTAAAACATTATCTCTTTTTACAGATTCACAAAGGTAATGAAACAGTGAACCAGACTCCTCCTGGTTCTGCACACAGCAACGTTAGCTGCTCCTGCTCTAAGCCTGAAAATCTCCCTCATTGTGTCGCTCAAATTTTCCATTCAGTCATATGAGGCCTTTGATTGCCGCAGTGCATTTAGCTTTGACAGATAGATGTTCTTCCGGCCGATGATTCAATAACAGCAGCAGTCATCAGAGTAAACCTGGATGGGCCTTTAAATACTCTGATGGTGCCAAGCAAATGTTGGGAGGACATGAGATATAGGGCACACACTCAGTGGAATACAGACCAGAGGAAAGTGAGCAGATATTTTACGGGCTAAATTAAACAGACAACTGTTACACGAAGGCCTTTAAATGCCTATTTTAGCTCCTCCTCGCAGGCTGTGATGCTGCACAATACAGTCCATGACCACAAATGGAAGCAACCCTTGGCAGGATTTCAAGGCTCACGTGCACGTGCGCTGCAGATAAACTGCTGAATGATGTAAACATCCCAAGAAATGCGACTGAAAGAAGTGCAGAACATCAAACAACGTGGGTTTACACAGAGAGGTCATAAATCAGAGTCGAGTGAGCAGTAAAAGCTAGTCTACAAACCACACAGTGCTTTACCCAGTGAATAATGAACGCTTTATGGTTCCAAACACAATACAGTGTGGACGTTACACCTGTTGCACTTTAAATCTATGGACACTGAGATCATATGCTTGCAAGAACAAAGAGGGTTAAGGAACGTGATAGGAATGATTTCCTCGGCCTTTTTTGTTTTTAGCCATGCTAAGAGCATGTGGACATCAGCATCAATCTGTCAACCAACCACATTTGCTCCAAACTTCTGTACCAATATTAAGTCAGTTGATGATTTAGCCCCTGATTTGACCTCCAGCAAGCAAATATTCAAAAAGGAAAGAAGAATCCCAGATTTTGGTTTATTGCTAACTGAATGGTATTCTATTTAGCTGCTTTGTTACTATTATCTCCAAAGATGGGAGAGTAATTCAAAGTGAACGGATTCACTTCCAGCTCAGCCTTTTGTGAGTGAAATTTGCACGTTTTCCTTGTTCTTGTGTGTTTTTTTTTTCTAATTTTCTACCAAAATTCCTGTGTCTCCTGTGTAATGGTGACCGCCGGAAAAAAACTCTACTGTAGCTACTGATTTCTTCACTGTTTCTCTTTACTTTATCATCTGCTGTCCAATCAACAAAGCATTTAGTGCATCAGATAAAAGTTCACTCATCCACCCTGTAAATATTAACATGTTTGTCTCTTGGATCCTGTCCTTGATAGCCATAGATGTCCAGTTACTGTGAGCAGATATTCAAAGCCTTCCAGCTATTTCGTGCCCTGACTGGAACATTGTTTTGATCACAACCATATCGCAGAAGGATAGCATGCAAACATGCTTAATAAAAGACATCAAACTAAAGAATTTCTTATTGGAGACTGTGATTCTTTTATGAAAGGACTCACTGCCAGCTCACCCAGAGCAGCTCAGATTATTTGAAGCCCAGTCATCACTGCCCATCATCACTTTCACATTAGGTAAAAGCTAATGTGAAAGCCTGCATGACGTTTATTTAGCAAAAAATAACCAAACAAAGACCATCTGGAGCACTGGTATGCTGTGATTTATTGCCAATAAAAACATTGTTAAAATGATAGACCTGAAGGCCCCGGAGAGGAATTACAGTTGAAAAGAAAGCCGGACTATTAGCTTCTGTCCTCTTTGCACTCTGAGAACTTCTGCTTTGCTTTTGTGCTCTCAGGGAATGTGATTTACTAACCAATCCAACTGGTGACTTGATTGAAAAATGGTGAAAATGGACCAGCTCAGCTCCCGAAAGAACATTCCACCAAAAAAACTCACCATTAACCACCCCTTAATGAGAATATTTGTAAAGTTAGTTCCATTTTTATTCAATTTATAGTCATTAATTTGGTCAACAGATGGTCATGAGACTCAACACGTGGCTGAAAATAGCTCCACTAGCACTCATCATGCATCACAGCTTGAGCAGCGTGAGGGTTTTCCATCAGCAGCGCCAGCATGCAGCTCAGCTCTAGTTGACACAACAACAGCCCAGCACCCTGCTGGGACACGAGCCGCGTGTTTTCACTGTATGTTTTAGGTGGGAGGGCTGCGGGGTGGGGCGGGGTCACACAGTCCCGGGATGATGCAGTCGGGCAACCAGCTGGTTTCCATTAGCATGCCTTTTCTGGGGGGGGTGGGGGGGCTGGGTGATGCGGGCAGACACATGAGCAAGATAAACGACACTACTGGCCGCACAGACCAGAGCTGCTCGCAAAGTGGAGCCACATCACCTCAGACTGCACCGAGTGTCCGACTTTAAATTCAGGGCAGACAGTCATCTGCAGGCTGCAGTCTTTGCTCTTTTTTTTAAACACATCTCTGTCAGTCTGCTAACACTTTGGGGATGGTGGTAATTGCAGCATCACACCTTCACTGTTCTGTGCGGGGTTTTTTTTCTACTCTTGCTGGGTCCCACCTCCAAGCGAAAATGATGGATTTCGGGAAACAGAGTGGAAAACACGCCGCAACTCTCATCTCAGCCAGGCCAACTGAAACACGCCTTCCTGTTCGTACAAAAGCCGCACAGAGCCCCCGCTAAAGACGCCTGTCGCCTCTAAATCAAGTGTCAATATTACTGACAGACGTGATGACAGTCTAATGTCATGCTTGATAAATGGTGCGTGAAGTAGAACCCTGCTAAGATACCACACAAAAAGGTGCTGCGTATCACGTGCACCATCCTGTGGAGGCTCAAGACGTGCAAAACAGACGGGGGTGAAACCTAAAATTGGGACATTAGAATGTTAACTGAAGAGGCTGTAAAACAGAGACCAGAGCTGGCTGATCACAGTGACGCGTGTGCTGATGAATGAGGCCACTTATTGCACGTGCTCTGTGTAACATGCGCTCATTAAGCCCTGAAAGAGCTGAAGGAGAGGAGGCAGCAGCGGTAACGACATCCTCCTCCTCCCCTCCCCTCCCCTCCTCCCCCCCCCTGTCTCTTATACACGGCGAGAGTGCCTGGAGAGCGCAGTTAAGAATGCCAATGAAATTTACAGGCCCATGACAGACCCCGAATTACAGGAGCTGAAAGAGGGCCGGTGCCCTGGGGTCGAGGGCCCCAGCTGGGGCAGCGCAGGGAGATGGCAGCGGGACTATTTCTGTGACAAAGGAGACTGTGTTTCCTGTTTCTCTCAGTTTCTGCAGACACACACTGGAGCAGCGTGGGCTTCTTGAAGCCCGGTTGGTACCTCTAGTCTAGCTCAGCCCCCCTGCTGAGCTAGACTAGAGGTACCAACCGGGCTGTGAAGAGATCCGGGACAAAACCCCCACTGAACCGTAGCGTGGGAGCACACACGAGCGCTAAAAGACGCAGTGACATTTTCATCGTTTTTGCGGCTCATCTGTCTAAACATTTACCTCAAACTGGACAAAGTTTGTTGCTCCAACTGAAAACTACACAAATAGATAAGAAAGAAAAACAGCATGTGAGCAAACGTCAACATTATGGCGACTGAACGATGGAGGTCATGAGACGGATGAGCGCAGGACGACAGGAAAACCAGCCAGCAGGATGGTGCAGCGTGTCCGACTTTACCTTAACGTAGGCTGTGTAGCGTTGGCACTCCTCCTTGTTGATGTCCAGCCTCAGCTGCTGGCTCACCTGGCTGATCTGGGAGCCGTTCTGAGTGAAGTAGGCTCGGGAAGGCTGGCTCCTCTGTCGCTTCTCCACATCAGCTGTCAGGTTGTACAGCAGCTCTGAGAACAGTCAGAAACATTGGTGCATGTCAGTTTCCCCCTTTGTAATAGACAAATATTCACAGAGCATATGTTTAACTTGCATAAATGCACGTTTGGCGTTTGTATTCGACTTGTTCTGATTCTGCATGTTTAACGACAAGTCCGAAACACATTGAATGGGTTATTTTATTAAATTCAGAACATGCTGGACTCGATCCTGAAGAAATGAACTTCAGTATAAACAGTATTTTTGTTGCCAGTGTTTTTATAGCTGTAGGATGAATGAACAAAAAAAAGGAAATGAATTTTCCAGCCAGTGGAATAGAACTTAAACACTTGATAGTGACGCTGCCACTGGTTCCACCCCTGGCTGCAGTGACAGAGGGACACATCTATTCAGTCAAACTCCGCCGTCATTTCCGGGAGAAACGTGTGCCGCACGGACCATTTAAGTTTCATTCCTGCGAATGAATCCGGCTCAGTCTGTCGTGGCTGGGTAAAGAGTGTGTCATACCAGTTACACAGAGGGCAGGGTGGCAAACACACCCCAGTTGGACCATAGCCTGACTGTTTCCTCCATCCAACAGAGTGAAGGCCATGAGGAAGGTTTCATTATGGGAGTCACCGAATGCGCGGCGCTACACTTTCCATGGCGTTTGCCAGGCGGTGAAAGAGAGACGCTTTATTCCTCTGAGCCAGGATGCATTCATTATGTAACACTGTGCTCCCTCGAGGGGGCTGCGGATGGCCGCACCCAAACACTGGAACAGGGCTGCACCTCGAGGCTCCGCAGATGCCGCACCCAAGAGCCCGTTAGCAATGGAGGGAGGGCGACCTGGAGAAGTCTGCAGATTATCTTCTGTGTACAGATGTACGGCAGCCTATTATGAAGGCTGATTTCTCCGCAGAGACGATTAAAAAAGTGTTTCTGAACTATCTGAAGAAGAGAAACCGGAGAGTCTCAAACTCTATACTAAACTAAAAGTCTGTATATTTATAGACAAATTTTAAAGCTTAAGCTCTTTATAATCAGCGGCAAACTCAACAGGATTACCAAAGGTCATCTCGGCTGTTATGTAACGAGGATATAAAAGATCTCTGTGCTTCGACTTTTGTTAGACTTGTGTAATTTAGAGAGCAGATGGGCCTTCAAAGATGGAATGTCCATGGTAGTTTTCCTTACTTTGTTCATGTCCCCGTCACCTTTGCGTCTTGGCTGCGACATGTTTTTCCTCCATAACTTTTTTAAAATAACTAATGGGTTTTCCTTGAACCAGAGCGGTTTTTCTACTCTCCCCTGAAACCTTCACTTGTGTTATAAAAAGCAAAAAAAATAAAAAAATAAATTGTCTGAGTCAAGCAGAACTTCATGATTGTTATTACTGTAACTGCAGACACGTTGTGGAGAGGAGCGGTCGAGCTTATCGATCGCACGGCATCAACACGACGGTGATGCGAAGCAGAAAAACCGGATGGTTGCACAACATGGGTGTTGATTTGAAAAGTTCGAGCAGCTCAAGGGCATTGCTGTTAGCCTGATGCTGTGCCAGTTCATGGATGCTAAGATCACAGTAGCAGAAGATGGAACTGCTCTGCTCACTGGATGTTGCCTCACCTATCAGTCCCGGCAGCTGCCTGCCCCGGAAACGCATGCAGACGCTCACGTTGAAGCAGTTTGTGTTCGGGAGCCCCTCGTGGCACTGCGGCACTGTGATGTTGATGGAGACGGGCAGGAAGATGGACACGTCCACCGTGACAACGGGCCGGGTCCTGGAACAGACGGTGGGGAATGACTCAATGTCAAAAAAAAAAAAACAGGCCTGAGGTGTGAGAAAATAAACCAGCAGACAGACTCACCTCAGCAGCACCACGCTGTCCGCCATGAAAGCCCCGACAGTGACATCTGAAACCAAAACACACATCACATAGAAGATGGAATAGAACTGCAATGTCTGCTGGCAGGAACAATGCAAATGTAAAAGACTTCACAGAGGTCTGGAGCCATGAGGCTACCAACATCTGTGCGTCAGCTCTGGAATGCTGTCAACAAAATGCCTCCATCACGAGTGTGCTGCACCACTGCTGCAGCAGAACTAAGTAACCAAGAAGCAAAATCTCCATCTTTGCTCTGACAGGACCTGCGTATCCGTTGCCATCCATGTCAACGTTGCCTGAGATCGACTGGCCAAACATCTGGAGTCCAGGGTTTACACTGCGCCCAGTCAGTTTCTGCAACAGATGATACCAGCCTTCAGATGATACACGTGTGGGCAACATGGAAGAAAAAAGTTCCTTTTGATCTGAGGAATGAGCTCTGCTCTCACAGATTTATGATCAATGTATTTTACAGGCAGCTGGAGGTTCCAGAGTAACACTTATACACAAACACGATGTAAAACCATATTTCACTGCCGAAGGAGCTAAAGCTATGCTAAGCTAACCCACCAGTGAGTAGGTGCTGATGATTCCTGTGGCATCTCCATGGTAGATGTAAACAGCTCCCCCGTAGTCGTCCTCTTTAGGTGCCCCTATGGCAACATCTGGCAGCAAAAAAATGAC
This sequence comes from Pao palembangensis, assembly GCA_015343265.1. NCBI lineage: Eukaryota > Metazoa > Chordata > Actinopteri > Tetraodontiformes > Tetraodontidae > Pao > Pao palembangensis. The sequence goes on along the minus strand of CM027083.1, from coordinate 9,275,153 downwards.
CAAAAATGGATGATAAAAGCAAACACGTGGCTTCATTTCTGCGCACAAAAACCTTTCAGAAATGTGTTTACTTTCTGCTGGCCGGTGCCTGGAAACAAACTGTTACAGTAAAACTCCCAATGGACAATTAAGTGTTGCTAGTGCCCATAAAAAGTTGTGTGAGGGTGGAAATTGTAAAGTGCAGGCGAGAGCGCTCAAACAATGTCTCCTTATACCATTTCCATAACACGACCAAATAAACCTCTTTTAATAAACCAAAATACTTCCACAACATGCGGAAATGGCTGAAAAGTGTCATTTTCTTTAAATGTCGCATGATTACTGACTCATTACATGAAGACAGAATTAAACAAGACCAAGACAGCTATCCTCTGTTAAACTACACACACACACACACACACACACACACACACACACACACACACACAGAACTTGGCGTCATGAGTTGTGGATCTCTCCTTGCAGCAAATTTTGTAAAGAAAATGAAGTCAATCTCACAATTTGTGCTAAAAATGGTCGGCGCTATTGTACAAAAACAACAAGTGGTTTGTGTTTAATGGACCGAAGCATGTTAGACTCTGAGTGTGGCCCTTTAATATGCTCCCAAACTCTGACCAAAATCAGTCTGCTTGTGACTCCTGGACACAACTTCCAGATGTGAAATTCCAGTGGCCAAACAAAGATAAGAGGGGGGGAAAAAGGGGGGGGGGGGACAAAAATGTTGATGGTTTTGCTGCAGAAGTCTGCTGTTTCTTCTCTGAATACACATAAATAATGTGGGGTGCTTCAAGAGTTTTGTTGTGATTTGCTGCAGGTTAGGAAACATGTTTTCAGTCATTTCTTCCTTGGTCATACTTACAACATGCTGCCTGTTACACTTTTTACTACATCCTTACTGATCAAAAAGTTCACAATAGAATAATTTTTAAATGTCCGTTAATCGTAATCTGTGTACGGAACACAGTTTTTGGCTTTCATACATGTTTTAATCCCATGAAACTGCATCGACCAGCAGCTTGTCTGCGTTTGAGTAAAGTGCATCTGCTGAAAAATGTTGGGAAACAGCTGGATCGTGTTTTAGGTGAGCAGTGAAACAGCAGTCTTTTATATCATTTTTAAGTAATAAATGTGTCACTGGTGGCAGCAGTCAGCATCTTTTTCATCTGCTGATGGAGCGCATGAACATCGGTGGGAATGGAGGAAATGGCTGGACCGACCTTGAAACCCGTCGTCATCTATGTCTCCTATTGCAGCGATGCACTCGCCAAAGTGCGCATTGAAGGCGTTGTCGCCGCTCAGAACAGCGTTTTCCTCCATCACCCCCTGAAAACCACAACAGGAAGCATAACAGTTGATATATGAAGCAGGAAAGAGGTTAAACAAAAAGAAACCAGCTTTACTAAACTGTTTTCTGTGATGATTCATTTTTACGCCCTTTGCTTACTTTATACATTTTATCTTCATTTACTTTTTTGGTTTTACACTTCCATGCTTTCACATCCTCTATTTTATTCTGCTGTTTTTGTCTCTCGGGTCCTAGTTGTAGTACCTGACTTTGTGCTGCTCAACTGGTATGAAAAGTGCCATATTTGGGAAAAATGCAATTTGATTTCATGACAGCGTGTGCTTACTTTATTCAAAAGATTCAGCAGCCAGAGACGGCTAAACCTCTGACAAACAAAATGTGCACACACACTCGAACCTATTCAGTCAAATAATCTCATAGCGGGTTCAACGCAGGACGCTGCACAAATTGTTCAAATAACCCTGCAGCCCGCGGGGCCACACGGTCCCGCAGATGTCACTCACGTTGCCTTTGCTGAGGTACACAGTCACCTGGCCCTCATCCCGCAGCTGGCTGTGCATGGGAGCCCCCACCAGCAGGTCTGACAGGCCGTCCTGGTTCAGATCAACTGCACACAATGAGGAGCCAAAGTAAGAGCCCATCTGGAACCAAGCCAAGGCACAGAGCGACAGGTCAGAACACAGCAGTGCGGTTCATGGAACTGACAGACAATTCACAAAGCATTTACAAGTGACCCTGGCGTGCTTTTATTTTGTCTGAATGGAGAGATTTAAGTCGAGTCTATAAATGCGTGTGCCGGGGCTTGCTGCTTTGACCTCAGTTATCTCTCAGGAACACTCGATGTTGCTCCCTCTCTCTAGCCATTCAAATGATTAGAAACTAGAATATAAGAGCAAACGCAGTTTCATACCATTTTCCCTGAGGCTTGAAAACTCTTCACCAAAGACGAGCCGTCGATTTTGAAGATGTAAACCTGTGCCGGAGAGAAACACGTCACTGTAGCGAGAGAGTCACCATCTGGACACGAGATAAAAGGTGCAGACCGTACTTTGCCGCTGCCGCTGTGCTGAGGCGCCCCCGCAGCTATGTCGATCACGTTAGGAGCGGAGAAGTGCCCAGCGGTCACGGAGTAACCTGTAGACACACAATAAGCCGTCACAGCTCCTCTGGTAAACTATGGATAGCATAACAGATGCTCAAGTGACGCCAAAATATCTCAGTCTCCCTCTAGAAGTAGAAATTTGTCATTTGGGGTAAAACCCATCTAGTTACCCAGATAGCTGTATCTGTGTGAGTCCACATTCTCTTTGTTTGGGCTGTAGAAGGAGTCGGAGGTCAGGTTGTACACCTTGATAGTCCCGGTCCAGTAGTACGACCCTGGTGCCCCCATCACCACCAGCTCCTGAAAAAGAGCCCAACCCACACACACACATTTATGATTGAGTCACTTTCTCTGTGCAACGCTGGTGAGATGAAACCCGAGAAAAGATCCGGGTGAAGGCCTGGTTAACCAGTCCCCACAGACTGGTTTCTGGAGAACAGCTCTTCTGCGACGTGACGCAGAGTTTAGATAAAAAGCGACAGCTGTAAAACTATTTGCTCACAGCATCTCTGCTGCTCTGAAGAGGAGCAGAGACGGCTGAAGGGCTGTTCCTGCGTCAGCAGCGTTGTCTCGCAGCAGCCCTGCGAGGCTCTTGCTCAGCGGTCCAGACTCCTGCTGCGCTGTGGCATCGAACATCTGGGCAGCACCAGGCGTCAGCTCCACGGTGCAGACGGGGACAGGCTTCCACAGTTGGATGTCTTTTCTTTGAATTCCTTGCATTCTTTCAAGGACGGGGGTGTTCAGATGCTTGGGCAGGATGACAAGGACAGCCTCGCTTTTACTGGGGGTTGATCTTATCTTTGCTTTAACAGCAGGCTCCTTTCTGACTTCCTGTTTTCATTTTCGTGGCCAAAAGTCTTCTCTGCAGTTGGGTTCACATGCTGTCAGTGACACCAGCGCATGCTATGGTAAAAGGAGAAGATCTCTGCAGCCCTTCTCAGCTTTTATATCCAACATTCTGTCACACCAAGTAATGCCCAAAAGCGTCTAACAGCCTTGAGTACATTCAAAGAGGCTTTGATTCAGTTTCAGAGCACAAACGTGGGAGAATTTGGCCGGTGGTGAGAAATGATCCCCCTTTAATGTCTGTGACACCTCTGCACGCTCTCGATTCCAGCACGGATGTATAGCAGTGCTTTGTTGAGGATGCATTTTCAGTAGAAATCCAGGCCAAGAGTTTCCTCATATGTGCATTTGTGTTCCATGTAAAAAGCATATTTAATATTCAGGCTGCTACGTCACCATCACGGGCACCCGCGTCATCAAATTAGCGCAAAACGAGATGCATTGTGTGACCGAGGGTGATGACAAAAACAGCAGTGCATCTATTTAGAAAAGGAACGACGCCTGGAAGAGTAAGCTGGAAACATAAGCTAATTGTTATCAGCTGTTGGTCAGGACAGTGCTTGCTGATCTGATACAAACACGCGTGTAAATCTGATTTTCCACATAATTTGACTTCTTTAATTGACTTCTCCCCTGATGCAAGCAACGCCTCTGCAGACTGTCCCATTATAATGGGGGGAATGAAATGGGTTCTTTCACAGAATGAATGTGTGAAAACATGAACGGTAATTACTCTCTAAAGTGAGGAAATGTATAATGAATCACATCCATTGCTAATGCGAGAATCACTACAACTGTCTGTGTATGAGCGAACAAGCGCTGTTACTGACCTCCATGAAGACTCCTGCTATCCCAGCTTGGCATGATCCGTGTTCCTCCCCATACTTCTGCTTATAGTCTATATGAAAAAAAATAAACCACAAATTATTTCACTGTGTGCCTGAGCCAACATTTACCAGATTTCACCCCCCCCCCCACTCCCCTTCCATTCCATATGGAGCTAGTCAACGACCCCATCCCTTCCATGAGGGATCTCTGGGTGCAGGGAAGGGGTGAAGAGCCACATTCAACTGAGCCACACACATCACGGGGTGGGGAGTGGGAGACTCACCGTGATCTCCAGTTACAAAAAAATATTGAGTTTGGATCTGCGGAAAATGCACCGCATGTATGGTCCCATGCAAAGGCTGTCTGGCTGCTGCGACCGCTGGGAGCACTATGTTCGGAAGGAAGTAAAATTCTGAGCTGGGAGCGAAATTAGGACATTAGAAATACTCTATGTCCATAAAAGCTAAGAAAACGCATTCATTTTTGGTTTAACAACTGGGCAGACGTTGAAGAGCTCGTGCTGAATTAAGTGGGAGATCTCACGCTTCAAGGCTCACCCTGCCAGGAAGCCAGTCAGTGCTCAGAAGCAGATGTCAGGTGCTTTGCACTGACGGTGCTGCCAACCCGGATCACACGCCATAAAAAAATGTAACCATACATGAGTAAAAGCAGACAAAGCCCAAGGTTTCTGGTCTTCCCAAGACACTTCTGAAGGATGACAAGATGATTAACGGACACCAGAATCAAACAAGCCGAGTTCAGAGTGGAGCTGGCTTCACTCTGAAGCAGAGACTTCAGCTCAACGCTAACGTCAGTGCTAACAATCCCGGCGCTAACTTGCCGATTATGGGATTTTACCTTTGGGTGTTTGCTAGTGATAGGTTCAGGAACTGCTGCTAAGCCAACAGCTGATGAAAGATGCAGCGTTGCAGTGTCGTGTTGTCAATTCTTCCCAAAAAAGTTCAATAAAGGAAATCAAACCGACAGACGACAGTCCAGGAGATCATCAAACTCATGACCTCTGAAGCGTCTCTTCTTTCTACAAACCCTGATATTTGGTATCCGTTTGCAGACTTCAGCTGTGGAAGCTCAATAAAGAACTCTGGTGTTTTCTTTCTCTCATTAGTTCGTGTGTTTGCTCCATGTGCTGTAACTGTCCACGGTGGTGCCTTCACTGTACCTTCATAACAAGGGATGAGTGGTTTCGTCCTGCCCTGAAGGGAGGGAGGGATGATGGAGCAGTACCCGTGAGGGAGGATGTGCTCTGAGTCGTAGTAGACGTTTTTCCAGCGGTGGGCGCAGGCCTGCAGGAGGGGAAGAGAGAACAGAGACAGAGGTGAGACACGCGGTCACTCTGTAAACACAAACTGTCCTGACAGCAGGCAGATGATCAGATATCGCCCGGCAGATAGTTTAATCCCCTTCCAGGCTGCTCTGGAGTCAGTGGGTCTCCACGGCTGTCAAATGATAATCGCCAATGAGAAAGGGGATTTAAGCCGGTCCGTAGCCGTGGCCACGGTCTGGGGTGTGAATGTCTCAGCTGGCACGCGACAACTGTGAGCGCTGGGCAGCAAGTTAACGCGCAGGAGGCGAATCTTCACGGCCACGTTTGAGTTGAAAAGTTTAAAACAGCTACTGCAGGCAGGAGGAAGGATCCAAAAACAAACCTACTCTATTATGCTGCTGCAGCACCTCCCACTTCTAAAACTGGGAGCGGATAATTTTTTTTTTTTTTTTTCCCAAATGAGTGAGAGCAAACGTGACAAAATACTGCGTTTTAAACGCGCCGTCCAGCATGAATGTGTGAATGTGGTAATAATTTAAAACACAAGGGGGGATGACGGTCGGTCTCCTGGAGATCTGAGGGCCTCTGAACAGACAGGGTTTAGTTCAGTGTTTCACCCCCAGCCCCCCTAACACACACACACACACACACACACACAGCCAATCTAAATGACTCCAACACTTTGATAGACTGAGGTCGCCTCATCAGATGACTGCCTGGGTCCATGATGCTATGTTGAGAAACACTTGTGTTTGAAAGGACAGCTCGGCCAACAGCGGCAACAATACCGGCTTAATCTCTCTCTCCCTCCACAGCTTCTTTGAAAATAGATCAATCAGTCGACATAACAATCGTAAATGGATCCGGTGCGGCAGCTGGCGAGTTCTAATGAAGCTGCAGATAAGGTTTTAATGGTTGCAGTGTGCCGCTGTGGTGCTCTTCAGTGGTCACAAACAGCAAACATGCTGAAGAAGAAACAAAAATGCTGAAAAAAAATCCTCCCTGTTGCACAGAAATGCGAGCCTGTGTCAAAGAAACATACTGTAAAGAAGAGTAAACATCAGCATTACGAAGGGTCACAGCATCCAGGGTTTTGGAGAGCCAGCGCCTTTATTTTATCATAACCCCGTCTGGTTAGCCACCAAGTGTGAGATTCCCAAGGCAGTCAGCTTCAGTTTGGCTGAAATGTTTGACTGCCTGACTGATGCGTGAAGCCAAGGGAAATAGTTTGCAAATCAACGCCAAGACATTCCAGTGAGGTATTAAAAAATACAGATCAAAGGTGAACATATTGAAAGGAGAAGGCGATTTTACTGGGCCAAAACTGCGAGATGGATGGTCCTCGGAGGGGAGGATTCCTTTGACTGCCAGAGGAAGGGGGAAGATTATCAACAGGTAGTCAAATGTGTTCACAGGTCAGGACAATTTCACCACACAGGCTGCCTTTAGCGCTGCACACGAGCTCACTCAGAGCGGTGGTTAACGTTTAATGAAGGGCTGTCCTTGGACCGCCGCGCAGGGGCCAGAGCCTAAACAAACTCTGCCAGATGCCCTCTGATCTCAGTGCAAATACCCAGTCAAGCACCTCTGAGATTAGCACGGCTAGCTGATCTATTTTTCCAAATCCCTCGCCCGATTTTATAAGCAACACTCAAACTCACGGGCCCAACACCAGATCTGCGTTGCTGACTCCTCCACCACCTTGCAAGCAAATGTTTGACATTATTATGTAATTTCACCGCAGTTTCCGAGCACGTCCGAGTCCAAAGAAATCATTATTTACTGTAGGTTCGGTTTTGCTAACAAAAAAAAAAAAAAAAAAGACTGCAGACTTACAGTATACTCCAGGCTGGAAGGAGAGGTTGCATAAATGAGCTAAGACAGTGTGGTGTGTGTTTGTGACAGTGACCTTGGCATGATTGCATCAAGGGAAATGTGGTTTGCATAAAACAAAATGATAACTCAACTGCCGCATCCTGTCCCTGAACTCACCAGTATTCTGCCGTCACCTTTGTCCTGGCGGGCCAGGCTGACCCCCATCCACTCGTCGTCTCTGTCCCCCTGGCAAGTCTTCCCACACGACTCCCTCCGCTTGTTTCCTGAGAGACAATGAGAGCAGTTAGCAGACGTTGAGTCATCGGACGACAGGATATCTTGGAACGAGCAACTCGTAACCCGTCACCTATTGTCAGCTTATCTCAGCTCTGGGATTTATCGCTTAACGTGTGAATTTAAGTACGAACTAAGAAAAAAATATGGAATTCACACAAAACAGTTGAGCTTCCATCCGTAAAAAGGGTGATTCATGAGAAGCTCAAGCAGCCTGTCTGTGTCTACCTCATACTGCTGTCTCATGCTATCAACAAAACTCGAGCCATTTGTAAAGCCCATAAATCAGACAGAAGAGCCACAGCGTTTGTAAATCTTCCATTTCAGTCTAAATATAGCTGACCCCCATCCCCGAGTTTTATTCCCCTTCTCCTTGAAGACGACTGATTCAGCACAAAGGCATGCGAGTGTGTGTTCCTCTCGCTGTGTCAGTGTGTTCTACGCTCCCCAAGGCCCGTCAGAGTTCAGCCCCTCCGGCACGTGTGCCTCGCTGAGCATCCAGCAGGACACGCTCGCTCTGATAAAGCATGACTTTTTTTTTTTTTTTTTTAGTGACACACTGACTGATTACAGAGGTTAATACCAGAGTCGTGCTCGGAGACCGCAGCTTTCTCTCCTTCGCCACAAGAAAGGGGGTCAGTCCCTTGTGTGTGTGTGTGTGTAGTTCACGTCACGTGCATGGAAATTATGAGCAGGAGCATAAGTCATATTTCAAAATATTTATGGTGCTCTTCACACAGAGACCCCTGTTTTCAACAGGCCACCATATAGAGCCATACAGCAGATCTGGGGGCTAAAAGAACAACTGCAGCACTGTTAGGAGGAATATAAGGCTGCTCTATTCTGATAAAACAAAACAGATGCTTGAGTTTGTGCAGGGAAGGAACAAGAAGTCTCTGCAGAAAAGTTCAGCGTGTGTGTTTCTGCAGGGCCGAGCGGATATTTTAAGGTGAAGTATGAAATGTATCCTCAAAGTGTGGTTGAATGTGTGGCTGCAGAGGTTTGGGTTACATGTCACACTCGTGTCATACGGTGACCGACCTCTCCCCAGATCCATCTCTGTGCAGCGTCGCTCGGGGTTGCTGTGGATTCGACACTTGTAGACGGCCCCGGGGGAACGTGCAGAGCTGGTGAAGGTCGAGTTTGCCCTCGGAGCCCCGACGATGACCCTGCGGACATGAGGAGAGTGGAGAGGATGGGGCACATCGGTACGTTTATCTGCTCAACATCTCAGACTTTCAACAGAAAAATAAAGCTGATGCCAGGAGAAAACATCATTTCACGTTTACTAACTTGTTTTGCATTTCTTAGGTAACAGATGGGATCACTAAATGCTTTAAAGTTGCATCACTGACATTAAAAACAGGACTCACCAGCGCGTGTTGTCGTGATAATGCTCCAGCACTGAATAGCCAAAAAAACTAGACTTTGGTCCTCGGAACACCAAAGGATGTTCCAAGTCTATGTTGTAGGAATAAACCACCGAAACTGAGAAACAGACATAAAAAAGTTTTTGTAATCCGCGTCTTTGGCTACGAAGAGACGCCATTCCTTTGCGCATCATGCGTAATAACGCGCCCAAAAGAGTAGACGAAAAGGAAAATATTGAGGATTTTTTTTTTGGCTCCTCGGTGGTCAAACTGTTCTTCAAGTATCTCTCACTTATTTTTCCAAGGTGCTCCGCCGCATTTAAGCAGTGATGGCATGAGGAAGGGCGCAATGAAGAAAGTTAACGGTTCGCTAAATTCCGTCAGCTTCTTTCCATTCTGTCAAGTGAGAAAGCCGTTGGCTCGCAGGGCTCCGCGTAGAGGAGATAAACGCCGTCAGACGCGTCAATTGAAAAGGGCTGGACGAGAAAAACCGGAAATATGAGTTGTTTCGAGAAAAATAAGAGCACCGATGCTGGAAGGCGTGGTTGGAAGACTTTATTGCGAAAGGCGAAAGCGGTTGTGGTTGGTTCCAACCCCGATGTGGCGCGGGGTGAACCGGTCAGTGAGACGTGAACGGTTCGGAGGCGCAAAGCATCGCGTTTCACCCGTGAGGTTTTTGGGGGTCTCTCCCCACCAAAACCGAGGGCGCAATGCTGCCACCTACCGGTCACGGCCAACTTATTCACATGGGTTTCTATTTTAAAATAAAATAAGGTCCATTTTCCCACTAAACTGCTTTTACTCTACAAACAAATCCATGAGTTTGATTTCAAATGCAAATGATAAAAAAACAAACAACATAAAGGTTCAGTAAATAAGATTTAATCTTTTAGTCTGAAAACATATAGCAATAGTGCCCTATAGTACAGTTTTTAATTCATCATAGTACAATTTACAATTTGTAGTTGTGTTTCTAGATATAAAGCATAGAAAAGCCAGGTTAAACAAAACAAGGTCCAGAGGCCAGTGCCGAGTATCCTTACGAGGTGCAAGTGCACAGTTAAAGGGTCGTTTACAGTTTTTACAAAGGAAGTCATTCAGACCGCAGCACGACACAGAAAGCGAGAAATCAACTGACATGTCAGCATCAATATGTGACAATCGGATGTTTATTGCACACGTCAATCTGTGTAAACACGTACTAAAAAAAGAAATCTAAAAGATAAATTAACCAATTTAATGTCAGAAAAAAAGATTCTTTGAAGATCTGTTTATAGAATATTTCTCTGATTCCCTCATACCTTGAGACCCCTCTCTCCCCACACACACACACACAGACACACACACACACAGATCCATGGCAGTCTTCCTCTTCAGCAGCAGCAGATTTTCATCCAAAAGTGTCCCAACTCTACACATTAAATGTTTGTAACCAGGGCTGTGGAGAGACATGTGAACATTATGGAGATGATTAATAATGCACTCATCAGAGGACAGCGAGCCAAAAAAAAGACTTCCTTAGCTGCTAAACAGATGCTTACAGTCACTTTGGAGTCTTCTTTCTCCAAAACCTTTTGTGCTTGGTCGGGAGGAAACTTGAGGATGGAGGTAATCACTTTGGCCATTGTCTGCCGACAAAAAGCAAGTAATGGAGTATATTTAGAAACGCTCCCTCTCTCCCTCTCCATTTCACTTTTTTTTCTTTTTCAGTATATACTGGCAGTGAACGCAGTGACACACTTTTGTGTTTAGTGAAAATCTGATATAGCTGTAGCTCTAATTGACATCATTTTGGACAATTTAAAAAAATAAAATCATCAGATCGTGGCTTGGCTGCCAAGTTACATGGATTTTTTTCATAGCAGGAGGATAATTAAAAACAGGCCTGTGCTGCAGGAAACCAAGGCTGCCAAATCTCTGTGCGGCACATGAACATCATGCAAGTAGGATGCTCTGGCAGGCATTCTGGAAGAACGCGGGTTAACCACCCTGCTGTAAAGACCGACGAGCTGGGAAAATCCCACAGACTTTAGGACCAAGTCAGCAGCACTGCTAATGAGATGCCTCTTAATTTTACCCAGAACCTTTTATATGGTGTCCAAAACTGTGCGGTTTAATGCAACAGATGGAGGTCAGCGGGTGAAAAATGATGGCGTGACTTTGAAAGCAATATTTCGCTAAATACTTGCAGCAAAGGTGCAGACCATTTCATTAAATCCCATTAATGCAACAGTACGGCATGCAAAGAATAGATTTCTTTAGGTCATTACATTTAAGTAGCCTTCTAAAGGGGTGATATGATATTCTAGTGAAATCACACAGGATAGTCACAGATGCAGACATGGAAATACACCTGGAAACACACTCGTGCATCTTTTTTGTGTCAGCCATGGTAATAAAACATTGCATGATGACCGGCCAAACATGAGTGGGTTCATGTGAAGAACATACTTTTGTTTCCCGTCCCATCATGTATTCAAACAGCACCTTCCTCAGGTACTCCATCTCAGTGGCTTCTGAACATACTTCCGTGCTGTTGTATCCAGAGTCTGAAAAATCAAGACAGAGAAAAGATGGCACATTCAGGAGAAAAATGATTTTTAAAGGGAATAATTGTTTTATTATATGGCTACACCCACACCCTTTTTTGCATTTAAATATTAATTAATAAACAAAACACATAAGTCAGAATGAATGTGGTGTTCAGACAGTGTTGATTTTTCTTATCTCATTGCAAAGTCAAATTTAAATGCATCTGTGTTGGCAGCCATATATGAAGCTACTGGCTTCACTATAAATGTGAGAAAGAATGGCGAGGCTCAGCATGACCACATTAAAAACCAGTCCAAAACTGACGGTTTTAATTGTTTGCCTGAAGCGACAACTCTATTATCACTATAAAAACTGGAAACAGGAAATTGGAAGCTGTGCTGCAGTGTATCAGCAGCACTGCAGTGTTGATACCAAACCTGCTTCTTCTACCGCCAAAATAATCCCAGTAGGTCTTCATTCAGGTCGTTCAGGAGATATTCAAACCTCACATGCGCGTTTGAGATTAGAAGACAGGAAAAGGTGATACAGCAGAGCGCTTTGATGTGTTCTGGGAAGAGCTTCCTAATAAATCATGATGCCTTTGTTCTACTGACCCATGTGACCCCCGGCGGAGCGCAACACCCCACCAATCAGAGAGAAACAGACACAAAACCAGATAAAGAGCCGTCTGATCAGCCCTTCACCTAAACACAGAGGTGGGACAGCAGTGGAACACACTCAGCAACACACTTTAGAAGTAAATATGGTATCAGGTAGGGTGTGGCGTTTGTCTTTTGGTGCTGAAGCCTGTAAGCCTGTTCTCAGCCACATCCTGTGTCACAAACTTTAAAACCCGAATCTGCAAAACCCATTTCTGCCAATGATGTGTTCTTCACCGCTGGTATTCTTTACTGCACCAGCAGGGGAGGATTGAGGACCTGAGGATCCATGTGATCTCCCCACGCTCTCACCGGGACACACATCATGTTCTGTTTAACGTCTCTATATCCTGATTAACTCCTGTCTGGAGTTTGGACGGAACAGTTGTAGACTTTTAAAAGCTCTAACAAAGTCAGGGGGAGCTGGGCAGAACCTTAAAACAAACCACCAGGTAACTTGTCAGGTTTGCGTTTGACCTTCATGACCTCAAATTGTGCGTATGGGCTAAAAAACAAAAGCAATAAGCAGGACTACTTCATGGTGTTAACTGTACCTTTGAATGTGCTCCCGAGATGACTTACGACAGCAGTTCGATGGAAACATTTTATCTTGTCCTCAAGCGAGTGGATCTAGAGACATACAAGCACGCACAGATTACTAATAAAACAAACTATTTGACTTGAGTGGGTTAATCCTGTGAATTAGCCTAATCGTTGGACGGGACACAAGGGCAGCGTTTTGTTGACTGGGCTCAGGGGGATGCTTGTGAGAATGGCACTGTGTGTGAGAAAAGCAGGAAGAGGCGTTGCTGATTGTTTATTAGGTCAGACCAAATGTAAACAGATGTGCTGTGTAATTAAGATGATGCAGGAGCGCAGTAGCCTCTTTTGCCGAAGGCCACTGAATCATGGGAACGCGCAGCATGGGGATTTGTTGTTCTCTTGTCCCCAGCAAAGAACACACACCACCCCACACATGTACACAAAACACACACTCCCACAGTCCTGAAACTCACTCTCTCGACAAAGCCTTGCTCCTTTAGCCGAGCCTCGCTCAACAAGGTTGTCTTCTCTCCTAACTGAGACTGTGGATGAGAACAAATAGTCAAGTTACCTTGATTTTACTGATTTAACAGTGGTACGATCTTTGAAAACAATGAAACTGTTCAGACTGTAAGGCTCACGTACCTTCAGTTCTTCCAAGCTCAACTGTGAGCAAACAAAACCAGACAAAAAGGTAGAAAGTGTGTTAGTCTGGAATATCAAGAATTCATTACACATCATTTATCACATATATAGTTGTTACTTTTCCTATAGTTGTCATAGCTACGAAAGACTAAACAATAAAATCAACAGTGTCAATGACAGAGAAAGAGTTGAACTGTGGTTCCAGTCCCCCAGTGTCCACCTGTAATACTGCAAAATGACATTGTATTTATTTTGAAATAATCTCACATTCTCTCATGACAGAAAGATTTCTTTTTAATCTGCAGCTAAAAATACTTCAAACTAATAAGCCAAGTCTGTCTCAATAACTCTTCCTAAATGTGAAAGCAGAGACCTCAGCAGACGAGGCTACTCGCTTATACCTAAAGCTTACGTCTTTTTAAAGGTTACAGCTTTATCTGTTTCTGTGAAAATAATTCTGCCGTTCTTTAAGGTGAATATATATATATATAGACATTTGTGAACCGTGTTGGGGAAAACTCGATTTGAATGGTGGTCTGCTGTTTCTAGAAGAGGCACGCTGCCCCGCTGTCAGAGAGAAAAATGTTTCTCTCCTCAACCATAAACTCATATAACTTTGCCTATAAGATTATTACCTTACCTGGGAAAAATGTGGAAGGAAGGAGAGAGAGAGAGAGAGAGAGAGAGAGAGAGAGAGAGAGAGAGAGAGAGAGAGAGAGAGAGGAGAGGAGAGAGAGAGAGAGAGAGAGAGAGAGAGAGAGAGAGAGAGAGAGAGAGAGAGAGAGAGAGAGAGAGTCCAGTTGTGTTTTCACATCTGGCCACTCTGCAAAGGTAGAAAAACCATCACAGGGGTCCTAACGGCCCCCAGATTCCTGGGTCAAGGCTCCCTCCAGAGTCCCCGTGTCCTATCTGGCTTCTCTCCAGCATGCACGTCTTGCATGTGAGTAATGTTTGAGCGTAAATATTAGGCCCAGAATCAGCTCATAAGATGATAATTGAGAACAGGATTTGAGGCTGGCTGCTGCCTCACAGTCTCCGTTTCCAGAGGGAAACATTCTTGACTGACTCAACCGAGCCTCACGGGATCTGGCGGACTTTGGAGAGCAGCCACACGTCCAGGCGCAGAGACCGATCGGAGCGTGGAATGAAAGAGAACCATCCCTGAGCTCTAAGACGGAATCCTTCAATTATGACTCGAGACAAAGGAAAAGTTCAAGACGCAGCAGGAATTGTCTAAGTCTCTTAACCTGGATGTGAACTTATACGTGGGGAAAAGCCCGTCGATCTAAACCAGTAATGTTTCCACCAGTCTGGAGCCTTTTCTCAGAGGAGCGACTGGGCAGAAGTGATTTAATGCAGCGTTTCTGCTTCTCGGTCAGTATACGACGGACCGACAGCAGGTATTAATGTTTCACAGTAAAAGTAAATCACCCAGCTGTGACCCTGACATCACAGGTGACCTGCTAAATCTGGGTCAGTTCACCTCGTCGTTGCCGTGGCTCCTTTCCTGCAACTCCTCCAGTTCTTTCTGGACCTGCCACACTCGGTCGCCCATCTCCTGCTCTCGGCTCTGTGGAACAAAGAACCGGCTGAGTCATTTCCTCTGTTTCATCTCATCATCACAACTCAAGTATGCTGGTCAGATCACTCCAGCATCTATTTTATTTCAGACCTCCCACTATGCAGTTATGTTTGGAGACAGAATTCTACATTAGTCAGGAACTTTTCACTCTAATTTTACCAACATCCATTGCTGAGTGATGTCACAGTTTTCCATGTTTTTCGCAAAGTAAAGGTGAAAACTTAACCTCTTTATCATACACACATTAACAAAATAAAAACTAAGAGGAAAGAATCAAAACACTCTGGTAAAACAACAAAAATGATTTACAGAAATAGTTACACATAACTAATGAAGCAAAACAGTGATTAAGGGGGTTTTGGCCACTTTAGCTTAAAACAAATAAAGTATTTAAAAAAAACTTCAACATGGACAAAGAATTGACAGTTATCTGCAGGACCTAATGTGAACTAAAAGTAGATCAAGTTAATATAATGGGCAGTGCGAGCCTTAAAATGAAACACAACTGCTGCGATCGATGATGACAACTTGAATTCATGTATCTGCCAAAGGAAACCACGGCTTAATGGGCAGCTGCCAACACTGATAGCTTCCAAATGTTGGGTTGGGTTAATCCATTTCTGGCTAACTAAAGAGGGGGACACCATTTAAAAAGAAAAAAAAAGAAAAAAAAGACACTAGGCACTACCTGTATGACCTGTTCATATTTCTGAACGGTTTTTTGAAGCTCCTCGTCTTTCTGGGTAATCAGCTTCTTCAGATGACTGACTTCATCACGGTGGACATCCATGAGCTCTGCCTCCACAACCTGGGCCTTTGCTGTGTGGAGGAAGAAATCGACTCAGGTATATTCACAATCCAAACCGCTGTATCACAGCCATCTGAGTGTCCTCACCTATGGCCTCTTTCACTGCTGAATCAATCTCCGTTTCTTTCGAAGCCTCTTTAGTGTTAAACTCCCTCAGTAGCTGTTTTATTGCAGAGTTGTGCTTCATTTGCACATCTTCCAGCTCCACTCTGCAACATTAGCATATTCCATCATCACCAAACATTTACATTTGAAAAAAAAAACCAAAAAAAAAAACATCTCTCAGTTTAGTTAAACTCTGACTTACTTGAGCTTCTGCTCGTTCTCCTCCATTAATTCTTTCTTCAGGAAGTCCAGGTCCTGCTCATGCTCCTTCCTCAGTGTTCGCATGTCTTTCTGCAGTCTGGTGAAGTCCTTGTGGATCTTGTCCTTCTCATTCTTCATCTGAATCAGTTTGCTCTTCAGACACTCCACAGAGTCGGCGTCCATTTCTTCCATGGGAGCGTGGTTAGCCAGCATGCTACCAGTCTGCTGCACGCTGCTACGTTCCACCTTCACCTCAGTGTCCATATGTGTCGAGTTCTGGAGCTGCGTAATGGTCTCTTGATGTTGACACAGCTGCGAATCTTTCTCGTGTATTTCTTCCTTGAGTCGATTTATTTCCGCTTCCAGTTTTTCGTTCTGCTCTAGAGTTTCTTTGAACCGTGACTTGATTTCATGTAGTGATGATTCAGTCTGTTTGAGTTCTTCTGCGCGCACCGTTTCTCTCTCGAGCAATGACAGCTTCTCTTCATATGCGTTTCTCAAGTCCTCTAAAGACTTTTCTTTCTCGTGCTGTTCTTTACTCAGAATCTCTTCCAGTTGCTTCTCCTGCTCTTCCTTTAGCTTGGCCAGAGCTTCCTCAGATGTTCTTATCTTCTCTTCTAACGCTTCTGTGTGTTGTTTATTAGAAGTTTCACTGTTCTTCACTTCCTCCAGGCTGGCCTGAAGGGTCTTCATCATCTGTTCTTTTTCCTCAAGCTGTGACATGAGCTGTTTCCTAATCTGACTGATTTTCTGCTCAGCTTTCTTCTTCAGCTCTGAAACTTTGCGACCAACCTCTGCTGAAAGCTTCGCTTCGGCCGCCCTCAGGCTCTCCTCTTTCTCCTTGATTAACTCATCCTTTATCTTCTGAAATTCCTCCCTTTCGCTCTCAAGTTTGTGTTTGCATTTTTGGTTGTCTTCTTCGAGGGAGCTGAGTTTGTCTCTCATCTCCTGCTCCAAATTGCTGCTCTGATTGTGCTGAACCTGAGTCTTCTGCAGCTGTTCTGCCAGTACTTTTTTTTCTCTCTCCCAGATGCTGCGTTCCTGCTTGAGATCAGATGCAACTTGTTCGCACTCTCTCGTTTTTAAGGCCAACTGCTCCTCCAGCTCACCAAGGCGACCGAGGCAGTGGTCCAGCTCTGACGTGAGGCCGCTGACCTTCTGATCTTTCTCACTCAAGACCTGATCCATCTCGGACTTGCTGATGGACTGATTGTCGATACTCGCCGTCAGCCGCTGCACATCCTCGTTCTTTTCAGAGATTTCCCGCTCCAGCTCTTCAAGCCTGGCCTGCAGAGATCTGATGGTGCTGTCGCTCTGGGCGAACTTGGTCTCTGCCTTGTTCTCGCAGTCAGTCAGGCTGCTCCTGAGTGTGTCTGCCTGCTCTAAAGCAGACTCTCTCTCCTGCTCTAACCTCTCTATGGTGTCTGCAGCCTGCTGCCTCTCTTCTGTATACTGCTGCATCAGGAGATTTACAGTTTTCTCCTTCTCATTTATGCTACTTTCTAGCTGAGTCTTTAAGTCACAGATGATGCTCTCCAGGTTACTGATATGAGATTCATTTGCTTTCACACTCTCTGTTATGGTCCTATTGGCTTCAGTCAACTCCTGGATATTCTGGACTTTCTCACTGATGGACAGTGCGTGATTCTCCTTCTCCTGTGTTAAGGCAGTGATTTGCTCCATATGAGCATTTACCTGAGCTGTCAGTTGGTCTAATGAAATGCATAGATTCTTATTCTCCTTTGTCTGCTGATGCAGATTCTCCTCTAAAGTGCAAATAAGTTCTTCTTTATTATTTATCACAGTTTGTAGCTGGACAACACTCTCTGATTTCATTTTCAAATCTTTACTTTCTTTACTTCTGACATCTTGCAGCAGTTTCATCTGCGCTTCAGCTTCCTCCAAATTGTGTGAGAGGGACTTCAGCTTCTCTTCATTATCACTGTTTGTTGTGTTCAGCTGGTCTTGGAGGGAGTTCCTCTCACTCAGAGCCTGGTTGAGGTTTCTTTCCACAGACTCCATTTGCTCTTTGAGCAAAACCTCAGCCCGAGACAAACTTTCGAGCTTAACCGCCGCTTCATTAAGCTCTTCCTGCAGCTTCTGCACGGTGGTGTCTCGAATTGCAAGGTCCTCCTTCAAGCCCTTTGTTTCACAAGACACCTGCTCGTTCTCCTCTTTGCTCCTGCTCAGTTGCTGTGAAATTTCTTCTAGTTCCTGCATCTTCTCCTGTAGGGTGTTTGAGTGTTTCTCGCTTAACTCTTCTTCTTGCTGTCTTAACTTCTCATTCCAACGATGCTCCAAGTTCTCAACCTCACGTTGATGGGTTTCACGAAGCTTCTCCAGTTCTTCCTTGTGGTTGGCCTGGAGCTCTGTTACTGCACTGCTGAGGCCCTCAGAACTTTTTTGGGCCATCTCGATAATTTTCTCCTGAATTTGTTGCTCCTTTAGATGGATCTCTTTGTCCTTCTTCTCAAGCTCCCGCTTCATGGTTTCTTCTTGGTTCTGAAGTTTTTTCTTATAACTTTCATGCATGTCTTTGGCCTTCTGTTTGAATTTGTCCAACTTTATCTCCAGTGCTTTAACCTTAGCTTCCATGTCACTTACAGTATTCTGCATCTTCTTCTTATGGGCTGCCTTTTCCTCCTCCAGTTGTTTCTTCAGACTTGTTTGCTCCTCCTCTTTAGTGTTCAGCTGAGCAGTAAATGACTTTTCTTGCTCCAACAGCTCAGTTCTGTTCTGATGTAACTGGTTTTGTAGTTCCTCAAGTAACTTATCCTTCTGCTGACAATCATTCTTTGCTGCATTTAACTGATGTTCCAAATCTGTGTAATCCTTCTTACACTGATCCACGTTCTCTGAGATCTTTCTCAACTCTGCATTAGAATCCTTTAGCTTCTCATTTTCTTGTAGTGACTGAGATAAACTTTGCTGCAGTTCCTCCAACTCTTTAACCTTAACCTTTAGTTCATGTGACTCCTCTTTCAGTGTTTTTTCTCTAGCCGTAAGTGCTTCAATTTCCTTTTGCCTTTCACCCTCCACAATTCTCAATGCATTGACTTCCTCCTTTAGAGTTTTTTCCATACCTCCCAGAGACTCCTCATGCTCCTGTTTGATATTTGTAAGTTCTAAATTGTGCTTTACCTCCCACTCTTGAAACTTCTTGTCATGTTCCTCTTGGGCTAACCTACAAGCATCTTCAGCTGCCAACACCTTTTGCTCCAAAAGCTGTTTATTGTTCAAAGCCTCAGAAAGTTTTGTGGAAACCCTGTCCAACTCAGCCTGCATTACCTCCATTTTCTCAGCAGCTTTCTGAGTCAGTTCTTCAACACGACCTTGAAGCTGTACCTCTGTATCTCTCAGAATATTCTCCAACTCCTCCCTGTGTTTTTCTTTGAGCTCCTCAAGAGCAGCATTGTGCTGCTTTATTAGGGTGCCCGTATGCTTTTCCAGCTGCTCCTGATGTTTTTCCTCTAAGGCAGAGATTTGCTCTCTGTGTTTGTCCTTCAGCTTTTCAACCTGACCAGAAATCTCATGGGACATCTTTGTTTCTTCTTGTGAGATCTTTTCCTGAGTGCTCTCCAGCTCCAATATCCTCTAGAACCACATAAATGTAGGTGGTTAGGTATCTTTGTCTTCATAGTCAACACATTTTTTAGCACTATAAACAATTCAAAATATAGTTAAAAAAAATGAGTAATTGTGTAACTATTTGCCTCAAGCGATCAAACTAATTCAACAGAATTCCAGCTAACTGGTGCTTGCAGTGCCAGGACTGGCAAATGGAGACGACTCAAGACCAGTGAATGTGTCTGAAGTGACTGTTGTGTAACCGCACGTGTCTGGAAGGTCGAGCCACAAGCAAATCAGTAATTTTGCTACAATTACGCCATAGAGACAAAAAAACCCCTCTGCATTAAACTGAGAAAAAAAAACACAGAGGAGAATACCAAAAAGATCTTCCCAGTTGAATCTATCATTAAGAAATAGAGTGAGTGATCCAGCAGACAAGAAGACTAGTGAAGGAGGATACCCAGACACCTATAGCTGGTCTGAACATTCACTGAATTTAACTGCTAAAGCTGGATTCTTCATCAGTTGAACCTTTATGGGAGAGTGAGAAAGCAAATCTCTGGAGTTCAGCATCTTCGCTGCTGCCATAACCTCACAGACAATTTGTGGCTGTTCATGTCTGATCCCTGCGCAACCTGAGCAGCAGAACTGCAGAGCACAGATGTGCAAACCTGACTGAGACATATTAATGCAGAACTGACATTAAAGAGAGTATCTAATTCTTACTAAAAACGAAATCATGATCAGCATGATTCTATTAAGTAAGCAACTAAAAAGGAAAAGTGGATGGGCATTATCATGGGACAATCTGAGCAGCCATTAGCAACTTCACAGTGCAAAGAAAATGGATGATTGGTATATCAGAATGAATTTTCCAAAATAATAATCAGCCAACTTTATCATGCTCTGTGGTTAAGCATGCATGGCAACCAGTTCAAAAAGGACCCAGAAAAGGCAAAGCATAAAAATATGGGAAAAATATGGAAATTCAGCCTTTCAGACAGACTGAAATTCAGTCTTTCAGACTGTGAAACGTGTTTGTTTTGAATAAATCCCTCTTGCCCTTTCCATCTTGGTGGTTGAGTGTACGTTCCAGTGCAGCTTGCCAGATAAAAGATTCATTAAAGGATTTAAGTGGTATTTCATGGTGAGGGTTCATAGGTGAAAATAGAGCTGTACGTCTGTGATCTTAAGCATCGAGGAGCTTAAGTCAGTATGTCTGTTATATTTAGACAGTGAAAAATATATAAGTTACCGAACAATAATGAATTGTTTCAGAAATGCGACTCACCGTTCTTGCAGCCTCCAGCTCCAACTGTATCTCTTTAATCCTGTTATCAGCTTCTGTCCTCAGGGCCGTCTTCTGTAACTCTACATCCTCCAGAGCCAGAGAGGCCTGTTGCTCTCGCTCCTTAGCTAACAGGGCAAACTCCACTTTGCACTGCTCCTATACACGACAGTATTACATCCAATATTGCAATCAAAATGTACCCCATTAAAGTTTATAAACTGTCTTTAATGACGTGTTGAATTCCGGTAAGTAAAAATAACCAGGTGTACATACCACAGCTTTGTCGATTCTGGCACTCATCTCTTCTTCTTTAGCTACCAAAGCTTCATTGTGGAGTTTTTCCATGTTGGCCACTGTTTCCTCGGATGATTTCTGAGACATCAACAACGTTGAATGTTAATCCCATTTTTGTTTTCTTTGAGGCTGGACATTGGAAAGATTATGGATCAAGTGCACAGTTCTGATTAAAATAATGTTCTATTAAATTGCAGGCCTTTTTTACTTTTGAGAAAAAACTGTTTAAGGTCAACAGTAATGATCTCATGATCATTAAAAAAAAAACATGTATTTTAGAGTCACTTCATCACCTTCATGATGGTGACCACTTCCTGTTTGACTCGCGTGAGTTCCTGCTGTAGACTCTTTCTCTCTTCTTCACTGGCCCTTTCAACTTCTTTCACCTGCTCCTCCAGCTGAACCTGCAGCTGTTTACGGGCTTCCTCTGCCTTCTGAGCCACACCCAATGCCCTTTCAAGCTCCTCAAATGCTGTGAAGAATAACATTTACAGTTAATAACACAGTCAGAAGGGTGGTTTTCTGCAGTCAGCAGTGTCCCATCTACCTGATTTCTCAGCCTTCTCTTTCTGTTCTTGTAATTCTTCTTTCTGTGCAGTGACCTGCTGGAGCCTTGAACGCAGCTGAGCGACCTCGTCTTCTTTCATTTCAAGTGTTTCGTGCATTTGGCGCTTCGTCTCAGCAATAACCATTCCCTAAAATACAGAACTCATTTATAAAAAAAAAACAACACTTTGACTAAAATGTAAATTAATTACTATCTCTGTATTCATCACAAAACTCTTTAATGTCTGATTAAATAAAAACCGTGTCTAGTTGCCTAACACAACATCGGCCACCTTGTCCTGCTCCAGTTGTTCAATGAGGTTCTTGGCATCTCCCAACTGGGTGATCAGTTTGGTTTTTTCTGTGGTGTGAAGCTCCTGTAGATATATAACATTTAGCAGAAATTAGAATTTCACATATCTGACTGTCTGAAACACCCTTCACCAGTGCTGGGACTCACTGTGTATGTTTTTAATGGTCAGATGATTTCAAATCGGGATGATTGCTAAACCACCCAGGATGCCTCGCCCGCACGCCACATGAACAGACAGCATACAAAAGCACTGCTCCACCAACATGTCCACCACAATTACAGCTCTGCTGAGCAGCAGTGACATGTTGTGGGCATGTCTCTGTGCCACCAGTGTGTAACCTGTGGTTACTAAACAGGAAATGGGCTGACGTGGTTGTTACATGTAGAATAGCAACAATGTAAGGGTGTCTTCATGAATGCTGAAGAGTACAGGGATAAAAAGGGTTGTTATTTCAGTGCTAACTATTACATATCTGCAAGCAGAAAACACAAATATCCTGCTCTGAACTGTAAATTATGGGATATTTGTTTGAGGTAAGGGGTGAGTACAGCCTGCAGAGCAATTCTAAGACAACTTATGCTTGGCCTGATTCCGACACAAGAATGCAGATCCAAAACAATTACGACAAGCGTGATTCAATCAAGATCTGGACTCAAGACAAGATCACAGATTCAGTGTAGGAGCAAATACTGCAAATCATCCAGGCACCAAAAAAAGCAAATGTTTATGTATCAAACCATTGAAATCAATATTTTAAAAACAACTGTGAAAAAGAAGAAAAGGCTAAGTCATGTAATGTTGACATGAACTCATGTCCTGGAGTCTGGCCAAGGAATCTGAAAGTTCAGTTCATATCCAGTCACGGTGTCATGGAGTCACATTATTAGCGGACTTTAAAGGCTGTGGCAAACATTTCCCAGCACAGATGCAAAGGCTCGTCTTTAAGTGTGTCTGAATCGCAGTGGAACGGTATTTAATATAGTTAATCATTAGGCAGCTGTCTCAAGAAAATGCCTTTTATGGATCTGACTGGTTACAGTAGACTGAAACACCATGAAACAGTCATTAGGCACCTTTATCTTCTCCAGCTCCTGCAGTCTTTCCTGCAGCTGCTCCTGCAGAGTCTCATTCTCTGTGCTCAGCTGAGCGCTCCGTTCTTTGTGAGTACGCATTACTTCTTTGCACTTCTGCAGAAGGTTTTCCTGTCGCTTGACTCTCTTCTGCAGAGCCTCCATAAGTTTAGCTGGATCACTGTTGCCCTCTCCTGACCAGAAAATATAATGCAACAATTAATAAAAAAAAAAACAAAAAACAAAACAAACCATTGTCTGCTAATTCTTATCCAAAATGAATGCCATTGAGCAAGACAACATAAAAAATATTTCACTACCCTCAGTGACTTCGGGTTCTTCTCCCTGTTCTTTTGAAGGACTTTGTGTGGAAGACTGGGCAGCATTTTCAGCTTGATTAACCTCTCCTTCAAGAGGTACAGCACCATCAGAAACCCCCTTCATTCGTTTTTTCAACAGAGCAACCTGTGGGAACATGTAAAAATCTTTTAATAAAATAAACTGTAGACATGATGCTTTCAGACAGAATTATTTCTCCTATTAGCCCTCAGGTCTCGGAGACATTGGAGGTTAGAATGGATGCAACTCTGGGACAAATGCTGCTCATTGAAATGTAACAATCTCTATATGCAAGAGTCCTTTATTCATAGATAGTGCTTCTCTGCCCAATATGTAGAGACTGACATGTATAAGGCTTCACCTGTGTTTGGAGAACTGTGATCATCTGGTCTTTCTCCTCCAGCGCAGCATCAAACTCTTCCTGCAGGTGCTTCTTGGCCTGCTGATCCATCTGCAGCTCCTAAAGATCAGATATGTTGACCTTCTGACCCCAAGCTATAGCAACATTAAGAAATGATTGTAGTACCTCCCGCAACTCTCCGATCCTGCGAAGAGCTTTATCTTGGCTCTGACTGAGGATGGCCTGAGAGGAGCAACAAAAAGAAAAATGAACTTTGATCAAACCAGGGTGCCATGTATCCTGTGTTAACATCAGCACACAGTATTTAGGAGAAATTACCTGTGTTTTTTCTTTATCTCTCTGAATAGTACGATATGCAGTGACCAGCTGATGGATCAAGAAGCAAAAGAGAAGAATTATAAAATCAACTTAACTAGTAACAGTACAGGATGTTTTCATGTCAGCTCACCTCTGAGTACTTCCCTCGGTACTTTCCCAGACTCCTCTCCACTCTCAGAAGTCTGTGCAATAACTGCTCCTTAGAAAGAAACTCTGCACTTCCTGGTGGTTCCTCAGCCTCACTCTCTATATCAGAGGGGGGATCGTACATGGGGCCGCTCGGGGATTCGTTTTCTCCCAAAGGCGTCAGGGAGTCACGTGACGAGCTCCGGACCAGGTTCTCTTTAGATGAAGAGCGGAACAGGTTTTCCGCTCGACTGGCACCGCTACGAATCAATGACTCCACCGAGGGAACTTTTAGCTGCAGTTTCTGGGCAAATGATGGAGTCTCCTCTCTCTGCACACAAGATTCAATTATGAATTATTGAGTCAGGAAATTAATTTTAACTGCAACCAAAGAGGGAGAAAAAGGATGATAATCAAACCGTACATAAGGAGAAGCACTTTCATCCCCATTAATGCTACCTCTGGGAGATCTTGCTGGTCCTTTTGAGCCGCTCTGAAGGTGAAAAGAAATTATGAGCAGAAGCAAATCTGTGTCACTGAACATGTCCTGGACCAGTTAGTCATCCACACCCAGCATGACTCTTCCTGATTACTCTGGGGTGAGCAATATTAGTATTGCCGGGAGCAATTCAGGGGTAATGGGTACCCTCATGCAACTGGGAAGAAAACCAGAGGGGTTAAACACATAGACGAAGGCATCTCTACAGTACATTCAACAAAAAAAGGTTAAAGCTAGCCTCTAATGTACAGCCAAGGGGTCAGAGCAAACAGTAAGAGAGTTGGTATCTGATTTAAAGACGTTGCTGTGTTACAAGAGCACAAAAGTCATAATTGAAGTGAACACAGGGCAGCTTAGTTGATTTAGTTGTCTGGTTAGAAGCAGCAGCAGAGCAAGCAAGCCGTTTTCTCCTCCATGACTCTGACTACTCCTTCCTCTGAATTACTGCTGACAGCATTTTTTCTCGTCCTTTCTGGAACTCTTCTGCCATTGTTTGTTATAGGACCTGTTCTGGAGGGTGTTGTATTTTACACAAACCTGAATATCTACATTGCTATTGCTTCTGCTTTAGGCAAGAGAGAGCAAAGTGATAGTAAAGGATATACTTGCCAAATTATAGTAAACACTAAATTTACTGCTGGTTTGAAAGGTCCAGTAGGTTAGTTTGCAACATTTTATTGCCAGAAAATTAATATAATATACCGGGACCGCTTGTTTTGTATCCAAACGTCAGATATAACTGGTGTGAGTCCTGCTTCAGACGTGCAACAATGCTGCTCCACGTGGTTTATCAACTCTCTGACATTTAAAGGTGAAGGAAGAGGGCTGAGCACATGTATTTAATTACTGCAGCCTGTATTCTCACTACTAGATGATGTCAGATTTCACAACGGGGTATTCAATACACAGAAAAGAATCATAAATACTGATAAAGTCGGATTGTACAGTCTTTCATTTATTGAAAGTTCATATCTTCCCACATATCTGATTCCATTTAGTCAACGATATCTACTGAAGTATTTCACATGTTTACAGTAAACTAAGGCCTTTAGGCTTCTCCAGTATTTTAATTCTACTTGTCCAAACAACACAAAGCTAACAAATACTGGAACCACCGTCACCTTCAACAGGCACAGACACAAAGATATAACAAATAAGTGTCGTAAATGTTCAAAAATGTAATATAAAACAAAACAATTCAGATGGGAATGCTAACTGTGCAACTAGGATTTATGTGCAAATGCTATTATAAAGGATGTGGATGGAACATGATAACTGAAGATAAGTGATGTTTGTGGCACGTTCAGACCATGACAATTGCCACAATCAGTCACGAAGAACAATGTTGCTTTAGTTTTATGATTGATCAGATAAGCTAAAAAGACCAATTAGGTAAACTATTTGAAACTATTTGGATATCAAGGACCATTTCATCCAGAATATGATCTTCATCATATGTTAATAAACAATCAGCTTTACTGATATTATAGTCTAAAGATTATTTATTTGTAGATTTATAATATTTAATGTCAAAATAATGACAGTTTCCCCACATAATTATCATTACTGTGATAAATGGCTACACAGCCCGAGTATAGCCCTTCATCAAATTTTGATTGGTAATCAGAATATAAAAAACACATATCAAACATTTAACATTATATTGTTTGTAGTAACAAATATTTTATGTATTTAGACAGACACACCATAAAGTCAAATATTAAGATTTTTACATGCACAGAATATCAACTCTTTAAACACAAAAACTTGTAGGGATAACGTCTATCAGGCAACATAACATGGGGGGGTCAGGGTCTATCAAGCAAGCAATTGATCATCACACGGGAAAAATATTTAATTCTGCAACAGATCATTATAATTCAGTGGTCAGGCAATACAACACTCAAGCTCTAGCCCACACAATAAAAACCGGAATTCCCATTAAAGGTAGGGTTAGACTAAATGTGAGATGCCTTCTTGATACTAAATCCAAAGGAAACAGGAGACAGACCAGGGAACAAGCTGTCCCTACTGAGCCACAGTCCTCTATTGACTCCCCAGAGTCGCAAAGACAGGAGGAAGGAACAGGGCGAGAGGAGGAGGAAGGAGGAGAAAGATCAGGAGGGAGAGACAGGAAGTGAGGGCAAACTCACCACACTGGCTACCTGGGCCGTTTTGGGTCGTTTTGAATGGTCCAGAGCAAAGATAGTATACTCAGAGAGAAAAGCAGGCTCTGCTATCATCCCAGCCAGCATCTGACCCCGTCAGTGCAGTAACAAGACAAAAGGTGGGGGAAAGGAGAGGAACACAGAGAGCAATGAGAAAAACAACACCGTGAGTGTGGAAATAGCGCTGGAGGGAGTCTACCCAGATGGTCCAGAAGCAGCTGGCAAAGAGAGATGGGTAGGGAGAGAAAGAGAAAGACACTACATGGAACAGAAAGAAAAATGGGAAAGTGAACCAATCAACATTCATGTTATGAATAACAGTTTGACATCACTACGCCTATTTATAGAATGCCTGTCAAAAACAGGTGGGAACTGCATTCAATTATCAACGTTAATCAGAGATGTCAAACTGTTAAAGATCTGTGAGATGAAGCACAATGATGTGATAAGTAGTTTCTTCAATTTACAACAGCATACCCATCTATTCCGAAAATGAAAAAAAGACGTAAACAGGAACTAACAAACGAACAAAATCTGCCACTGTACAGGTTTGGGCTCGGCATGAACTGTAGAAACCTTTTCACGAATAAGTAATTAGGATCATCCATTGATCTGATATCAAAATGGTCAAGAGTGAAAGCATCCATGTCTAAACAATTAACAGCTAAAGCAATAGTCTTTAGCTGTTACAGCAACACTTTTGCTAAAGATTGAAAGGAATCTCACTTGATCCTACCAACTAAGAGAAACAGTACAGCAAATCAATAGAGAGAGAGAGAACACTAAAGCAGATGCATCAATTATTCATTTAAATCATCATGAGCTGCTTTCCACAATTGTAATGATCTTACAGGATCTCAGATGTGTGAATAATCATTAACCAAGTGTTCTTAATCCATACCTAAGTATCCACGGATGTCAATCAAAGCTTTGCATGCATTTTAATTAAGGTCAAACATGACAAACACACCTGATTAGATCACCAAGTTGATTTTTCTACATCAGTTACCACAGTTAGGCTGGTTCCTTTGTTCTAGTTATATACTAGGAGGACCATATGAGGATGTAAACTGCTGCAAGTTTTGGAACTGCTGAGAACTGAGAATCACTGCCAAGAATAAAATGCATATTTTATCAAATTCTGCAGCAGTGTGTGACAGCCATCTCATGGCAATTCAATTTATTTGGAGAGCAGGTGCTAATTCACGGAAATCAACAGCCCATTGTTTGAAAGCAACTAATTTTCACAGATTTATTTTAACCAGAAAAAAAGAATTTGGGTTGTTATTAGGGGAGCATTTAGCCTAACAAAAGAGGGAACATTTTATATAAGCCGGGGGAGAGAACACGGTATGTTTAGCAGGCTGCAGTCTGAGCATCCAAACATTAAACATGTAATGTTTCTTAGGCTGACATCACGCTCACCTCTCTGTCATTAGGAGAAGGCATGCCATCTGGATTAAACGGAAAGGTTTGGCTGTTACGTCGCTCTCCAACGCCCAGCTGTTAAATAGAATGGAATAGATCAAACCAAGTAAGGTTTATTTATATAACTCACAATAATATATCCCAATGAGCATGTGATCCCCTGTCCTTTAACAGTGGACTGAAATGATGCAACCGAGCATTCTGAAGTCACAACATACGTACATTTGCCAAGTTAAAAATATGTATTCTGAAGGTTTAAATAGTAAGAATAATAAAACTAGTTCGTGCTCACATTAGACAGGTGTGTATGTGGAATACTGACGGGTGACACATGAGGAATGTCTGACGCACTGACAGTAAAGATGCTGCAATGGAGCAGATCGTCAGTAATGGTTGCAAAAGTAATTTACACCACCCTTCATCTTGGAATATATAGTATTTGTATTCACTAAACAGGAGGTCTGCACGTCAATGCTAGCAACAGGTTTTGTCTGTTTTAAAATAGCAAGTGACAGCATAGCCGATGCAAACGACGTAGAAGGACACACCCACGCCCCTTTTTTTTAGTCCATGGTTCGATGATATCTAACATTTAGTTTAACATAAAGAAATCCTTAGTTGGCTGTAAGTGTCAACAGTTGCAAACGAGATAGCAACGATGTGTTCATATTAACCTCTTTGGCTGCAGCGGCTAATCACAACTAAGTTAGGCACCCAAATGAATTGAACCACAGCATAAATTGATATAGAACATAGGATAATCCATGGTTAGAAGTACCAGCACAATCACGCAATCATCGCACCGACTTTAAGCTTTTCGACTGCCTTTTGGCAGTCACGTCAACAATGTAAACAGATGTTAGCTTAGCGTTTTAGCTCCCAGCAATATACAACCAACCTGGGCCTGCTGCTGTGACTGCGCATTCCTCTGCGGACTCTGCTCCTCGTTTATCTTCTGCTTCAGTTTTTTAAACATCTCGTCACGTCGGTGTAGCAAATAGTTGACGAGAAGCTGACTACTATGTGGCCGTGATGTAACCAAATGGTTTTTGGCCTGACATCCAGGACTTCTCAGCTGGACTTCCTTGTACGCTTCGCGCAGGGGACTGAACTCTCTGCGCATGTGCGGCCAACGTGGAGGAAAAATGAAGCGTCAGCCCGGCCTGAATTGGCCACAGCGCCACCTCTGGAGAAAATGTGACAGTACATTTTTTCTATAGACTTTATATTTTTATACGAAAATCGATAACAATTAGGATTTTGATTATAATGGCACTTTGCAAATTTTCAAAGCAGACTTTTATATGATGTATTCTATTTTACCTTTAATCACACCTTCATCCTTGTGCATCCGATATGTAACAGACAGACAATTAAGGAGGAACATATGTTTTAATGAATATATCTCACATTTAAAGTTTTATTGTTCCCTTTTTTGCATAAAGAAAATAATACTAATAATACTAATACTAATAATAATACTAATACTAATACTACTACTACTACTACTAATAATAATAATAATAATAATAATAATAATAATAATAATAAAACTTACAGATACTTGCAAAAGCATTTGCTGGACAGATGGTGGCAGTGTTTAAACGTGTCAATTGCTTCAGGTCAATTTAAACTCAATAAGTCTACCATACCTATGCACGAGAGTTATTTTCCACTATGAAACACTATGCTCTGCAAATTTTCCTAGAAAATAATTAAAATATTCTAGTGCCATTAAAATTTACATAAGCACTAACTGATATTAGGATACTAAACTATAAATAGAAGCAGGGCTTGCAAACATATACGGTCTGGACATTAATCTGGTTTATCTCTTGCTTCTGATGACATAAAAAGATACCATCTTCTTTCTAAATATCTTTACATTATGTGCCATTGTGCCGTGTTGTGTCACTGTGATTTTTACCTTCATATAATTATGATACATCTCTCTTTCTCTCTTTCTCTCACTCTCATCTCTCTGTGATGCAGTTTCAGGACTCACTGATGTAGCCTATGTGGAAATCTATATTTGCTGTTTTTTTCTGAGTCATACTGTCTCCAACAAATACAGCAGTCGATATGAAAGCTCCCACTGTGGGTGGTGGAGTCCTGGATTAAATATGTGGAACTTGCATTCTTTTGGCATCTGGCTATGCACAAATATTATTAAACACTTCTGAGTCAGACTTTGTTGTCTGTGGGGAAAAAAAGGTCAGAACATAATTGAATTCGCCAATTTATTTAGCCCATTGTTGTGGTTGTGATTCAGCAGGAGTTTGGATCTCTGCAGCAATAGATAGATAGATAGATAGATAGATAGATAGATAGATAGATAGATAGGAGGAAGAGTAGCTGGAGGAGTATCAAATTGAATGCTGACCACAGTGGGCTGTAAAGAGCAGGTCAATAAAAAGAAAGATATAAAGCCCAGGAGTTTATTGATGCCCAATTAAGTGCATCTCCTTAAACTCCAAGCAAACATTGCCCACTTTGAACCTCTGCGGGATGAAACTGAAAGAAATGCCACCATCGTTACCACAGGACCTCCACAGGTAAGGTACCGTAGGAACCACACACAGTTAATGAGCTCCAGAGAGTCAAAAGTTTCACAGCACAAAAGCTTTGATTCTTATATGACTCCAGAGTTACTGTGAGTCTCCTGTCAATGTTAGCTTAATAATTATTCACCTTTCTACTGGGAGCAACCTGAGATAAAGGACTACAGTGATTAAATATTGATGGACTTCATTCCTGCCCCAACAGTGTTTGTCTTTCTCACCTCCTCCCTCCCCAGAATCTGTCTGCAGTGCACCCCCCATCCTTGCTATAAGCCCTTATCCTGCCTGATGGCCAAGATGTCTTTGGCCTCATCTCCCTCATTAAGGCTTCCTGTGTGGACTCTGTGGACACGGAAGAAAACGTAAAAGCTAAAAAGATGAATATTAGAGCAGGGAAAAAAAAAAAATCTAAATTTGTTTCTTTTCTGAGCTTCACGAGGTTTTTTTGAACAAGTCTTTGACAAAAATGCATCTTCTGCCTTGTGCCCTGTTCTGACTCATCCCCACCCCCCACGGAGTCATCATCTGGTGGTTCTGTGTCCATGCCTCCTGTCACATGAGGCCAGGCCAGCCTTCCAAGCCTTGTTCCAAAGCGGATCCTATTTATACCTTGCACGGGGTGAGAGGGCACGGTCATATAATCTCATGTCGATACCTGCTATGATCATTGTCTCCAGATCAAAGTGCTTGGGCACTTATCTGCAGTGACTAGATGTTAAGTAAAGCCACTAGGTGGCGCTGTCGTACGTTGCAGCATAGCTAGGATATGGTCTGAGTTGGACTAATTATATCACCTGCAGCTCAACACGTTTTTTTTTTTTTATTCTATCTTCTGTTTCAATAATACATCATATTTCTTTTTTTAGCTCTTGTTACAACATTTTAAAAGTCCATCTGGAATCTTAACGCAAGATCATTTCAGTTGTTCACACCCTTAAAGTGCAACTAACAGCATTTGGAATGGCTGTCTTCCAAACTGGTGAGCCAATAAGATGTGAGATTGGCGCTGATTTCACAAAAGACCTTTGGGCCTATTACAGCCCTAAAAGAACTGGTGTTACCAATGATATTTAAAAAAAAAAGTCGATTTAAGCCATACGATAAGACATGCCAGCAGAGAGGCACTCTGATGCTGTATAATGTCTGGAGATCACAGACTCCGAGTTTGTCACAACCTGCTTGTCTGACAGATTGTATCTCGTCCCTGTTTGGGCTTGGATGTCAACACGTTCTCAAATTTCAGAAGTTACACTGATGAATATATTATCATAACAAGTGGACGATACAGTTCTTGTAATGGCACCGAGGCTGGTGCTGAGTTGTGATTGGCAGCAGCAGATAGTCAGCATGGCAGTTGCTTCCTGGAGGCTATTATGGATAAATAGCTCTTACAGGCTACAGTACAATGGAGTGGGTGATTGTGAGCTATAGGGAGTCGGGAGCTGGTGGATAAGGTGGGGAAGGCCCGGGAGCCAAGGCTAAATCCATTTAGCTTTTCTTTTGCTTAGAAAGCTCCTGTGTGAGGGCTACTATACTATCCATTATTGTTGGAAAACGCTTCTATTCTTAAACATTTGAATTATATATGTTATTATATCTATTATTAGCAATGACAACATCTTTCAAGGAATCAAGTAAAGATCGGAGGGAAAATAATTAGCAGAATAAAGAATGTTTGAGGAAGAGGTGGAGTGACTTTTGATCTAGCTTTGGGGAGTGAAAGACTAGACAAAAGAACAAACAGGAAAATATATTTTATTTTCATCCATGATGGGTTTTTTTTTGTAAAAAGAAAGCATTAGAGTAAGCCTAAATCAGTAACATCTGCCATCACATGACAATGTACATGTAAGGATTCTCTTTGCAACAAGACTATCTTGAAGATCTTCCCCTGTATACTAATGGAATCTCCGTCAGCTATTTCCACACCCTAATGATATTCTCTATCAGTGTTAACACCTCCTGGTGCCAGCATTTAAGACAGCTCTTCAGTGGGAGGTCGTAGAATAGAAACTATTGCAAATGACAATCTTAAAGCAACGTTGCATCTTTTTTTTCTTTTTTTTTCAAGTTGACATGTATTAACAAGTTAGCATTAGCTACATTGTCTACATCTGAAACAAATAAAACTGTTTGTGTGCCCTTGTCTCGATCAAATGTTGAACTAACCAATTCAGCCCTCGGTTCAAATGCTGAACTCAACTAATCAAGCACTGCTTCAAACTGAGCTTCCCGGAATTAGCCTGTGTGGGAAAACTCGATGCATAAACCAGAGGTGGCCCTTTTGAAAGAAAAGTGGTCTGACCTTATGTCCTTAAATCATTACTTGTGGAAGACTGAGCCTTGTGAGGATTCCCCAATTTAGTCATTAACTTTCACTGTCCAAAAAAAAAAAAAAAAAAAAAATCTAAATCCTTTTATTCACAGAAAATGAAAGCCCTGCTGTTGTAGCATGCCTGCAAGGGGAAAAAAACATTTAGAAATGACAGGAGTTTGCTTTATTAATAAGAGTTTTATAAGAAATATGCTCCATATGGATATCAGACTGAAGGACATGGTGTTAGACATAACCAGTGGGCTGAAACAGCAGTGACAGTTTTCTCCATGAATCACGTCACATAGGTTCCAATTACCCTACACTGATACGCGCTTGTGCATCTAATTAGATACACTTTCATGTCTTCAGCCACAAAGCATCTGGCATCACAGAGAGATGCTCATCTGTTGTTGAGAGCGATCAGGCCACTGGCAGCCTGGCCAAATGTCTCCTGAGCATCCTCACCGCGGCCACTGTTCAGCACTTAATGTTTTGTGGTGGACGTGGAGTGTCAATGCACCCGCTGGCGACAGGGGGGCGGGTCATCTTTCTATCTGTGGCATCGTGACAGCTATTACTAACACACTGTTGCAGCAAGCCCCAATGACTGTGATTCTTCCCTCTCCCTCCGAGCTGAGGTGCGGCTGAGGCGAAGAAGCCATTATTCAAGAAAGAAGCAGTAATCTGGTCATGTCCTGTGTGGACAAATGGCATATCAGTCACCTGAACCATAATCCTGACTGTCTGCCCTGCAGCAGGCGTCAGTTTCCCATTTGTCCGGCAGTTTACATCAGATGACATCCGCAGATTTCTGGTGCTGCTATTGTTTAGATAATCTCTTCATCCAAAACACCTACAGCTTGATTCCGTTACTACAATTTCCAACCACCTTAGCGCGTGCACACTTGATAGCTTTGTTAACATAATTCACACCAGCAGACAAAGGAAAGCCTTTATTTTTGGGAGTAAAACCACAATTGCTAGTCTGCTCAATAATTCCTCTTTCCGGCACTGTGCACTTCAGAGTAAAAGTACATCCTCCTTCAGATGCCACTGGATTTCCTCGGGTTTCACAGGGTTGGTCGCCTTTACTTAACAGTTATGAATGCTGCAGCTCTCGTGCATGCAGTAATGCATGTTTCAGTCCATCAGTTCTCTGACCTTTTGCAAAACTCAGGATGCAATTCCTGACCCGCTTAGCTAGAGTACATCCCACCACTGGGAAGTCATGGAAAATCAAATCCAGTACAGTATTATGCTGATGACACATGGATTTCAAGTTCATTGAAGAGCATCATTTGATTCTTCCTCTCAGATACAAAATACTGAATCCTGTTCATTTTCACCGTCTCGAGCTGCTTGAGAATCAATTAAATCTTTGGCTCACAGGAAAGGTCAGCCCCATTTCACAGCAACAGAATCGTCTTTGCATACAGAACCAAAGCCCGCAAAACCAGCTGTGATAGTTGAGGCCAGACCCAGTTTTAATGATAGAAACCATTTAAGGGATCTAGTGTGTTCACAGAATTCTGGAAGACTTTTCTCTCTTGTTTTGTTATCAGCACGAGCATCTGTTCCTGCTTCTCTGCTGGGATGTTGCAGTTCAAACTAATATCCATCTTTGTGTTTGTTCAGTTCTCAGTTGTTCAATTTTTGTCCCCTAATGTCTTTAAAATCATTTTTCGTTTTTTACAAAAGCCCATTGCACAATGCTCGGAGTGTTTATAACCATCATGCCTTTTTTTTTTGGCTTGTTTTTGTACTTTATAAATTCTTTCAGCTACATCTTGCCTGATAACTGACCTACGGATGGTTGCTACTGATCAAAAAAAGGAGTAAATCTGTGTTGATTAGACGTGTCTAGACTTTCATGAACAGTCTTTACATCTTTGAAAATGCTGCATCTGGACTTAAATCTGTCATTAAATTTGCTTTAATGTGCTCTGATTTGACTCGGTCTACCCTGCACCACTACTTCATCACAGCAGCACCATCACACATGGTGATGGTGCTGCTTCAGGCCATGAGCTATGGGAGGCTGGACCTCACAGTCTCCCGACTGAGACGGTTGCTGGAGGAGTAAAAAACAAATTGGAAAAAAAAAAACCAGTAGGACTTGAAAGCCTTTATGCTCCTTCATTAGGAAATCGTCATCTTCTCTTAATTCCTCGCATTTGTTGTTAGTATGGTGATTCATCCTGGGAAATAACTCATGATGACTATGGAGGGATTAAGTTCAAAAGAAGCAAATTACTCCAGCTTCACTCAAAATCCCTCATTATTTACTTCTAATTAGCATGTAAGCGTTTCATGCTTTCAGCCATTCTTGAGCTGTTGTGTCATCCATTTAGACCAATAATCTGGGCAGTAATGTTCCATTCCCCTTCTACCTTCTCTATAATTTAGTTTAGGAGCCTTGTTGAAGGAGTAACTAAATATCTACAGATGGGATGTGGTTACAGAGGAAGATAATGCAATAAGAAGTTGAAGAAAGATAAAGCTGTTCAGTCTCTTGCAGTCTTCAGTGAGAAAATTATCTAATTCCAAAATGCTGCAGTGAGGAGTGAATTCTCTGCCTTCCCTGTCCTTGAAAGACACTCAGCTGTAGCATCTTTATCAAACTCTCGTGTTCCCTCACCCAAACTCGTCTGCAGACGAAATGAGAAACGATCCAGCAGAAGTTGTAAAAACACAGAGGGAGAAGTTAGGGATTTCTTTTTCTGAGAGGGTTCGGTGGCAGAAACTCTCCTTCTTCTCTCCTCTCCTACGTGAAAACTACGCTCTTAGAATTTCAAAATCCATCTGACTGACGGTTCCCACAGATACTCACAAGTGAGCGTAATGGCAGCGTGGTGATGGGGCTTTTTTGGTGTAGCGCAGTGAGTCCGTGCATTTTGCTGCGACGTTTTCTTCACTGCACGTCAAAATTGAAAATAAGTTGGGGCAAGTTGTTGTGAGGCTGTTTCCACGATAAATGAAACTTGGGAGGACTTAAATTTCTTTCACTCAATCCATACATCCCAGGGGCGCCAGAGACGTCCCATTTTAAAGCTACTCCGCAAAACCCGAATCAGTAAAATGTTTACTCTCCATCGATTGTGTCCTTGAGGTCACCGTGCTTGTAATATGAACGCATTTCCTCTCTCTGAGGATGCAGACATTTGTTGGTAGGCACAATAAAAAATGTAGACCCTGGGTTTTGTTTGTTTGTTTGTTTGTTTTGCAAGTTTGGCTCCAATGCTGATGTTCTTTAAATGCACTACAAGGGATATTTAAGTATAAAACAGTCTCAACTTAATATCACTGCCTTCATTGTTTACATAAGCCAGAAACTTGATATCTATCAGAGATATCTATTTATGTACCACAATCAGCCACAACGTTCTTCTTCACTTTGTCAGTTCCGCAACATGCTTCTGTTTCTCTAATATTGATTAGTTTCTGTGTAGGGTCTCAAGCATTAGAACAGTTTTAGACAAATTCTGAGCTTTCATTCTTTCTGTCTTCCTCACCAGCATAACTAATCTAATATCTTTCACTTACATACATAATTGTTTTGTCCCCTCCTGTGAGAGTCCCACATTTCAGTATCCCTGCATTATTCTCCCCATGCTAGGTTGTCTTGGGTTAGTTTCTTTCAACTCTGATTTTCTTATTAGCATTTTACATCTCTATGCTGATTAAATAAACAATGTTTTTCCACCACAAGATGCAACAAACCAGTGTAATTTATTTCTGTATTTTTAAAATACCACTCCTTTTTAACGTATTTGCAAAGAAGTGCAGCATTTCAATTTATCTTAGAATAGAATAGAATAGAATAGAATAGAATAGAATAGAAATTCTTTATTTATCCCAGGCATGGGAAATTCAGTAGCTACAGCAGCTATCGTCAACATAGCTGCATTTGCAGCAATATACTTTAATATTTACAGCAAGACAATAAAATGTACTGCAAGTCTAGCTAAATGTACAAGACTGAGCAGAATGTGCAAAATGAAAAATGTGCAACTCGAAAGTACAAAAGCAAATATGCAACAACATTAAAAATGTGCAACTAGGCATATAATAATGTTTAGCATGGGAGATAAACATCCCAGATAGTCTAATCCACCCCCATGACTCCTCGTTCATACGAGTTCTACATTCAGAGGTGGTTCTTTAAAAGAGAATATTAAAGAAGATTCAACAAAGTGTCAACTGATGTGGCTTAAACACCCCTGGGAAGCTGAAAAGTTTGCGGGTTGGCTTGTCAGGAAGTGATCAGAGCTTTTAAATGGCCCTAAATGGCTTTAAATGGCTTTGGCTGACCTTGAGAGGGACAGAAAAAAATTCAATAGAAAATTCAAAAGGTATAATAATGTGGGAGCACTGGGGTAAAATATGCCTGAGCTGAGCTCCGACTGTCAGCCATGTCAGGGTTTGGACTGCGCAGATGTATTTAACCAAAAGAAATGTGTTTTGCATTAGAGAACCGATTTACAGGTTCACTAATGCAAAACACAATTTACAGGCAAAAGGTCTAGGAAAATTAAATTAACACTAATATTTTATAAAGCGGGACAGAATCAGAGGTAGATCTTTGGAAAAGGTGACAGTAAGATGCAAACTGCAAACAGAAAACCGCAATTTAATTTCACAGTCCCAGATTTCACAACAAAACCAGCTTTATGTGGCCAATAAAAAGCATGTGGACAGCCAGTGGACACAGAAAACGTTATTGTTACAGCCGAGAACCCAGGTAGCTACACAGGAATTGTTTAGAGAACCACCAACTACTGCTAATGGACTGCAAAGCGAATTGAATTATCGAACGAAGAGGCCTTTCAGTGGAAAAGAGCGGTTAAATAGTTTTCATACAAAACACACGCACACACGCACACAAACACACATTTGTCAGTGCTCTTATCAGAGATTATTGAGAAGTTTGGCAAATTCAGGGTTTTTAAACTGTACAGAACTTTTACTAAGAAATGAAACAGACTTCCAGTAATGACCATTTCGACTTTATTTTAAAGCTACCTTCATCAGACCTCTGTGAAGTCCTCACGAGGAATGATAGATTTCCTTTAGACCTCTGGAAGACTGTGGACAAATTGGTCGTGTCCAGCTGTACGTCTAAATCAATAAGCTAAGTCTCCTTTAAGCACTGTGCTTTGCATTTAACACCATGTTTTTAAAACGTTGGCGTCAAAAACGAGCTCCTTCGAGGAACAATACTTGGTGTTAAAGCCAAAACGTGACGATTGTAACACTAACCTTCGCATCGTTATACACGTAAGGCTGTAATGATCGTTACCCAACGATCCCCTGGAGAGTTTCTTTTAAAATGGAAATCATTTGGGACAATTTTTGCTTGGCGGGGCATGAGGAAATCCCTCATCCAATCCGTCCCCTCCCCACTGGAAGCCGTCGTGTCCTCTCAGTGTCCTCCCTCATCTTTATGCCGAAGCTCCTTTAACTGCACTCTGAAGGATTGCCTCTGCCCTGTCTCTCTATGCCCTCTGTAGCTCCTGTAATGGACCAGTTAGGGTGTGTGTGTGTATGGATGTGTGTGTGTGTGTGTGTGTGTGTGTGTGTGTGTATGAGTATGTGTGTGTGTGTGTGTGTGTGTGTGCTCGCGAATGCGCATGCGCATGTATGTGTAGGTGTGTGTGTGGAGCGGGATACATTTGTCATCTTGCACTACTGACCTGCACTGCAGCCTTTGCTCCTGTGATTCTTCACATAGATAGATAGATAGATAGATAGATAGATAGATAGATAGATAGATAAGGGCTGCACACCCTTTCATTTATATTGTGGTTTTCCCAAATCGTTTGTGTTGTGAGTTAGATTCTGCGTCAGCTCTCCACAGGCGAGTGGAGTGGGGGGCTATGAATTGCCTGAAGGTATGCATGACTGTCTGCACTGTATGTGTCTCAAAGTCTGAAATTACTTCCCAGCCTGGTGCATGCTGGAACAGTAGACCCAAAGAGGGAAACAGTGGGTGGAAGGAACGCTTGCATTTTGCTCACACTGGTTTTTTTTTTTCCCCCATTGTTGCTGCATTGCTGCTGCCTCTGTATTCTGCTTACATTTGATTTTTTTTCTCTGTTTTCTGCAAATGAGAACAGCATCTAAACACAAACAGGCAGATTCATCAATACTCTCTGAGCTGATGTCTCTTCTCTCTACATTCGTCCTGGACTGTGAGGTAATAATCCCACGTGACAAGGGCAGACCCTGTGCTGATCGTGCCCTTGGTCTGCATTCTACCTTGAAATTTGTACACCAATTATCTGAATTAAAAAGTATAATCAATACAGTCTCCTTATGCGGTCTTATTTTGTCTTTCCAATATTTTGCCCTTCTGAAAATATCCTGCCAGTGACAATAATATGGGTTTTAAAATGCGTTGTTTATCTAATCCTCCATTTTACCACGGAGCAGGGGCACGAGGCAGGGATTGATTTGGTCTCCGACAAAGGATGTTGTTGCTTTTTTGTCAGTAATTTGACTCCTGTATGCCTTATAGAAATGTATTTAAATTTTCTCTGCCTCCTGAAAACTGTCAGTAGAAAGTCTTGACCTGCCGTGGACGTGACCAGACTCTGGTTTTCTATTTGCTTTTTAAGTGATTTTGACACTGGCACTGCTTTTTGCTGCCTTAGAAACTGGATTTTCTCTGGCGTTAAAGCGAGTGGGGTGGTTATTCATTTAGACCACGTAAAGTGGTGAATGCAGGGTGAGATCATGTCTGACTGTCTCCAACCACTTTTTTATTTTAGTAGTGAGGAGCACAAACACACACACATATGCACACACACACAAACACAAGGCAGAGGATTGTTTCACTATATTATAACTTACTTTGGCCACAAATATACATCTGACTTTACTGGAATTAATTAATGAAGCAATCTTTGTAGTTGAAAAATAAATACATTTTCCAGGCTTTTTTGAACATGACTTGGATTAATTAGTGATTAGCTGAAAAGCCTATGAAGCAAACAAAAATGCCTGTTTTTTATCGACTTATTAAGGTCAGTTTTATACTTTTAATGCATGCAGGCATTGTGTGCGCGTGTGTGTGTCGTGAGAAACTTTTAAAGCTAAGCTCTTGGGTGCAAATTTACTTCTGCATAAGCAGTTTCCAGGAGTGTCCTCGGTGCGCATGACTCAAGGTAACGCGGTTGTAATGTAAATCTCTCTATTATCTCAGAACTACCTCACCGAGACGCACACTTGTAGGATGCCTCCCCGCTTCCCAGCCAAATGCACAACCTTCTTTTCCAGCTTATTTACCTCCTCTCTGCCGACGCGCTCAGCGGAGCCTGATCACTGATCGCAATACAACGCCGTTCAGTGTCCACATAAAAATAATAATGAACCGCGGCTCATCTCTTCTTCAGTCAAAGCAAATCTGAAGATGATTTTTTTCCGCTTCATTTTCCCTACGCATGTACTTAACTTGCAGAATTACGTGGACTGGAAACAGTTTGGTGCAGGAGGACCCGGAGGATACTACCACTGCTTGCATCTGCACAAAGGAGCGTTCCGCGCTGGATTTAAGCTGCAGTCCACTACACGCCAGCTGCATTGGCACAACTGTGAGAGAGGAAATGTATCATGAACCGGTGCGCTCTCACCTTTTCTCATGAAGTCTCCCAGGAACTACACACTCTCCACAAGTGGGGCGTTTTTTCCCCACACGTAGCACTTCAAAAAACTGCCATGGGACAGCATGGCGGGTAAACTGGAGGCAGCTGAAGTGCAGTGAGAGAGCAGGACGGGGGACTTCCAGGGGGCATTTGCAGAGGAGTGACTGCCGTCTCCGATGTGGAGCGTGTCGCTGTCCAATGCGCGAGTGGTGCTGAAATTTGGACGATGCCTGCCCAGCGTTTGCAGGGCTGCCGCTCCCTGCACCTCAACGAGGACAACGGCCGTTTCGTGCTGCTCGCCCTCCTCATAGTAGTGTACCTGCTGTGCGGCGCTGCGGTCTTCTCGGCCATAGAGAGGCCCTCGGAGCTGCGGGCACACGGCCGCTGGAACGGGACGCTTCTCAACTTCAGCGAGACCTTTAACATCAGCCTGCAGGAGCTCAACTCCTTTTTGCGGGAGTACGAGGCTGCCATCGCCGCCGGGATCCGGGCTGACGCCCTGAGGCCACGATGGGATTTTACAGGGGCTTTTTATTTTGTAGGAACTGTGGTTTCGACTATAGGTGGGTGACTCGCATGACCTTTGCACACATGGTGTTTTAAAAGCATGGATCCATACAAGCAAAAGCTTTCCAATATTACATCTTTAGGCATTAGTAAGAGGACTCTCTGTGGCTTTTACATCAGTCATATTGTGTTATGTTTCACAACCTGAGTGTAAAAGCAGCTGGAGCTGTGATCTTCCATCTTTCCACCATTGATATGATTCATGTCCTTAAAATCAAGTTTTTATTATTATTATTATTATTATTATTATTATTATTATTATTGTTGTTGTTATTATTTTCCTGTGAGGGACTTTGACGGTTGTGCGGTGGTGGAGTGGCATCTGTGTCACCAGTCCGGAGCACTGCCTTCATTCCCAGTTAT
Source organism: Pao palembangensis (assembly GCA_015343265.1). NCBI lineage: Eukaryota > Metazoa > Chordata > Actinopteri > Tetraodontiformes > Tetraodontidae > Pao > Pao palembangensis. The sequence continues at coordinate 9,233,457 of CM027083.1, read as the reverse complement.
AGGACAGCACCCATGGGTGCATTCTCTCTGTTTTAGGCACATTTCAAATCAGACCAAAATGAATGTCAATGAGAAGCCCCGCGCGCGCCCCCCTCATTTTAACATTTGCTTGTGCAATAGGTCAGAAAAGAGCAAGTATCCCTCACAGGCCACCCTGAGGGCTCGGCGAGGTGCTGCACTGCATGCCTGATGGCTTCAGTAACCGCTGCCCCTCCCTCAAAGGCGGTTAGGTATGAGCGAGCAAGCGAGCAGGGGTGCAAACAAACAAACTCTGGGTAATCATCTGAGCTGACAGGAGCTGTCTTCCTCTGACCTTGCCCTCAAGACAGAGACTCACAATGTGATCATTGTAATTGAAAAAGGTGGGGGATGGAAGGAAAACTGATGCCTGGGAAGTGGCAGAATTGCATCCGTGCGAGTGGCAGAGCTGTCAAAAATGTATTTACTGTAGAGCTGTCCGGAGAGCATCCCCAGTGCACCTCTGAGCTCTCCTAGCCACAGCAGCAGTGTCTGCCTATCAAAGTCCTTTGTGCTCTGCTTGTCACGAAGCTTTAGAGCCAAATCACAGAAACTGACTCAGCTGCTGGGAGAGAGAGAAAAGAAAACACGCCCGACGTCTGTCTGCAGTGTTTCTCTTTTTCCTTATGCTTGCTGTTTTGAGTTTCATCTCTCTTTGATCTCTTCTCCACCACCTCTCTGGATCACGTGCTACTTTCTCGGCATCTTTGGGAGCCAGTGATGTGAAAGCGGCGGTATGTGCCTCCCCAAACAACTCATTATCGACCGGCATCCCCCTGCACTCTGCAGAAGCCTCTCTCAAACACCTTCAACTCTGCTTCGGTTGGTGGCTTGAAATCAGCAGTGACCCCCTTCATGTGTGCCCCTCAGAACCCGTTTGAAATCTGGCTGCTTGGGTGAACAAACACAGGGCATTTCAGCCAATCAGAACACTTTATGTGTTTTTACCGAATATTTACACTCAAAGGGTTTGACTCAGCTACACCATTGTAGCTTTGAAAGTACCATTGCTGCAAAGGTTGACAGAAAAGTCCATCTCTGACCCGCAGTAACCAGGTTGTCATGGAAATTTTTCGACTGTTGAGAAAATGAGGCAAAGAATGAGCCTGTACTCAGATATTCCTTTGGCTCCCGGCAGTGTCAGGAAAATGTCATCTTGATGTTTGGACATTTATTGCAAATACCTGTGATCCCCAGAGGATGAACCCTTGTATCTGTGCTGATCCCTGACTTTTCTTCTAGCAGCAGTTGAACAGTGGTAAGCGTCAGTCAAATTTTCAGACAATGACATGTGGGACGATATACTTTGATTGGCATTTAATGTGTAACATGAAATTTCATGGGTGACAAACGAGCTCAGCCGCACAATAAAAAAAAAAATGTGCTCACAAATCCCAGTGGTGATGGATACAGAGCGGCCAGTCTGCAGCAGAATTTCAAGCGTGATGGTGCCACAGTGTGCAAAATATTATTTTAGGTGTGTTTATGTCTGACCATGGAGGGAGGAGTGATGGAGGATTGGGCTCAGGAGAAAAAGCTGTTCCCCCGTCTGTTTGTGCTACAGCTTTTCCCAGATGGCAAAGTCACATATTGACCTTTGTGTTGTGACACATTTTAACTTTATTAGCACGTGCGTACCAGACCATTACTCATCAGCAAAGTAATCAACCTGATGGATAAACATAAGGACAGATGAGAATGGAAAACAAAAAGTTAATGCAGGTTATGGCCAATTTCAGTTCCATTTATTAATGACAATCTAAGGTCTAAAATAGCTGCTAGCTTATCTACAGCTAAAAAAAAAAGTTGAGGCATCTCATGATATAATAATGGAACATTTATGTGTGTCAAATGGGAAAATGGTGCTGTTGAACTAGGCATTTGGGATAAAACCAGTGTTTTTTTTATTTCCTGCTGCAGGACCACAGCACACAACCCTGGGAATTTCTGTTTTAAATGATAAACACAATGACGTCCAACCAAACTCCAACCAGCAATTGCACTAATGTAACTAATGTTCCTCGGGGTCCTGGAACAAGTGAACATTAGTAGGAGGAAGTGTTGATTCTGAGAGAGGTATTTGACTTGGGACACGGTATATCTTGTAAAAGCATCTGATCGAAGGGCATTTCTCAGCATCTTCCTCTCGTTTGTGTTGTGTTTTTGGGTGTCTGCTCAAGGAGGAGGGCTCAAGTTTTATGGATTTCTATTTATACCCATCAGTGGTCATTGACAGCGGATGGCTGCCAGTTAGCACAGCTGTCTGTAGCTGTGTGGATCTGTACTTGTATCTGAGTGGCACTTCAGAGGGCTGCCTGACATGTGACTTCAGGCTTGTTGAGATGGAGTGAGGACAATCAGTTTTCCACAAAGTATTCTGCTGCGGGATGATGTTCTGGGCTAATTATTTCAGAGGTCAGATGTCGTTCTGTTCCGTCTCCACCCCTGGCAGCCATTGGAGCTTCCATCACACTCATATCCTCCCACCTGCGGAAAAGACATAAAGGAAGATGGAGCAACTACTGCAAAAAGTGAAAAATTATGCAGTTACTTGAATCCTGAGTTAACATGCAGGAAATCAGGACAACAGTCAGAGGCAGGCGGAGTGAAAAGGAAAGCTCACACTCTGCTTAGCACTGATTGTAGAGAACTGGGCTGTGTTTAACTGATAGGGTGTTAATCCCTCAGGAAACACTAGGATAATGTAGTCTTTTATGCCTCACAAACCAGTGCTTCCATGTTAAAATTCTGTGAATTAATTAAGTGATCTTCATTAGGTTAATAACTTAAACTCTATATAGATTGCAGTGTTGATATCTGAAATAAGAAGTCAGATCATTGCTAATATGACAGCTCATGTCTCATAATTAGCACACTCTAACAGTACTGGGAGTAAAATGTTGCCCAGTGGACACAATAGGAATTAAAGAGAAACCATTAGTTGTTTAAAATCATTACAGAGAACTGATCAAATTAAATGTTGGTTACAAATGGGGGGGAACCAGTGTGGGTAAAAACTGAACAAGTGGGTTCGGTTTTTCTTTGCCCCACATATCAGTCTGACCTTCCAGACACTCCAGTGAATTTCATCCAATTAAAAATCTGTTTCTGCCAGACTGGGACTGTAAGCGCTTGTTGATGGAGGCAGACGAACAAGGGCAGCTAAAGTGATTTAAATGTTAGCTGCGAGTACAACAGTAACTCGTGCAGGGACGGCTGGAGCGAGCAGATACTGTAGATGAGGGCCGGTTCTGAGTGTCATGTGACCTCAGCTGCTCAACTCTGAACAGATTCATTTTCAGAGGTCTTCTTTTTAACACGAAACACCTTCTCAAATTATGTTAAAATGCTGAGAGACACGAATAGGCGTTTTGAGTCGAACTATTCCACACTTGACTGACCAGAGCGCGTGACTTTGGGGTGAAACGGCAAACCAAATGTATTCTCTTTACTTGCTTCATCCTAGTAGCTGTTTGAAGCTGAAATAATAGCATATCTTCATCTTAACAGAGCTTGCACTTGGCATTTAAGGTGTTTTAAATATCATAAGATGGCCTGTGTGAATGGCTGTGCTAATGGTTCTTACGTTGTAAAATTTGAGGCCCTGATCTTCAGTGCAGTCGTGACTGTCGAGGTTGATGTCAAACATCGATCACAAATGTAACTTTGCCTTCTTTTTCATGGCGGCAGCAGCTGTTTGGCATCATTTGCTCGTCATTTTGTACCCTGGAATAAGTACCTGGAATAAGTACCTGGAATAAGTAATTTTGTACCCTACATAAGTGAATGTCTCCAACCATTCACTTATGTTACAAAATAGATACCGCTCGTATTGCACAACCATTGGGTTGGTTACATAATAAGATGAAGATCACTTTAAAGTTGTTTTTACAGAACCATTTGAAGCAGGTCAGTGTGGCCATGCGTCCTGCTCTCTGCTGTTGGGAAATCGCAGACTCTCAGTGTAAATGTCACTGTTAAAAATTGATACGCACAAAAGCCTTCGGCAACATAAAAGACTGGGGAGTTCTCAGATCATGAGCAGTTCAAAAACACAGAGGAGCAGTTCAAAAACACTGCGGGTAGAGGTCTGCAACCATTTTTAAAATTTTAATGATTAAATAAGACATTTAATGATTAAATAAGACATTGCATAACATGAGAGCATACACCCCCTACTGGCAGAAATTATAATTACACATTTCGACCAACTTTTTATTTTAGTCTTTATCTTTTTGCTTAATTCTTACATTTGCAGCTACTGCACACTTAACAGAGGCTGTGATAATTCACGATCTTCAGATTTGTTGTTGACATTTCCGTTAATGTGCAGCTCTGGACTTGAACCTGTTCAAATAAACAATAAACTGTGTAATTTCATAATCAATCAAAGGTTACAGTTACAGGATAATAAGTCATTACAATCAATAAACCCAGCGCGAATGAGTGTGTGTGTGTGTGTGTGTATGTGTGTGTGTGTATGTGTGTGTAGGGGCCACACACTTTAAGAACAACGAGCAGAAATAAACCCTCATCTTGGCTAACTGCAGCTCCTCCATCTCGTGCATGTCATAAATCCCCTCTGCCATGCTCGGCCATTTGCTCACCAACGCAAACTTAAATCAGCACGGCATTACAATACCAAGTTCATTTCGGAGGACGCAGCAGATTTACCGCCCCCCACCCCATCCTCACACTGATTAGCATTTCACTGATTCTGCTCTTTGAGCTGGCAAATCAGAGGAAGAACGCCACGTGCTCTTTGCACTCTGCAGTCCTCCGACCTGCTTCCCTTTAGGGCTCATTTTAGATTCTAATCTACTGTTAATATTTGGATCGCCATCAATTTTTCTGACAGTCGAAGGCTGACTTGCCGGCTCAATTTAAACTTTGCACCATGTGCAGAAAAGTTCTCCTGCAGGAAACCTTGAGATGTGGAAGACCTTTGGGAAACCCGCCATAGTTTTCGAGAGCTGTGACAAATTCAATCACGCATTAAATGACATTTATGTGCATCCTGGGGTCACAGCGCATCAGTTTACAATCCTGGCAGCCGGTTGTTTAGTGGCAAGATTTGGCAGCTATCCATCGGCAAAGAGGGATGGGGCCAGGAGGATGTGTGGCACTGGTGTGACTTTCATCTATTCAAATCTGAACACAAACTTCCTCTTTCCTGACCAATCAGCATCCTTTCCTTTCCTTCGAGCCCGGCTCGACGCAGCTGCTGCAAGAGGTTCTGCTCCAAACTGGGACGCCCACAACTCCCAAGCATGACCTTGTCACCGTAAGACACTTGATCATCATAATTAGATCAGAAGATTACAGAACTGATAGAGCGCTATGTCATGGCTGCAGGGTGAGATCGCTGCCTGCTTCCTCTACATATTCCACACCTGCTTCAACGCTAATGAAAGAGAAATAAAAAATAAATAAATAAATAAAAAAACGTGATGTGTCCAGGTTGCAGGAAGCAAATTGATTCTTGGTAAATCCACACTGACCTCGCTTTGACACTTTCCCTCTGTATCCGTATCATAAATTAAATCCTCGGCAGTCTTTTGTACTTCAAGAGAAACACGAGGATCACACATCCCAATGCGCTGAAACATGTGTATTTTCTGCCGAACTCACTCAAATTGCTCTGCCGCCTCGGGGCCTGGAGCCTCAGGCAGAGTCGAGCTCATCGCAGGCACATTCAATTAATATGAAGTAAAACACCATTAAATTTCTAGCAAAAGAGCATGGCCCTCCCAGTTCTCCCGGGTGGTGTGATCCGTGTATGATCCTCCATTGTTACTGTCAGTAACATATCAGCCCTTGACAGGATTCAGATTTCTGCAGAGGCCCAAATTTCAGGGACTTGTGATTTCACATTAGTAAAGCTGTAATGACAAACTATTAATGTCAATTGAGGTTGAAGGATCCATTTCTTGCCGGTATCTAATGCGACCGTCATCATGTGATGTTGAAGAATCGCTTAAAGAGCTCTGATACACACCTAATGTAGCGCCGTGACATCATGCGAGCACTCTGCGTGAGCTATTACCCTAAGGAGGGGGAGGCGTATCTCTCTGATGAGACTGCGCTTCACAAGCGTCACCTGGCCAGGTGTGTTTATTCTGGAGAATAATACAAGAGGGCACTCGGTGGCCTGCTTTTATCCAAACATTGGCTGTGTACACACTACAAGACAATAGGATGCAGGAGGACCCAACGTAGGCTTTGGATCCTTTGGATCATCCAGGAGAAGCTGTGGGAGCAGAACTACTCTTGTCTCTCAAGAAAATGACGAATCCTGGCAGAAGAAAAGTGTGTTAGTCCTGAGTTTCACCTCTTTTATATCAGCCTATACAAAAGCTGCATAACAGAGGACTCCATTCATGTGACATTTTTGGGTTTTTGCTCAGTACAGAGAGGAGAAAGAAGAATTGATGGGCGTGGAAATGCTGGCGTAGCTCTGCAGAAAAAGTAGCTTTTCTTCCTTTTTTTTTTACAGGAAATCAATAGAGGCGGCAGCGGAGTAATCAATCATCGCAGCCCTCCTTTGTAGGTGAAGAGATACAACTTGAAACAGCAGATTACGTTTACTGCAGAAATGAACAAAGAAAACATAAAAAAAAAAAAAAACCCGAGATGTTTAAAGTACGACTGGGATTCAGTGAAGGATCGCACTCGCATAATTTAGTAAATCCATGTTTTAATATAGGCTCAATATTTTCTAATTAGTGCACAGTCATGTGTAACACAAAACAGCCATTATCAGTGTTTTGACATGCACAACAATTTCCAGTAATGTCTTGCCTATAGCCTGTGTGACGCAGCTTAATGCGAATTGGATTGCTTTGAGTTTTTATTCGCATTATTAGGCTCTCTTAAATTATTCTTGCAACTGCAAATGAAATTTGTAACATGAAAAAAAAAAGCGCTAAGGTGCGAACGTTACTATTTTTATGCAGACTGCTGACAAATCCTGACAACTCCTCAGCAGATGGTGTGATGATGATATTGTATCTGCAATCTGGCTGCGTCGCCGCTTCCTTGGCTCTCCGTCCTCTCCACAGACCCCCGCCACGACTAATTATTTCCTGCTCGACACGGAAACGCAGTCATCAGAGGGACGTGGCATTTTCTGCTACTGTTCCTATCAGGCCAATTTAAGACCGTCCCACCAGTTGGGACACGGTTTGAGTTGAAGCTTGTTTTAAAGTCCTTTAATTGGGGACATTGGGAGTTTACAGGAGGCCTTGATTTGATTTTGGGCTTGCAAAACAGCCACACGATGAACCTTCTGGGTCCATTTTCTGGCCTTGTCGGTGATGCGCGTGTGGATGGGTGTTGTCCTTCATCACACAATTTGACCTTCATATCAGTGGTGCTTAGAGAGACGGGTGAACACGGGGCAGAACCTTCAGTCACACATGCAGACATGAGTGCTTTTAGTAACCTTTAATCAGCCTTTAAGTGCTTTGGCCCGCTCCAAATGGTCTAAATGTGGAGTTCTTCTTTAGCCATTAGAGTCAATATATTTACAAGAGAGAGAAATGCTGTTTGGCCTCAAGTACAATAAATCTATTGGTCTCTTTCTTAAGGATGTTTTATTAATCTCAAAGAATACCTACTGGCAGTGGTTTCAACTCTTAAAGTGTCTTTTATATATATATATATATATATATATATATATATATATATATATATATATATACAGTGGGTTGAAAGAGACATATTTTAGGAGGTATTGCTTTGTCGTGTCCTGCAGTGGATGTGGAAATGCATTAACCTGAGCAGGAACAATCAGTGGAACAGGTATTGACATGATGATGATGAGAATTGAATTCATCGAGCACAACAGCAGAAGATAAATCTGCAGAACAGCATCGGCCAAGGACGGATCTGTAGATAAATCAGTGTGGGGGACTGCTCTGTTTGTTTAGCAGTTTTGTTATCAACGGCAGCAAATAAAAGTGATTATTGCTGCCTTGGTTTTCATAAAAGCATCTGTGAAACTTTTTGGAAAACAAACTCCTCCCTCCCAGTATAGCAGCATGATTTCAATCCAGCCAAGATCATTTATTTGATTTCGGTTTTATTGTTGGCTTTAGAAGTTTTTGTGCTGCAAACTAAGATAAGGACATATATTTTCAGAATCATAGATATTTTCCACTCATGTAGCCTGTGTATTTATTTTTTAATTCTTGTGTAAAAACTACAAATTACCATCTAGTGGTCTAACAACAGTCCTGTTTGGTTTAGACCCTGGTTTTACAGCGTGGCCTAATGACCCGTCTCTGCTCACCACTTAATTGCAACGAGTGCTGCTCACTCGCTTACTCGCTCTAAATTGTGTTTGTGGTCTCTTGCATCTGTCTGCCCTGATGCAGTGATGAAATCTGACCTGAACAGCCACTCTTACAATCTGTTTTCATCCATTCCAGCTCCCTACAGTGCGATCACCGTCACAGCGTCCCCGTTCTCTCGTCACCAACAGCGTCAGTTGGTAATTAATGGATACTAATGATACAATTTCCATCGGGTTCTGCTTGAATCTCTGCTGAGTGATACCAGGCGTCGTTAGTCGTTGGAGCACAAGATCATTTTGTGCGTGAGCTGAGTGTACTTTATTTAATGTGAATGAATAAATGTTCTCCCAGGGCTCTGCTTTAATTGGATTGACACACATAGGCCTTCCTGCCTTATCAACTTGTGGGGAATGGCTCGGCTCGTCTTGATGCGGACACGGTGTTGATGCATCGTGATCTCAGACTGTTGTACCGATTCTACTTGTGGCAATTAAGAGCTCTAAAGTTGATTCGACAAAGTGAAGCTGTATGCATTTTGCTCATTTCAATTTCAGCTTCTTGGTGCTGTGCTTTCTGGTATTGCTCAGTTTGGCTCTAATGCATCTTGGCACAGCGGTCCGCAGTAATGGCTCTGAAATACTACACTGAATCGATGACTGGTGCCTTTTCCTCTCTTAGGTAATTTACTTGGTAATGAGAGACGGTGCAGAAGAGCGTCTCTGCGCGAGCCGAGGAGATGTAATCTGTTTTCCCTGTTATTCAGCTGGGTTAAAAGGAATTGGGCTACTAATTAATTATCTATGAAGCCCTGAAATAGGATTTCACTGAAGGGCTTAATTTGGGTAATCATGTGTCCATCGCTGGTCCGTCACCCGACAGTGCTTCACTGTCTGTTAGTGAACTTTGTCACTATCTGTGACAGACAGAGATAATTCTGTGTCTAGTTTCACATTTAAATCCAACACCGGCCTACAGTATCTGTGTATGTGTGTGTGTAAGAACAGTTACATATGCTCGCTCTCTCTTGGCTCCATAAAACAATCTGTATCAATCAGGGTTGATCTAAATGACCTGGCATGTCAACAGCGAAGCCGCAGGAGAGTGGTTTCCACCGAGAGATAAGGTAAAAAAAAAAAGCCATTTTGGGGCTCATCAAGGAAATATTGTCTAGATATTGATGCCATTTATTACCTGACAGGGACGGTTATAGACGGGCTGGCTAAAAGAAGGAGGACAGCACTGTTCTAATGCTCAGAGAAGCCTCAAATGGAGGATGGACATGATGGAAAAATCAATTAACCTTGGCCTGGAAGTGAACCAGTTGATCTTTCAGCACGATTTTATTTGTTGACAAATATACCATCTGTCTTTCTGTGGATAAGGGGCATCAGATTAGGTATCTTCGAGGTGTGTGTGTGTGTGTGTGTGTGTGTGTGTGAGAGAGTCATGTTCTCATTGGCCCTGGGGAGAAATATATGAGATGCTGCATGTTTGCACGCAAATATTCATAAAACAAGCACATAAAAGAGCAGAAGATGCACCCACAAAAGGATAAACATGAGCTGTGTTTGCATTTGTGGGCGTGTCTGACCTGCAGGATGCAGCCGCCCATAAACCAGGAGAGACCTGAAGATCAGCAGGATGTTAAATGAAATCTCACTTTTGTTAATACTTTGTTTTTATTGTGTAACAGAGCTTATTTATTTGTATGTAACAGAGCTTATATCCGAGAAAGGAAAAATACCCAACCCTTTTTCATTTTTAATTAAAAATGGGCTTGCTTCTTCTTGGTTCTCCTTCTTCCTCTATAAGGAAGAAGGAGAAGGCTATCACTAGAGTGAATGTGATGAACATTACATCCGCCATCAGCAAGACTACAAATCTTCCCTGAGACACTCTGGAAGACTTTATGCATTCCTGACATCTGCGTCCGCACTCAGTAACGAGCAGTTAAAATTTCATTAACATTTTTAAGGCGTCATAAACTACAATGGTTGAAAACCATGGCTGTAAATTACAAACGTCTATTTCCTCCCCTCAAATATCGAACTTAACGATCTTTTCCTAATAGTTTTTTGTGCCAGCTGACAGCGATGTGGTCTTTTTTTTTGCCAATGCCATGTATAATATGGTTTTGTTCCGATGAGAGAAACGATGATGAGCTCAAAAAAACAGGACATTCTTCCACTGCTGTTAACGTCATAGCAACAGTCAATGCCACACGTCTGACTCTCCTCAAGAATGAGAGCAGTTCATTAAATATGAAGCAGAATCTAGTCTTCTTCTCTGTCCTTTTCTTTATTTCCTCCCCTCTCCTCTCTTCTGTTTAGTTCAGTTCAGTTTTATTTATATAGCGCCTTTTACAATAAAAGTTGTCTCTAGGTGCTTTACAGAGGCAGAAATCTAGAGCCTGAACCCCCAGGTAAGCACAGTGGCAAGGAAAAACTCCCTTTTAACAGGAAGAAACCTTAAGCAGGACCCGGCTTACAAGGAGGAACCATCCTGCTGAAAGTCAGCTGGGTAAAGGAGGAAAAAGAGGGAGACAGGACAGAGAGAATAAAAGAGAGAGAGAGAAATAAACGTCTCCTCTCATCTCCTCTCCTCTGACTGTTTTGTTGGCAGTCAGTATTGTTGACAGACAATGCACTAAAAACACACCTTGTACCTAAATAATCAAGTGGCTTTCAGCAGTTTACAAGTGTGTGTTCTGTCAGCTACAAGAGGATAATCACTTCAGATACCAAATCACCAGTGTTCCATCCACTAGCTTCTGCCCTGTGCTTTAAAATTGAACCTTTTTCTTTTAATACTGTTATGACTCTTACCTGATGTAAAACCTTCTTTCAATAGTTACGTCCCTTCCATTCTGTCATTCCCAGGTGAAGGAGTAAACAGAGGAGTATCTGTCTGACATCTGTTTCCTGTCTGGGCAGGTTTTGGGATGACAACACCCGTGACGGTGTCAGGAAAGGTGTTCCTTATCTTCTACGGGCTTCTGGGCTGTGCTGCCACCATCCTCTTCTTCAACCTCTTTCTGGAGCGCATCATCACGCTGCTGGCTGTGGTGATGAAGGCCGTGAGGGAGCGGAGAATCAGAAACAGCGGCCTTCTCCCACCGGGCATCCGTCATGACTTCTCGGCCTACTCCCTCCCTGGCTGGAAGCCCTCGGTGTACCACGTGATGCTGATTCTTGGCCTGTCAGCCCTCACTATCTCCTGCTGCGCGTCGGCCATGTACACCCCGGTGGAGGGCTGGGCTTACTTAGATTCACTCTACTTCTGCTTCGTCACCTTCAGCACCATCGGTTTCGGGGACTTTGTGAGCAGCCAGAGTGCAGCTTATGAATACCAAAGTCTCTACAGGGTGGCCAACTTCCTGTTCATGCTAATGGGGGTGTGCTGCATTTACTCGCTCTTCAATGTCATCTCTATTGTCATCAAACAGGTCCTTAATTGGATGCTGGAAAAGATGAGTTGTTTGTTTTGTCAGCGATGCAACAAAGCCAGCGCCTTCCTGGGACGACGCAACGCCATCCGGCCCGGGTCTAAAGGCCGCCAGAGCCGGTTTGGCACTGCGGCTGACTCAGACGGACCTTGGGACAGTGACACGGAGGGACGCAGGCTATCGGGGGAGATGATCTCAATGAAAGACTTGGCAGCTTCCAATAAGGTGTCGCTGGCCATCATGCAGAAACAGCTGTCAGAATCAGCCAACGGATATCCCCGGACGGTCTGCAACAGCTCCCGCCATAATGGCTTTTCTGGGGGCGTCGGTGCCCTAGGCATCATGAACAACAGACTGGCAGAGACAAGTAATTCCAGGTAGACTGATCTGACAGGAAACGTGGAAAACACTTCCTCCTCATACTGTGACAAGAGATTTAAAAGAAAGGATTGCTAGCTCATGACACATGGCACCTGCTGCCATCATTCATTCAGAACCTGGCGATGCCTGGGAGACACAACAAACAAAGAATGACCTCATCTGTAACGTAACATGGACCAACAATCACCTGTTTCATTAACCTCAGACCAGGAAAAAAATCACCAGAAATCTCAAATACCAGTGTTAGGCCGCAGAGTAATTAATCCGTTATACCAGCTCAATATATCAGATCTACACAACTGATGAACACATCATAGTTCCCAACACTATATTGCTTTGGCATCTCAGTTTGTCTGAATGTACATATTGAATGCTGATATAGGCAAGTGTAATCAATGAATGATATAGCACATAATGATCTATGCATTATATATCTCATGCATTTTTGCACCATTCTCCACCCCCATTCAGTGTGAAAACTCCATTTTTGTGTGTGTGTGCGTGTTGCAGGATTGTAGTCGGGAGCGGTTTGACTTTAGGTCACACTTAAGGCAAGAGCAATTTTCCCAGCACAAGATACGGAAAAGCGCAGGAAAAAAAAATTCTCCCAAGAGCCTAACTGGCCCTCTTATCAGCTCAGAAAATGCATTAGCAGCCAAAGACTTTGACTTTAAGGGCAGAAGAAGGGACCTCCCTGCTCTTTTTTATGCTTACAGCTGTCTGCAAGGCAAACATAAGATAAAGGCTCGCACTGGGTAATTACTCTTTAATGCATAATGCCGGCTTACATTTTTTTTTTAACAAAGTAAATATGGAGCTTCCTCATTGAACTGAATGGGGATTTTCATTTTTGCAGCTCTTCTGTGAAGTAAAGGCTTGTTTTGTTAAAGTCTGCAGATGTTGAAATTGGGTTGTTAACTTTTTTTTTTTAAAGGATGGAATGTTTGCAGAATCAGATTGATGCCTTTATTGCTTACAACTATCACTTGCAAGGCGGTGGTGATTGAAGGCCCCGTGAGGGCGTTTGATGCTTTTGCAAATAGACCAACGAGAGACGTTACGTAAACCAGGAGGTGATGAAAGGAGAGAAATCAAGAGAGGAGCTGCTGGCAGGAGGAGATGAAAAAGGGGTCGTGTTAATCTACTCCGCTCATATTCAAATTCATGCCCGGGCAAAATAAATGGCTTCTTGCTACCGGGGTCTCGGCATTTCCTGGCAACCATCGTTAACGTTGAATAGCCTGCCATGTCGGCTGTTTTGTCTCCTCCCTAGCTTGTTGTCACACACACGCACACACACACTACACCAAAAACCTGCCCCTTCTGTGGTGGTGCATACGTGGGCCTCGCTTTCTCTCTTCACACTCATTACCCTCACACTGTGACTACGATGACCTGTGGAATACATGTACTAATAGATCATGTAAAGTGCTTTTCCAGAAAGCTGTGAGTTCGATCTGGGGCTATCCTTTGCTAATTTGCACTCTGCTTGTGCATAGATCTGAATAAATTCTGCACCTCCTCCTTCTCCAGGCTCACAGTGAAGAATAGAGAAAATGACTCAGGTAGTTAAATCTTCAGGCTTGCCCCCCCCCACCCCGCCAACACACACACACACACACTCCCACCCCCTTCCCTGCACATACCATTAAGGTGAAGCCATACAAGATAACTGTATATAAAACAGAGGACTCTTTCAGGTCTATTTTTATACATATATCTTTCAAATATGTACAAGAACGACTGTCTCACTGTCACTTCTCTGGCTCAGTCCATCTGCAACATTTACTCTTTACTTGATAGAGAACAAAAGAAAGGAGCTCTCCAGGTGTTTGGCCTCAGTTTGGCAGAAGGTTGATCCCACTCTCACATTTGTAAGTGAAATAAATCCCCCCAAGTGACTGTTAACCTAACAATAAAAATGACTTTGTTATCTACTTCTCTCTACGTGGGTGAAGGGATTTATTATAGAACACCGGAGTCAACACACACTCGCTCATCAAGCGACAAAATCATTCCCAACGTGTCAGAATGGCTGGTTAGAATTTTGATGCTAAAATGTTTAGCTAGATTCATGGTAGCTGCTTCCAGTCCTTCCACTCCAGATGAAGTGTGATCTGCTAAGAGTTCCTTCAGCACGAGTATTTCAACCATCTGTCTTAACCACACTTTCAACTGATGTCTCATATGACAACGTCTGCCACATCCTCCCATTAATCACTGAATTGTGGAACTTTCCCCCTCTTCTCATACTCAACTGTTGGTTGTATAACTTTCTGAGCTGAATCTGAAGTGATAAAAACCACCCACTTGCATGCCTAATATACAGCAGCTGCCTGCAGACGCAGCCGTGCTTACCATATTGATAATCAATATATAAAAAAAGGAGAAGCTATAGAATTCCATTGTTTGCAAATGTTATACTACATTTAAAGCTGGATCACATGAATGCTCCTCCAACATGAAGCCACCTTCATCTTCTAGTAGCCATCATCACACAGACTGGTTAAGTCTTTGTCTTAAATGATGTATACATTTAGCTTTAAATAACTAATGGATGTTTCAAAGGGAAGAGAAGCTGAGTGACACACAGTAGCACTATAACCTTCAACATCGATACCGTGGCTCCATTAGGTTGTCAGCAACAACAACAACAACAACACAAGAAAAAAAATGCCTGCATCCAAGATAGTTCAGCCTCCATCTTTTGATGTTAACACTCCCCCTCCCCCCATCAGGCCATCTGTGAGTTTAAAAAAGCAGCCGAATTAAAAAAGATCAGAGTGGTATCAATCTTATCAGCAGAGTAAGGGATACACAGGACCGGTCGTTGCAACGGTCGTTGTGTTCGTTCCTTCAGAACCTCCCCGTGAGCTGACATGAAGGTTTGCGTGTTGGTGTTATTACCTAACAAAAATGTGTTAAGCGCAGGGACAACTGAGCAGCAGAGGCATGTAGCAAATGACTCACTGGAGTCTGAAATCAATGTCAGAGCCCCCGCTGTATTACAGATTGTCCCTCAGAGGCTTAAGGTTGCAGTGGCAGAGGTGTCAGAATTGCTTACTTTTTTTTTTTTTTTTTCCGAAAAGCCAATAACCAATAGGGTCTCCGTAGCTGTATTACATCACTTGAAGCATGTGTGCACTTGTGCATCTAAACCAGTGAGAAAAGACTGTGTGAAACATTACACCTCCCCTGAAGGTTTTGCCCTCATATCATGTCCATTAGACTGTGTCCTCCTGAAGCCTGCAATTCTGCACCCTTTTAAGACAGTAAATATATAGTTTTGAAAAGAAATGCATGTATCATGGCTTGAAATAAATTGCCTTATTTTAGCCCTTGCATATTACATGACGTTCCCTCCTGTTTAAAGATGTGTGTTTTAAAATACAGCCCTTTTGCATTTTGCAAAAATGATCTCCATTGATTGCAATGGTTTTAACTCCCCAGCGCCCCTCTGTGTCTTCTGTAAGAGGAGGTACGAGATGGTCATACCGTGTTTATGTCATCATCAGAAGAACTTCTCATGTAGTCACATGTGCTCAAACATGACAAGGATGAACATACAGTAGAAAACTTGGATCACAGTGCCACAATATCACGCTCCATAGCTATTTACAAGGCCCAGAATCAAACAATTTACTTGTAATGAGAGATTGGACTCATGGTTATTGCTTACTTGAATGCTGTTACGGAGCTAATGGCACCATTATTTTTCCTGCAGAGCTATTATTTGGTGATGCAGCGCATAATGCTGCATCTACGCTGAGGAAGAGCGTGTGAATGCTCCCAACCTGGAAGCTTGAGGCTGTTCGTTGCAGATTTACAGGGGAGCACACTGGAAAAGGCCCAAACCAGCAGATAAACAGCCGAGTGGCTCGGTAACAGAATGATGTATTACCGCTCCGCTTGGCGAGTTAACAAGAATTAGGTCGTTCTGTTCAGATCTGGACCTCGATTTCCAAATGCTCTCGGTGGGTTCTTTATCACGAAGATGGATGATCTGGAGCCAACAGCTGCAGCAGCCAGAACCCTAACTGTCACTTCAGATGTGTGTGATCCACAGATATGTTCAGCTTTGGCACCATCACCCTGGTGTGTGTCTCATGTTGCTTGCATTGTGATGTCACATGTATGAAAATTCACGTTGTTTGCAAGTTGCACATTTATACCAATGATTGTAATTTTCTATTTAAGTAATTAAAAGTAAAACCTATATGAAACACCAAAGAAACACTGATATTTACTGATGTTCTTTGTCCGTGTAACACTTTTACATGTATGCATAGAAATGAATGAGGCACTCATACTGTAGGTGCTTCTTCTCCAAGTGGGCAAGTTTATCAAGAAACTCTTTGACCAATTGCAACCATTTTAATATATTTATATTCATCCACTCCCAATCTTCTTGATCAGTTCCTGTTCTACCCAGAAAATTTTTAGAAAAACTTTTCAAATGTTCTTGGTGGCAAAACAGTAACAGAAAACCTTTAAAAAAAACAAAAAACGGAACACTCATGCTTAGCAACCACCTCCCCAGCACAGTCATGTGGGGCAAAATCACCTGACGTTGGAGTTGGAGGGTTAATCCTACAATCCGTCATCTGTGTCCAGACGGTGAGAGAAATGTGTTCCCTCCAAAAAGAAACCGTTTCCTTTCTATCCAGGATTTGTTTCCTGAGTGTCCACTAATGAAACAAAACCTCATATTTCACCTGCGAGTACACCTGTGGTTATTAAAATGAGTCTAACTCAAGTCAATTACAGCAATGATGAATTCCTCTGTATACTGAAAAGTGTTGCTCTTACTACAAGATGATTTCCTGACTTTGACACATGGAAAGTGGGGGAAAAAAAACACAGAATCTTTCTTTTCTTTTCCCTTACAAGGCACGTCCCTCTGTTTCATCACTGCAGCTTGAACGTTGTGATTATTCTACGGGGAGGAACAGGCTGTTGTTAAACCTGCAGCAGACACCTGACGGGTTCCTTCTGGGACTCAGCTGGTGTCAGAGACGCCTCAGTGTTCTCCCCGCATTCTTTTTCCTGTTTTACATTAAGAAAATATGAAAACTCCGATGATCTACAGTAATCAAATACATCCATGTTTTCAAAATGAGGATTGTATATGTGCAGCTGCCATGATGTATAGGAGGAGGGAAATTACACTTCAGGTCTCCTCCTCGTGCACACTGGTACACAGCAGAAAAGAGCAGTGGCAGGTGAGCGTTTTGGGTGATTAGGTCCAGACATGAGGTCATCATATGAATCCAGCTGAATGGAATTTTTCTCTTGTCATTAAAGCCATTGAAACCCGAACTCCAGCAGTGCATTGATCGTCCCTTACATGGCCACGGAGGTCCATTCTTATATGAAAAATAAACTATCACAGAAACATCATTTAGCCCTTTAACACTTGTGCGTTGACGGTGTCTAATTTATCTCACACAGCCTCATCTTTATCACCCTGTCCTTTCTCCAGAACACCTTTGTGCAACAAAAAAAAGAAAAATATTGACTGGTTTTGACTGGTTGATTTATTGGTAATTAATGAAGCTGAGGTTTTTATCTGTTTCTGCCTCGGCCCCAATGCTGGGCTGAATCTGCCCTCCATTCTTCTCTCCTTCCTGTCCAAATATAAGCTTCATGGTGGAGCTATAATGTTCCCTTAAACTCATTTAAACAGTACTTTAACTGCTGTAGTCTTACATTTCCATATTTCCCAGATTCTTCAGCTGCATCTGCGCTGCTGAAAATACACCCACAGACTAAAAGCACATCTGTAGCAAAAAGAGAAAAAAAGAAGGACCAATATGCCTTGGACAGCTAGGCTTCTGTGGTTTTGTATTCAGGCAAATGATTTAAAAAACACTGATGCAAATAAACACCTGAATGACATTTACAGGTGCTAAGTTCAATTATATATAATATATAAATTATACATAAAAATACTACATGTACAGTCAGCCTGCTTTTTTCCAGGCTGCACCTTTTGCTCACACCTTCGTTCATAATGTAAATCTGAGATTTGCATTAAAACTCGGAGCAAAGGGGTCATTTTAATGATGCACAGAATGTATATTAGCATAGAAATTGATCTTGTTTTTTTTTTTTTTTTTAATGCAAAACCTTTGAAGGACTGTTCAAAAGGAGGCACACTCTTTAAGTGGGTTCCCATTGTGTGTATGTTCAGTATTTCTTTACGTTGCCTGTGGGGGGGGAGTCCGCTGAAAAGACTGTTGTGCTGTACTGGCATCAGAGGAGACCAAACACGCCCAATTTCTACGGTGAGGGGCTGAGCACTCTGACTGATGAGGCAGTTACCTTGTAACATCTGCTCTTTCAATTACCATGGGAGGAGAACGAAGGAGCGAGGGCTTTGTAGATAAGGGGAACTCACCAGTTCTACTAATGAAGTTTAATATGATCCTGTCCTCAGATTAGACACGGCGGCACACCAGAGTGTCATCTCTGTTAAGTGGAAAAAAGCAGGCGGTTCACAGCAGATAAACTTGAATTAATGCTAATGAAGTCATGAAAGGAGGCAACGTGAAATCCTTTCAGCTAAACACCTTTGTGACACGCAGCGGTGATTTCAGCTTCAACTTCTCCCCTTATCTTTAGCAGAGGGAAGAAATGTCCACATTTGCCAGAAAATATCCATCTTCTGTATGCAATTGGTGGATTGTTGAAATCCTGGCTTCATCTTGACATTATTGTGGGTCTTTAGAATAAATGAGAAAATTAAAACAACTCAAATATTGTAAGCTTCTCTTTAGTATTCATTATATTCTTGCCCTCAAATCGATCGACGATCCCAGATATAGATGCAAATTTAACTGTGTCTGCAGGATGGGAAACTCATGCAGAGTTTAAAGAGAAGGCAGAATTAAATATGCAGATATCCCATCTTGCACCCACACGCTGAAGCTGTTATCATTTCAAACCTGGTCTGACCTCAGACACAAACATTCTGCCTGCGCAAGCTGCAGACGGCCAAGCAGCACAAATCCTTTCAAAACGAAGAAATAAAAGTCCTTTCAGTCCATAGCAGGGAAGTGAATTTGGGTTTGAATTGTAATTCCATCTACACAAAGAGGGCAGAAATTACAACAATGATGAGAAACTAATAGCAGGGTTGTTTTTTTTCATGCTGATGGTGGTCACATTTTTGCAGGTTTCTTCTGTTCGACTGCACTAAATAACCTTGTTTAAAAAGATGCAGTGGCTGAATCCATCTAAATATAGAAAAAAAATGTTCTCATCACTCCATAGGGAGAACAATGCACTCTGCATTACAGCATCACTCTCAATCTCCCTTTATCACTTTCTCATCTTTGCTAATCCCCTCCCTCCCTCTGTCTATAGAAATAGACGCTGCAGTTCTGCAGCAGAGTTAAATCTGCTGACTGCACTATCAGTGAACGTCTCCACTCCAGCTTCCCCAGAGGCAGCTGTATTAAGATGTTAGTGAGCTATCCTTTTGTGGCGCATGGGTCAGGTTTAGGGGAAGCCAGGAGTTGCACGGCGAGACTAAAATCATTGAATGGCTGGAAGGAGGTGAAATGGCAGGGGACATTATTCATTTGGATTAGATTTAATTGGCCTGGGTGAAACAAAGGCAAAATAAAAAAAAAAAGAAATAAAAGAAATCCTGCGAGCATCAGATTTGTCTTATGAGCTGCAACACAAACAAAGACCTGGTCACCATATTAAAAGGGAAGAGAGGAAGACTGGAGGAGGAAGAAAGGAGGAGAGGAAGGGCCATGTTGTTTCATGTTGCCTCTCTGGTTCCAGCAGCAGCAGAACCATTCTCTATATGATCCTGATGTGCACTTCTCATTATGCAAAGAGGAGTCCCACAGAGCTTTCGTTCCAAAAGTGCTGCTTTAACAGCGCTCAGAGAGGCGTAAAGGCACCCAGGAGGTGCAAAATGTGATAACATCTCAAACAAACAGGGCGATGGCAGCAAAAAGCGACTAAGACACTCACAGCATGTTATTTAAATGTAGCACCACTCAGATTTTATCATTTTCAATGTTATTATATGGTCTTATGTTTAAAAAGATTTATGCATTTCACATTTCATATATTTCTGTTTTAGTCTGAGTGGCAGTTTTAGTCTGAGTGGCAGTGAACTCTAGTTTAACACAGCGCCAACCGCATGACAGTGAAATTTGTCTTCTTATCTGCCATGAAAATGAATAAGCCTAAATTCCAGACTCCCACCCAATGAATGTAACGTGCAGTTTGGTCGGCCCCTTGCACGGCTGAAGATAATCATTTCGAAGTGGAACGAAAGGCGATTTCTGCCATTGCACAGTTTGACTTTCTCACAATAGTTTGGGGGAAAACCAGCCCCCCTGTCCAGACTGTTTAATTTGTGGTTTGAATGAGCCGCAGGAAGGTGGAATAAGATGTACCGTTGAATCTCGGTGAAAAAGCGATCAATGTGCAAATGCCAGCAAAAATGTCTGCCGGTGTTCTCGCTTTTCTTTCTATATAGGTCTGGTCCAGTCTGTTGTGTATTCATCTTTGTATTAAAATCAGCTGCGGTGGTGTATTGCGGAAAAGGTTGCGAGGTGCCGAAGCACTTGACATTATAAAAGATTAACAGAACGGAGCCCCGCATGAATTGTTGCATCAGTTTTTAACATGGCTGCAGAGGGGAAAAGAGGCACTTTGTGGTCACCACGCAGCGAGGAAGAGTAACATCTGAAGTGACAGAAGATGCAAGACTAAAGAATTTAATTAGCCAGAAAATTGTCTTATGTTATTATTGCAGTTGCATAAAATAAGAGTTTTCTGTTTAATCTCAGCAATAATGCAGAATACACACTGCTGTCTCTTAAGGTCCTGCTGTTTTTCTCCTTACTGTAATTCATTCATATTGTGTTTTTTAAAAAAACACTACATGCTTAATATACTGCAAAATATTTCTGCTTTTGCTTCTTTTCACAGTGCCTGACAATGCCTGGTGGCACGCCAAGGGCTTGCTAACTCTCACTCCTTGAAAATTCTGTTATTTTTTTCTTTGCAAATTATTTTCATGTAAAGAATTTTTGCCAGTGTCTAAGTCACATATGTCAAGGATAAAAAGACTTTCTCTGCAAATAAAAAGAGCCATGAAGAGAAGGAGAGGCAAGAGAAGGAATCAGCACGTCACTTGTGCTTTATAATTAAAACAACCAACTTTGAATAATTATGGTCGCTCAAAAGAGTCTGATTAAGGTGAAGGTTCAGATGTTCTTCTTGGCTGAATTTCTGCCGTAACTCAAAAAGTGATATGAATGTGTATAAAAGTACTAACGTAACATTGGATACATACAAATTATGCACAGTTATTATTATTAGCTGCTTAAACTCCACACATTCTGATTTAAATGGATTCATGTTAATGTTTACTTGAGAGCTCGGCTCATGTGTCCTCATTAGTCAGAGTTCAGGCAAACGTAGTCTGTATGCTTGTCTGCAGCAGCTATTTAAGTTTTCATTATGCAGTCTTCATCAAATGCTCTCTATCACCCACATACCATATGCAAAAATATCTCAAGTGGGAGGATGTTTTGAATCGAGATGCCCACTCTTTTCTAGTTGCAACAACACAGATTTATACGGGTGGGCATAATAAATTTCTGGAATTGACAAAAGAGACGAATGTTGAAATTGTGCAACTCACAATTTCTGCTGGGACAATACCAGTGAGTCATATTTTTATGTCTTCAAGGCACATTTACATGATAATGTAGTGGTAAATTAGTAGGATTACAAATTAGAGGCATGCATCTTTATTTTGTGCAAAGAATTTGAGTGACATTAGGTTCAGTCAGATTCATCATGCTCTCAGTATTCCACTGCGCTCTGCTGGTGATGTATTACTAGTACAGATTATGTAGCAATGAGCCACAACATTAAACCCATTAACCCGTGATAGGAATTATAATTACCGTCATCATGACACACTGTTAAAATGCAATATTGACCTGGGAAATTTTTACCTTCTGGTGTCTAAGCAGATGTTACTTAAATAACAACAACAACCACAACAAAATCATTGCAAACCACTTATGGACTATTCATGGAGATGGTCACGGGGCATAGAATGGTCCAATGGATGCATCAGAACCAGGAGTAGATCAGACACCCGGCTCCTTGACTGGACCCAGACATGCTGATGATTGGCGCAAGGGATCATCCTTCAAATTTTCTAATGCATGCCCTAAATATGAAATGTATCAACAAATACAAAGGTTGTTTTTTTTCAGGCCTTTATATGTATATTCCGTAAATCTAAATAATTGATTGTTGCATATGAACGATTAAATTGGCCTTAATTAAGAAGTCCAAGCTTTCAAAAAGAATTTAACATGACAGGTCTGCATTTTCTCTTCCAAACGCGTCAGGCCAAAATAACTTTATACAGTGTGTTGTGCTCTTTTAGCATAACATGTTTATGTACGTTTGCCTGCCGTAGACTTTATATAACTTAAACCTAAAAAGGGGCTTTTTTACAATTTTCCATACAATACTATCCTTCTCGCCCTGCAAAAAGGAAAGGGAGGGGAATCCTCAACATCACTTCCTGGTTGGAGCGTACTCGTCTCTCATTGGACGGGACGCATCATCAACCTCCACGCTGATTTCCCGCGAACTCGCGCGCTCGTCTAGCTGTTTGCTAGGAGATGCAGAGAGCACAGCAAGTGTTGTGATCATCTCACACGTTCTATGGAAAGGCCTTTAAAGTCGCTCACATGGCGAAGCAAAGCTCCCTCTTCAATTTTTTCACTAAGTCTCCACCGCCGGTTTCGAAGTCGAAGCCGAGTCCTTCGCCCACCGAAGCAGATCTGCCTTCTTCTGTAGCGAAGTCCAGCTCGTCTCCAAAAGAGCAAGCTAAAGAGACACCTCAACAGAAGAAAGCAAAGACCAGAAATGTTACGCCGAAGAACAACCCCAAACCTGCGAAAATGGGATTCAACAAGCTGTTTAGTGACAAGGCCCCAGCAGCGAAACAAAAGTAAGTCATCCCTGGTAGCAGTGGGGCCCGTGTAATTCCAGGAAATACGTTTCAATAGATTAACCACCGCAAATACAATTGTTTAATTGCTCATAATTGTTTCTTAGTCTGTAACGTAATGGGTGACATGTTAGGTGCATTTTTTACTGTCGTCCAGCACTCAAGCCGAGGTTAGCATTATGTTAGTGCAGCTTTGCTAGTGTCTAACTTTGCAGTCATGGCGTGTCAGTAACATTTACAGGTCTCCATTTCCCAGATGACCACGACAATTTCAAAATTTCCTCTACGATATACTTTAGAAGGAATTAGCTGGCTAAATTTTAAGAATATTTGTAGTCTCGCCCAGCTGCTAATAATCTGCCAATCATAATCTGCCATTTCAAATCTGACCTCAGATGTTACCAGGAAGTTACCAGGAGTTACTTATTAATTAGTAATTGGTTGGGGGGAAAAAAGTATACGTATAAATATATATAAAATCTCGTTCTCAACAGCTCCCAGGGCCTATTTAGTGCTGGTGCCCTTGTGTGGGCAAAACTGGAGGGTCACCCTTGGTGGCCGTGCATGGTGGTACCCCAGCCTCTAAGTGGACAGCAGATGAGGGGCCGTGGCCGGGACCAACGCATACATGTCCATTTCTTTGATGAACCTCCTACGAGGGGATGGGTCAGCACCAAATATATCAGGGAGTACCAAGGTTGTATAAAATTAGCCCTTTGCCTGATGTTAATAACGTCACAATATTAAGATAAGATAAGATAGACTTTATTCATCCCACAGTGGGGAAATTCTTTTGTCTACAGCAGCAAAGGGGGTACGACAAAAACAGAACAGCAGTATGGAAGTAAAAAATGAGTGGAATAAAAAACGTATATTAATATAAGAAAATATTGCACTAGTAAAATTGCACAACAATTATGTAAAAAGACCAGTGAATACCAATAATAACAATAGTGAACAACAACAACATTGACCGAATAGGCTGCTGAAGTTAGATGTGACATCTTGTGTTTCCTATTCTGCAGGGTCTGACAGCAGCAGTACTAAACCAGGAGGTGTTTTCTTTTGTGGAAAACCGATAATCCAACAGGCAATGAAGCTTGCTGATGAGGCTATGTCTGACAGCCCTGAAAAAAGGTTGAAAATGCCTGTTTGTATGGATTTGTCTGATGAAGAGGATGAAGAAGAAGAAATGGAGGTGAAATATTTAACTTATTTGCTAATTGTTACAAAACACTCATTTTTTAACAATGAGTTATCGCCTTTTTTTTTCCTCCAGTAGTAAGCAAAATGCTTGACGTGGTATGTATTTGAGATGTTTTGTTTTGTATGCTTCCCCCAGGTTGACAAATCAACCCTTAGTGATGAAGAGATTACTGAGGAAGAACATGAAACTGAGAAAGAAAAGTCGGCCAAAGGCAGTCGTCAATCGTCCCGTGCTTCAGCACTCCAGGGAAACAAGTCCAAGAGGCGACGCATAATCGAAGCCTCGGATAGTGACGGATCAGATGACGAATTCAAACCGGAACAAGCTGCATCCAGCAGCGAGGACGAGGAGGAAGAAGCGACAGTCAGCAGTGAAGAAGAGGAACCGTCGCAGGAGACAGAAGAAGACAGCCCAGTAAAGCCTACGAAGCGCAAACGAGTCACAGTCAAGTCAGCGCCTGTAAAAGCCAAGGTCCCACTGACCCCCTCCAATCCACCAAAACGAGCTCCAGCAGCAGTTTCGGCTGACACAAAGTCTCGTTTGTCAGCGTTCTCCGCCCCTGAAAGTTTCGAGGGTCAGGCAAGCGGATCCGGCACGGGTGGAGAAGCCACAGTTTGGGACCACGAGAAGCTGGAATGGCTGCAGGACGGCAGGAGGAAAGACGGTGGGAGGCGCCGTCAGGCTGATGAAGACTACGACCCCACCACCTTGCATGTGCCAGAAGACTTCCTAAACAGGGTCACGCCGGGGATGCGTCGCTGGTGGCAGCTGAAGTCAAAGATGTTGGATACCGTCATTTTCTACAAGGTCGGCAAGTTTTATGAGCTCTACCACATGGATGCAGTGGTTGGCGTCAACGAGCTGGGGCTGACGTTCATGAAGGGCACATGGGCGCACTCGGGCTTTCCGGAGATCGGCTTTGGACGGTTCTCAGACGGACTTGTCCAGAAAGGCTACAAGGTGGCTCGAGTGGAGCAAACAGAGACTCCAGAGATGATGGAAGCGCGTTGCAAGGCCATGCTCAAGCCCACAAAGTTTGACCGTGTGGTCAGGAGAGAGGTGTGCAGGATTATCACCCGCGGCACCCAGACCTACAGCGTGTTAGACGGCGCTCCGTCCGAGTCCCAGAGCAAGTTTCTGCTCAGTCTGAAGGAGAAGGCGGAGGAGGAAAGCTCCGGGCGAAGCCGCACATACGGAGTCTGCTTTGTCGACACCTCCGTAGGCTATTTTCACGTAGGCCAGTTTGCAGACGACCGCCACTGCTCGCGTCTGCGCACCCTGATCGCCCACTACTCCCCCGCCGAAGTGCTTTTTGAAAAGGGGAACCCATCTGTTGAGACACGTAAAATCCTGAAGGCTGCTCTGTCCTCTGCTCTTCAGGAAGGACTTAATGCTGGTAGCCAGTTCTGGGATGCTCACAAGACCCTTAGAACCCTTTCAGAGGAAGATTACTTTAGAGAAGTTGCGGATAAAGATCAGACAGCAGGCAACAATGCTCTTCCACCTCTTCTGAAGCAGATGACCTCTGAGAGCGATTCACTGGGCCTGACCCCTAAAGACGGCTACGAACTTGCCCTGTCAGCACTGGGCGCCTGTATTTTCTACCTGAAAAAGTGCCTGGTGGATCAGGAGCTCTTGTCAATGGCCAACTTTGAAGAATACGTGCCAGTCGACGTCCAGATGGAGAAAGCCGCTGCCCTGGCCAGTTTCTTTGCCCAGACTCGTCAGAGGATGGTTGTTGATGGAGTAACTCTGGCAAATTTGGAAATCTTTCAGAACGGCTCTGGAGGAGCTGAAGGGACGTTACTTGAGCGCTTGGACACCTGCTCTACCCCGTTTGGAAAGAGACTGCTGAAGCAGTGGCTGTGCGCTCCCCTGTGTAACCCGTTGTCTATTAAAGATCGGCTGGATGCGGTGGAGGACCTGATGGGACTTCAGGCCCAGGCTGGCGAGGTTTCCGACTTGCTAAAGAAGCTTCCAGATTTAGAGCGCCTGCTGAGCAAGATCCACTGCATCGGCACCCCTCTGAAGGGCCAGGATCACCCCGACAGCAGAGCAGTCCTTTATGAAGAAGTGACCTACAGCAAGCGCAAGATAGCAGACTTCCTGTCAGCACTGGAGGGCTTCAAAGCCATGCAGGAGATCATCTCCCTCCTCGCTCCTGTCTCAGGTGACTGCCAGTCCACACTGCTCCGTCAGGTCATCAGTGTGAAAGGTGAAAGAGACGGGCTCTTTCCGGACCTTTCTGTCGAACTCAGGCGCTGGGAAACGGCCTTCGACCACCAGAAAGCCCGCAACACCGGCGTCATAACTCCGAAAGCGGGCTTCGATCCCGAGTACGACCAGGCCCTGGCGGGGATCAAGACCCGCGAAGGGGAGCTGAACGATTACTTAGACAGGCAGAAGAAAAGGCTTGGGTGTAAAAACATGGCCTACTGGGGAACGGGGCGGAACCGCTACCAAATGGAGGTGCCCGACAGCGTCCCGGAAAGGAACATTCCCCAGGAGTACGAAGTGAAGTCCACGAAGAAGGGCTGGAGGCGTTACATAACAAAGGAGACCGAGCGGCTGTTCTCTGAGCTGCAGGGCTTCGAGGAGAAGAGAGACGCTGCCCTGAAAGACTGCATGAGGAGGCTGTTCTACAACTTTGACAAGAACTACAAAGACTGGAAGACTGCTGTGGAGTGCATGGCCGTGCTGGGTAATCACGCACGCTGTGCTCTTCTTCATACATTAATGGAGCAGTTACCTTTAAATGAGCCTGTCTTTTATGCGTTCACGAGTGTAATGGTATCTAATATTTCTGAAAGTGTGAACTCTGCAGGTGTCTGACCCACATTTTGCCCCGTAGACTTTCCTGATAAGCTTGCACACTGTGTTCTGCACTGGAAAGATGCACCAGTCTGAAAAAAAAAAAAAAAAAATCGATCTCTTCCCTGTTTTACAAGGAAGCAAATGATTTGAGGCTCCTCTCTAAATGTTTTTTCAGATGTGTTGCTGGCCTTCTCGCGCTACAGCCAAGGTGGAGATGGTCCAATGGCCCGACCAGAGGTGGCACTGCCCCAGAGGGACCAAGTACCCTTCTTGGAGCTCACTGGGTCCCGCCATCCCTGCGTCACCAAGACCTTTTTCGGCGACGACTTCATCCCTAATGACATATTCATTGGCTGTCTGGGCAGCAGTGAAGAAGAGGGGAAAGGTGATGCCACCTGCGTCCTCGTCACAGGACCAAACATGGGCGGGAAGTCCACTCTGATGAGACAGGTGAGTAAAAGAAATGGAGCCTCTGTATGTAAGGAATGTTTCCATCTGAAATCGGTACCCCGCTGAAGGTGCCGATTGTATGAATTGAATCAGATGTTAGATTGAGGTGCCGCGCTGCCATTTTTGTCCTCAGTGTGGCCTGGTGATCATCTTAGCACAGCTGGGCTGTTACGTACCTGCTGAGGGACTGCGCTTCACGCCAGTCGACAGAGTCTTCACCCGGCTGGGAGCCTCCGATCGCATCATGTCTGGTATCCGTTCGAGCTTTCTTGTGCCTCTGACCATTATTAGGTCGGATAGCAGCTGACCCTTCTCACCCTGGGCACAGACTCTTTGAGCCGCTCCCCCTGGGCAGAAAGTTACAGTCCATTCGGACCAGAACCTCACGCCATAAGAACAGTTTTTTTCCATCTGCCGTTGGGCTAATGAACACTTGACCACCTTTTCACTGTCACTTTAACATTTGCACAACAGTTGCACTGTTCTGATTTTGTATATTTGTGTATTTCAAGAGACTATATTTTAGATTCTGTGTTTTATGTTGCACTTTACGCCGAAGCAAGTTCCTAATCTGTGAATTCTGTTCACTGACAATGGCAATAAACCCCTTTCTGATTCTGATTGTGGACTTTTTAACCTGTATTTTTTGTTGTTGTTTGTTGTGTATGTTTCTAGGAGAGAGTACTTTCTTTGTGGAGCTCAGTGAGACTGCAAGCATCTTGCGCCACGCCACTAAGCACTCCTTCGTGCTCTTGGACGAATTGGGTAGGTTTGTTGGTGTTTATGTCAAAAGAGAAAAGCAGAGGCAGTCTTGTTTTAGTTCTTGTGGTGTCTAATCAGCTCGGGCTGTTTTGCAGGAAGGGGCACAGCTACATATGACGGCACAGCGATCGCCAGCGCTGTGGTGAAGGAGCTCGCTGAGAGGATCTGCTGTCGCACACTCTTCTCCACACACTACCACTCACTGGTGGAGGACTACGCCAAAAACCACGCCGTGAGGCTGGGCCACATGGTGAGGAGAGCAGCGCAGGGAGGAACACTCTGCAAGGGTTTTGCTTGATTTTAAACCAGTCGTCCCACCGGGTGGCTGTTTAGTGCACATGAAGTAACTGTTGTCCCCTCCCCTTCAGGCTTGTATGGTGGAGAACGAATGTGAGGATCCTAGCCAGGAGACAATAACGTTCCTCTACAAGTTCATTTCCGGTGCCTGTCCCAAGAGCTACGGCTTCAACGCTGCTCGACTGGCCAACCTGCCAGAAGAGGTCATTCAGTGCGGTCACGAGAAAGCCAGAGAGTTTGAGCGGAGCACCACCAGCCTCCGACTGTTCAGGTACGCGCCGCACATTCTCCTGCCGCCACAGCTCACTTAGGTCCCACGTCTGGATTCGATGCTAATCGATGCAATCTTCCCTCGCGCAGGAAGATTTGCCGGTTTGTTGAAGACGCGACGCTGGACAACACGTACTTCACTTCACTCCTTCAGATGTCCGACATCTAGTGTGTAAACATGCATTGTTCTCATTTCATTTTTCAGCTCTGTTAGAGAAAAAAAAAAACACTACTGTGATGATCTAATAAAGTTTATTTTTAAAAAAATGACAATGTTTCATCTAGGAAATTAAACCCCTTTAATTCACACTAGCGCCTACGTAACGGTTATTGAATACTTCACAATATATTAAGTCTAGATGTTATGATACATGCATACATTTCAGTCTGTATGAGAACCCACAATCACCAGTACACATGAAGGGGGAGGAGGGGGTAATGAAACCATATAGTGCTGTAGATAAATACTTGTCTCAGCTTCAGTAGAGTAAAAGCTTTATAGATTCTCCAACAAGATTGAGAAACAAAGCCCAAAAATACCACTAAATTTGCTTTCACAAGACTTTTAAGGTGAAAAATGACTAGCAGAAAAGAAAGCAAGAACACGGATTATTACACACATGTAGACGGATCACTGATGTGCCACAGAAGGTCTGACCATTTAAATCTCTTTGGACATTTTCCAAAAATGCAATAAGTGCATCATTTTCAACAAGCAATCCAATTCTGAATAGAGACGGTCCCGAATGCTTACAGGATAAAAAATGCATAGATTCAAAATGCTTGCGGCTAAGACGGGACAACACTTAACTGCTACTGCAAATGAAAGAGGCTACATGAGACTTGTGAAGCACATTTCAGTGTATTTTTCTGCACTGTAAAATGAGTCAACGTTGCTGGAGAAAATGTTTAGTGTTTTCCTCTTTTCTCTGATCTCTTTCACAGAAAGAAGTTAGATACTGCGACATGTATAATTACAGCAATTCTAGGATATAATAACCAAAATTTTAAACACATTTAATAAAATAAAGACATTCAAGTACAGTAAGATTTTTGCATGAAAATACAAAACTACACAAAAAAGCATTAAAATCAAATCTCAGTTTTGAGAAGAAAAAAAAAAAAAGCTGAAGTGCTAGGTAATTTTCCCGAGCACGTCGGTTGCCCGGTGATGGAAGCATTGTTGAATCAAGGGCTGGACCCTCCATGTGAGGGAAGTTGTGCCCCTTCTGAACGAGTCTGCCCGCGATCGGTCTGTACATGAGCGCAGCCTCGTTCTCGAAGCAGATAAGCCTCAGTGGCCTTTTGTCCATCTCGTGCTGCTTTCACTTACTCCTCCGAACCAACATACCCACAAACCCTGAGTCAGCTGCTCCTGTGTCCCATTGGTGTCATCTTTTGTTGTTACTCAACTTTAAAAAAAAAAAAAAAATGCCATCCCTAGTCACACTTTATCTCTCCTTTTTTTTTAGCATATTCACATCTTTTATTTAAAAGTTACTGTATCTGCTGTCAAAAAAAAAAAAAAAAAAAAAAAAAAACCTACTGCAGTTTCCTCCACCACTGCACAATGTAAAATAGTCTGGTGTCCATTGCAGCTGAAGCACTGGAGGACCTGGCGTGTCCAGCTCAGTTGTGCTGCAGCGTATTGGACTCTATAGGAGGAGCTGAGTCATACAGTGTGTCTGTGTCGTGGGTCGGCTCTCCAGCTAACGTGCAAGGGTTCGATAACGTCCCTGCACCACAGTCACAGAAGAATCTGCAGGTCAGAGTTTAAAAAAAAAAAATACAACATATTACATATTTTTATTGCAAGTACCATTTCTGATGTTATTTTCATGTAGTATGAGCCAATCAGACCGACCTGTCATGCCTGATGAACTCCACGTCGTGTCCTTGGTGACACTTCTTGATGCAGTTTACACAGATGGCGTTGCGGTCTGTCGTATTACAGGTGTGACACCTGTGGGAATGCGCATTTGGTTTTGTTTAACCAAGGTAACAGACTGCCCGCTGCAAACATCCAGCTTTGGTGCGAGTATAATTTCAAAGATTACCTGTAAAAATCATGCATTGGGTAGCTGGTGTAGCTTGAAATCTTGTACAGGCACTGACCTCTGCTCACAGCCTTCTCAATGGCATCTTGATTGTTCATTATTCTGTTATCTGGTGCAGAGACGGCAGAGAGGGTTCAGTGACGTACCAAGAAAAGGCCACTTCAAAAAATACCAACGTCTTCTTGAGTACCTTTCATTGTAACATTGACACCAGATGCAAGAAATAAGCCCCCAAAGCGGTTGTTGAAGATCTGATTGCCCTCAAGCGTTGCTGTGGCGTGGTTGGTGATCTCAATACCTTGGAATAAAATCAAAATAGCATTACAACAGTTTGAAATAAAACAATTATCGTAACCAGTTTTAGATGGAACTGAAACTGGTTCCTATTATAAATTTAAATTGTGCAGGTGTGCCTCACCTGCAGCGAAGCCGTCAAATATTCGGTTTTTCCGCAGTACTGGGTGACTGTTGGTGCTTATTAGCACGCCCGCCTGGGCGTTTCTGAAGATGTCATTTTCTTCTAACAAACCTGAGGACAGGAATCACGTTCAGAGACTGGGAGGTATCAAGTCTTTTGAAGGAGGACTTGGACTCTGGGAGCTACCTCTTCCCCCGTTGAATATACAGATGCCGCCGTCTCTGCCGTCATGGATCTTATTCCTTCGCAGGGTAGGGTTGCTGTCCGTCTTGATCCACACTCCTGCCATGGCGTTGTCAAAGATTTCATTGTCCTCGATGAAACCCAAGCCTTGAACACATTCAAAGTTCATTATTAAGAAGAGGCGTCGACAAGTGGAAAAACGATAAATGGAGCTTTGCGAGAAATACGTTTCCTCCTCTCACCAGAGTTATAAACTAAAATGCCTCCGTTCTGGCCTCCCCAGATCTTGTTGCGCCTGATCTTAGGATTGCTGCCAGTTCTGAATGAAAGTGATGAATGATTCACCATTAACCATTTACTATCAGCTCAGTTCACAACAGATTCAAACTTTCATGCCAGTGTCGTACAGACCTAATTTGAACTCCAGAGTACATGTGATTGTAGATGTCATTATCTTCCAACACGCCATGGCCATTGTCATAGAAGTACACCCCGACCTGTGAAAACAAACACACACACACACTCGTTCATTCCTGCCTGTAGGTTGATTACAACGTAACGTCATCGGACATTTCTTTCTCCCCACCGATTGTGTGAAGTCTTACCTGCTTCCCGCTGTGTATCCTGTTCCTCCTCAGGACTGGTGTGCTGCCCGTTGTCACCCACACTCCTGCCAGCGTGTTGCTGTACACCTCGTTCTCCTCTATGACGCCTTGTCCTTTTTCGTGCTGCAGAACACAAAGCCACTGTACCTCACTGCTCTCTTTCTGTGTCTTACATCATAGGTAAATACCACCATGATTTAAGAAGTAAATTATATAAATACAATCTCCTTGGTCAGACTCACCACATATATTCCACCATGTTGGCCATCGTGGATCTTGTTGTGTCTGACAATGGGACAACTGTTTGTCCTGATTTGAATTCCTGCCAGGGCATTGCCGTAGATGTCATTTCCTTCGATGAGGCCTCTGCCGTCGCCAAATATATAAACACCACCCTGGTTGCCGTTAAAAATGGCGTTGCCCCTACAAGCACAACAAAATACATTTTAGGTCGCACCAGGGTCTCATTTGCTGTTCCGTATTTGACATTGGGGCCACACTGACCTTATTGTGGGATCACTGTTCGATGTGATCCACACCCCAGCAAAGTTATTTGCAAAGATCTTATTTTCAATGAACTGGCCGCGACCCTTTTCATGCACGTAGATGCCACCGGTCTGACCGTGATGGATCTCGCAGCGAACCACGGTTGGATTGGCGTACGCCTTCACCTCAAAGCCGGCTATACGGTTCCTGTGGATGTTGCAGCTTTCGAAATAGCCCTGGGGAAAGACAGGAAGACAAAACAACATTGACATGGATAGACAACACAGGCTTGAGTATGTCCACAGAAATGTATGACAGCGCAGTGTAAAGAGCCAGGACGTTGCAGCTTACCATGCCGTGGTCAAATGTGAAAACGCCCACATCTCTGCCGTGATGGATGTGGTTCCGCCTGATGATCGGGTTGCCATGGTTTTTCACCCAGATCCCAGCCAGAGCATTGTTTGAGATCTCATTGTCCTCATAAATTCCCTGAATGACAAAAATGGTTTCATTTCATGCTTTTATTAACCGAGGTTTTTCTTATCCTGGCCCAATGTAACTTTTCTAGGACTGTGACCAAAGTTGTCTAGTTCTTGTGTAGTGAAGTCAGGTATTGCGGTGCTTAGGGGCTTATTCACTTAACACATTTATTCAAATATTTGCTCAGTATTTAAACAACATGAATGAATTGTGTGTGTGTGTGTGTGCGTGTGTGTGTGTGTGTGGTACCTGTGCATGGTCGGTGATGTAAAGGCCGACATTTTCACAGTCGCTGATATTGCAGTTCTTTATCGTGGGACACGCCCCCTGACCACTGACACAGACAGCTGAACCCACTGAAAGTATCAAAATTGGGATCCATTATTAGAATAACATCCACAATATTGATCATGTCTTATTCAGCTTATATTGATCATGAATTCAGTTCTGTGCCCTATGATGGACTACGAAGAAAGGAGAAAGGTTTACCCGTGCACGTGCTGCGGATGATGCAGTGGTCGATGATGGGACTGCAGTTGACCGTAATCTCTAAGCAGTGGTGTGCGTTGTGGTGCTGGGCAGATTTATCATCAGGGTTGAACTGCGGGAGAGACACAGACTCATTTAGGAGTTTTTTTTCAAATGCGGATCCATTTTTAACTAAAACGTGAAAAAAAGCTCTTCTCACCCTAATTGTCATGAATCCAACGTAGGCATCTTCTGAGCCTTCCATGAATACAAATGTGGAATCTCTGGTGTTCTCAATGATGACTTTCTCTGCCACTTTTCCAGGAGCTACAAAAAAAAGTCTTAATCAAAGACCATACTACAAAAACCGAAGATGGAAGTAAAGTTTAACAATAATCACGACTTAGATGCTGACCAGCTCCGATCATTGTGATGGGCGACTCGATGTAGATCCACTCATCTGTGTAGATGCCAGAGTGGACAAAGATCAGGCCGTCAAAGTGTGGTTCCTGACCTCCTCCCAGTGCGTCTTCGATAGTGTCGTAATACTGAAAAAAATTCCAGCAGACCACCGTGAGGAGAGTATTAAAAAGAAAAAGCAGACAAAAACAGCTTGCAAAGCCATGACTTACAAACATGTTATCTCTCCCTTTGTATCTGGCAGGATTACTGTAGAAGTGCTCCGCAAAACCTGGCTTAACATGGGCGCCTTTATACTGGAAATGACAAACATATGCTCAGAGCAATGACAGATATAGAAACTACTTTCATGACAAAAATGAATGGTCTCCATACCAGTTGCTGAAAACTTTCCTTCCAAGGGTTTGGCTGCTCATACTCCTCTGGATTGATCTGGTAGAACTTCCCCGCCTCAGGGTGCATCATGGGTCGTGTGTATTCGAAAACTTCCATGTAAAGCCTCTTCCTGAATTATAGAAAACACAAACTTTTTAAGAGACCCATTACTGCTCCTTCCACTTCAATCGTCATTAAAAACAAAAAGGAGGCATTGGGAATGTCAATAGTTATTGTTATTGTAAGGATAAAATATTTTTGAGAATAAAAAAAGTACAACTGAGCACAACAAACAGCCATGGTCATACCAGAGGATGGGGTCATTAGCCAGCTCGCTAAAGCGCTTGCACACACATGCTGCGCGACACAAGTCCTGTTCCAGCAGGTATGAGAAGATCTTTAGCACAACTTCATCTGGAAGCTTCTCCTGCAAATATTGCTCTGCAGGAGCTGCTGAATTTGGACCACAAATACAAAAAAAGGAATCAATAGCAATATCATATGAAGAATTACAGGTATTTCTTAAATTGTGGCAGAATATATCATGAAGTCATGAAGTAAGTCATGAAGGTTCAAGCCAAATAAAATACCAACCCACAAATCACCCCCGCCCCCCCTCGCATTAGATAATTTTCAGATCTCACATCTCAAATTACCTGGTAATTCTTGGCTTTTCCCTGTCACTCTGGGGCGCTTAGGTCGGTGTCCAAAATTTTCTGTGGTTGAAGTCGAAGCCCCCTATAATAAGGGGAAAAGACATTTGAACCCAAAGTTGGTATGAAGAGGAGATCATTTAAAGGGTTACAGCAAACTTACCTCCATGTTTGTCTTTGTTGGGCACACTGTTCTCTTGGGTAGAGACTTTCTTCTAAGTTGGTAGGGACTATTCTGAGCTCCTGGACCAGATTCTTCTGCAACCATATCTGCAGGAACGTCCTCATCTGCAAAAGGAATAGAATAAAAAGGTACTTGTGTCATATGCAATGAAATCTCAAAATAATTATCATGTGTACATTTGAATGACACAAATCTGCACTAAATTTGTTATAGTAACACAACACACCATGTTGTAGTTTTATTTACAAAAGAGGCAGTAGTAATTGACCAGTCATATCTTACATTACTCCTAATTTAATAGATTTAAACCTTGAAATAATTATTCAAGTTATTTTATGCTTTGGGCTTGAACACAAACACAACAAAAATGTCTACTAAATGGCATTATAGGAAAAAAAGAATACCAGGAAAAAAATCCTGAACTATTGAATCTACAAATCCTCCTGTCAAAACCCAGACAACAAATAGTTGGTTTTTAATCATTTCAGTGTATGACAAGAACTGGTAAGAGTAATAATACAACTAAAGTAACAATTCTGACCTGAGCTAGGGAGAAGCTGAGCGAAGAAGTGTGGTTGAGACCCTTCGCCGTGTCATTGGTACATAGCTACATCAGATGGAAGATGCAAACTCTTTGCCTGTTGCTCTGGTTGCAGGAAGGCTCTCCTGGGCTACTCTAACAGTAACCACTACAAACTGTGTTACACAGTTACACGGACCACAGCGTCTTTGCTAGTGGAACAAATAACAAAACTATAGTGTAAATACAACACTAATGTGAGACTACAGTCATTATGTGATTTTTAAAACCTCCATCAAATGCAAGAGGGAAAATGGCAAAGAATCCAGACTATGATTTATGATCTTAACGTTGGCCAAAAACGACAGCTGATTAGTCTGGCCAACTGGAGATAGATTGATTAAATTATTAGAAAATGTGTCTCGATTAACATACACTTCTCCAATTAATTATTCGCCAAAATCATCACGTTCTGGCTCCATTTGTCTGTTATCACCGTCATGACATCCAAACAAGTGTTGCCAATGAATTACTGATTGCAACTGAAATTGCACAGAAGGAGACATCATCTCCATATGCACAAGATGCCTACCCAAGAACACTGAATCAGATTCAGAAACCAAACTGGATTATTCCTGCCAAAATTGCTCAAATTGACTAGATGCCTGACACCGGCTTTGAGCCAAGGCAGCTATGGTTTCAGTGCTTCCCAGGCTAATGTTTACTTTCCCTAAAGATAAGTCTGTTAGACGATTGTAGGTAAAACAACAAAGCATAATGTGGCTGGTCACATCTGCCAGATTATAAAATTAACGAAACGCATTATGCCAATGTATTAAGAATTTAACTTTGCAAATGCAGTAAAACTAAAGCCCATTTTTTAAAAAAATGATGCAAGAACGCAGATAAAACACTCTACAGTGCTAATAATAACAGCTAGTACATGCTAGCTTCAGTTAGCATGCTATGACAACTGGCAAAACCAATTTGACTATCCTTCCCTGCGTACATGTGAATTAACCACGACTGATGGTGACGCCTCGTTTTCGATAATAATGCAACTATGGATGTCAAAAAATAAAATTCGACATCTTTACGGGGTAAGAAGAGTACAGGGTAGCCGTCTCTGAGTAAAAATCACCCAAAACAAAGCGCGGCCTGTATGCTATCGCATACCCCAAAGCCTCGGAGTTTCCTGAGTGCATCGCGACGCTTAAATACCACCCGACCCTCATCGCGGTTGGACCGAAAGAATTAACGGCACATTCCCACGAACTCTACATCCAAACAAACGTGAAAATCATCACAACGCACAATAAAATAGTTAAACCTATAAAACCAAGAGCGCCTTCCCCACGGTTAAGCGTTTCTAACGATGGTTCGCCCGATCTTACCTCTTTCCTGGTGGTTCCTCTCCGGCTGCACCGGGCGCGGCCTCGACACTCGCCTGGGTCTTCTGCTAACGTTACTTGCTCTGACGGAGTTCATTTGGGGTGTTGGGTATCTGGAAGAAACGTCGAAGCCTTCACAGCAGAAGAGGCGTCTCGAAGGGCATCGTCTATGTCTTTTTCTCTAGTATTGCACAATCTGCCATGTTTAGCCTTTGCTACTGAAAACGCACTGCTTTCTGTTGCCGTTCCTCCGCACTGGTGTTACGTCTTGCCCCGTTCGACTGAAGCAGGAGGAGCCATAATAGACAGACACGGTCCGTCAGGCCTCGGTCACATCACATGGGAGGACCTCTCACCGTCCACGGCGGTCTATTCAACGGTGCCTGAAAGCTGGAGGATAATCTTTTTAATCCTCAATTCTAATTTAAAGTACTGTACATTTATTTATTTTTGCCTGTTTAGAAAACTACAATAATACTTGAGCTGATACAGACAGCTGAAACATAACCACGTTTTGTCAAATGATATCAATTAACCCAGATTCTGATTTACAGAATGTGCAAATGTGATTTCGATGCAATGGATTATTTTCATCAATAAATCAAGTGATCAGATAATTTTATGCAAGATAACATGCAATTATCTTCTGATATTTATATTAACTAATCTATTAGACTTTGATTTTGGATTTGTTAAAATATGTCAATAATACAGCTTTAACTTGTGTCAGAATTTGAAATTCAGTTGCAGGGAAACAGTTTATACTTAAATATTAAGAAGACACCTCTGTCATCCTATTGCGTTAATAATCTCTGTGTTTATCCTTTTTTTTTTTTACTCTAACCGGAACCTTAAAAATGCTTCATATCAACTGCTACAAGCCCACAGAGTAAATGTATGTAACTAAAGTGGCCTTGCGTTGTACTTTCAGCACGTTATGTTGAACTGAACAGATGGTTTGAAATTTATCTGTATATCTCTTCCTTGGTCATTTGTAAAATGACAATGCCGGCTCAAAGTAAATCAATTTAACCATGTCATAATGAATGCACACTGTTTTAAACTTTAACTGTGTCAACAATCTATCAAAAACAACATTGTCAGGGTTGTAATGAAAATCTGTGGAGATGATTGCACTAATTAATAACTTAATCTGATGACCTTTTAAGACCATAACGTTGTGATAACCTGCACTGTGCTGATGAAGAGATGTTCACTTACATTGGCTGTCTCGTGATCAATCATCAAACTAGCTGCTCAAAAATGAAAGTACATTTTATATATCTTCTATATACAGTATATTTATATAAATATGTGAAAATATATCATGTTTGTTTGTTTAAAAGCTTTACTCAAATTTTATACATATTGCTGTTTTTTATTTTAAGGTTAATTATTATAGCGCGTGCACCCCATATGACATCTGCATTCTTTGTATACTGCTCACACATACACATGCCACACCATGTCCTATTAAAATAATTTGAGCTTTTGCAAATTTAAAAAAAATTATATATTTTTTTTTTTACCTGTCAAAAAAATGTGTATTAATACATTAAAATGTACATGTTTAGTGGCAAAGAGTGGAAAAGAGTCTTACAAAACATAAACAACTAAACTTGACCAGCGTTTAAGTTTCTAACTTTCTGGAAAGATCAGTTTGGTTAGAAATTAGGATGTACATTTCCAGCAAATTATCTGTTATTTTGTCACTTGGTGGTGCTATTATCACTATTATGTTTCCACATTAAAATGTACTCAGTGTAAATCAGCATTAATTATATAATATTCAGCACTATGATAATATAATTATAACATTATTCATAATTAAATTAATAAAGAGAGATTTTTTTTTTTGTTTCTGATCTTGAGCAATAATGTAGTTGGCCACTAGATGGCTTCACATTTCTATGAATTTATTAC
This sequence comes from Pao palembangensis, assembly GCA_015343265.1. NCBI lineage: Eukaryota > Metazoa > Chordata > Actinopteri > Tetraodontiformes > Tetraodontidae > Pao > Pao palembangensis. Next base: position 9,194,339 of record CM027083.1, on the reverse strand, counting down.
ATACCTGCAACACGACTGTTACATGATGCTTAACTGTGGTCTCTCTTGCTTGAATGACGGATTACACCTTGATTTCATAATTAATATCTATTTTTAATCCATAATTACTCTAAAATGATTTCTACAGAATAATGTTCATAATTGAAACAGCAAACCACAGTCCTGTGATGTTGCCATGATGCAGTGTAATACAGAATATGTTTTCTGTTAGATATCACATGTCTGTGATGTCATCATAATACTCAAATGAGCATATTTGATTAAGAGTGAATGAATAATGTAATCAATGACTAATTGACTACTTGCAGCAAAGAGTCAGTGAGCTGAGAGAATCTGGCAGCTATGGCAGTGTTTTTGTATCCAGACTTCTTTTGAGTTTATAATGCATATATATATGCATTATAAACTTGCATTTTATATATATATATATATATATATATATATATATATATATATATATATATATATATATATGCTGCAGTTTACTTTCATATTAGACTTGGTTACAATCAGCTCCATGCCTGACAGCAAGCACATGTGATTTACTAGTTTGTGCCCAGTGACCTATAAAAGTGATTGGCCTCAATTTAGAGTCAATATTTGTGATTAAATGTGTTCTCAAAGTACGAGATTTGGTATTTTTTTTTTTTTTAACATCTTTTATTATAAATTAATAAATCCAACATACAATAATAATCAGTAACCTGAGCAGCTGGAAAGTGCATTTGCGCTCTTAAAATCACATCCTCTGCTGATATGCAGCGGTTGGAGTCTTGCAGAAGTGCTGCTTTTCTCACTTCATCTGTCTTTTTTAGTTCATACTGAGTCACCCTGTTCCTCTGAGAAAAACTACTTTACTCAAGCCTGTAACACAGAGAGCCTACTGCCAAGATATCTTTTGTTTTCAACACTGATCTGTTGGAGATATGACAGTAAAGCACATGTGTTGGCTTGGTAACCAATCCAGTATCCAGTGGCAACAGAGGTCTATTGAATGCGCCGTGTTTACTGGTGTGCCCACCACTCTCCTGTGTCATCAAGTCACAGAGGCATATCTCCATACCGGCGCTGAATAATGTTAGGCTTGTGCGAGGTGCATCGCAGGGGTTTAAGCTGCACGTGTGCTTGTGTGTGAGGGAGCAAGAGAGAGAGAACAGAGGGTTACTGGGGAGGGTTCACCCCTGCACTGATTTTACAAATGCTCTTTGTGTTGAACGACTTAATGTACTGACCTGCAGGTGGTAGCACTCTCTGCACGTGTCACTTTCTCTCTCTCTCTCTCTCTCTCTCTCTCTCTCTCTCTCTCACACACACACACACACACACACACAAAATCTAGTGGAAAATTGCAGAATATTGGGTGCATCATTACATCCTCTCCACATCTGAAGGCATCTACTGTGTCAGAGGCAGACACAACAGGATAAGCGTCTTTGTCTCAGACTCCTGTCTGTCAGGGACTGCCCCCCAGCCTTTCCTCTATTTGGGCGGCTGTTATAGAGAGGGCAGATGGCTCATTACCATAAATAGGACAGCAGAGAGAGTGAGCGAGTGAGGGGGCCATGCACATCGACCGGCAGGGCCAGTGCTAACCCAAAAGAAGAAGAAAAAAAAAAAAGGAAATAGGAAGCCGTTGCTAGGAGAGAGGAAAGACAGCTTTATGGAGACACAAAGCTGATTCCCTCATACGACCTCATCTCACTCCCACCCCATCATTCCCTGCTCTGGGGAGCGAGCCTCAAATCTGCCGGCCAGGGACAGATGGTCGATGGGCCCCACTGTCCCTACAGCTGGGCACAGTCGGACCTAACGGGGGCCAAATCACACCTTATCCCATCCAAACCCATAAGAAACAGAAAATGCTGAAGCTCAGAAAACAACTAGAAATAGATCCACACTTGTTGCCCGGAAGAAACGTGCTGATGGCATGTTAAGAGACGCAGCAGCATCAAACAGATAGATAGATAGATAGATAGATAGATAGATAGATAGATAGATAGATAGATAGATAGATTTTCCCTGCATTTTTATCATATAAAATGATTCATCTTGGTTGATTAGATGTGGGACATTGTGTGCGTCATCCTTGGGGAATCAAGGCAAAACGGTGGAGAAGCGATGGGGGAAAAGAGGACAAGTAGCCAGAAAAGCAAAGAGCAAAGCGTGGCAACAGCATGACAAGTAAGCAGAATAGAGGCAGTCCTGTATCACCTAGCCATCCACCCTGGTTGCATAGGAACACGAGGGCCATGCGCACCCTGCAGACACACTCCTTTCCTCTCTCCTCAGCCACGCTTCATTACCCATGTTCAACCAGGCACACAGAAGCCCAGAACCACTTTCTCCACACTGCAGCCGTGCGTCAGCTCACTGCCAAGCTCCTCTTGTATCCGGCTGGGGTCACTCTGTCTTTACATGCACCGTGCATGGTACTATATAGGTTTCTTACAAAATAGTTCCTATGTTTAGGGACCTTTTCCATCCCCCTCAGTCTCCTGATGCATGAACTAGATATTTCTGGATATTGTAGAACCACCGTAACAATGACACAGGAGCTTGATTGCAGTTGCATTTGTGAGGCTTCTAAGCTGACAGTTTCCACATTACTTGCCTGTTAAACTGTAAAAAGGTGACAACTTTCTTGCTCATACTGTAGTTTTCAAATCAAAGTGATGTATGTAACCGTCATATTTCAACTGAAATAATGATCTGGACAAGTATTGTATCTCTCACTTAAATAATTAACTCTGCAGAGGTATTTTTGCATCTTGCAACCACACATGTTCATCCCTGCTGCTGGGAGAATATCTGCACCTCTCCATCCATGTCACCACCGTCTATGGAGCTGGTCGTGCCAGACAATGTTACTGGACACAAGACCACTATTGTGCCACGAGATAAAGTCCGCTTGTAACCGATGCAAAGGAGGCGCAGAGGAGCGGCAATGATAAGGGAGTGTCCAACAACAAAGCGGTGGCGTTGTGTCTCTGTTTACCATAAAGACACTAGGGCTCCTGCAGACATCTTGGCTTCGCGTAACGTCTGTGCACTTTAAACTCACTGTCTCCGAGTGAGTTCTCTCCTTTATCCTCCTCCTACTTCAAAGTTAATTGACTACAAGTGTTCATTTGCCTGCGGGGAGGAGTCATTAAGGTTGAATAACAAAATTTAGCTTGGCGAGGGAGCAGCCAGGGATCAATGGGTTAATTCAATTGGCCCCTGCATGCGGTGTATTGTGTAGCAGGGCCATTTGAAGGCTTTTATATGAGAGGCACACACTTTTTAGTGTTCTTAAATGTGTGAAAAGATGGCATGAATGCCAGCCAATAAAGAGAGAAAGCAACATTATTATAGGTGAGGAAATGATTAAAAAAAAGGAGCAAAGTTCAGGGCTGTGCCTTTGGCAGCAGGTAGATAAATACCGAAAAAGTTCTTTGACTCCTTGTGTGAAAGTCCTGTTTTTGTCTGTTCCACGTCAAATACCGATTTTTTTTTTCTGTTTTTTTATATTAATATGTTGCTGCCCGTCTATAATTGCTTACTTTTTGTTGACTGGTGACTGCTTATTAAAATGAGCACGTCGAGCAGCTATATAAACAGTCACGGACGGGTTAGCTCCTGTAAAATATTGTCCATTGCTCCTCAGCAGGCGTAATCCTCCAAATTGACACTAGGCCTGTTTGTCTAAGCGTTGGTCCAGTTTAACCAGGACAAACAGACTGAATGAAGGGAGAATGACAGGATATTTGTTTGCCTGTTGAAAAGATCATTCCTCTGCCCTGCACGCTGAGTATTTTATTGCCAGCGCATTAAAGATGCCACTTATCAACCGAGAGATAACAGACAGTCAACACGGCTGACACAATTCATGAGACCCGGTGAGCACAAAGGATAGTCAAACAAAGGCTTCTGTAGACAAACACAGTCTTCAGTTGAGGATCACTGCAGGCAAAAGCTGCAAGACCTCTGGGGAAACCAAACCTGGAGAACAAAGAAAGTGTTGCATTTGAAATAAGATGACCACTCCTGCTTGCTGTAAGAGTTAGATCTTTTTAGGCCCTTATAAAATTCAAATCCCCTCCCTTGCGTTGGGGAAAGTTTGCTAAATCATGTTGTCATTTTAAAGATGTTAGGCCTTTCCTCTCTTTCTTAGGGAATTTACATCTACACTCCCATTCCAACAGCTGGTAAATCCTTGAAATACAAGGGCAAAGATTTTATAACAGAGCCTATACAGATTATACTTGGTAGCATGTATTATACTCTTATGTCATCATCATCAGCCCATGCTACCATCTGTTGAATAATAAGAGGATATCTTATGATAACATGTCTCATGATACTGAGATTTTTTGTTATTCTCCTTTAATTTAGTGACAATGACATAAAATGCAAAAGTTTGGAAAAGTTCGACTTTAACAAACACTACAACTGTGTCTAGACCACTAAACAGACAGGTCAAATAAAAAAAAAAATAAATATAAAATATATATATATATATTTATTTATTTTTTAACCTGTAGAGAAAATACAAACAACCAATATATGTGAAAATACACATTTCTTTACAAAAAAGCTGATAAGAAAAAAAACAAAGGTTAGTGCAGAACTGAATAAATAGGAATGCTGGTTATTTAAACATTGCCACAGACTGGCTAATATATAAATTCTTTTCAAAACCACAAACAATTCTTCTTTTAGCATTTGGTTTCTTTTCCTTTTTGTCTAAAGGGTGAGGATGTTAATCAGGTCTCAACAAAGGTAATGATGCACATTTCATGATATGATGTGTGCTGTGCATCAAGGAGCCAACAGCTTCCTCCCTCATCCAGAAACACACAGCTGCAGGACAAAAAAAGAAAGAAAGCAGAGTGAAAACAAGAGTACAGATTGAATGAAGAGAGGTGTACAAACAAGGGTTGTCACTAATAGAGAGTTTTATGAGCTCCAGACCCGCTGAAATGGAGTGCCGCTCGTGTGCAGCGGCTCTTATCAGCGCGCTGGCAGCAGGGGAGGGCGTGAGCTTCGTAAAAACAGTCTGATTCATTTTCTGCATGAGAGGGTCTCACTGGGGCAGCATCAGACCAGTCAGTCCACACAGATTTATGGACCATTAAAGCAGCAGGCCTCCTGACCATTATATGCCACCATAGGCCGGCTGCTAAGACACGCTGCACCCTCACTGGAGTACGATCTTCGGCCTTCGGGCAGGCTCCCTCATTGCTCATCTCTTCATTGGGAACACTTTTACTGCCTTATATAAGCTCCTCTCATTACCTGCCGTCCTATTTCTCTTCACCTCAGTGCCCTCTGACACGCTGTAAGCTGTTTACTCAAATCATTCGCATCTATTGTTAACTAAATGTCCGCAGTCTTCTTTTTTTTTGGTACTGTCATCGTCACACAAAGATAATCATTTGCAAAGGCTGTCCCATAAGCAGCCGGGAAGGGTGGGATGCTATACTTCCCAGGAAATGCTCGGGTATCGTCCTGATGCTTGTCTGTAGGGCACGCTGTTTTAGCCTAACAGTTTTACAATCAGATTAGCACCGTCACAGGCTCGCTGACTAATGGGTATGTCTTTTCAAGGCAACCTCAATCAAGCGTTTCCCAGCGATCCATCTTGTTGTCCTCTCTGGCCTTCCAGCACCATCGTTAACCAAAAAATAAAAAAAAATAAAATAAATAAATAAATAAATAAAAACGTCAGGGGGAAAAACACGGAAAACTGGGTCATAATTCTTTGTTGCGTATTTAATATTTACTGATGTTCTTTCTCCTTTCAGCACAACAGGGTTAATTGTAAATTGTAAGACACAAATGACTATAAAAGTAATCCAGATTACGCTGGGGGAAAAGCCTGTTGGTCCAGTTGAAATGAAAAAAACAAGGGTGTGTATGAATACCAGGGCAGTAGTGTTTGCAGCACAGATACATAGCAGGTATTTGGGTCCAGGCCTACACAGTAAAAGCAAATAAAGAGGCTATTGGTTCAGACCACAGACAGCTACTCATGAAATGGAGTGGCTGCATTGAGTACAATATCACCAAAATGTGAAAGTTACAGTTTGGTGTGAAGTTAGTTGGCCGGCAAAGCTCAAATCAGATGACGAAACACTTACTGGCTGTCCAGACGCACAAAAAATTCATGCAAATACAGTACTGTAAACGCGTAGTATTTAATATATTGTATCGTGATATTCAGGACAAGCAGCTCGTTTTGTCTCTTCATCACCCGACATTAGCCAGCATCCGAAATTTATAAAGACCACGTTAGATCCTTTCATTATCGTTTACTCTGGGAGGGGCCCCGCTCAGGGTGCACTATCGTCATGAGGCTGGGTGTGGTGACACATCCTTTCTCTCCGCCCCGAAGTGTTTGTATGTCCCGAATACTGCGGGACCCGTCCGGTTTGATCTTGGTCACGTACTAGAATCAATTCATAATCCTCATCTCTAACACGCGACATTAAAGAAAACAACAAAAAGTTGATTCGTCGCCATATTTGTTAGTCAGAGGTTAACTAAAGCAGCTGTGGATAAAAGTGAAAACACGCCGCGCCACGCAAAATAGGATGGCGTGCGCGTTCGCGGAGCTCCAGCGCTGCGGCAGTTGCCAGGGGAGATAGGAGGGGAGGGGTTTTGATTGGCTGAAGTGGCCCTGTTGCCATGGCGACGGCAATGGGTTTGGTAGCGTGCGCTGTGTGATCTGCTGCGCGCTGCGTGTATGGAGGAAGCAGCTGCTGCTCTGATCTCTGACATTGTGCGAGACAGACATCGGAATAAACTGCGCGCAGACGTGTCTTTAAACACACCGCACCGAGGCACGCCGTGTATGATTGTGAGTATTTTTTCAAGTCCCTTCATTTTTAAACCTTTTTTCGGCGATTAAACGTTGTCCGGCAGCGACGTGGGCTGTGTTCTGAACAGGCTAAAAGTAAATGCGGTCAAGTGACTTTGCTTAGAGCAGGCAGCATGGCAGATCAAGCGTCAGCATGTGGCCAGCTAATCACCGTTCATGTTACAGCCTTTTATTCGTCGAACTTCAAGCTTTCAAAGTAGAAACAACATTTTAAGGCCCGACGAGTAGTTATCGCCTGGTACGCGAAACTACCATTATAATGAAGTGTTCCTGATAGTTAAAATGTTATGCTAACGCTAGCAGTGGATTTACCTCCAGTGACCCACCGAGCAGCTGCTAACGCTACTTTGCCCCTGGTTTTGTACTACAGTAACCAGCGTTAGTAATACCAAACCAGTGAATTTCCCACCACTTAAACCCGAAAACGTGTAGCTACCCTGGTCTAAGTTACTCCACAATGTATCTGTGTCGGGGGCGTTGTGCAATGGTCCACGTCATTACGTTTAACTTTGTGTTACTCATTGTGTGGCTGATATGGCCACTGAATTCGCCGAGTCCATGGCGATTTAACTACCCACGTTTATTAGAATTTAAGTTACACATTCGTCCTGCAAACACTCGGTGCGTGTTTCCTTCTAGGCTTCGACGTTTGATTGTGAGTCACGTCTTTGTTTATCCAGTCCAGACTATGAGATGACGTTAGTTAAATTTAGACACGCATGTCACGGCCATAAGATGTATTTTTTGCCTGTTTGTTTTGTTTTAGTTATATTAACCTTACCAAAGTTTTGGGATTGTACAATACACAGATAAGCACTCGATGGAATTGATTAACACGTCAATAATATGTTATAGTTACAATATCATACCCCTCCTTATCATGTTATATACTGTTTGTGTTTTTTTGTGGAATATATTATATTTCCCCATCTTTGGAGTTTTGTTTTTTTTTTTTTGTCTGCCATCTGACTGTGCTGCTTTCACTTAAAACCTAGCCTTTTAATGTAAATTTGGACAAAGGTGATGTGTGTTTTTTCCTTTGTGGAGCTATGTCAGTGCAGATTGATGGTACTTTATTTTTACCGAGTGATAAATAGACAGAGAAAGGAGCCTAAGGGGTCAGAAAGAAAAGAAACAGATGTCAATCTGCCATTATTCTGCTTGCAGAATCTCAGTGGTCAAACCATCTGTTGTATTTATGTTGTTGGTAGTTTAAGCGTGCGTTTGCTGCCGTGCACGATTGTACGTACGGAAGCCTCTGAAGGGTGAGTACATTCGCCTCCCAGAATAGATGAGAGGCTCTGCTAACTTTCCTGACATTCATTACTATAAATAAGGGTTGTTGTAACCCGGTGATGTACATATCGCTGATGTAAAATGGCCAGCGTGACTTGAGGGGTATCAAATTTATGCTAAATTATGATAAAAGGAAGGATAGACCTCTTAGTGAATGCAAAAATGTGAATTTACGCTTGGGTTTAACTGAATGTAGGTCCCATAAAAGAAGAACTATGGCTGAAACGGGAGAATGTATTTAGTTGAATGTATTCTGGTTTCATCTTATATTTCCATGAAATTGCTTTTCATAGCTCATCCTTGACAGGGGATGACATAAGACACTGAGTCACTTGATGTTTTTTGTTTTTCATATATTGTGACTGTAAACCCTGAAGGTGATGACCTTTTTGAAAATAATTTTAATAGATACCACATATTTCCTGTATTTTAGTTAAATTTGGTGGTGGTACTTGTTTATATACTTCCATGTTTCTATCACCACCAGTAAGGGCAATGCGATGTATAAGAGAAGATTGTCTGAAGGCCAACCATAATTTCCATGCAGATTTGGATCCCTTGAGAAGCTTTCAGTCTGTTGTAGAGTTAATGGAACAGGAAGATGTTTGTCAGAGGATGTATGATAACAATGAAGCAGTCAGTCAATTCCTAAACCAAAGCGCACACCTTTGGAGCAGGTTTGTCCTTTAAGGGCACATGAACACAGCGTGCGATTAAATTTACTTGTGATCATGTGAAGTTGTCGAAGCAAGAGTTGCTAAGAACCTGCGCTCCGAAATGCTGGCGTTAGCGTGTAATCTGTCTTATCGCGGGCTCGTGTACTCTGACCCAGAGCAAATGAAAGGCTGGGTTCTCTGAACTGCACTATGTACTTGTAGGCACATTAGCGACTGTGTTTAATTTGGTTGCGAAAGCTGACCATGTGGTGGAAACCACAGCAGTTGCTTAACACAGTCTGAACACGGTTGTTCAGGTTTGACTAAATGGCCTACAGCTAAAACCTACCAGGTTTATGGAAGCTTCCATTACTTCATTTGACAACTAACTGTGTTGACTGTATAACAATATTGCTGTGTACTTGTGCAACTAATGTTTTATTGGTTACATGAAAGTGCTGATTTGGTACAGCGTTAAAGAGGTGAGATTAGCCACTAACAGGCGTCCCGTGGCTGTAAAGTGTTGTAGACCTCTCTGGCTCGTACATATGACTGTTCCAGTTTTGTGGCTGAATTGAATTATTGAAGCTGCAGGTTTTGTCAGCAGCTCACACCCACGAGAGTCCTTCATCGGGGGGGACATCCCCAGTATTCTCAGGTCTAAAGCTCTGTAAAAGCTTCCTGAACCGTGTTTGCTCCCACGTGTACACCCTTGTAAAAATCATCTACTGTTTTCAAAATTAGTTTATGTCATAGCATGTCTGGAGAGATCAGGATGCTCCTCCATGCCTCTGCATTGTTATTGGCACCTTTCCATCCATTTTAGTTATTGTAGTACGATTTTTGATCGGTTACTAAGGTCATGCACTGCCTCTTCAGTGTACGGCCTGTCCTCCTTCTTGCCCATTTATAACCCCCCCACAAAGTGTCCAGGGGGCTGCATCTTTCCTTGCAGGGTGGCATCAAGATGCTCATTAGTGCACACCTCCTCAAAAGCAATAATTTGATGGTGTCCTTGACTGAAAGGATTTAAAGGTAGCAACAGTTTTCTTTGTTATAGTCGGTCTTTGTGCTGTCACAACAGACGGGATTAATTTATGTAATTGCTGACGACACATGCTGACACGCCTGCTTTTGCAGGCTGAATAGGTCAACCTTAATTAAATGTTGCTCTTTTAGCATCTAGTTGCAAAATGTTGCCGCATAAATCCTGCCTAGTTCTGGCAGGAACTAGAATCCTAATATTCCTGCAGAAGAGACTGGATGGCTGGACCACCAGGGCAGCAGCATCTGCAGGTCAGAGCCAGCTTAGGCTCACGGCGAGCTGCAAATTTACATCACGAGTTCAGGCAAGCTAAGAGATGAAGCTAAAGGTTAGCCGACCCTGACCTCCTCTCGTCTCACATGCAGACTGACTTAGCTCTTTGTGTTTACATAAGCTTTTTCTATAAATTATTATAGAAAAAGCATTATTATATATGAACTAATAGCAACATATTTGGCAATTGCTGCTGTTTTTCAAAGTCTGAAAGGTTGTGTGTTTGTCTGGTGGCGGGTTTGTATGCTGAACACAGCCACATGACTGAAGAGATAAGGTTTCAGTGGTAGTTGGGGGTTGCATATACAGGCCTCACCTCTATTGACGGTCAAACTGCAGTCTCTGTTTGTGTTTGTAGACTGAAGTAAATGTCTCTGAAGCCCTGAAATCATTCTCCATTGTTTTGTAATCTTGTCTACCCCTCAAGTGGTTACTGATTGTATCGGCAGATTCATTAGGTTCAGATTATTTTATTGTCAGCTTGCTATATGAAGAATTCTTCTGTTTTCATAAATCTCTCACACACACTTCGGTGTGCAGCAGGCTTGCTCACCCAACAGTGTAAGTCTGCGTTTGTTTTTGAAAATGAACTTCCTCAACAGGCAGGAGGTGTTTCCTTCCCTCCTGGTCTTCTGTTTGAAACTGTGAGGTGAATACTGAACACTTTTGAAACATGGTTCGAGCAAAAACAACTGCTCCTTTGTACCAGCCAAGTGTGGGGCCGGTTGTAACACTTTTCCTTTTGCTTTCGCCAGTTTTATCCCAGTTAGATTTTTTTATTATTGAATGTATCATTCTATACAAAATAAAGTAGTCTGATTAAGGTTGAACCTATTGTTATATTTTTCTCTTCCCCAGTTTATTATGGATCAGCCTTACTCTCAACTACCAACTCTGACCCCCTTTTGTCTCATTGAGATTGCAGTTCCAGCCAGACTGGGTAGTCACCGAAATATCAGTTAAGAGTTTCAAATTACAGCCTTTGCTGTGGGCCTTTGTGACACACCTTTGTGTACAGAGGTGTAACTGGTTTGTATCAGCTGGTTTATTCCATGTAAAGAGAGGGTGTAGCACATTTACATTCCTGAAAGGAGGGCAGTTACATGTTATACATATGGAGAAATACTCTTCATCAGTGGAAAGCTTTCTTCTTTATTTCCTAAAATTGATGATACCCTGTAGAGACAATAAGTCATTACTTCATGGCACGTGTTCAGTGGTACCGCGGTGCCCAGGTTGCCTGTGGCCTTTCCCACAGCTCTTTGTCAGACAGGTTTGTGGAGAACAGCGACAGACTGCTGGCCTCAGCATTTTCCGCCTGTATTGATCTCCCCACATTAGCTCTCTCTTCATGCACAGACATGAGCACAATCTCTTCCCTTACAGCTCTGGCTGCCGTGGCAACTGAGTGCCGATCATGAGATTCGCTACCAGAAGTCATCTCCAAATCAGCACCTTTTCGCTTTGATGATGCAGTTATATGCTTCTGACATATACATTATATACAATATATATAATAAATTATTTATATATATATATATATATATATATGTGTGTGTGTATGTATGTATGTATGTATGTATGTATATATATATATATATACACACACACACACACACACACAGAGTACTACTCGGAAAATTTGAATATCCTGAAAAAGTGCATGCATTTCTGTAACTCAACTTTAAAGGTGAAATGTACATATTATATAGACACAGTATGCAAATCAATATATTTCAAGATTTTATTTTTGTTTTTTTGCTGATTAGGACTTGTAGCTTCAGAACCTCAAATTCAACTCAGAAACTCAGAAAAATTAGAATATTGCTTGAAATCAATAAAAAAAAAAATCATAATCAGCAAAATTACAACAAAAAATGCTTGAGATATCTCACTTTGCATGTAATGAGTCCATAAAATGTATTGGTTTCACCTTTTATGTTGGATTCCCTGAATGTACTGTGTGTGTATGTATATATATATATATATATATATATATATATATACAGTATATATATATGTACACACACGCACCGGATGATTTCCCTCTTTAAGCTATTTGAAAATGTCTTTGTAAGTGTTTGAATGGAATAAGTGCTTAACGAGATAAAAGAGTAGTTGGAAGGGTGGGGGGTTTATGTGGCTGGGCACCTGCTGTTACTGCGTGCCTTTTTGCACATGAATATGATGAGGGTGGCGGCGCACTATGGCTATTTTAACTTGCAGATGAGCAGTCAGGTCAGCACCGATGCAGCTTTCAATAGTACAGTCAACAGGCCAGTGTGGCTCGTTACACCACATCCATTAATGCCCAGCAACCTGTCTTTACTGTCATTTTTTTTTGCCACAAGAGCAGCAGTCGTTACTAACATGCCATGGTAAACAGGCAGCTGCCGCTAACTTCCAGTATTCAGCCGAATGCAGAACAGCTTTCTGTTTCCCGCTCCGCCTCTCTTAAAGGACAGTTCCGGTCAAATTATACATGGGGCGATAGTTTTCCTCATACATTACTCTCCCTGCATCACTGCAGCAGCTTGTAATGGGAGCAGACGGATCTTTGGCTGTTTAGGCTATTTACATCCCACAAAACTGCAGGTTTTTTTTCCACAGGCAACGTCAGATGGATATTCAAACATACACCAAGGGCTTTGTTTAGTCAAGGAAGTGGATGGTGTTGTAAAATTAGCTTTAATACACAGTCTCACGCGACAGTCCTGCTGACATGCTCAGTATCATTAGAGTTAGTTAATTTTCCTCTATTGATATACACCAACGGGAGCACTATAGACTACCTGTAAACATACTGCGTGTGTCCACTTAACTTTTGCCTGAGACTTTGTCTTACTGGACCTAAAATGTTAGGAAAGGGGAGCGCCATGTTGATTTTGACCAGAATTGTCCCCTAACATTTATGTGGTGGTCCTTTGGCAGAGCTGCTCTGGAGGGTATAAACAATGGCTGGTAGCCACAGATGACAGGTCAGGGCTGTGAAGAGGGGTTTGTTAAGCGAAGCTCTCTTGAGTTAACGTTTTTTTCTTCTGAGCGCCGTCCGGTATGTGGACTGGTTATGTTGGCTGTTATTTACACACTCACACCTTGATTCCTGTGATTTATTTTATTATTATTATTTTTTTATTGTAGAGATGTGATATTGCATGCTTGTCTGACTGCGCTCTCCCTGCTCCTCATTTATTGGAGGAACCTGTCATGCCGAGGGACATCTTTTTGTATTTGGGTCTCCTGAGAAGAGAGTTTCTTTTAATACAAATGGGCAGTTCTCTCGCCGGCTGACAGAACTAATTGCTCTACTTTGCCTCGAGCTGTTATTCACCCTAGACTGACAATAACTTGCATTGCTTACTGAGCCCCCCCAGAAACTCCTTTCCTTTTGTCTCTTACTCACTTCCTTCTTTGGAGATCATATTTGCGGAAGTTTGTGTTTAAAAACAAAAAAGAAATGTAAATGGTGATGACAAATGTGTGGCCGGTTTGGTGTTACCTGTATGGAGCTGACAGGATGGGCTGTCATCACGTCATTAAGAGGCGAGTGTCTGGCTTTGACGAATTGTGTATTCGTGTGCGCGTGTGTTCCTTCCCCTGTCTCCTCCTCTGTACTTCATTCTCCAGTTTGACCCACTTCTAATCTTATCACAGAAATGAAAAAACATCCCATTTCACCACTCTGTGCACACTTACCTGCCACGCTCCCATTTGTGTCGGGACCCACATGACCCCAGACGGGTGCAGCTGGTGTCCATCTGTGGGTTGCCATCGCAGATTCCTTTTCTAATTATTATTGTAGCTCATACATCTTTCTTATGGGATTGCGCTTAATTGAAGGGGTGGCCGGGTTGTCATGGTGACATCAGGACATACAGCAAAGCTTGCTGTGAACCAATGAGCAACAGCCTCACCACACAACACATCTTTAAGGCATTTGTGGTTAATTGTTACAAAGTAGGTTCAACTAAAAAGCAAACTATCAGATGTCAGTGATATATCCTGTGAGACAATGCGACATATAACGTCATTATTCTATGGAGGGCACCGGAGTGGGATTGGGTAATGATACAGGGCTCATGGTGATATTGGATTTCTCAGTTCTGTGAAATGACTGATAACTGGTTAGTCTGCGTCCGCTTTGTTCCACTTATTCCGATGTTGTAGAAATTGAGACTTGATCCTTCTTGAATGTCGATCATTCTGTAAGAGCCATTCAGTCTTTAAGATGGAGTCCTTGTACCCATCGCCGTGGTCATTGCTCGTTTACACGTTTGCACATAATGAGGTGCTGGGTCTTCACTGAAATGAGGTGGGCGTCGACGAGCGGAGCCCTGAGATCGTCTCAGATTCTTGAGAGGATCTCTGCGAAGGCTCTCTCAAGTGGTGGGCGACTGAGGGCCCCTCCGTCCTCTTCAGAGTGGCAGTGATAGGGTCAGGCAGTGCAATAAAAGGCAAACTGCCACAGCTACATGGGCTGTGCCCCCCGGGAGAATCAAAAAAACAAGGTCAATGTTGCACATTATTCATTTAAGATGCATCCAGTTCATTCAGATGAAATTTGAATTAATGCTCAACATCACCAACCTCTTCTCTTTCTGTCTCTCTCCAGACCTCCTTGATTTAATGGGTCCAATCATTGGGATGTCACCAGACAAGAAAACGGAAATTCCGGGTATGCAGGAGGAGCGGACAGGGCTCAGAGGTGTCTGCGGCGTGGGAACGCTGCCGGAAGCCGAGTGTGCGTCCAGTCCTCTGGCGACCAGTGTGGATCGCACCGGAGGCACCGAGGACGAGGAGCTCACCAACCTCAACTGGCTGCACGAGAACCTGCTTCAGAACTTTACTCTGGGGGGTCCAGAAGCTCAAGCCAGCGGCGGCCCCCTCTTTGACATCGAGGGTGACTACAAGTCAAACCAGGGCCCATCATCTTCCTCTTCACAGTCATTACACGTCAGAGGCAGGGAGAGGGACTCGCTGAAGTCCAAGCCCCCTTTCTCCTTCTCTCTTCTCATCTACATGGCCATCGAGCAGTCTCCCAGCAAATCTTTGCCAGTTAAAGAGATCTACGGCTGGATCCTTGAGCACTTCCCTTACTTCTCCAACGCTCCCACTGGCTGGAAGAACTCAGTTCGTCACAACCTGTCTCTAAACAAATGCTTCCGAAAAGTCGACAGGAGTTTGGGAAAAGTAGGTTGGCAGTCTGCTGCTTGAATTAACATAGAAAATTAATGTTTTGTTCATCTCCATATGGCATTTTTATTCACTGCAACTCAGTCTATAAACTGGACGTGAGGGCAAATGACCATTGAATATAATGTCTAGTCCAGGGATGGATCAAATTTTATGTTTCCTGTAATGGGAAAAATAAATTAGTTTAAGAGTTTAACTAAAATTTAAAGCAGGACTTTCAAAGTACCCTGCAACATGGCCCACAGGGCTGCGTTTAGGGCTGTTGATACACTGGTGGGGGCCTCTGAATGTGCTGCGATAAGGGTGGAATCTAGTCAAGGTCACAGATACTCCTTCAAAGGAAATGCAAACACAGCAGAAAGCGATAACTGTTTATCTGCCGGAGCACTGCGAAGTAGTGCAACTGTTTGTACCCAGAGCACGAAGCTTCCCGCAGTGGTAAACGTACGCTTCAGAAAGAAATGAAAGAACGCAAAACTGCCATGTCAGATGTTTAGACTGCTGGAGTTTAGCAAATGTTTGTGAAAAGAAATGGAAATGAGAGTGTAGAAAAGATACAGGTGAGGGTACAGCCATGGAATATTGTTACAATACCTAAAGAATTATTGTGGTGTTTAAGCTGTGATATGCCAAGTATTAGATGGCATATTGGAGTATTTTTATTATTTCAAGATGCACTCTTTAATTCCTGAAATTTCATATTTCTTTAGGAAAACAAAGTATCGCTCAAGGCAAGCCACAACATTCAAAATTCAGAAATATTAATTCTGACTTTTTTTTTTTTTTTTTTTTACCCTTTTATTAAGATTATGATGTGTTTTCAATAAAATCACGATGGTATCGTCCCTTAAAATGATTTTGAATTCTGAAAATAAGGCCATTTAGTCTCTTTAATCCAGACTGAGTGTGAATTTGATTGACACAAACTTCATAATCATGAATTGGCCCGCCCCCACCAAGAAACAACAGGGAGGTGCAGGCTGCTCAGCGTGCGGGTGCACGAGTCTGTTTTCTGTACGGAGGCAGCTTCCACCATTGTCACATGACACTGGCTGGTGGTTTTGGTTGCTATGGCGATGTTTTCTTCTTCCTGCATCAGGCTTGGTTGGTAATCTGAGTCAAGGTTATTCTCCTCTCTCATTTGCTTTTTTTCTCCTCCCAGACTGGGCATTACCCCGCCATCAGATAAAGTGACAGTTAATACACTCCCACACACATCGCCAACAGACGCAGTCACTCCTCACATGGTGCCGTGGAGCAGATACAGCACTTCCTCCTTTTGTTTAGGCCCTTGAGGAATTCCTATTGAAGCATTTTCTACAGTTTTGCTCATCAAAGCGCTGCTTTTTGCGTTCATGTAAAAACCACATTGCCTTTGATAAGTCGGCCAATAAATTTTAGGACAAGACACAAGAAAAAGACTATTTAAAAAAGCGTTTTTTTTCTTGTTTTTATCTCTATTGCGAGGTCATCAGTCACATGGCATATAACACGGACTGTTTCCATTCTAACATGCTACGCAGAGAAATGCAACTCGTGAGTCTCATGAGAAGTCTTTCCAAAAAGCCTTTGATGATGGATGTCCAGAGCTTCCAGGCTAATTTCTGCTACGGTATTTTCTAGTGTTTTTGTCATTATTTCACAGCCAGGCCATAGTTCTAACTTCACAGCAGAATTCTGGATTTAAAACTTAACAAGTAAAGTTACGCATAACTCTCCCTCAAGCCAGGCTTTCTTTTAGAATGTCATGTGACTCCTTTTTCTGGATAGCGAAAAAGTGGTGTTTTTTATTTTCACAATTTCAGGGGAGACAAACCCACTGGATGGACTTTCAGTGTCCCTTTCCAAACGCTATCATAGACATTACTTATGTCCACCTTAGCGTTTATTGTTCAGCTTGTGATATGTGAAATAACTGGTATTGAGTGGTGAGAACACTGCTGACCAGAATTCAGTACCTGTCAGTACATTAATCGAGATATTGCTGCGGTAAAATACAGTTCTGTCATCCACAGCCTTTTTTTCTACAACTTTCCAGTTCAGATGTTCAGTATCAGTATACTACAGTACATTCATTCATCTGCACTTGAATTTGATAGACTTTAGACTAAGAAGGTGATTACAGCTCAAATGCATTCAAGTCTATTAACCGTCTCATATCAACCTAATGCGCATGTTTTTGGGCACTGGGTGCAATATCTAAATCCTAGGAGTACAAAAACAGCATTCTAAGGTGATCCACATTATAAATGCATGTCTGTCTCTTTCAGTTTCTGGTGACTAGTTATTAAAAAATCTTAAAAACCTACTTATTATTATTTTATTTTTTTTTTAAATCATGCTGCAATCTTGACTAATCCACATGGTTAAAGGTCAGCTCTGTCTGTTGTCTATTAAACGCTCCAAACCTGATTCTGAGTTGGAGAAATGCTGATATTGCTTATTTGACTCGTTTTTTTTTTCCATGCTTTACCAGTCTTGCGTTGTGGGCATGTGGGATACGTGGTGACTGTCTGTTTTGTCCACCAGGCCAGTGGAAAAGGTTCTCTCTGGTGCGTTGACCCCGAGTACCGCCCAAACCTGATCCAAGCCCTGAAGAAGCAGCACTTCCCTGCCGCGCATGCCTTCTCCACACCGCCTGCCTCCCCACCCAGGTAACAAGCTCAGTGGTGCACACGATGTCACTGCTGTGTTTTCTTTGGTAAAACCAGAATCTGACCGGTCGTGTTTGTCTGTTGTTCGGTGCAGTGCCTCTTCACCCCCTCGTCATCTCTTTCTACAAGGCTGCTCGTTCAAAGGTAAGGCCGGATGAGTCTTCACTTCACTTTTGGAGCCATCGTGTTCTCTGTACTTGTCTGTTTGCAGTATTTTGATCACATTGCCTCGGTACATTCAGCATCATTGTGCTTTTATCCCCAATTCTTGGTTTGACTTGTTTGCTCTCAATCATTGATGCCTCATGTACACCATAATGTTTAGTGCTCCCGGTGACGTCTCGGCCTCCTCCTGCTCTCCACCCTGCATCTCGGATTTGTAACCTTGACGACAGCCAGAGGTTCTGCTGGTGCTGTGTGTCAAGCACTCAGACTCTCTGTAATCATTAATAATTTAGAGCACCAGAAGTGAGCTACGAGGCTTTTAGAGTTTTCTTATTTGTCAGCTCTGACAGGATCAGAGGCACAGTGGCTTTAATTTGTCCTCCTCTTGCGTTTCGGGTCAACTTGGAGCCCTTTCATTTGACGCTGATATTGTTGGATTCGCTGTGGATTCGAATGATCCCCACAGTCCTATCACAAGTGCCACGCTGCCATTGCTTTCACACTTTCAGACTGACCGTCATGCATGTTCTCTCCTCTTCCAGAGTCTGACATTGATGCTGCCACTGCCATGATGCTCTTAAACTCTGCCCCCGGGCACCACGTTGACCCATGTAAGAGAATCTACATGCAGCACATCCCTCATTCTAGCTCTCTGTGTGCCACCTCCACACGCCATTCTGTCATTGCTTTAGTAGTTATTTCATTTTGTGTGCTTTCCTTTGTCACATGAGCCTCACTTGTTTTTCCTGTGTGTGTTACTTTAAAATTTTTTAAAGGAATAGTTGGGGGAAAAAGCCCAGGCCAGTTGTGAGCTGGGTACCTCAAAACCAATTAAATATTTACCCTCTAAAAGCAAATAATAAATAATGAAAAATGACTACTTTTATTCCATCTAAAGTCAGTTTTATTGTTGCTAGCCTTCCTTTATTGTAAATAACTAATTTCATGTGTCATTAAAGCTAATTTACAGCCAGTAAAACCTCATTTTGTATGTTTATTTATCTTTGCTCTCGCCTCTCGTCCGCCTCAGGCAATTCTGATGGTCCACTGGACCTCTCTCGGCCAGATTCAGTCCTGGTGAGCAGCGATCCGAAGCAGGACCACAACTACAGCAGCGTGGCATTGCAGCGCTGCTCCTCCCGCTCCTCCTCCTCATCCCTGTCCTCCCTGGACGAAGGAGGTTTCAACGGCAGGCAGTCCCGCCGTGCTGGCAGCGAGGGCTTCCACAGCGATGAGGACTCTGACCTCTGGGAAGAGAGAGGCCTCCAAGAGACTTCTCGACATCCGCCTGCCATTAAATGGCCCGTCAATAAGAGGCCACGGCGAGAGGTCAAGCCGGAGCTGGACGAGGAGCTGAAGGAAGCCGCGGGCTCCTTGCTGCACCTCGCTGGCATACGCAGCTGCACAGAGGGCTCCAAACATACTGTCAAGAGCACAAAATTTACCAGGAAATGAAGTTGTTTTTTCCTCTCAGACTCCAGACCCTGTGAACCCTGACCTCTGACCCCTGATCTTGTTTCCCAGTGTGCCTCCTTCTCCTCATCTGATCGTTCATTGACCATTTCAAGCTGTTTCTTTTGTTCTGGGATGTCCCTGTCCAACAAAAACAAATGGCAATAGTATCGCTCACACAGGAGAACAAAGCCATATAGAGACGTTTGTAACTTCGGGGGCGTCTGGGCGATGGAGAGACCCATCCAAAACCACCTGCCTGCTTCTGTTGGATTTAGAAGATTGTGAATCGAGTTTTCTCTGAAAGACAGAAGGGGAGGGGGAAACGGCTGAAAGTTTTTGGACTTCAAGGATTGCATGCTTCCTTCTCAAACCTGTATCCTCTTCAAAGTTAAACCTATTTATGACACGAATGAGTGCATGTTTGTATCAGACAGATTCTAACCTCCTGCTGTTTCGACTCTCTCCTTTTTTTTTTTTTTTCTTTTCGCAACTATGGGGAAAAAAAAAGGCCACTGACCGGCGGAGGGGGATTTCCGCCTCCGCCGGTCCTCTTGTGAGAGGGGTGCAAAAATGACGTTTTGATTTTCCAGACTGGAATACGCTCCTCACACGTTGACGCAGTCTGAATGAGCTTGTGTAATTACTGTGTTATGTCTCGTACACCCAGTTCCTGGCCGTGGGTCAGGATTAGTGACATGTTGAAATAGTATTCCTCTACCACTGCCAAATTTAGTTGCAAGCTTTGCTCAATTGTGCAGCCAAAAAAAAAGAAAGGAAAAAAAAAAACAAAAATCCACCTCTCACCCCGCTGACCCCATTTAACCGTCATGGTGTTTTGGATGAGGCGGAACACGCGTTGGCGTGTTTGGCGACACTGTGACGCAGCCTATGCAAAGTGAACATCTGCCGCGTGCCGCCAGATGTTAAGCGCGTGCTCGTAGGTGATCCTGGGCAGGTTTTCCTTTTATCTGTGTGTTGACCATCTGAGGCTGGCGTCCTGAGTGGCCGCGCTGCTCCTCCGAGCCTGACAGTTCTCGCTGTGCTGCTCAGCTGTGGATCAGGATGAGCAGCAGGGATAAACTACTACTGCGTTTTTTTTTGGTTTTTTTTTTCTTCGCCGGTTGAGTTCAACTGTACTTTGACTTGAACCCTGTCGCTGTCATGTGATCCTCTGGCCAAATTAATGCACAACTTGAAGAAAAGCGTATTCTTTTGGTGCTAACACGCTTGAAGACGAGGCCGGCAGCCCTCGGCAGTAACAACCACGGGCTCTGGCTGCTAGTGTTGCGTCCTCTTCCGCTTAACACAAAATAAGGAAGTGCGTGCTCTCCTCTCCTGCTGTGAAATGGAGTGTTTATTGTCAGTTGATTACAGGAACTCAGGAGCCTCTTGTGTTAAAAGCCCAGGATTTTCATTCTGAGCTTTACAAAAGCGTCACAGGCTCGGCGACCAGTGCGCAGCAGCATTAAAAGCACACGATGACACACTGGAAACGAACCTTTAAATAAAGTGAGCACAGAAATAGCCCGATTGTGTTAGATAGCACGCCTGGCCAGTGCCAAACCATTTCTTGTGCCACTAATAAAACCCCAAATGGCCACGGTTAATGTATCCCACCCCCACCCCCCACTTCCACCGAGCAGCAGCAGCAGCGTCCTACTTTTGGAAATCATCTGAACAGGAAATGTGAGAGGACTCACAAGCGGCACCCTAACCAGTCTTTGGTTTTATTTTTGTGGCTTTTGAGTGGGAACTGTCACTTGCATACACTGGTTTTATTTAGCTGTGAAAAAAAAAATGAGCACATTGATTGTTCATTAATCATCTTATTTATGATATTAATTTATAAGATTAATAAATACTGTCAAATACTGGTCATTTCAGAGAAATGGCTGCATTTTTCTTCCATCTGTGAGCTACTTTTCCTTTTTTAAAGGCTTTTTCCTGTTTTATTTTACAGCAATACCTGTGTTTTCTTTCACTATGTTATAGTGATAAAGTAATTTACCGATATCTTTTGTCTTTAGAGGGTATTTTTTCTTTTTAAAGTTAACAATGACTGCCAGGTTTTTCTTGATGTTTTGTTCTGCTTTATAAAGTAATATTGAAGCCTGAAACCTTTTCATTGCCAAAATAAATGTACAGTACAGAGGCGGACGTGTACTGTGCTTTCGGAAAGGACTCAATCGGTTTAATTTCCTGTTTATGTTTAGATGTAAAGTATTCACAAATAAAGGATACTCTCTCGATCTCGTCCGCTGATGTGGAAACATACTGCCAACCCTAGCTCGTGTTCCCAGGTAGTATTATTGGCTTATGAAACCTTTTAGGTGATGACTGGAGCAGCCTGGATGCAGGTCGCTGCTCCCAAACAATTTTCAGACATGGTTTAAATACGCAGACATGTTCCAGTGACACCCCTAGAGGGAAAATTCCACTTCTTTTTTTTTTTTCCTATAGCACTTGCAAACAAAATGTCGCAGACACTGGTCGAGCTACCGGAACACATTAGGGGTCTGACTGGTCAATCAGATTGCAGTTGCTTCATCATTGATAGCTGTTAAATATTTATTACTCTCAGACTTCTGTTGCAGTTGCTTTTGGGTGTGATGGGTGTAAACTATGTTGCATTTGACAAAGCTGCCAATCCAGTATCAGTTTGTGTCAGTAGTCTGCCATGTCTATTTGAAGACACACCTTTTTTTGTTTGTTTTATTTTGTATGCTAACCTCTGTTGATAAAATGTTTATAAGATTTATTTTCGCCAAAGATATGCAATTGCATTATATATGGTATTACAAAATATTAATAAAAACCAGTTCTTGTTACCCCGTCCACAGTTTTATTATTTTTTATTAGCATGTGCTTTCCTCTGTAAAAAAAAAAAAAAAATATATATATATATTTTATTATTATTTTTTTACCTTGACTAAAACCAAATTCTGTCATCTGTGTGCACTGGTGGCCCATTTTTGGCAAAGATTTGATCAACATTGCCACCTGCTGTGAAGGCTTTGCGATGGACGTTCCACCTTGTGGCAGCTCATCGTTCAGATGGCTGCTTCTCCTCGGCTGCTGTCTCAGTTTTCACATGGACGCGTTGAGATTCTACAGTTCAGAGCTGGTTTTGCAGCACAAGCTGTGCTCGGTGTGAGGCCGTCTCCTGAACGCAGCAACATGACCACATACCACAAATACACCTTGAACAAACGTAAATTCTAAGGAGACTCCGGCGATGGATGCAGCATCAGATATCCCAACGGCATTGTTGGCTCTAAGTTAATTAGTCATGGAGAACTGTGGGATGAGCAAAGTGTGACCCTGGACAAGGGCCTGTCTGACTAGCCTCAGGCCCACAGGCACAGCTCTATTGTTCAATGGAGTCCTGTGTGTGTGTGTATGTCGACTGGGGGGGGCGCTTCTCCCTACTGACTGCCTCAATTCAGCTTGAAATCAGAACATCTCCCCCCACTACACACACAGCCCTAGCAACCACGCCACGCTAACTGTTGCCAGGCAACCAGACAATGCTGGAGCCGCTGGCTGTGGCTTGTAGATGAGAGTGTGTGATTTTGCTTGTGTGTGTGTTTCAGGTCAGGAGAAGGAAATTGGTAACCCAAGAAATGCTTTTCTTTGGGCACAAACCCATGTCTAACATAACAGCTGAGAGAGTAAGAACTTTTTAAAGGGTATAAGAAAATAAAGAGGCTGCAGTGAAAATATGATGAGATTATTGTGGATTAGTTGAAATTAATCTTTGAGGATTTGACTGGCGATGGCTGCATTAGCAACATGTCATTTCAGTTGTGATCTATAAATGAGGTCATGTGCATTTTGAAAGAGGAACCAGGGACGCTGTTCTTCTGTCGGTAATTCTAAATGGTGATTTCTGACCCTGTTTTTGTTCAAACTCAAATTCAGTAAATATGTCATCAGTGACATAATGTGACTGAGGTAAACTTGACAGTGGCTCTTCTTAGAAGTGGGGTTGTAAAGACTACATCCATTTTCTGTAAATTTAGGATTATTATACTAAAAACAATTACTATTCACAAATACATAAAATTAGATAACCACCTTAATGCACTTTACAAGATTTCATGGCCATCAATCTAAAACTGTGGACGTTTAACTCCACATGAACACTAGAGGGCGCTCTAATACCGACCACTGTCTTGTTATCTAAACTTTCACTTCAGCGTCTGTTTCCGGTTGCCTCGTTTCTGTAGGGTGTAAGCAGCTTTAAAAAATTATTTGTATTTTTGCACATAAATCGATTGACAACTCTTTTTCACTAGATTATCATAAAACAAATTTATCTTTTCCCACAGTTTGTAAATGCAGTGGCTAACACGTACGCAGAGACACAGAATGCCCAAAACGTGTTGTTCCTTTTGGGTATTTTCTTAGCTACATAGCTAACTTAGCTATGAGGCTAGTCGGCTAGCTGTAAGGCTACTAGTGCTAAATGTCTATGTGCTAGATTAAAACGGGTCGCTGTCAAGTCAGGAGCACATCCGGCTAAAGAAATTAGCATACATCAGATGACCAGCAACCGGTTGTGATTCTTTGACTCTAACTGCCCGTTTTATTTTACGATGTATTTGAGATCAGTCGTAAAAAATGACGGAAAAATCATCTCTGAAGAAGCAAGTTACTAGTAATAACAGCGAGCTGGCTAATTGGAGGTAGCCAGGTAACAGCTCAGGCAATACGGTTGATAGCCGTGGCGGCTAAGCTAACTGGACAACCACCAGCCCGACGAGTGGAGATACCATTAAGAAGCATCATATATCATCGACGAGATAAGGTTCCCAGCAGCAATGGCTAACGTTACAGACCTGCAGACGAAATATAGCAAGTTGGCACAGGAGTACTCCAAGGTAAAACCTTTACTCTCCAGAATAAAGGGTTGTTAACGCATGACGTAAAAGCTCTTCACTAACACAGGACCCCGAGTAGTTTTACATTCAGTGCATTATCATACCAAATTTGTTATTAACACCAAATGTTATTCACGCAGGCAAACTTTGACGTTTGTGCGGTGTTCATGATTCTGACTGTTGAAGTTTAGCCTTCTTGTTACTGGCCCCATTGTTACAAAGTTTAAAGCAACCAGTCTTAGGTTTAGTGAGGTTCATGATTACAGTGACTTTAAAGTGTAATCCTCATGAAATATGCATTAAATTTGATTTACAAGCAACTATAAATATACACAAGTCTCTGTCTAATTCGCTGCTGAGAACATCAATCTTGTACAGTTTTGAAAATATTAAAATTCTTTGGAGTACTGAGCGTTTCTATGTCAGCTGACAGTTTGAAGACTGTGCCGTTTCCTGTTTGATCGCGCAGCATGTTTCCTGCTCAGAAAGTGCTGACAAATGGAACTATGCCAAAAGCAGCGTTTAAGCTTAAATATTAATCTGTTTTACTTCTGCTGGCTAGGCCACCCAAAGACCCTCGGATGTGGTTGTTTGTCTGCTGAATATGAAAGGGTTAAAGCAAACCTCAAATCCAGGTCGTTTCCTGTGAGAAGACAGATGCTTTTTTAGTTGAAATGTATTTTTCTTACTGTCATGTTCTGTTTTTCTCACAGCTCCGTGCTCAGAACCAGGTCTTGAAAAAGGCAGTTGTAGATGAACAGGCCAACTCTGTCTCCCTAAAGGTAGAATACAGTCAGAAAAGCACTCAGCAGTATTAAAGTTGAAATAGATAATTTTATGTTATGAATAAGGACAAAAAATACAAAGGGTCCCATTTTACATGGTCTCGGAATCAGAATAGTGTTTGAATCTATTATTAATTTACACAGTTGCACAGAATCAATAATGACATCATAAAATGCAGCAAACACAGCGAGTCAAAGCATATATGCTGTAAATAGTGCAACGGCTCTACAAAGTAGCATGATTATGATTATTTAGGGGCCATTGTCTACTTCATGCACTGGTTTTCTGCTCAGATACAACTGTGATTTTTTTGCTTTTCCTGATCCTGAACAGGACCAGTTGAAGCAGAGGGACCAGAGCCTAAGGAAGCAGGAGCAGGAGATGGACAGTCTCAGCTTCAGAAACCAACAGTTGGCCAAGAGAGTGGAGCTTCTGCAGGAAGAGCTCGCCGTGTGTGAAGCCAAAGGCAAAAAGGGGAAGGTGATCCAGGGAGCATCTACACATTGTGTTGTGTGTTATCTGGTCGTACATTTAACCTTACAGAATTAATATGAAGTCATCCTGAAGCTAAAACAAACTAATTGTGCAAACGGACATTTATTTTGTATCGACCTGCAGAATAAGGGCGACTCTCCCTCACAGCGCGCTCGGGAGACCAAGAATGTGTTTGATGAGGACCTGCAAAAAAAGATTGAAGAAAATGAACGACTTCATATCCAAGTAAGCTGCCAGCTCTAAACTGTCTTACTGTGTTTTTATAACTCCCCTACGTATAGTCCTGCCGGGACCTTGCATTTATTCTGCTGTATGTGTGATCCAGTTTTACGAAGCAGGCGAGCTGCACAAGAGGCAGGAGGCTGAGCTGAGGACTAGACTACGGGAGCTGGAGAACCAGTCGGAGCAGCACCAGGCCGTCATCAGTGGGCTCAACGCAAAGTACACGGACACAATCGAGAGGCTGCAGAGTGACAAAGCACGATTAGAGGTGAGGGGAACCAGCAGGGTGAGGTTAGCTGACGTGAGCGCGTTTAAGTCGAATCCGTTTCTTCAACAATTCTCGCTGTTTTATAGCTGAAAACACAGACCCTGGAGAGAGAAGCAAAGGAGTGCAGAATGCAAACAGAAGAGTGGTACTTTCATACTTCATACTTGCCTCACAAGCTGCTTTGAGATTAGCCAGCTGGACTGCAGAATGTGAGCTGTTTAACCTGACGTTTCTGTGCTGTCCCTGCAGCCAGCAGCAGCTGCGGCGGTGCCAGACGGAGCTGAGCAGACAGGTGAAGCAAAGCAGCAGCGTTATCCAGGAAAAAGTGCCCTTCAACGACACCAGTGAGTTCCTGCCTCCAAGCTCATAATCAGTCCAGGGCTAAAGAGAGGGAAGCATCTGTTAAACACAGATGGCTGTGTTTATCGAATCAATAGGTACTGGGATCGAAAGTCTGCTCTGATCTGACTGCTTTTCTCTCTCATTCTTGCAGAATTCATCGACTACAACGGCCTCAATGTCCCACCACACAATCGAAGGCATCAGGTGTGTGAGGAGAATGGATTCTCCTCAAACATTTTTTATTTTAGACGTGATTAAAGGGGACTGTTTACAGTTGTTTTTTTTTTTTAACTTCAAATTTCAAGTTTGTTTTTGCAACATTCTCAGAGTTGCCTGACAGTTGCTAGTCTAAGGGATCAACTTAGTAAAGTCAGTCAACTAGATACCAATAATTTTTAATTTTCATAATGTCTGATAATAATTATCTTAAAGCATCTTTCATACTCAGATTGTTTTGATCGACCAGCCAA
The DNA here is from genome assembly GCA_015343265.1 of Pao palembangensis. NCBI lineage: Eukaryota > Metazoa > Chordata > Actinopteri > Tetraodontiformes > Tetraodontidae > Pao > Pao palembangensis. Next base: position 9,167,274 of record CM027083.1, on the reverse strand, counting down.
AAAAAACTAAAGTCATCAAAGCCGTTCAACCATTTAATACGGAATAAAGTCAATTGAGAAGTAGATATGTTTTTCTTTCATGTTGTAGCTGAAAGCCCGGGACGTGGCGGGTCAAGCCCTGAGCTTTATCCAGGACCTCGTAGCTGCTCTGTTGAACTTCCACTCCTACACAGAACAGAGGGTTCACATCTACCCCCGAGACTCATCTATCGAACCCATCTCTGCCCTCAACCAGAAGGTGAAGCCTCTGCAGACAGAAAATTTTAGTTGAATGATTCTTTGATTGAATATTAGTAATTTACACTTTAATTTCTATCAACAAGTTTTCTCAGTACCTGCATGAAAATGCAGCTTATGTGCGCCCCCTGGAGGAGAGCTTCGTGCAGTTACACCAAAGCATCACTGAAGACACTGTCACAGTACTGGTGAGGGTTTTTTTTATAAGCTGTGTGTTTCATTGATTTTTTTTTGCCTTTCACAATTAATCCTCATCTCAGGGTTTTTTTGTTTTGTTTGAAGGAAACGGTTGTCAAACTGAAGAGCTTTGCCGATCATTTCTCCTCTTATGTACAGTTTTTGAAAAAGATTCTTCCTTACCAGCTGAAAAGGTCAGTGCAGTGTGTGTGTGTTTGCAGTAGTGAAATGGAGTGCAGGAGGCTGTGTTGATGGATGTTTTGTCTTTTTTTTTCAGCCTGGAGGAAGAGTGCGAGACTCCTCTTTGTACCGTTGCACTCACTGCCAAAAACCAGAAGTTACAGGGTGACATGAAGAAAGTAACGTCAATGTTTGAGAAACTGCAGAACTATATTAATATTTTAGCCTTACCCAGTAAGTTTACTCTCATAATTGACTGAAACTGAGCTTAAATTTCTGTCACTGTGCCCTTCTCTTTTTGGGAGAAAAAGGCTTTTTGAGGCAATAATACTGTCACTTTGAAATGTGTCTCAGGTGTGTGTCAGGATGTGGTGCCGCAGAGCAGCACCTCAGCTGTTTTCACCCAGTTGGCAGGCTGCCTGCACAGTCTCCACGATGCCATTAAAGGTGAGCAGCGCTGTTTGCTATCAGTTAACCCATCAACTGCTGCTGTAGTGACTTAGAAGCTGGATGGTGTGTACTCTCATCAGTAGCAATTAATTTGATGAAGAGTGATTATAATATCTGATGTTTAATAACGCACTTACAGGTCTGCAGTCTGAAGATACTGTGGAAAACATTTTTTTGTTTCAGTTTTGACTGATCTGCTCACTTTCCGTTTTTCCAGAGATGTCAAAGCACTATAATCAGAAGGCTGGCTTAGAGCAGGAGCTCCCTACTGTTACCCAAAAGCTCCTGACCACCTCAGAGTGCCTGCTTGGATCTTTAGGGTCTCTGACCAGCAGCACCGGCAAGGTATGTCCAATAGGGGGCAGCCAATAGTCTGATTTCTTAACCATGAATAGTGAATGGTAATTTTGTAGTTAAGCAATAACGGAGTAGCAGAATTTTGATAAATTGCTGTCTTTGTGAATTGGGTGACCCACTCATCAGGATAAACTGGTCCATGGCGTAGCTCCATTGAACACCAAGCTCTCGCACAGTGCTGAGCGTCATATTGAGTGTGATCCTGTCTGTATGCACAAAGGTCACGTGATCAGTTTGTCATTCGGGATGGAGCCTAATTCTCTTTCTGCTGTGAATAGTGAGGCTCAGCACGGAGAGATGCAGATTGTTTTGTCTGTTATTGCAGATCGCCACGTTTTTCAGCAACAATTTGGACTTCTTCACATCAGCAGCCTACAGTCCTAAAGGCAGCACCGTGGCGCTCAGCCCTTTACAAGCAGAGAGCATGCTAGCTAACAAAAAGAAAGCGTCGGCCTATATCCATGCTATCAAAAAGGTTAGATGAGATGTTTTATAATTTTGCTTTGCTCTGCAAAAATGGTTGGTCAATGTTTGACCACCTACTTTCGAATATAATGGACCTAGTTGACATGAAGTTTGTTAAAATAGTTACTGTTAATGTTACAAATCTCTCTCCCCATCTGTGTTTGTCTTCTTTCCCGCCTTTAGCCCAGGCCACAGTCAGTTCCGTACAGCGAAGCCCTGTCCAATCGTCGTATTCTCACGAGCTCTACCGAGAGCAGAGAAGGTCTCACTCAGCAAGTACGATACTGGCTCTAAACACTTTTCAAAACCCATTTCAGCAAATTAGAATTGATTTGTGTAAAGAGCATGTTTCATTTCTCCAAAATATGGTACAGGGGCCAGCGGCTATAGCTCTGCTCTCATCGAGCTGTGAACAAAGCAATCGTGTGCGAATCACTATTAGCCATCTTTGTTTGCACAGTAGAGTAAAAAACACCACGTCAGAGGGCTGCTTCAGTTTCCTTGTGGCTCAAACTGGAGTGAACAGAAAAGGTGTTTGCTCATTAGCTAAACCTCAGCAGGTGGACCTTTGATTCATTTATTGTGAAGATCTAAACTCTGTACAGCTGTAGGAAGCCTTTAGGCTTGACTAACATGACAGAACTGATCCCAGTGAGGTCGCACGGGATGACTGACTGAGTGACCGAGACAAACACAGTTATTGACGGAAAGACTCAGGGACGTGCTCCCGGCACTCCTGACGCTTTTTATCTCATGTAGTTATCATCAACCATTCGTATTTATTTCTAGATTAGCCTCTCAAAATCACCCTTCTCCCAATTTCATAACCTCAGTGGACAGTGGTGCACTGTCCACTGTAAATTTCTAAAATAAAAGCACCAGTGATATAGTTTTTGTAGCTGCTCTCACAACAGACCTCTTTTGGTTGTCAGCTTTGCTAGTTTTTTGGCCCCAGTTTGGGAGAAGAGGAGGCGTTTTTTTCCTCCATGATAAAATTGATTACTGCTCGGGGGGCCGGCTTTACTTACCAACACAGTCCAACTTCACCTTGTTCTGAAGGAGCCGGATTCTTTATTTACTCACAAACTTTAAATGCTGTAAACCAAGATGTGCTCCAGTTTTCCCTCACTATCCTGCAGTTTTGTTGACATGAGGATCAATATTAGGGGCTTTACAGAATCCCTGTGTCCCAAATTTTGTTTAAAATAAGATATTCAAAACTTGATTTAAACCCACATTATGAGCCTGAATTTATAAAATATTATATGTAGGGTTCTAATAAGAGAGCATTGGTGTAAAATATGAAGTGTATAGTTCCTCCTCTCTTCCCAAATACTGATTTTCCTCTCTCCCTGGGACTCCTGCAGGTGCAACAAAGCCTGGAGAAGATCGCCCGGTTGGAGCAGGAGAAGGAACACTGGCTGCTGGAGGCCCAGCTGGGGAAGGTGCGGCTGGAAAAGGAGAACCAGAGGATCGCAGACCTGGAAGCTCAGCTCGCCGCAGCTCTAGGGGGAAGTCCGACTGCTCAGTCAGCTGTGCAGAGCACGCTGACGCAGAGCCACGAGGAGACGGAGGCGGAGTCAAAAGCTGCCGGGAAAGAGCCAACACTGTGCACGAGCCTGGTGAGTCTCTGCCAGGTTCCTGTTCTTCAAAAGAAAAAGTTCTACCCTTGTCAGTAAATTGAGTGTTTTTGTTTGTATGTGGTTCTTACACGCTTTGCAATGCTGTAACTCCTTCATTAGTGTTTAACTTTGAAAAGCTTCTACAATTTGTTGAAAAATCGTCTCCACATCAATGTTTTTATTGTTCCCAGGTGGGCATGTTGTGCACAATCCCTTCAGTCGAGCATGTAAGTTGTCTGTAGCGTTTAGAAATGTCTCTGGAAGGATGAGGATCCTGATGTTTGATTCTGTGCTTGAGGTTGGAGACGAGGAGTCCAGGGAGCAGCTGATAAAGACTCACTACATGGCCAGAGTAGGGGAGCTCACCACCCAGCTCCAGATTTCAGACAGCAAGGCCGTACACTTTCACTCTGAGGTGAAGCTCCTACAGCAATCTTCTGTCTCATTAACCAGACTGTTTCTGAGCGCACAGAGGTTCTGTAAGGCAGAACTCTCCACTCTCATGTTCTTTCCTACAGTAATTATAGAACTTAATGAGCAGAACATAGTAGATAAACCCGAAACCTCTTTTCATTTCTTTTTTAATTAATTCAGTTTTGTTGTTTTTTTCCTCTTTCTAGTGTCGAGCTTTAGCCAAGAGGTTAGCTATTGCAGAGAAATCCAGAGAGTCTCTGAGCGAGGACGTCAAACTAGCCAATCAGAACGTCACACGCTTACAGGTAAATCTGCAGAGTAGTCGCACGTCTGCAGCAGTCGAGCAGAGGTGACGCCGCGGTCTCTCACGCAGGATGAGCTGGCTACGACGAAGAGGAGCTACGAAGACCAGCTGAGCATGATGAGCGACCACCTTTGTAGCATGAACGAGACCCTGACCAAGCAGAGGGAGGAGATCGACACGCTCAAACTGGGCAGCAAGGTACTGAAATAACGTGTGTGTTCAAGATTGGGTGGAAAATATATCACTGGTTTGTTTTTGGGGTTTATTTTCTGTCAATATTAGCTAAGAGAGAACTGTAAAAGCTCTGTGGAATCAGGAAGAAAGATCACTGTGAGATAAAGTCTCTGCCAGTTCTGAGGTGAACCGGGAGGTCGTCACCGTGCGTGGGTGCAGTTTCTGCCGGGCCTGATGGGAAAAGCACCTGCTGGAGCCGTCTGAAAAAGTCATTAAGTTGCAGAAAGAGAAGCGGCTGCTGGCAGCATGTTGCTTCATGCGCACACACACACACGGACGGCTGCGTTTTTTTGTCAAGGTTGCAGGAATGAACACGTTTGAGAGCTTAAACTAGTCATTTTCTCTGAAAGGTCGCAGACCAGCTTCAACATGTTTTTAGGTGAACAGAATGCAAAATCGAACTGTCTTTACTGCATCTGAATGCAACAAGCCCGAGTGGTGACTGTTAACCTGTTTGCTGAACTAACCTTGTGCATTTTCTGTTTTTTTTTTTTTTAGGGAAATGCCAAAAAGAACAAAGGACGCTAAAGCAGCCTTTGAATCTGTGGTTCTACCTGACTTCCTGCACCACACCTTTGTCTGTATGTAGAGACCCATTCGTCTACAGGAACCACCTCTACTGTCAGACACTTGCGGTACAAATGAACATTGAGCCTCTCTTACACTTCTGACACTTTTTTTTTTTTTATCAAATTATTCAGTGTTATGACAGCAGTTTGAACAGGACTTTCACTAAAAAAAACATGCAACATAAGCTGTTTCAACGGGAGTGAAGCAACTTGTTCTTAAAAGGGACAGAAAAAACTCTGAAGACTTGAAGACCAAACCCTGTTAATCAGTGTGTGTGTGCGTGTGTGTGTTTAAGTAAGAAAGTAACTTGGGCTGCATTGTCATTGTTCATCTAACGGTGAATCTGCTTGGCTGAGTGTTATTGTGTCACCTTGCTTTAAAGCATAGTTTTACACTCTCATTTGCAGATCAGTTTTAATACATGCTTCCACAAGTGGCTCCCTGTATGTTTACAGATAGAAAATAATTCCCCATACAACACAGATTTGTCTTAAAAAGACAAAAGAAAAGGAAAAAGGGCTTTTTAAAACAGAGAGAAACCACACATTTGAATTGCTTCTGCCATTTGGAATTTTTGTAACCTCTGTACCTGAAACAAAGGAGATGCTCCAACCACTGATTCACCCTGCGTGCTTACCGAGACTGAAGGGCAGGATGGACAAGCTGGAGCTCGTGAAATTGTGCTAACCTGTCTCTAAAGCGTCTGCAACACTCATCGTTTTTAATCACCAAAGTTAGTTGGACCTCCAGGCAGAAGCCTGACGTGGCAATGGGGTCTCTTTACGTTGCAAAATGTATGGACTCAAAGGATTAATGTGAATATACACATAATGGAAATCATGATATTGTCATACTGTATCATTTCTAATATATATATCTGTGTACACAAAGACATGTATTCATGTTCCAGATCTTTACATTCTGCATCATTTGCAGATTGTTTTAGGCTCGCTCAAAAGGTGAGGTAACTGTGAAGTGTCAGAGCTGTTGAAAAGACCAGATTCACAAATTAAGACATCTCTCAGGCCTGGCACGACATGAGCTGAATGAGAGAAAACTGGCACACATTCTGAGCAGTTTGCACAAACATTCACACTGCCATTCACACACGATGCTGATCAGCATCGGTTCCCAGTGATTTAAGAAAGTACTTGTTTTCTCAGCGTGAGGTGTTCAGGAACACATCATAAATGTGAGGATAAAATAAAACACATGTTCAGTCGTGAGATGATGGATTTAGTGTGTCTTTCAAACATGTCTGCGCTGTGTTTTCTCTGTCTACTTTCATTGAAGGGGAATTTGAAATTTACCAGTGGAACACACCCTTGAACACACCCTATCAACTGGGAAATACTGCAGCACTTGTACTCCAGAACTCCAGGATTACATTTTTATGTCGTCACTTTACTTTGGAAGGAGAAATACTTTCTCCGTCTACATGTACTATATTTCAAATGTATCTGTGGAGCTGTGCTCAACCTACAGAGGGCAAAAAATACTATAAAAAATATTTGTAAAGAAGAGTGACCAACAAATATCTAGCTTTACATTTAATACTTTAGATGTTTAAGAAAGAATGATGAATAGAACAGCTTTAGAAGAAAGTTTTTGGCTTCCTGGATCGTGTTTAATCACTAAACTTCTTAGCAAATACATTAATTTGCTCTATTAGAAATGAACATTAACATAATTGTCACAACCCAGTTTCAAGTGTATCGTGAAATTAAGTTGTAAAAACCTAATCCCCAGTCGTGTTTGGCCCTTTATCACTACAAAAAGACTAAGGAAAGTTGCCATATTGCAGTCTTGTTGCAACAAAGCTCTACAAATGCTAGAACTCCATTTATTTAAACAGTAGTCAATTGTTACAGTTAAACAGCTTATACATTAAATAATGCAAGCTTACAAACGTTTTGCATTTCCGTATTCAGTTTATACTTTGCACTTAAATAATCACTGCACTTTCCTAGTAGACAGACAAACAAATAACATGTCATAAATTAAAATGGTACAAATAAATACTGAAAATAATGTGATGGCGTCTCAAATACTGAAATTAGCAAATGAAAATTATAAATTAATTCTGTTTTCCCCTGGAAAGCCTGGGTGTAAGCGTCCATTTCCTGATCTTGACATTTCCCACGTTCGTGAAGGCAGCAGCGCTCCGTTCATTCCTGCAGTGTTGTGTTTTCGGACCGTCTGTGAACCCGGGAGAGGAAAACTCCCAGGATTTACACTCTGCCATTTTGAGCAAAACCGGTCGACATGTCACGGCCCAAACAAGCGAACCAGCTCTGTGATAAGTGAGTATGCCTCTATTCTACCTACGCCCGGCTCTGTTTGGTAGAGAACCGCGGAAGCCCCGGTTATAATTGACTTTAAAAGTCTCGGCTGGACGGGAATGACGCTCAGCGCCACTTCTGCAGAGTAGCGACCCAAAGTAACGTAGTTGTTACTTTACTCTCAACTTTGTTCGGATCAAAACAAAGAGAGAATAGTGAACCCGAAAGTGGGCCTCTGTGTCCCGGGACATAGGCTTGGCTCTGCTGCGGGCTGACAGCATGCTGGAACTGTTTTCTTTCTCCGGCCGCGGTCGGGGGGTTAAAAAAAACCCGGTAACTCATGTGCCTGTATGTGTGTGTTTGCTTATTTGTTTTTGTTCCTGGTATTTACTGACAACATGCTAGAAAAATGCGTTTTAAACCCTCTTATAGACTTGTCAGCCAGGATAATGACACTTGTTGACGTCTAGGAGAAAATAGAAAAAACTGTGAGTGGAGAAAAGTTGTCCAGTGTTTCTGTTATAAAACTGTGGTTGAGTAACTTTAGCCAACTCAGAAAAAGGCTGAAGTTTCCCAAGCCTGGAAAGAGTTACACTTATGGTTTATGAATTGTCTTCAGCTTCTCCTCCTTGAAGGAGACTAAAAATATGACATGTTTAACCTTCCCTAAAAGGCTGCCATCACAATGAATCAGTGTCACTTGTGGAAACTAAACGCAGCTCAGTGGAGGAAAAGTTGTCTCTCATTCAATTCTGCATGTTTATTTAAAGTCGAGCAGAACCTTCTAACAGATGCAGCGAGACCTGGAAGTATGACAGCAGGCCGGTTATTGGCATGTGGAGGATTGATCTGGAGATTCCCAGTGGAAACCGTGCCATTTAACCAGGAAGCGTCTGTATCCAGAACAAATATGCTTGAAAACCAGCCGTTTTTTTCCAGACTCCAGTTTCCTCTCTGTTATCATGTGTCAAGTGACTGTTCCTGTCATCCAGGGGTTTGTCCACCGTTTTATCAGGTTGCATTTGGTCTCTGTGGCATCAGAAAACCCAGCAATTGTCGTCGTAATCATTTCATATTGTTAAAAAGTCACTTTCGGTGGAATCAGCATGTATCGGCGTTCCTCTCTGTGGACTGAAATGTGGTTTCTCTAAGCTGTCTCATTCATCATGCTGATATTTAGACATTTATCTTTGCTTCCTGTTTGTAATTTGGCCTCTCTGGACTCTTCTTTGGCTATTTTAAGGTTCTGTGCATCTGAAAACATAGTGTGTATTAAGTCTGGTTAATAATTAAAAGAAAATGGCTTCGAGCAGTATAATCCACAGGGCGTGTGTGCACGACACCAAGCCCAGATTTCTCAAGGGTAGGTAGTCATTTCAGTGAGTACGGTAGTGATCGTAAACTTGACTTGCTCTCCATCTTAATTGCGGTGCTGCATTTTACAGCGTTTATTGATGCCTCTGTTTGGAAACTGTACTGCAGGTCTGCAGCCTCCTGTTGGGTCATTGTTTTGACTCTGATGTTGAGGTTATGACCTAAAATTCTGCTGTGTTTTGATATTTCCCTGGATATTATGAAGATAATATTTGTTGTTAGTTCACGCAAATATAGCAGGCTGGTATTTCCTGTGTGCGAAGCTGCTGTTCCCAGTGGAATCCGAGGAATGTGCTCTTTTATCCTCTGTGGATTTAGCAAAGTCCCGTTTCTGGACCCTATGCTGGAGCTCGGGAAGAGACGGCAGCGTGGAAACAAGGCTAAAAGGCTGTCGGTGACCCCCCGTGCGGACGTCGTCCTCCTCCTTACCCGCCTCATTGTATCAAAGCTGATCTGTTCATGTAAGCCGGAGAGGAGCGACGCACCCATGCTGCTGCCAACATTATCTGATGAGAAAGACGCTTCCCAGTGTTGTTGACAGTCCACCGCCCTGGATCAGAATCATCCCGTCCCTCTTTATTTATAACTCCCGAAACTTGCCACTGGATGTCTCCTTTACCACTGGAGGCTGTGATCTGGTCAGGGGGATGAAAGCTGTAATTGTAGCTATCTGTATTTCTGAATTTGTAGCTTTTTTTTTTTTTTTTTTTGAATGCAGAGATAGGGCCATGGCGTTTTTGAACTTCTCTGTGATCTCCGAGCTGAGGGATCCTGAGAGCTGAGCTGCCCACACATCCAAACACATCCACATGAAATGCACAATTGCATATATTTTCCACCAATTTTGAACACCTGTTCGCTAATCCACTCTCTCATCAAAGAGGGGAAAACGGTAACGTTGTAGTGATGTCATGCGTGCATAACCATGAGCGAGCTTCTCTGTCTGATTTTCTCCGATTCTCCCTGCTGGCCTCATGGTGGCTAATGAGGCGCGATATCTGCTGCTGTGGCTGCATTTCTGACACACTTCAGCTCAGGCTGGCTGTTGTTTGAAATGCAGACGCCTCTGTCAAAGCACAGCCAGTGTTTATCTATACTCAAGTTATTTTACCAGTTATGAAGGTCGGGCTCTCGGTTTTGACGGGAATGACCTTCCTCCTGCCTGACTAAACGAAAGACTCTGATCTTCTATATTAAACACATCATTCTAATATTTTATACAAGATTCTGCATTATTTGCTTCAAACCAAATACACTTTATCATGAACAGCATTGATCAAACTCTGTGAAAATCAGAAAATCTGCCCCAGCTATGTGACATGCTTTCTGTCTGTATTCTTCACAGCATGAATCTGAAACAGAGAGACATTAAATCAGTGTATAGTATCCTGAATATGTCTGGCAAGATGGGAAAAGCCTCCCAGGATCACAAAGTATTTCCTCTGGCGTTTTTAGCCTCCATTCCTGCGATGCGGCGCCTTTGCTAACCTCCACTGCCCAAGTTACAGTTCATGTGAAATAAAATTCACACCGACATCTAAAGCGATGAATAAATCATCAGTAACCTACACAAAAATCCTTTTCCTAGAGCATCAACAGTGTTTAAGACTGAGGAAAAGCTACTCCGTCTTCTGGTACATGCCTCTCTGCTGTGCAGATCTCATCGATATTGTTGCAGCTTCTGAAAGGTTTTATTCGCTGCTAATTTGTGAATTTCCCCCAAAGAGGGATAATAAAGCTTTACTGTTCTCATCATGCGTGCCAGCCTGAGTAGTGTTTGTATGACGTGTTCTCCAAAAGCGAAGAAATCCTGCTGCTTTTTGTCCATCGATAATTTTAGTGTTAATTTTACTGTTAACACTAAACAAAATGTGTTCCAGAATGTGTGTAGGTTCTGTCTCATATTCTGACTTTTTCATTGTTTTCTGCAGAGGAGAAACTCTCTGAAGTGGACTACAGTCAATGTGCCAAGAGGAATTCTCCTTTTTAACTGGTCATCAGTCCTCTTTGGCCATGTGCTCCAGAAATCATTCAAACTGGGTCACATTTGAAGACGACAACATACCATTCTCCTCTCCTCAGAAGCCCCTCCAGTCGCCCAGCAACATCAAAACATCAATACCGCGCCCCAATGGGCTGAAATTAGTGCTTCCTCCAATCAGAGACACCTCATGGAGCTTCAGTAGTTCCCTAGAATCTCCTCAAAGTCAATCAAGTCTTAATGAAAGTTCCTGTGTACCGTGTACCACGCCTTTTTGCACTCCTGTGAGCGGGGTCCCTACTAACACCTCCCCGTTTCACTCCCACACGTGGGAAAAGCACGACTTCTTCCGGAGTTCCTCAAGTACCTCCACCAGTTCTGGTCCCTCGACTGCACCAGAAGCACTGACTCAGACCTCAGATGGACCAAACCCTTTTCTTTCATTCCAAAGGATCTCAGGACACTATAACCCCTTCTGGAATGGATCTAGTTTCAGCAAAGATGTGGACAGCTCCTCCTCAGACTCAGAATCGGAGAAGAGCCTACCGCGTTTCTTTATTCGGACCAAAGAGGGCAGCGAGCCTCCACGAGACCAACTTCAGAGCTCTTTCTCCGTCATCTGCCACAAACTGGAAGGCCTGCAAGCAGACACGGACCGAGGGACAGAGACAGAATACGACACAGAGAGGCAGCTAAGTGGCAGGAATGAGATCTTCAGGGAGGGATCATCTCAGTCCATTCCTCGGGGTCTGTTCCGCAGTCAGAAGGGAGACGGCTGGCCTGTCCTGATAAGAATCCCTGAGAAAAAGAACCGCATGTCCTCTCGACAGTGGGGCCCTATCTATCTCCGTTTGCTGCCTGGAGGGGTGCTGCAGATGTACTACGAGAAAGGTCTGGAGAAGCCATACAAGGAGTTCCAGCTTCTCCCTCAGTGCAGGGTCTCGGATCTTAAAGTGGAAAGCTACAGCGAGCCACGCAAAGTCCTCACCCTCAAGGTGGAGCTGTTTTCATACACTGAAAGGAAACGCTACCACCCCAAGCTGGAGGCCGCTCACGAGGCGGAGGTGGAGCAGCTGCTCAAGTTTGGCTCCACGGTGCACGCTGACATGGAGGACTTGGCCCTCTCCATGGAGGAGGAGATTTTCAAACTGTCACTGCCCCACCAACCCCGGCGGCACTACGAGGCGGAGGAGCTATCGCTGCAGATCACTGATCACATGTGGGTACAACTGGACAAGTGTGGAAAGGTCATGGCACGGACGGCGTTCACCCAGATCCACTGTCTGGCTTTTCTGAATGGACTAGGGGATTGTTTCCTGGCCCTCAACGATCTGGGCCTGCTGCGTTTGGACTCCAGCTATGGCTCCGAGGAGGCCGGCGAACTCTGGATGGAGATCGCCGACTGCTATTTTCACAAATGTGTGAAGGAGTCGGACTTCCACAGGTCTCGGCTGATTAAATTCTCGCCTCCCGAGGCCTGTAGGGCGGAGCTGATGCGCTACAAGACGGCCCTGTTAGGTTGCACAGAAATGCCGTTCGCCATCAAAGCCACGGTCACAGTTCAAGGTGCGTACGTGGAGCTTCAGGCCTTTCTCAACATGACGCCCACGTTCCTGTCCTTCATGGGGGTGTCAGACACACACCCGCTGTGTGAAAACGTGGTCATCCGCGTCCCAGTGCCAGCTAACTGGGTCAAAGTGACACAGACGGTGGCCTTGCTCAGGCAGAGGTCGCTGAAAGCCCGTATGAACAGAAACGCCTGCCTGGGTGCTGTCAGGACCACGGACTCGCAGCCAGTCATGCAAGTGTCAGTCGGGACAGTCAAGTATGAGAACGTGTATTCGGCCATCGTCTGGAGGATTGACAGACTGCCGGCAAAAAACACAGGTAACTTCTGCATCCAGCTTTGATTTTTGTCTATCACAGGGGTGGGCAATTATTTTGCCTGAAGGGCCACATTCTGTTTTAGTTCTTAATGAATGGGCTGGCCAGGTGGCGCAGGAAACTAACTAAAAATCCTGCTTGATCTACTGTTGACTAAGAAAATATTCTGAAGAGCCTGTAAATTGGTCCAACTAGAGATGGGTGATGAAGCTCCAAAAGTTGTTTGGCCCCACCTTCTTGAGAGGACATGTTAGCATGTTAGTTGAAGGGGGGGTCTGAACCTTTTTCTAACCAATCAAGCTGACAATCCCCTTAATTTGGCTTTTGGAGAAATTATTGTGAAGACTCTGCGGGCCAGATTAAATAGTTCATCAGGCCACAGGTGGCCCCCGGGCCTTAGTTTGCCCACCTCCGGTCCAGAAGATGTAAATTCTTTAGTGCTGTGTTTCACTACGACACATGCTACAAGCACGTAGCTTCAGCTACATGGCTAAGCTACAGCATAGCGCTCTGTGTAGGAACCCGGCTCACAACCTCAGCTGTAGTCAACCTTTGCTTTTCCCCTTGCAGCCGTGGATCATCCCCATTCTTTCTCCTGTAAGCTCGAGCTGGGATCTGACCAAGAGATTCCAAGTGACTGGTATCCTTTCGTCACCATGGAGTGTGAAATTATGGGTGCAGTCGTCTCCCAGACCAGGGTGAAGTCACTGGGCACCGCCAGTGACATGCAGCCACAGAAGCACGTGACCAGCTGGACCCGCTATCATTGTCAGGTTAGATGGGTGACACCTTTGCAAACCACTCATTCGCCAGCACAAATAAGCACTCTTCCTTCTTTTTTTCACTTTGGTTTAGGTGGAAGTGGAAAAGAAATGGATTGACACAGAGTCTCAGAGGCAGTCTGGCTGTACGACACAGTGACGCTTTGGTCCAAGACATTTTCCTCACAGAGTGACAGGAAAACCAGTACTGAACAAATCCAAGGGTGATGAGGGCATTTCTGCTTATTTTTGCTGTCAACTTCCTCTAATTACACATAGCCTGGTAGTATCTCTCATGACAAGAAATAACTTTGCATCCTTGACCCACAACCCACGGTGTTTTTTTTTTTTTGCCTAGCACTTTACATCTAGATTTATTAACTTTAAGATAACAATGTCTACGTACTGTATATAAGCTTGCATTGTCTGCACTGTCCTCCAGAGTGATTGGCACCCTTTAGTAATGCGTGCTGTACGGGTTTTATGAGATAAACAGCTTATGTAATGAGCAATAGTTAATGTCACTGAGTAAAGTTCATTATTGTCTGATATTTTCTTTTTTTGTTGCTCAGAAATATGTAAAACTGACGCTGAATCCTCCACATCTGCAGCATGCAGCGACGTCAAAACTAAAAGAAAACTAATATGAAATCAGTGAATTACAGTTATCAGGACAGTTTGACAAACAGATTCACATCATGTCAATATCCATCTTTCCTTTTGTTTTTTACCCCCCCCCCCCACCCCCACTTCACCAATTTTGTATTCTGCAAGACTGTAATTTTAGCTATGCAAAAATATGTGGCTTGTTGTTTTCATCCTCTGGGATGTTGGTCAGGTTGGACCCCATATTGCGTTTGATGAGAAGACTTTAATAGACCTGGCTAAAGTTGGATATTATGAACATGAAGAGTAAAGAGTTAATTAAATCTGCTGGACCTAGTAATTATTCATATTAAGCTTGTAATAGTTTTCTTTTGTTTTGATTCCTCTTTCAATTAAGCTGTTTTTAGCCGAGCAAACCGTGGAGCTGATTTTCCTTCTAATTCTAATTTAGATTAATTTAGATTTTGTTTAAATTTGAGTGTCTACAATTGCTGCTGCTACCATTGTCACAGCAGTGAGATAAATTATTTGCCATGTATCCTTTGAGGCGGGCTACATCCTCCGTGTTATTTTTAAATCAGCTTTCTGTCTGTTTGCAAGTGCAGAGTAGTGACATATCACACTTTTATGTCAGAAGTAGAAATTGTCTCATAAAATGTGTTAAATTGGAGCGCTCCGTTCCTCAGAGAAGCTGCTGACTTACACTGTAGTCGGGGTTCCAGGACGAAGGTTACGATCCCTGCAGCCATGGCTCAGTGGCATAAGGGTTTCAGAACTGAAAATAAAATGATACAACATTCAAAGATAGATCTTAGACTCTGAGGACCCAGTTCTGTAAAAATAACAAGAGTGAAGTGATGAGCAGAAAACTAATACTGGGAAGACTGTGATAGACATAAATAGGCACTCTTTATCACAATGTTCAATGTCAATTTTTTTGAAACATTCAGAAAAAACAGCTATTTTTTTATGCCATGATGCATTAAATTGACTACTTTTAATAATGAAAAACATTAAAAAACTGACATTTCTGCGCTATTTTATGGTGCATTTAAACACATTAGGGAAATTCGCTTCACGCAAACTTGAGATGTGGAAAAACGGGGCCATTACTAGGTCTATTAATCTATTATCATACCTAAAATACATGGCTTTGCTATGTATGTAAGATGAAGAGTTATTTTAATCAAAAACCATGTTACAACATAAAACCGGAATTAAGTTTGACAAATAAAAATGTTACCGTCAACTGTGTTAATTATTATCACCTGCGCCAGATCCGTTTACGAAACTGATGTCGTCAAAACGGTCTTTATCATCGTTAACATGTGCATAATGTTGCCAAAGCTTATTGTTTAAGGATCGAAGTGGTTTTTTATCAGAATCATGCTGACCAACACCGGCCCGGTGGTGAGCAAGGCTATACATTCCTTCATTTTGACAGAAATCTTTAGCGAGTTTGACTAATGAGCTGCGTCGCGTGTTGTACTTGTGCTCTCGACACTACTAATTATGATGTAGTTAATAATTTCTCTCTTCAATTTTATTCACACCAAAAGACAATTTCTTCCGCAAGTGTAACTATTAAGGTAAATATCATTCGAAGTATTGATGAGAGCTCCATCAAGTTTAAGTTCGTCGTTAAATTGTGTTTACTTTTGACGTTAAGCAGTATAGTTTTTAATTTGTTTTTTTTATCTGTGCGCGTGTGTTAGAATAATGCCTGCCGTTACACTATGTCAACATAGCAACATAAAAAAAAAAAAACTTGGTTTAACAAATTGATTAAAAAAATAATAATAATTTAAAAAAAAACTAAGACGTGAATCCATCTACTGTCACAGTCAGTTCCAAAATGTCTTTTTAAAATGCAGGCTAAATTCTATTTGTCCATAATTGATGACGTGATTGAGAGCGTAAGAGAGCTCTTCTTGGATGAGGGGCTTGAAGATCGCCTTGTGGACGATTTAAGACATGTAAGTTATGTTTCTCCAAACAAAATTGCACATCCTGGCCCAGCTGAGCAAAATCAATCACCTTCGTCGGATGTATCTTATCAGGGAGTCAGGCAGCCGTGTCTTCTGATCTGCAGCTCTGGGAATCAAAGATGATGCAGTCAAAAGCAATGGAAGACTTGAGGAAGGGCAACATCAACCCATCCAACTTTGTGCTGCAGCTTCCTGCTAACTACAGACAGACCGATCAGGAGGTCACCGGTAACACTGCTGCCTGAAATAAAATGCTTTTGTCAAGTGGTCTGAAGAATTTCAGTTCACATTAGACGCAGATGCTTAAATTGAATTATTTTTAGTATACGTTTGTGTAGTGAATCAGAGATGTTTTTCTTATTGATTTTGTGTGTGTGTCTTTTTTTTCCTCTCTGTCAGCATCAGTTGTGATCCCCTCAAGCCAGAATATCCACAGTTTCCCGAGGCTCAAGGCAAGTGCTTCACAGTACATTTATTTCCAGGTCTCAGTACTTATCTGAATCTAATTCTGAACATTTTCATCATTTCACATTTGTCATTTGTTAAAATGCACCACAGGAAAATGATACTTTCCACAAAAAGCATTTGTGATTTAGTTTCTCGTTATATGTAAATTCATTAGAATATTAATAAAATATTGATCAGTGTTTCAACAATTACTGAGGTGCTTTTTCAGCTGATCACTGAGTTTTAACGGTGGAGTATTTTCCTCATTCTTTGCAGTACAACTCAGAGACTCTTGCTACTTTTTCTCTCCCTGCTGGGTTAGCTTATCCCGTGCAGATACCAGCTGGAGTCACACTGCAGACAGCCTCTGGTAACACACTGGTTCACCCAAGTCTGTCCTGGATTATAATTGGCATTAACGTGATTTAATAACTCATTCTGTGTCACGCAGGGCAGCTCTATAAAGTCAACGTTCCTGTTGTGGTTACTCAGACTGCAGCAGGTCAGCAGCCTGCAGCCAAGCACACACACACAATCAGTGCGTGGAAAGAAGCAGCTGCCGTCCCTTCATATCCCAGCCAGCACCAGGAGGAGGAGCCATCCTCTGTTCCTGCTCCTCCTGTCACACAACCACCAGATCCGGTCCAGTCAAACACCAGTTTAGCCTCCAGTCAGGAGAGCACCCTCCCTGGGCTGCCACCAGTTCCTCCTGCAGAGGCGCCGCAGCTCCAAGAGGAGCTGTCTCCAGGGCAACAGGTGGCACTGGATGAAATCGAGCCAAGTTCACGACCCGCAACCGTCAACCTCATCACAAACGACTCGCCTTGCAGTCAGTTATTAGACTTCCAGTTCGGCGCAGAGGAGCCTTCTACACAGACGGAGCAGTTAAAGAGTAGCAACATCGACGACATCCTGAAGAGAGTTATTGAGGAGGAGAGAGAGAAAGCGGAAAGGGCCAGAGCAGCAGCAAAGGCTGACAGCCAATCTGACGATGTCCTCAGGGTAATCTGAATACTCATTGAAGGAATATCGTCATACATTCTTTTGGGTTGCACATGTGTGGATAATTGAGTGTTTTCAGGATTAATCTCATTTACTGTCTTAATGAGGACTCGCATATCTGTTTAACATGTTTCCAAAGCCAGCAGTGGTCTCAAAAGCCTCTTAGATTTATGTTAATCCATCTTTTATACTCATAAACCAGCTATTGGTTGTAGCTTGTATTTAAGAGATTATGTCTTCTGCTGGTGAATATACACTTTTCATCATGTCCTCAATCTCAGTGTAATGTGTGTAGGTGTGGGGATTAAGAGGGTGTTTGGATGGCAGCTTCAATCCTAAAGTACCAGGAAATGAAATGTACACTATCAAACCATAGTTTGTACTTGGTTATTGTTGGTTCGTGGGCACAGTTGATGCTAAAACACACTGCTCCTATTCTCATCCACAGTCTTGTCACTTCCTGTATTGATTAGTGCAGCTTCCTTCCCTCCGGTCTCCCTCACAAATCCCTCCATAAGCTTCAGCTGGTCCAGAATTCTGCCACTCATATCATTTTTGTCCTCCAGCAACTTTGCTGGCTCCTGGTCAAATTCAGAACAGAATTCAATATTCTACTCTAAACATTCAAGGCCATCTGTAAGCTTCCCTCTCCATATCTCAGATCTTCTCCTTGCTTCCATCCCATCCTGCTCCCTCAGATCTCCTTCCTCCATCCACCTCACCGTGCCCCCCACTCGCCTCAGCACCTTGGGGAGCTGAGCCTTCAGCCGCTCTGCTCCCCAAATCTGGAGCTCTCTCTCTCTGATGTGTAAAATCGGCTCCCTCCCTCTGTTCAAATCCCGACTCAAAACGGTGTGCTTATACATTAAATGTGTAGTTGTTACTATCAAAAACACTGTTTAACGTCATCTGTAATCCCCACCAGCTGGTCTACAGCTACAGCGAGCTGTCAGATATCGTCCAGCTGGACGGCCCTGCAGACAACACCGACAGCGAGGAGGAAGAGAGGGTCGCTCTGGAAGAGAACGACTTTCTGGGGATGATCAACGCCGAGGCCATCAAGGCCCTGCAGGATGGAGAGGTGAGCAGCGACGACACCAGCAGCTCCACCAGCAGCGACAGCGCCGACGAAATGACCAATGTAGAGGAAGAGGTGAGAGGTTCATTCATCCTGTCGCTTGAATTCTGCCACAGCAACAGCTGAAGTGCTTTCCCACGATGCACTTTGTTCTCTTTAGGATCCTTTGAATTCGGGCGATGATGTGATCGAGCAGGACATCCCAGATCTCTTTGACACCGACAATGTCATCGTTTGCCAGTACGACAAAGTAGGGCCACCTTCCGCCGGTAATGTCGGGGGCTGACGCTGACAGCAGAGGTTCTAATTTCCTTCCTGTCGCAGATTCACCGCAGCAAGAACCGCTGGAAGTTTCACCTGAAGGATGGAGTGATGTGTTACGGAGGCAGGGACTACGTGTTCTCTAAAGCTGTTGGAGAAGCAGAGTGGTAATGAGCACATGATTCACGTGTGGCCGCATCACGCTGACAAAGAAAACAAAAAAATTAATAGACTTTGCTGAAAGCACAAATTGTTCTTTTTGATTTTCTGTACTTCGGAGAAATAAGTTCGGTATGACTTTAGCTGCATGATGTTAAATGAGTTTAATTATTTAGCTGACGATATTTTGCTATTTTGTGTGTGTGTGCATGCAGGTTAGATTCATGCAGCTTTGACAGTGTTTAGTTTTCCAACACTGAAATGTTTTTGTGCTTCAGACAATAAATCTCTTATCTGCAGACCATGCATCACTTTCTGTAGAAATAAAAACATTTCAGAAGGTCACCATATGGTGACATCAGATTTTGAATGGTAGAAAAGTCACACTTAAACATTTTCAAAAATTGTAAATTATATCACTGCAGTCCCCAATTCTTTTTTTTTTTTTTTTTTTTTTTTAACACTTGCAGATGTAAAATCACTAAAAAGGCTTTTAGTAAAAAGTGTTTTATTGTTGAAATCCAGCTGAAGTTGAACAGCAGCATTGTCCTGTGTGTTCCACAGCAGACCTCTTAGTCCAGATTACTGGATCAGGGCACTACAATCACTGGACTACAAAGAAATCAGAACCACAGGCTTCGAAGAAGAGTTGCTTCTACGAGACATTAACTGAATTAAATCTATCTTTTGCAACATCTCGACAATCTACACGATTATCAGCATCACTTAGAAATGAGACAAACTGGTCTGTAAAAGCGTCCTCCAGCTCTGCCAGCTCCTCTTTGGTAGCATATTAACAGTTCAGGCTCCGACAGCTCTTCCCTTCAGTTTTCTTTCAAAAGCAAAACAAAAACTAATGTCAGATCAGTCACACAGACGCACAAGACCGACAATCTCATTAGTCTGAGCTAAACTTTGGGAAAACCTGACGTTCACAGAGCAGACGGTGTGTTTGGGTCAATCGGAACACATTTGTGTGCTGCTGTCATGTTGTGCCCTTGTTCAGGAAGCAGCCCTTCATCTTCATGTGATAAGCGTAGAAGCTGAGTGACTGCGACTTCCTGTCCACCTTTTTTTGGGTGGACCTGGGCGGCGGCGGCTTCTGCGACCTGCAGAATTCGATGCTGGAGCTGCAGCAGCTGCAGCGCCTCAGCAGCAGGAACACGTCCTTCCTGAAAGCCCGCGTGAAGAGGGTGTAGAGGAAGGGGTTGCACAGGGAGTTGATGGGGTAGAAGAGGATGAGCAGGATCTTAGAGTGAGACACAGTGATAAGGGGCATGCGGAGTGCCGCGGAAATTGCAAAGAATGAGATGGGCGCCATGCACACAAAGTCTGTGAAGATGAGCACGGCCATGCGCTTAGCGATCTTGGTGTCTCCGTGGCGGGTGGTGTGCTCGGGGTTGTTGACGCTGAGGTATATGCCCAGGTAGCAGTAGCACACCACCAAGAAGGCGACAACGTTGAGGATGAGCACAGCCACCACGTAGAGCTGGGAGCCCAGGCCGTCGATGTCCATGGGTAGACAGATGCTCACCTTGCTGTAGCTGCTCACCCCCACCAGGGGGAGCAGTGCGACCAGCAGAGAGAAGCCCCAGCCTGCACCCATGATCAGTGTGATGTGGCGCATCCGCAGCCTCTTATTAACGTGCATGGCGTTGGTGATGGTGTGCCAGCGCTCCAGGCTGATCACAGTCAGCGTGTACACTGACAGCTCGCAGGCGAACACCGTCAGGAACCCAGCGGTGCCGCACCCGGGCCCCGTCTGCCAGTCAGTGGCGTGGTTGTAGTACTGGTGACGGGAGTGGTAGTCCATGAAGGCAATGAGCATCAGGTAAAGGCCCATGCACAGGTCAGCCACGGCCAGGTTGCACATGAGGAACCTGGAGATGGTTATCTTGCGGTGGCTCGCCAGCAGCATGATGAGAACGGCCAAGTTCCCTGTCACGGCACAAACGGTGATGATCCAGGTGAGGCTGCGCAGGAAGGCAAAGCCCAGCAGGTCCTCACAGGGGTTAAAGGCGTCAGGGTTTGGGGTGCACTTCACAAAGGGGTTGTTGAGACAATAAAAGTCCAGTTCTGGATACTGAAAGTTGATGTAATCAATGAGATTGACGTCCTCGGCAGCAGACTCTCTGGAGAAGACGGATTACAGTCTAAAGTTGCGTTTAATCCAACCAATTCATTGTTGGGACTTAAAGTACTGCAACTTACATTTCATTTGCATTTAGGTCACATAACTCTGTCAGGTTCTTTAAGGAACTTTCCCTTTAAACAAAGACAAAAAGAAGGTCAAACAGGGAAAATGACGATAATCTCAGATGTTGAAGGCATCCATCAGGTGGGGGGGGGGAGGGAGAGGGAGGGGGCTTGTTACCTCTGTTTCCTGCGCCACGTGTGGAAGGCGCAGCAGTGACTGGGGTAGGTGAGCTCAGCCTCCAGCAGGTCGGCCAGGCTCTCCAGAGGAGGGAGGGTCTTCAGTGCAAAGGTGGAGGTGGCTTTCAGAGTCCTGACCTGCCTCAGGCCTTTGGGCGGGAGGGAGCTCAGAGCTGTGGAAGAAACGTCCCTGAACAGAGACCAGACAGATCCAATTATCGATTATTGATAATTGATAATTTTATGGAGAATTCAAACTTTTGGATTATTTATCCTTATTTGTGTCATTTAAGACTTGAAATTCCTCAAACACGTTGACACAGAAAGAGCACAGGGACCCCTGCAGGACACGCGTTCACCTATGACTTTTTCTCTGTGTCAGACACTCAGGGGAACATCGTATCTCCAGTTCCAAGTATTTATTCACTCTTCAGCCTTGTTGCCTGTTTACACAGACAGGCTGTCAGCGTTTGGACAACGAAACGATAAACTTTGTTATGAATATTAATCCCGCTTCACTAACCCAGTTCAAATGTGGCTGCCTGACTTGTTTGAACAACAGGAGATAGCCAACTGTCGCACCCAGCCAGGCCACAGACATAAACTGGCTTCTGCTTGTTTTTCATTGTTTTAACCACGTTGCAGATTTCTTTAACTGATAATTCTGAAGCAGGGCCGTTTTCAGAGTGAGGACTTTTGGACTGTGCCCCTGTGAAGTAGAAACTTTTGTTTTGGATATTTTCTTGCCAACAGTCTTGGCAGAAATCAGTTGCTTTTTTTAGCGCTACAACCCCCTTTTTTTAAGGCGGTTGAACCACTGACCCCACTGACAGGTGCTGCAGCAGCAGGGGAATTCAAACTAGCGCCGTGTGTAATGAGTCCTGTTTCAGCTGAACAGGAGCTCACTAATTTAATACAAGCAGATGCATAATTCAAACAGCGTTTGACGTGAGGATAAAAGCACCACCAACTGTGTGTAGGGGCTCTTGTTTTGTAGCTTTTATAGAGGGACACACTGTGCTGAGCACTTCCAGTTACCCTGACAGTGATAATTTGCAAGTGTTCCTGCTTTTGCTTCACCAACTCTTTCAAAGCCACTCAACCGATGCGCGGTGCGCGCACGTACAGCGCGTTCTTTCCGCTGGAACCTTTGTGGAATCGTTAAACTGAGCTAGATGTTACAGAACGCCACCTCCCCCACATTTCACATATTAAATGTTCTTTTAAAATTTTGCTGTCCTCAGACAGATGAGGACAAACTGCACATTTTTATGTGGCTTTAGTGCAACAAAACATTCCCCCAGCATCACTGAACATGGATGGGAAACAGTGTATGAAGGAAAGGGTAGAAAATTTGTAAAAATTGATCAGTATCACGTTAATATTTGTTTCTGGGCCCTAGACGACACAAATCTCATTTTACTTAAATGCTAAACGCTCCTTACAGAGCTGTCGAATGTTGACTATAGTGAAATGTTGTATGCATGTAAGATCCTCTCACTTACAGAACAGTCGGACCTGCGGCTCCCTCAAAAGCATCCTCTTGGATGTCGCGGAGATGCCTGTTGTCTTTCAGTATTCTGCAGTAACAGAAAGAGAAAACGGTAAAACTCCTGTTCCTGCTGCGTCCTTGATGTCGGCATGCTCGCCTCTGCTTCTTCTGCTTCCTCTGTTTACTGAACTTGACATTGCAGAAGATGAACATTATTTTTAAACTGCCGGGTGTCTCGAAGGGAAAACAACAAGACGCCAATCTTTATTTAGTCTTACATAATGTTTATTTACTGCCACTTTCTGGTCTTCTTCTTCTTTCTTCTTTGATTAGATAAAGCAACATAAATCTGACCTCTGGTGGGGGAGATAACGCTTGAGAATTTTTGTTGTTATTGCTGTTTTGTTTGTTTGTTTTTGTTTTTTGTGTGTGTCCATGCTTACAGCGTGTTGAGCTTGGTTCCGTTAAACGCGTGAGACCTGATTGTTCTGAAGCCGTTCCGGACCAGGTTCCTGTCAAGCACACACTGGTTTTTCACTGCAGAAGCCAGAGGACTGAACATTCATTTCATCCACTTACATTAAAAAAAAAATAAAAAATAAAAAAAAATAAAGTTCAGACACATTTTTTAAACAAAAGTGGCAACTTGTTGCTCCAAAATTCAGACAAGCGTGGCAGAAGCGCAACGTTTGTACTCACATGTCAACACACTCCTCCGTGATACCCTGGAAGGAATTGGCAGGAATGATTTCAATCCTCATGTTATCAGCGATTTCCCTGCACAGACGAGATAAGAGCGACGCGGGGCCGCTTGCCTCACCTGTCGGTTTAAAACTTGGGAATGTTTGTGAAAGAAAAAAAGCGGGCAGTTTAGGTTGGAGGATTCTGCGGCAGAGTGGGTGGCTGGGTGACACCAGTAGATAGGCTGAGGGCGAAAGCAACCGGGCTTTCGCTACTAAATGTGCCTTGAAAAAGTGCACGAACGCGCACAAATACTCACAGGATGATACTGGCTGCCAGGGAGGAGACGGTGGTGAAATCGGGGAAGTGAATGAGTCCGGTGTTGGAGATGCTTCTGAAAGGAAAGCGGTTAAACTTTCTCTTTGTTCGCACTCTCTCTCTCTCTCTCACACACACACACACACACAAACACACAGAGCAGGACCAGAAAGAGTCCAACAGACGCGCAAATACACCATCAATACACTGTATGTTCTCACCACATTTGACTACCCGGTCTCTTTTTGTAATTAAAGTCGTCTTTATAGGTTTGAAATCCAACTTTATTATTTGAACCAAAAAAAGAGAGACCTGAAATATGAAAACAAACTTCGCAGCCTGGCCGCGTTGACTTTTAATTTACTTTCTGAGTCTTCTCTCATCCCTCAGAACGCAGCGCGCAGCCTTTCCGAGCCGCGGCATCCTGCACACACAGGCCAAACTTTTATCTTAAAAACAGAGTTCTGAGGCTTTAAAAACGATGGCATGAGGCAGACGTTTATATCACCACTCGCACTGACAGTTTAATTTTCGCAGCGTCATTGAGATGCGGCCATATTTTGTCGTTCAACCGAGCCGCTTGTTGTAAATAGAGCGGCAGTAAAGTGATAAATAAGTTGGTTTCAACGTGCGAGATATGGAAATGTAGGAAACGCAAATGTTTCAATTTTCACCCCTCAGTTATGAAAAACATACATGTGCATGTTTTGTGAAATGAAGATGTTGACTTACAAATGCTCCAGCCTGGGCAGGTCAGTGAAGGCCCCTTTTTCAATAACCCTCAGACTGTTGATATTCCGCACAGATCTGCAGGAATAAAAGGAGAAATCCAGAGGGAATCAGCACTGATTACACCACTCTGCTGTCAGTAACACACACGCGCAGATCGTTCACACACCAGCCGTCCTGGTGTGAAGGGTTAAAGGCGCAGTTTTGTGGCTGACAGCTTAATCCCGAGAAATGCAAAACGCACCCCGGCTGCTCGGGTGAATAATTGCTTTTGTTGTGCGGTCGAGAGGCGTCGGGTGCTGGAGGTCCGGGCGTCACTTACATCTGAGCCAGGCTGCGCAGCGACAGGAAGGCGTGCCTCTGGATCTGCGCGATGGAGTCGCTCTGGGAGATCTCGCTGTGGCACAAACGCACGGCAGCAGATTAACACATGAATCTCTGCGCGTCAGGAGTGAATATGGTAACGTTTAAACACCCACAAGAAGAGAAGGAACCCGTGTTTTATGTTTCCTCACTCATATTAACTTAAATAGGACAAGAGTTTGTGTGGGGATCTTTCATAGGCCTAATGTTTTGCCCAGCCCCTAACCCTAACCCTAACCCTAACCCTAACCCTAACCATCCCAACTAACCCCCTGGCCCTAACCTTAACCTAAACCCAATTCTAACTCCAACCTCAAACCAGGTCTTAACCCTCAAACAGGTCTTTGAACTTGTGAGGAGCAGCCAAAATGTCCTCACTTCCAAAAAAATGTCCTCACTTTGCTTGTAGAATGAGTATTTTGGTATTCAGCAAACATTCAAGTGAATTTCTTTAAAAATAGAAAACAAGCAAACTCAACAAAACTTAAAAAGTTCTTTAACTATTAGGTTTATAATAGCTGCGTTTCCTCAGATGCTTCAAACCATGTTTGTATCAGGAAGCAGGATTAACAGAGGATATTTGAACTGCAGGCCGTAAACGCACCTCTTGTTGAAACAATAATTGAACGACCAATTTCCCTTTTTAACTGTCGCTTTAAGTTGAGTTTTTGTTACGTTTTGATCTGTCTCTCCTTCACACAAACGTTCAAAGCTGCAGATGTGACATCTTTACGCTGATCGCAGCTCATCAAAAGTTTTTTTTTTTTTCTTAACGTGGTCATCTCGATGGCCGCTGCGTCATCTGTGACACAGAGAGGTCGTCGCGGTGTTCCACCTTGACACTGGCTTTTAGAAACTAATTTACAGCAGGCTGGAACTCTGACTGATTGCATCTTAAAGGCTCTGTTTAAACCTCTTTTTTCCCCTTTCCTTCAGTCGCCTCGGTGATAGGGGGGTAAATTGGAACATAATGAACTCATTACGTGTGAGTACTGCAAGTATCCCGGGCTGATAAGACCCGTCCCTGAGCGAGCAAACAACCTAACACTTTCAACTGGGATATGAGTTCGGCTTATGCAAACAAACTGTTGACATCCCAGGCAGACGCTCCTTTAATTTCAGTCAGAATTAAAAAAAAAAAATAATAATAATCTGTTTGTTTAAGCCCCCCCCAAAAAAAGACCTGTAATTTGGAAAAACAAACTTAAGAGGCTGGCTGCGTTTATTTTCTGAGCCCTTATCTCTCTTTTTTTATCTCACCACTCATTGCAGAAGATAAAAATCCTTTCTGTGACACGGCAAAGTGCAAACACCGGTAAAACTTTCAACTGTGGCATGACACAGATGTTTCTATCTGCCACTGGTGGTCTGCCAGAGGAACTCCCACCCCGTCACGGTTCAGCGCATTGGGAAAAGCCCGAGAAGCTCAAGTTCCATCCAGATGCTGTAAATCAGCCGCACGGCCTCAGCATCTGGAGGACCTGCATTTCTGCACATATTCGGATGCAGCTTGAAACGGAGCGCTCGACATTTCAGTGTTATCTAATCCTCAGAGGACATGCCGTGAATGTTCTGCGTGGACAGGCGCACCATCAGACGATGCTCCGTGGGAAAGTAGTTGTATTTTCTGTCTTAATTTTTTTAAATGCCAGAAGATGATCTCAAATTTAGGTGAAAAGTCAAGCGTTAGTGGGATTTATAGGTGAATAATCTCCCCAGTAAATATGATATAATCTTAAGTGAAAATAGGAGAAAAACTCACATCACAGTAATGTTGATGAGCTCCTTGAAAGCGTGAGTGGGGACTTCTTTCAGAGGCATGTGTGCTAGCCGTCTGTAGGACACAGGAAAAGTGTAAAGGAAAATACTAACACCTTTACGAGAGAGTCTGCGTAAAGTCTCAGTAAAGACGAGGGAGAGTTGACAGTGATGCGTTCACGGGTTACTTACAGTCTGGCCACGGCTCTGGCTGCTGCCCTGGAGGCTAGCTGCGTGTCCCTGCTGCACTGGAAAGTGTGCTGGCTGCAGCGGCAGATGGCTGGACAGCTAAAGGCGCAGCAGGAGCGCACATTCAGGACAGCGGACAGCGCGACCAGGAGCCAGACCGCCCGGGGAGCCATGGATGACACCGGAGCGCCCGCACGCACGCACACACACACAGACACAAGCCTCCCCGCCACCGAAACACAGGTCGTCCTGAAAAGTTGAAGGGATGAAGCACTCGGTCACCGGACCGAAGCCGAAGAACGATCCGGTTGTTTTGTTTTTGCACACGCGGGACTCCTAACGAGCGCGCTGCTGCCTTCAGGTGCTGTTGTAACTGCGAGAACTCTGCTGTCAGAAGCCGAAGTAAAGTGCAAAGCAGGAGTTTCTTTGACAGCCGAGGAGAAGAGAGGTGACGTTTTAGTGGGAGGAGAGCAGAGCCGTCCAAATACACTCATGTTGAGAAGGAATAAATGTGACATGACATGTTTTTTTTTTCTTTTCGGGTAAATTTAGGTTTCTAAAATCTACATTTTTAAGGTCACCCAGAACAAAAGATGGGGCAAGATTACAACGAATATGTAGAAAAAAAAATCATTTGACAATGAATAATAATTTGAAATAAAACATTAATGAGTGATAATGAGTGTCACATCACAATTACATGGTGTGTTAATGGAAACCAGACACTTAGAGAAGCTTTTGTAACCTGGGGAAGAACTTATACTGGTCACATTAATCTAATGAAATATTCTCACTTTTTACACGAAAAATCAGCATATTTAAGTAAAAGTTAACTCTGCAGACTTCTCTACAACAAAATAAGTAATTTAGACAAGACTGCTTTATCATTTACCTCTTGATTCCACCTCACCAGCTTGGTGTTTATTATTATTTTAATATTTAACAACATCTGTTTTATGCAGTCTCTTCTCAGACACAGGAAGTAGCCTTTAGCCTTTAAGCTGAATATCCCAACATAAACTCTCCCAGTGGAATAAAATCATTCAGTCACAAATATATTGCTTCACTTTGCAGCGAGATGTGATTTCACAGTGATCTAAATATTATTTTTGAACAGGGAGGAACATTGTACATTTGGAACTTTAAGTGACAAAGTGTACTTTGCTGGAATTTGTTGGTGTTACGCCTGGACGGACGTGGCAGCAGTGGTTGGTTTAACACATCTGGCTCCACCGTACACATTAACGCAAGCCAAGTGAAAACAAATGAGCTTAACTGGTGGAACTGTGTTTTAGCTGACTCAAACCCGGTGCAGGAGTGAAGTTGTGGAAAGTTTTGCTGCGACTGGGCAGGACTTGTGTGTGAAAGGCTAATCTGACCTTTCTGTTTTACGTTGTTGTAAAGTCACTGAGCTGAAATCAACTCTCCATCATGTGTCTGTCAGGCTGCTGAAAATGATGAATAATATCAACAAAAAATGTCAAAATACTGCAAATAACGCTCAAGTCAGATGCTTCTAGTTGCTGAAAGCCATTTGCATTCGATGTGCATTCACCATTTGTTAAGGAGAAAAAAGCTCAAACACCAGATGCTCTTTTCCTTCCTGTAAAACCACGTCTGCTGTACAACACTTAACATCACAAAAGACAATTACATCAAGGTCCCATTTACACCATTTTATCCACCTCTGCTGTCAATGCCTTGACCCCATTTGCGGAGCTGCAGTACACTTACACGTAAATCCTGACATTTCTATCTTTGTGGGGACATAATACATTACCCATCTACTTACCCTAACCTTAGCCATCCGGACTAACTCCCTAATCCTGACCCCAAGCCCTGATCTAAAACTAAACCCAATTCTAATTCTTAAAACAAATGTCCCCACTTTGCAAACATGCCCCCCCCCCCCCCACACACACACACACACAGACTACCTTTTAACAGTCAGTACCGGCTCTGTCTTCCTACCTGCCTGCACCGTTTGGTCCAGCTATGATAGGAAGGGGGATAATAATGTGTGCGGCCGGGAACAAAGTCTGTGCTAACCACCATGCTGTGCATCACTTCACCCGTGGAAGGTCACACGCAGCAGGTGGGTGGATGGGTGAGGACGCTTTTAAACAAGAGCACATGAACAGATTTGCCAATTTAGCTGTATGCTGCATTCAGATTTTCACTGACCATGAAAATCAAGTGGTTATAGCAGCGAAATAGCCGTGCCGCAGAGATAATTGTAGTTTTTAATGTGTGTCTGTAAGAATAGGCTTGGTTTAAGTCTGCAGCCCTTCTCCTGGATTTGTCAGCATGGGTGGAACAATGAAGCATTTAAGACAGTAACTGCTCGGGATGACACAGCAGGGCAGTTGACTGAGGGTGTGTGTGTGTGTGTGTGTGTGTGTGTGTGTGTGTGGAGAGGTGATAATAGTGTTAATACTTTAAGAGAAATATTGAAAAATCTCTGACCCCTAACCCTTAATAACTGATTTGTGGTCATTTTTCTGAGTCACACTGAGCGGCTTTGTGGTGAATTTGCAACTCCTTTTGGAGCTTTTGTGCATCCTATCAGTTATTTGGCCTCGCTGTTGTGTTTTTGGAAGAGGGCGCACACGCACACAAAAAACCCCTCCACCTAATAACATTATAAAACTGGTAATTAAGTAATGAGAACAGTAGCATTCAGACTGGACATGCACTCGTGGTGCGTTCACACCTCGCGCTGTCACCTTCCCTGCTTCGTACCTGTGGGTGAGAGGCTGTTGACCTGTCAACATGCTGCTGCTGATTGGAGCGTGAAAAGAAATGTGTCAGAACACATAAAGCTGCTCAAAGCGAGAAAAAGGCGCATTGTAACGTTAAAGCCCATATGGTGAACAAACACCAGCGCCGGGTCCAAAGAGGCCTTTGGCCATGACTAAAAACGGCGGAGGGAGTAACTGATGTCAAATGCTGTTTACATACAGAGAGATTTTCAGGGACAGAGTTCAGGAGCCAGCGGCCGTCAGTGTGACATTTGAAGTAATTGGAAACGGGGGCGGCGAGTGTGTTCTTACAGTCACTCTTGTATTTGTCGGTGTAGCTGCAGCTTGGTGCCAGAAAACAACATCTTTCCGTCTTAGCTATAATGAACCTGAATGCAACACCTCATCATCAGCATCCTCTGACTGACATGGTGTCGCCTCTCAATCATTATCTTATATTTGAAAACCCTGTAGACATTAACATAAAAGAAGACATTTGTCACTAGTTCTGGGACCTCGGTCCTAATTTTATACCATAACATTTGCAAATGTGTGATCTGCTATCATAATAAAGTTCCTTGAATCCTTGAAATTAAAGGCAGTGCCCTTCATTTTAATGTGACGCTCGCACCATAAAAGGCTTTGTTTATGGTTGCAAAAGACAGTTGGTGATCGCAAACTCACACACACACACACACACACACACACACACACACACACACACACACTGTATCTCAGCCACATGATAATGACCCTTCTGGGAACAATACCTTCTGATTTCTTACATTTGCATTCTGAAAAAGATCTCATTTCATGTCATGTCAGTTTTGGATCTCAAAATTCAACAAAAGATGCCAAGACTTTAACGCGAGGCCTAGCCAAGAATTTAAATTGTAAAACAAGTCATGTTTTACTGGCTTGTTGTTGGTGCTGGAAACTATAAATAGGCTTTGGTCAGGATTGGCTGGAGGAAAAGCTGGAAAGACTGATCTCATCTTCCTTTTTTTTTTTTTTTTTTTACTTCCACCTTAGAACATCTAAAATCAAGGCTCTGCGCTCGAGGCCACGGCAGCAGTCTCATATCACCAGCAAAGGAAGTGACGGCCAAGGAGAATGATCAAGTTCAACATGACAAAGTACAGATAACACACACACGCACACACACCTACACACTCACGCAGATGCGCAAAACGCACATGCGCACAGCAACATCTCCTTCACTCCAGCACATGATGACATCTTGACGAAT
The DNA here is from genome assembly GCA_015343265.1 of Pao palembangensis. Taxonomy (NCBI): domain Eukaryota; kingdom Metazoa; phylum Chordata; class Actinopteri; order Tetraodontiformes; family Tetraodontidae; genus Pao; species Pao palembangensis. The sequence goes on along the minus strand of CM027083.1, from coordinate 9,136,548 downwards.
GTGTAATATACACGGCTTGTTCCCTCTCGTCGTCCTTTTTTTTGTAGCATTCGTGCAGTTTTTTCTGTTTTAATGGTTTGACCTTGAAACTGTCCGCACTCTCTCCATCCCTCAGCTCCACGCAGCGTACACACAGTCTGCAGAGAGGGCAACAGACTCAGCGGCTTATCGGGACAGGAATTCACTGGTCCTTGGACATCTGAAATGAAGCACAGAGATATCACTTGAAGATGATTAACCCCTTCAAACCCACTCAGACAGGACTGGAATCCTCCCTTTGCCTTTAGCCTTGCATCTTATGATAGATTTCTATCAAACGGATGGCTCCCATCAGAGGTGTGTGTACCCTCCTCTGTCTTTTTTACTGAGGACTCCAGCTACGCGACGCCAGCTGCTCTTTGATTACCAATTCATTCTGATCTGACGCTAAAGGATAATCAATGTTGCAAAAATGGGACACGGGTCTGTTTATGGGGATTGCGAGCTCCAGTCACAGACGCCGGGCTGAGCTCATGTTTGTGTGGACGCGTTGAGACACTCGAGCGAAACGTCTTTTGCGCAGACAAACAAAGAGGAACATCTGAATGATATGCAGCCAAAAAAATAAAGACAGCTAGTTGACAGTTTTGAGCACTGAAAATTAAAAAAAGTCAATATTCCTATCAAGGCTTAGATTGGTGAATGCAAAATGGCATCACTTCATGCTTCTCCTGGAATAATTACAGCTAATTAGTAATCAGTGATCATTATAGTCCTCATTTAACACAGCTGAATGTTGGCAGGAAGACTGAAGATTGAGTTAAAGATATAAAATAATTGAATGTGGAACTCTTTGGTGTGTCTCAGTGATCACGATTGAAAATGTCCTCAGTATTTTCATTTTTCATCTACATACAAAGAATACAGTGGTCTCCAAAGAGCCGACTTCAATGTATCCGTTGTGGAAGTTTCACTGTTATCTCAGCCGAGCTGGAAATGTGTTTACTTCCACAACTTCCACCCTTCATTCAGTTCCAGCAGAAATTTTCTTTTGGCTTCTCACAACATCAAAGTGGTCCATTCAGAGCCAGCTGGACAGAACAGCACTAGTGTGTGTGTGTGTGTGTGTGTGTGTGTGTGTGTGTGTGTGTGTGTGAGAGAGAGAGAGGGAGACAGAGAGAGTGAGACAGAGCAATTTGGACCGAGGCCCAGCTTCTGGCATATTTATGAAGATAAACACATCTTCATACACCTGCTGTGGACGTGCTCATGGTGTGAAGACCAAGGTGTCCGCCAAAGGCCACATATTCGGTTTCTGAGTTTAAAGCAGGGATTGTGGATGATGTCGTAGCTCTCAGACAGTCGGGTTTACGAGATAACATCCTGTGAGGTTTTTGGAGGACAGCTGGTGTCTCCCATCTATATGCACGAGCAGCTGGGACTCCTGGTGGCTACCAAACATGCTAATTATAAAACTGGAAATGGGGAAGGCCACAACTGTAATGAGATGTGTGTCATTACACCACATATAATAATACTGGGGAAGATTAGGCAACCAAGTTACAACGTAAGTGAAGCGCACAGCAGTGACCCATTTGGGCTAAAGGGTAATGAATGTTTACGTCGCTTCAGGACGGAAATCATCTTGATAGATGTTAGCTCTGATAAGATGGTTCATGGGGGTTTCCAGAGGCCGTGGTGAAGGAATGAACGGATCTCGCATGCCCTGGAGTTCAGCTCGATGTGCTGCCAGTCGACCGTGGTTGACAAATGGTTTTGAGGAGCGTGTTGTTTTGCTGGTCATTGAAAAAGAAAAAAAAGTCTCTCTGTCTCTCTCTCTCTCTCTCTCTCTCTCTCTCTGCTTGGAGAATTTCCTCTTCAGCTAAGGATGACACATTGTGCTCTGGGTTGTGTTCTTATCAGTTTTCTTCAAATACTTCCGCCTCTCTGAATCTTTCTGCCTTTCTGCCTCCTGGATGTCTGAAAAAAAAACCTACATCCAGGATCTGTTAGATTCTGTTCCTGGCCTCAGAAAAGACAGATTTGGGAGCTCTGTCATCTGAAAAACACCTTTATAGCCTCTTCCCCAGGAGGAATTGGTGCTTTTAGAAAAGGTCTGTTTTGCTGGAGACTCCAAACGTGTCATGGATGGTGCTGCGGCATCTGCACAGCACAGGTCTGTGTTTTTTTTTTTTTGTTTGTTTTTCCAAAATCAATAAGTAAAACACACATACACTCACAGACCTCTATATCTGTGTGTATGTGGGTGTGTGCATGTTGTGCATGTTGTGTTGTAACTGACTATATGACCCTAAAACAATCACTGTTATTGTATTTCACAGGAGTAGAAGTGGTGTTTGGCTCCTACTGAGATTACTTAACCAAAGTTAATCTGATTCCAAACCTAAAAAAACCCCCAACATTTATTGTTTGCGGCCTTCATTTTTGACTCAGTCTGAATTTATGGTTCTTTCTGGGCACTAGGCGGCGCCCTACGCTGAAAACACATGCGATTATGGAAATGAAATGCTAAATCAACGAAAAACAAAGGCTAAATCAAAGAGAACTGTTCTAGCCGCTGTCAGAGAAACATGTTTGACTGAAAACCATCAACAACTCAAAACCACATCCTGTCTCTCAATGACACAGGCGATCAACAGTCTGCAGCAGGTTGCTCAATTTGCAGCAGGCACACCAGTTGAGCCGGCCGCTGGTCAGCTGTAGTCAAGCAGCCTGGGCAGCAATCAAGCAGCTGCAGAACAAACGCCAGGCCTGGCCGTCCCCTGCTATAGATCCACAGTTGCACTCTGTGGAATCATCCAGCCAGCAAATCTGTTTCCCTCTAATTAAGTTGAAAAAAAGGGGTGGGGTGGGGTGTAAGAGGGTCATTAAGCGTAAGCGCGTATTTATTTGGCAAAGCGCTGGTACAGAATGGCAGCTGCTGGGTCATATAATTGGCCCCAACAATGGTAAGCTTAGTGTCATGCAGAGTGATGTGTGAGGACACTCGGGGCTGCTGCAAATTGAGCTCTGCCTGCAGCACACAAACTTTGATCGTTACAGCCTCAGTGGGGGGCTGCGCTGACCCCGAAAGCGCCGAATGAATTTTGGGAGCCGCTGACGATGCCGGCTCGCACGCAACAGCAACGTTATTGCTGGAAATGAAAAGAGGATGGTTGCCCTGTGAGGAGGACGTGCGATTACATCAGAAACAGGATGAAAAAACAGTGGATTCAATTTGGGAGGACGTGTATCACACTGGCAGAGTGGCCCTTGTGCAACTCAGAGATTGGGGTGGAGGAGTATTAATCATGACGTAAAACCTGCATCTCCAGGATATCCAGCTTTGGCTGTTATAGTGCTGTGTGACCTGAAATACAGTCTGTGTGAAGGAGAAGGTTAATGTTGCCGGGCGGTCCTCTGAAGACACTTACAGGTGCTCTTTGTTCAACGTATATAATCTAAAGGACCCAAGTTCATCAGGTCACAATACCAAATACCAAAGATTGTCTTTGAGGAACTATCCTAGAGTTCCTGGAACTATTTTTTTCAATTCAGTTTAATTCAGTTCAATCAATTTTTGCAAACAAGCATGTCTCTAGTAAACTGATAGATTCTCAGAGCCCTGAGCAACCAACAGTAGCTGGAAAAATCGTCCTTTTAACAGGAAAAAACCTTAAACAGGATCGGGCTCATATAGCGGATGGGTCCTTTCTACTGATGGAAAGGTAAACGTAAAGGGGACGAGGGGATGAGAGAGGGAAGGACAGAAATAGGAGAAATAAGACACATACAGTTCCTACTGGCTGCTCACAAATCCTACAAAAAAAGGGGGAAAAGGCTTCTTCACTTCCAGGAACATGTTCAGGATTAACGACATATATTTGACCGTATTTGTGCCTGTGTTTCCTGTCTCTGATCAACGATCAGCATCATGATAAAGATCTGTGAGCCAGGATTCTAAAACATCTCCAACTAACAGACAGCTGTCAGAGATCAATGCGTAACATCATCAGTGTTAAAGATGAGGAACTTCCAGCAATCACTTGTCCGTGGAAGAGTGGGGCAGCGCTGCAATCAATCCTGATTGGGCGGGATGCAGAGACAAGAGGGATGTCGGCATTCCGGCTGTTTAAAGGGGTCAAGCGCCATCGATTGTGAGCTTCTACGGAGACACGAGCCTGTCATCGATAAGATGGATTGACTCTCAGTACCAGCACATGTTCCTCCGCTGCCCATCATTTCCTCCCGTCCTGTATGCACTGTCAAGTCTATGATTCACCCCCCTGGGTGTTTTCTTTGTGGGTCCTCTGCGGCGTGGAGGAAGTGCAGGTAGACTCAAAGACTTCTCCAGTGGGAAGATGGACTTTGTTTACAGTAATAAAAACAGAGAAAAGTTTTCATCTCACTTCTTGCAGAACATAAATTTCATTCTTCTTGAGGTATCGATTCTCTTCCCAAAATAAGATTCTCTGGAGAAGCCCTGCAATGATATATACTCTCATAGCCTGCAATCATTTATATTTATTGCTAACAATAGCTTCGCTCATTGTTATAGGAGAGGGTGAGCTTATAATAATAAACTGAGATGTGAGTCGTATCATTACTTATTAGATTTAATGCTATAGCCTAAACTGTTGGACTGAACTAGGTGACCTGTCGGGGATGAATCACGCCTCTTCCCTTCGAAGGATCGATATAATGATTGAATACATTTCTTCCCTTTGGCAGCAGTCAGCTGCAGTCCCAAACGGGCCATCAATAGCAGGAATTAGCAGCTGGATTACATACTAAAGCAAGTATGTAGCAGCTAAAATGTCAGGAAGACACTTTAAAAGAGCAACTTGTCAGACACTAAGTCCTGCAGCTTTCATTATTTTGTATTACCTTTAGCTTGTTAGCAACCTTGAGCACCAGAACTGGGTAATTTGTCAATAAGAACCAGGGATGGGGCAACACAAAGCCAGAAAAAAGGTGTGGATTTTAATAAATACACAAGCATCAAACATGCATCATAATGTCTACTCTTTTAATGATCAATATGTGGAGGAAGGAAATATGAAGGTCAAATTGACTCTGTGATAATGTTATAACACCACATTCAAGTCATGTTGTGGAGAATCGATGTAGACAAAACACATCAGTTGGATAGAGAAATGTGAATTCAGCAAACAGCTGCTCTCTTGGTGAACCACTGGCATCTATCCAGAGCAACAATAAGAGCCTGCAGACTCCAGGGCCTCTTTACGCTCCTCTGTGTGTTCTCACTTTTCACCTTGATAAAATATACACACTGCAAGGACTGATTAAAACATGCCTCCCAGGCTTTCATCTGTCATTTCTATATGACAGCGCGAGTTCTTTTGCTCCTGCTTTCCTGCTTCCAACTGTACGTCGCCATTGAAGGAGATATTTTTTCCTTTGGCTGCTTTCTAAAAAGGGATAGCCGCAAAATAAAGCTCCTGTTTTTGTTCTTCAAATCCCACTGTTAGTGGGAGTGCTCGGATGATTTCTGCTTTTGTTTTTTTCATTGCACAGAAATGAGAGGAAATCTACCAGGAAACAGTCAATGTGTTTTTCTGGGATGTGATTCCGTCCCTGCTCCTGTGTGTTTTACTAGAGGAATGAGTTTTGAGACATATTAAGAATGACCATATATTTTCAGTAATTCAATGATATGGCAGTGTGAATGTCACACAATGAATGAATGAATGAATGAATGAATGAATGAATGAATGAATGAATAAATAAATAGTTCACACCTCGGCCAGCAGATGTCAGTAGTGCTCCTCATATCCAGGGTGGCCCCGCATGCACGTAAACGCATTATTGTCTTTGCTCTTGTTTCTTTGAATATCTTATCTGCGATATGGATATTCTAGCCACATGACACAGGCGCCACTAGAGGTTTGGCAATCATCTGATGAGGTCTGTCAATTTCGTGTGTGCGTGAATGGTAATGAGGAGTTTGCCCAGCATGTCCTTCCATCGCTGCCTGTGGAGACCATGCGTTGGTCTCAGGTTGAAAGGTGCAGATGCATGGGCTGCTTCAGCTGTGTGTGAGACCAAGAGCTGGTGATGCAGGGATGCACAGGCTGATGAGCAGGAAGACAGACTCGCATGGTTGGACCCACTAATAAACACGAGGACCCGTATTCTGCAGAAGGACATGACTGTAGAGTTAGAACAGGAACCATGCAAATAGCCCTCACACTTCACCATGGTTACCATGACAACCCATCCACCTGAAGTTGGGGGTAAGTCCCACGAGATGCAGGAGTGGGGAGGAGGGACAGGAGAGTTGCGTGCGTGTGTCCTGGTTCTACACTTTAGCACGTCCTCCATTCACGTCCTTGCTTCATCCCAGAGCTGAAGCTGGATTTAAGAGACTGGAAGTAAAAATTCTTGCTCAGGAATTTTTAATTGCTGTTCTTCCCTCACCAAAAGCTTTTATTTATTTAAAGGCCTCCCTGTGCCCTCTCTGGCCCCACCTCACCATATGCTGCACCTGTAATGGATTCTCTTTGATATGGCCAAACTGGAGCTGCTGAAACCCAGTATGGGATCTGATCTCCACCGTGAACCTCGGAGCTCCTGCTTGTAAAGCCTGTCAAATGTTGTGGGTGATGTCATACCTGGTACACTACTCTCACTTCCAGGAAAAAAAAAAAAAGTGTTTTTTTTTAAAAAAAAATAAAAATGGAACACTCACACAGCGAGTGTTTGCAGCAGGAGACACACGCAGCCAGGAAGGATGTTACACAGCTTTCTTTGCTCTGTGTGATGTCAGAGGAAGTCTGCTCTCAGGCAAACTGTATTATTTCTGTGCACAGGCAAAACTCTCAGATGAATAAATTAATAAATGAGCATAATCTGAACCAGAAACAAACAATGTTAAAGAGAGACACACACACAGACACACACACACAGAGTGGCTGCACCACTGATGCATGTAGCTACAAGCCAGTGACATTGGAACTCATGCAAAACGAGGAATTGTGCAGTATCGGCGTAGCAATTAATTACCAGGCTGCACCTATCGGTATGAAGCAAAATTTTAATTAGTCATTTCGGGACAGATATGGTTGGGTCCCCCTGTGTGCCAACAATAATTTGCCTATTCAGTAACGGTGGCGGTTGTGGCGGGGTGCAAGTGCAGACGATTTTTGTGACAATCAGACCATAATTATGTGTGGGGACGCAGCCAAGCACATCATAGCTCGATGTCATTAACTCCCAGTCCACCTCGGACGGAGGGAGGGGGCTTGGCTGTGTGTGTGTGTGTGTGTGTGTGTGTTTTCTGGTATTTGCTACATATTGAGTACCGGAATTGTCAGCAATGTGAGGGCAATTTCAATAGATTGTTTGAAGGGCTGAGACATGGCTTTAAGGTTTAGGTTAGAATTGGGTTTAGGTTAAGTTTAGGGGTTAGTTTTGATGGTTAGGATTAAGGCAGAAAGCTGGGTAATGTATCATATCTATGTCCCTACAAAGATAGAAATATGAGGATGTGTGTGTAGGGAGCTGCCGTGACATTCTATTTCTATCCATTGGAGTGTAGATTTTTTTTCAAAAATTGTAACTTGGCTCGATGCCGCAGGCTTAGCTCGGCGTTTGACGTTTGGCGGTTAAACCTTGCTGGAGTGAAAGGAGTGGGGGTCACAGGGATAATACTGCTGGAAGAACAACGTGAAATTTCATTAGGTCTGCTAATGCCTGCCAGACATCCAGGATAAATCCTCAGCTACTTGCTAATGGGAGCTACGAGAGCAGATACCTGCCCTGTGGCTACTGTGAAATGTCTGCTGGCATCTACAGTCGAGCGATTTGACTCGAAATCATAGCGTAACATACTGAATACATGCTCCACAGCTGATGACCCCCACAGCTTAGCCTAATCCAACAGACTTTTACTCTTACTTCATGATGTACATTGCTATATTTTTTTAACATTTCTTCAACCCTAGGTCGCTGTTATCATGTTCCAGGATCCACGAGGGACGACTACTGTCATACGGTAGTCAGGACAGATGCTTTTGGGATAAATATTTTAATGGCCTGGTGGGATCAGGTCTGAAACACTGATGGCAGTAGACTACTACTGTAGCCACGCTGCCTCCAAACACCTGCTGGTCTTGAAACGTTAATGCAGCGTGGTCCGAGCGTTTGTCGATGTTTTACGTGCTGATGCAGTATTTTACATCACTTGGAGGGCAGTAGCAGTGCTCACAACAGACCATGTTCACTTCCTGTCAGGCTGTCTCCATAGTAACATTAGTCTGAAGGGGTTAATGCAGGTATCTGTTATATCCAACATGCATCTAAGGTGGTGTATTACATAACCTGCTTGGCCATCTCAATGACAAAGCGTATCCTCATCCTCATCCTTTCTCTTTCTCTTTTTTTTTTTTGCCTTCTGCTAAAATGTTCTTCCTGCACAGACCAGATTAGGATTTTAGCTCAAAGAACCCAGAGATTTAACGGTCTCAGAGCACAGAAAATCTTAGGGGACTTTATCTGTTTAGCAAATCTCAGCTTTGGTCATTAGTTCAATTCTATTTTGAATACCTGTGTTATTCCGCTAACTCCTGAGCTAACACGGACAAAGGGGGCAATAAACAGAGCAGCATTTCAAAGTTTACACGCCACAAAAGAATCTTGGCTTTGTGTTCCTGAAAGATCAAATTGCGTCATTATTTTAGCTGGATATGCTGCACATGGTGCGTGTCTGACGAGGTCAAATATGTCGCAGCTGAGGAAAACACAGACAAAGAGATGAAACACAAAGCTAACGAGGTATTTTCACACATTTAGGAAACAAACAGGAAGGCGGCTCGGATGACTATCACAAAGTTATTCGAGAACAGGACGTGACAGCAATGTTTCCAGCATGGTCTGCTTATTGCTTTTTGTCAGGTGTTTATTCCTTGTTGAAAGTACCTCGGGTTAAATGCACCCAAACATAGTTAGCATCGACTGTCGGCGCTCCTCCTCTGCACCAGTGCACCACCGCTGGCTGCAGCAGCCATGCCCACCGGACCTCCCAAGCGGCACGCGGCAGCAAAGATCTGGAAGATCAACTCATGAATCTATAAAGGGCCACTCTGCATGACAACAGATGATGGTCAGCAGTTGCCTTTTAGGGACAGTTCCTGCTCAAGTGAGCGTAGACCTGAAATATTCTGTTGTTGTTTTCAGTCCCAGCAACGCCCAGTTTCATCCAACACTGATGTGCCACGCGTGACTCCTCATGTGTAGTGCAACACAAATCAATGCTGCAAAGGTTCCAAATATTTACTCTGCTGTCAGTAAATTGTTTCATTTGCATAAACACCATTTTGTGGCAGTATTTCTGATATAAAATATGCACATTAGAGTGGAAACGGATAGAAAAGGCAGACCACAGATCCTTCCCAGATAAAACTCCTAAAAAAGGGAGGGAATGCAGATGAGGACTTTATCAGCAGCGAGGTGAATTCAGGTACTGTTGAAATACTACTACTACTACTACTACTACTACTACTTCTACTACTACTACTACTACTACTACTACTACTACTACTACTAATAATAATAATAATAATAATAATAATAATAATAATAATAAAAAATCCAGATTAAAGGTATTTTGATGGCACTCATTCTTTGAACAGGACATTAAAGCTGTTTCAGCTTGGAGGCTGTTGTTGTAAAACTGAGATTCACCCTTTTAAGAGTCCACAAACATGCTCCTCCTGAAGGCAGAAAAGCAGAATATGGCATTCTTAAATTATATATGTTGTTTAGCTCTGTCTGGTCTGTGTTTTTATTTTACACCCCTGTGAGCTGTAAAATCCAAATTAGTTTTCAGAGGATTTTACTGTGGGCCAAAGGTTAAAACCGCAGTAAGTTTGATGATAAATCGGAAATATCTCAATTTTTTTGCTGACTTCAGTATCAGATGCTTTTCTTTTTGAAACTGTGCCACTTCCTGTCTGGAAGCAGAGAGAATAGGATTGGGTCAGATCTTTATTTAGACCAATAAACTTAGGCCCCCGGCTGCTGGAAACGGGGGGAGTGCTGTCACAGCAAGATTGATTTTGTCGCATCAGCCCTGAAGTGTGCGCTCATGAGTGCGTGGGGGGAACAAAAGATGGTGTCGGGCCTCCGCTGGGAGTTGATATGGCTCTTTCCATCTGCTGAAAACAGTCAATACATCCCAAAGCATGGTGTAGATCCTCCATATTCTCCTCTAATTGAACGGAAAGGTCGGGTCAAGATTAAACAGCCAAACAACATGCCCGACACAAGACTTTCATCAGCTCTTTTAAAACACTAATCAGACTAAGAGGCTAAGATCAGCGGTCACATGACCAGATAAACAGAGCAGAGCAGACGGACACAGGTGTATATTTGTATAATATTTCACTGATGTGAAATGTGAGCTCTCCGCTTCACACCTCAGTTCTCTCTCTGCTCTTTGGGCTCTTTCTTGTCTGCAAATAAATTAAATCTTTTATTTCACAGACTGAAGGCACTATTGATTTTTTATTGAAAATCATTTTTTGCGATTTATCGTGTGTCAAACTGCAGATCATTATGGGAAAGTTTTGCATCTGCATATCTGATGTTTGAAGACATTGATAGTGCCTATACACGCTTGGAGCTAACTTTTAAATGTCATTAAAAAAATAAATAAAAACAAACAACAACAACAACAACAACAAAAACAGACTGCAGAATTTAAGAGTCAGTGATGAACTTCTTCCCTCAAATATTTACAAAATTTGCACCAGAATTCAGTTTTTTATGACGCAAATGTGGGTAATATTAACAAAGTCTGTTCATATTCATGTCTGAAGCTGTAAAAATATGGAGGAGCTGTAGTCTCGAACACATGGATGAGATATTGTAAGTACAAAAAAAAACCCCACCAAAATAATCTCTGGATCTTTAATTTGATTTAACTAGGGAATTTTAGTTAGTAACTTGCTCTACTCAGATGTTTGTCTGTTTAATTCACAAGAACGATGTGTAAACAGCAGGAACGGCGTGGAAGATATTTTGCAGTTTGTACATTTCAAAGGAAAATAAAATGAAATGCAGTGTCCACATCCAGATATAATCAGATTACAGCTGTGGATACCTGGGATAATGTCAGCGTTATCGATGATGATGAGCCAAACGGTACGACGAGGGTCGCATTTAAGGGACTGATATGTTGGTCCAGCACCATACAGTCCTCACAACCCTCCGCCAATTACAGCTCTGGATATCATCAGACAGCACATACCCAAAAGCAACAAAGCAAGATCAATTCCGCATGACAAGGTGCATGGATAATGCCAGAAGTCTGGGGCTCATCTGGCCCAGCCGAGCGTGAAGGGTGCCAGTATTAATAAACCAGCAGAAACACGGTGAAAATGAACAGGCCAAGAGAATGAAAAGAATGATTTATACGAGAGAATAGTTGGTAATGGTTGGAGGGTAAACAATAATTCCCCCCCCCACCCCCACTGGCCTGGTCTGCATTTCATATTCCTGTGATGAAGCTGTCAAAAGCACACAACACTCCAATAATACGCCCCTCCCCTGAGGGATGCTTGCTTTTAATTTGGATGTCAGAAGAAAATGATTGACTTTTATTGTTTGTTTGTGTGGGTGTATGAGAGGTCGTATATATCTGTGTCTGTCCAAAAGTGTTCCATTTACTTTTGGTGAGTGTCCAACTCTGCCAGATCAGGCTGCATTATTCCTGCAGCAGCAGCAGCAGCAGCAGCAGCAGCAGCAGCAGCAGCGGCGGCGGCGTTGCTCCTGTGTGTTGCTCATGTGAAACCAGACTCGTTTTCTTGTTTTCCACAACTCAGAAATATAACATCCCAACCATGGTTTGGATCACACCCACCCACCACATTCTGATGAGTCGCCAAGGCTAAATGTCAAAAAGCATCTTTCAAAAAATCAGTTATGTGATTTAATGTCACATGGTCCAGGGGGCGGAGCCTTCAGCGGTCAGGCCCCTGCTCATTGGAACCAGCTTCCAGTCTGGCTTTAAGTTTGCAGATGTTATAGATAAAGCTGATCCAGAGTGAGTACTGCATGATGTAGATAATATCTAGATTTCTGAACAGTTGTTTGGTTGCTTGTTTGGAGGCAAAAGTTGCTCCCGCAGTGATAAATGCGTCATCATTATCACAGGAGCTACAGTATTTGTCTTTCTGAACAGCAGGCTGTTGCAAACATTTCATTAAAAATTGTCTATTTCCATCCCTCGAATAAGAATCTAGGGGCTGTTAAAGGAACCTGGCACAGATATTTGGAGCGGAGAGAAAAATTCCTCTGACTTTTTTTTGTAATTAGGTGCAGCCTGTGTCCTGGAAACAGACGCAAAGGAGAAGGGGTGTCTTTAGAGAGCCTTTAATGTTGTTATTAAAGCTCCTCTGGAGGACGTCGGTATCGACCTGAGCGTGGACTCCTTCACAGACCAGTGCACTCCACCATCCCGCCCCGCCGGTGCCATCCAATCAATCAACCTTTCTAATTAACTGCATCCAAATAGGGCGTCATCTTCTGGAGGGTGCCTCTGAAAAGACCTGTTTTCCACCTCAGCTCTCAAGTGTTCTGAGCTCGCTGCTATTTCTGCCTGCAGACTAAAGCTCATTATCCTCACACGATGGGAGCACTTTCCAAAGAAAATACCCAAACAAGGAGTCAAACTTTTGATTTTGTGTTCCTGCATCCATGCAGCCAAGAAAACACACACTTTCCATTTAAAAGGGAGCCATTTGGTGAATTAGAAGGATAAATTGCACATTCTGAAGGAATGTGTGTGACGAATGATGATAAATTTATGACAAAGACTATTGGAAGGCTGATTCTCTGGAACTCTGTGTGAAACAGCTGCTCAGCACCACAACTCAGACTCGTGCCTGCCAACCATCGCTCTCTCCATCATTGCTGTTTCCTCATGTTCTCCTCCAACCATGGCTACAGCTCTCCTCAGCCAACATGAACATGGTGCTACATTGTCAAAGATTCAAAGATCTCTGACAGCTGCATTCTGGAGAAGCTGCACATGATTAAAATCTTTTTTTTCCAGCACATCAGAGTTGTTAAACTGCCTGGAAATAAATGAATCAATGAATTAATCAGATTCTAATATCAGAAAGACAAAGACAATAGAATAGCTGGAGAATATTTTAAGTCTTCTTCTTCTTGATTAATTAAATAATAAATTTATTCTGAAAAAATGAATATCCTTGATTCTTTTTCTGGCAATCAGCTAATCTAAAGACCGAATACTTAAGCTTGAACTGTGATTCATACATGAATATGAATACACGAGATTTCAGAGAAAGAATGGGAGTTGAGCCAGATTAGATTACTAGAATAATTATAGCTGCAGTACTGGATACTCTAAGGAAGAAAAGGTGGAATCTGATCAAAGGAAGAAGAAAAGGAGGAACAAGAGCAGAACGGAATAACCACAAACACTGAACGTCTTTTCACTCTTAAGATACCTGGTGCACCGAAACACACCTGTAAAAGGACACTGGATCAGGTTTACGATGGAAATTACATACTGGAAGCTGTGTTTTGGGTGGAACAATTTGGTATTTTTTTTAGAAAAGTATGTTTTGCTACTTGGGAATTAGAATTATTCTTTATTCTGTTGTGGGAGGGGTCTGGAACCTTAAATTTTAATTCAACGGTTCAAGCTATTCAGTCCTCTCAAGCTGGGATTGATGGTTTTTTGGTAAAACAGAGTTGAAAATACACTCGTGTCACCATCAGATACACAAGTCAGAAGCCTTTCTGACATTAAGTGCCTGCCATAACTGATGATAATTCTAGAAGTGTAATTATGCAATTATGCACCATATTTCCAAAGTATTTCACTTATGTTTTAGCGGTTCTGTTGTGTATTATTTACAAATCATTATACATCCATTATGCAAACATCCCATTTGGTTAAACAAACACACAAAAAACTTCCCTAAATCATTTACAACGATGTCCTAGAAAGAACTGTTGATAAAGGAATCTAAAAATACGATTTTATGTAAGAATGCTACCAAATCTGGAGTGATTAAAAACTTTTGGACATTTGTTGGATCCTGGCAGAACTCATATCAAGTCAAAGTGTTGGTTTACACGTGACTTTGAGAGTCTCCTTAATATAATTGTGTCCTCAGTTTCCTCAGTTTATTTATTGCTGACCTCATCTATAACAAGTTAATCTTATAAGAACTATCCATTTATTATTATTGTTGCTGTTGTTGGTTTTAGTGTAGCTGTGAAGTCTGATCCTTGAATGCTAACCTTCCACGGTTCAAGCTGTGTCACTACAATGTTATGATCTGTGTCCTCTAATGTTCTTTCCTTCTTGTTTCCATTCACACTGTAACGTTGAGCAATTAGCCACACCTGCCAAAAATCTCAATGAGGATTAATGGAAACGGCGCCCGGCGCCAGCCAAACACGCGGACTGGGCTGCAGCCCAAAACGTTTCAGCTTTTTTACCACAGGCCATATTTTGTAAAAGAAACCTTCAAATGTTAAAGAAAAACAAGAACGATTTCTGCTAAATGATTAAACTCTGCTGTTTAACCTGTTCTCTGGGTTCCCCAGGATTATTTAAAGCTGCAAGGAACATGACTGCACATCTACAACATCACCTCCGGATCGATCGCAGGGCACTGTAACAGTTCTGCAGATCATTTAAGAGTATTTACTCCACGTTAAAGTCAATGCTGACGGCTAATAAAATTCCTACGGGGAGGACACTGTTCCATGTGCAATATTGTGGAGCACAGGCACTAATTACAACATTAAGACAGAAGGAGGTGCAATTGTCTCCTGTGTTATTGTGTGCTTTGTAACCCCAGTGTCCATTTACAGTTTCTCAGAGGGTAAACTTTAAAAAAGCAGTTCAGATTTAATGCTTTGATTATGAAAGCGCTGGTGCTATGATGCTAAAGTAGTCTGAACACAACAACGATCAAAGCTGCAAATATAATATTAACATTGATTTCGCTCCATCTGCACTGAGGTGAGCACATATAGCACAAAATCTGCTCAACCTTACTAAAATTGCATGTTTGTGTATGTGTGTGTGTGTGTGTGTGTGTGTGTGTGTGTGTGCTATTTTACGGCACCAGTTACGGCATGTGCTGTTAAAATTCTTGATTGTTTTTAAACGTTCTGTATTGGCAGCGTGAGAGATCATTCCCCCCATTTCTTGTAAGCTATTTAACTTCAAACTCATGCATTATTCATTATTAAAGCCGCGTACACTGACTGGATCGTGCCTTGCGGGGGAAGACTGTTTATTTCTTATTAAAATCATCTCTCAGCAGAAGCAAAGTTGTCCATGTGAGGAATCTGATTCTTTGGTAAATGCACCAGAATGCAGAGGAGGAGAGGAGACTTTCTTGTGTTGTAGCTTATTAAACAAGGCAAACAGCTCCGGACGTGACAGCTGACGGCTTATTACCACCTCAGCGCTCTTTGCACTCGTTACCCCGAGTGCAAAGTGTAACCTTTTGTTAGCACTTTTCCAGTGGGCGACGTTTGACTCGCACACTTCTTTTGCATTTTTGGCTTAAAAAACCCTCACATTTTAACTCCCTCTTCATCAGTCCAACGTGAGGCCAAGCTGTGTGAGCCTGTGAGTGCTTTGAGTGTGTGTGTGTGTGTGTATGTGTGTGTGTAAACAACGCGCACAACAAAGCTGCCATACCTAATGTACTTGTTAGCCTTCTCGGACTCCCCGGAGGCATGTGTCCCTATCCCAGGACTTATTTTTGCCGCGGTTTTAACAAGCACTGTCGATACCAGGCTGTAGAGAGCTTGCGAGATTGCAGTCAATGGCAATTCCGCGTGCCACGCAGGGTGCAAATGAGCTCTGCAGATATTACTGGGGTGCTCAATCTCTGTCGGTGTCAGCAGGAAGGCTCAGGCACAATGGCCACAGGCTGCAGGTAAGAAATATTCTAGAGCAGCCTGTTCAGCAGTAAAATAAGCTAACAACCTTTACATGGACTCTATTAAGACTTCTGCATCTCTTTATTTTGGATGTGTGTCATACTGGTCTCTGCGAACCAAATGAACTAAATGAAAGCAGTTTTAATTGTGTGACTTAGATGCTTTCAGATATGCTGGTCACATGATAATGTGAGTGGGAATAAGAATTGTTGTTTTTATTTTACACATGTAGATGGATACAGCACTGTGACGTGCTGGTGAACGCGTGATAGGAAGGATATGACTAAAAAAAAGCCGTTAATTGTTGTCCAGTTAGCATATGTCACAGCTTTAAAATGAAAACATTTGCAGCTTTTCTTCAAAATGAAATGATGCCTTCCATTTACTCATCATTGGAAAGGCGTTATTGCCACTTCTTAAAATATCTATAATTGATAAAGAAAAATTCAAGAATTGAGCGTCACATAGAAAATAAAGCCCAACCCTTTCAAGATAAGCCATTTTTCTCATAAACCCCAGAAAGACTAAATATTCCTCTCCGTCCTTTTGCTGTGTGTCTAAGTCCATTAGCCGGCAGAAGGCTGTGAAAGTGTCAGAGTTATTCTGGCATGGCTGGAAATAACTTTTTTTTTGTACTCCGCTGAATTATGAAGCGAGACACGGTTTTGGACTGAAAGCCCTCCCAAATGAAACAATGTTCTCCAGCCTTAAAGATGACAATGAAATCAGAGGGGGCGATAGCGCAAGGGCGCAAAATACATGAGGAATCAAGGAGAAAAGAGGAAGGAGGGCATGTGAAAGCGCAGACCTCTGAGAGGAGGGGCGCCTCATGAATTAACAAGCCCGTGGTAATGGAGTCCAGGGTCTCATTGCTGTTTGTGATGGGGGCAGCCATGCATTCACTCCCTGCTTATCAGGAGAGGATGGGGAGACATGGCTCTTTTGATTAATACTCCCCATCTGTGCTGAGGAGAGGTGGAGGATACAAGTAAGGAGGAAGAAGAGGAGATGAGATTGCAGTAGGTAGAACAAAACACTGTAAATATATACCTGGAGAGTGGCTCCTGCAGGACAATAGTAGAGATTTAATAACTGGCCCGATTTAAAAGGCAAGAGGCATTCCACAGCTAAACAATGGCCATGACTCATAATGCTCTGTCTAAATATAACAGTGTGCAGATATTGTGCACTCCTGGAGACGCTGATCCACAATACTCTGTCCTGTGTGGCATCTTAGATAAATACGATCTGAATAGGTTGCTCCAAAACCACAAATCTGCAACCATTTAACGCTGAAGGGACACTTTATGTGTTTTAGAATTCAAGTCATCAATAGATTAGAAATAATAATAAGAAAATGTATAGAAACGACTTTTAATAGAAACAGCTCAACTCATTTCACCTCTATTTTCAGAACATAACTGCCTCCAAAATGAAAATAAGTGTGTTGTTGTGGAGATGAGCTGCTCATTCGGCTCATTCGTGTCTGCCTGGATTACAGTCAAGTGACTACACAGACCACTGCACCTTTTGGAAAATTAGCTTAGCTTCAACTATCTGCATCACAGAACAAGGAAAAAAAATCTGTTTTTAACCAGACAAAACAAAGAACTTAAGTGCAATAGTGAAGCTGTTATATGTAAATAGTATTGTCTTCTGTGTAAGGTGTACCTCTGACAGTGTTGAGTGATTTATACCCTGACCTTGCGTCTGTGTCAAATTCAGACCTTTCTTGTAATGTTTTGTTCTTGAGTGCGTCAATTCTCTGCAAACAATGTGAGCAGGTTAAGAGTGAATGACTGTATGTGAGCAAAAGACTACTGAGTTTTCGGAAAGCTAAAAATAAATCGAGCTTCAAAAGGCAACATTTAAGTCTGTTGATTAATTGCATTTGTAATTCTGTATACAGATGACATTAGATTGTTAATATATGCTTGCCTTCTTCAGAAATAAGTCAAGCATAGCAACATAACTCAAAGCTAACATAAAGCAACATAATTACGCCTGAACTCTGGCATGTCCTCGTTCTTCCTTAAAAACAAAGATCTGGAGAAAATATGGCTGCTTCTAGTTCCATTTTGCGTTAAATTGCGTTAAATTCCAGCTCTGTGGCTAGACCTCAAAAACTCAACAGAAAATACCTGCACTTGGGGTTACCATGGAAACCCCACTCACTTAAAAATAGATCTAGAGAAATGAAAGGTAGAAGAATATTGTGGTTCCTTGATGTAGTTCAGGAAGCTGTATGGTGGTGGGCGTGGCTTAAAGCTTACAGCACGTCTCCAGTCGGAGCCTGGAAAAGTATTTGCAGATGCGCCGTCAGGATTGCCAAACTGAAAACATGTGGCAGGATATCACTGATGGATTTGCTACAGGATGGTAAATATGTGGCTTCATCGTGCATGTTTGTTGTACTTCCAGTCAACTGTGTGCAGGACAAAGCGGGTTTATCACACCTGACGCTGAATGAAGTCTCTGCAGAAAAGTGTTGTGACAGCAGAGGCTGCTTCCCTTCCAGGATTTACACGAACTGGTACTGTGACAGCGTCTGACAACCTACCAGTGTGTTAGACCTCTGTGATCGTGCAACATTTTGGTTTTAATTCACCAAACCAACACAAACTGGGAAAGACAACTGGAAGCCTGATAAATCCGTTTTTGCCGTCTCCAGAAGTCCCTGCAGTTTTCAGATTCCTTGGCTCCATGAGTCTTTCAGATTGCAGAGCTCTTTTTTTAAATCTTTCCTTTATATGTGTTCATGCACAGACTTCGCTGCACAGAAGCGAGCGTGTCGGTGGCCATTTAATTCCCCAATTTCCCTGAATCGATTCCTAAATTGCCCGTGTCTCTTTGTTGTTGGTGCAATTATCTGTGATTGACAGGACGACGGGCTCAGGTTCAGGCAGGCAGGAGCCTCAGGCTGCTCACTGATCTGCATTTGCTTCACCCCTTCGCCCCAAATGAAGAGAAGAGCAGTAATTTGGTTGTAATGAACGGGGAAACGGACATAGCAGCAATTGGGAAGTCACTTAGAAAAAGGTGAGGAACGAAATGTCTTCTTAACAACAGAGAACAAAGATAGGACAGCAGCCTTTGTGGATGCTGCAGAGGTAAATACAAAGAAGGACATCATCATCGGCTGTGCTGGAACTATTTATGGAGTGGTTCTCTGTCTGCGCCATTTTTCCTAATGACAGATGAAGGGGGTCTCTCTGGGAGGTCAGAGGATGCTGAACAACAAAAGGGAAACTGTAAGTGGGCTGTCTTCTACAGCTGTTTTAGCTAGCTATTAGCGAGGGTTTGGAGCAGCGGCCCGAGGAAAGGACAGGGCGGAGGGATTTGGGAGGTCCTCTCTGCGGCCTTGTTGCACCAGAGAGGTGGTTCGCAGACCGAGCCGCGTGCTGGGTAAACACATTAGCTGGCTGTGACAGATGTACCGGACATAGGTGCATGAGCAGCCAGCAGCTGCAGGGATGATTGTCGCGCGCCATTCTCTGTGGACGAACGCTGAATGCTCATCAGTGTTTCCCAGTGTTCCCATTTTATTTCGCATAGAGGAATCCAAACAGTGTTGGTTCTGCAAAATTCAGGGATTAAAAGGCTTTATTTACCTCTATCATGCTCAGCAAACCAACAGTTGTGCATAGATTTCTTTAAATAGTGGAATATATTTTTCATTAGCACCGGTCTCAGTAGTCTGCACCGCGTAGCCACAAAACATGCGCAGGTATGAGCCTGTTTTTCTGCAGACCTGGAAAGTCATCAATCATGAATATTGCTGCATCCTCCTACGCGCACATAAAACCCAGCTGGATGCAGCTAGTCTAGGTGAACCGAATGTGGTGTGAGAGACTTAAAGGTGTCCTGGGGAATGCAAGGCTTCCAATCGGAGTGACTGTTTTTAATCAACGCCACACACGGAATCTAAATATATTCCAAGAACGGATGTCACATGATTATACTACTTTAAAGCCTTTTAGCATATTTATCTCTGCTGCGCGTTGGCTTGATCTGTTATACGCATCATGAGCCCAAACAGATTAAATATAGAGCAGAGGTGGGATCAAGTCATGTTTAATACAGGCGTGCCTGCTTCTGGAGCTCACCGTCTGATCTTTGACCATGAAATGAATCCAGGAACAGTGATGGGAAGATTATGACAAATGATAGCCATGGTTAACTGTAATGACTATAGATTACCTATAATGAAATCTTACAGTCACAAATGATTGAATTACCCGGAGTTGTTGCTAAACAGTCGCCGTACTCGGGGTCATGTTGTGAGCAGGACACGCAGTGACAGAGACAGATGGTTTTCTGCGCAGTCAAATGTCACACGCGCTCCCTGGGTATCAGCACCACGCACGCCATCGTGTTTTCATCTGCGGCACAGATGAAATCAATTCAGGGGAGCAATGCGCACCTTTATGGTTTGATTAGAGCAGAGCTATTCATGTCAAATTTGGTTGTGAGGATCATAAATCCTGTTTTCCCAAACTCTGAGTCAGCGTCAGTCGCTGTTTTGTTGCCCTTGGAGTCTTTTTGGACCAATAAGCCATCTGAATGATGATCAACGTGGCCCTTAATGGAAGTGTTGTAACATGTTCAGGCGGGTGCTTTTATTTCGTGTGTTTTTGGTTCTGTTTCCTGTGTTGCTGCTGCCTTTGCTTCTTGTGTCTAATTGTGCACACCTGAACCCAAACTAATCACTGTCATTATTTAAGGCTGGGCTCCTCAGGTGCCCCTTACCAGAACCGTAGTTTTCCAGCTGGTTTTTCTGTGCCTCCTTGTGAATTTCCCTGATTGTTTCTTTGTGTTCCTTGTGGATTTTAGATTTTTGTTTGTATTCTAAAGTAGTTCAACCTAGTTAATCTATTGCTTTGAGTTTGTTTTTTGTTTTGATTGTTGTAAGTTCTAACCAAGTAAATTTAACATTTTTTTAGTTTGTTTGTAAAACTGTTTCCTAGAGTGTCTTGTGATTTTTAGTTCATTTCTCTAGTTATCGTTTGGACAATAAAGGGTTTTACTGCAACTTTTGGGACTTCTGCCTCCGCTTATGGGTCCAGACCCTGTTTCACTTGTAACGTTTTGTTTGTATGAGCAATTATGGCAGTTTAGGTAATCAAATAAGGATATTTGATTAAATCATCATGCTGGATATCTAAAATATAATTTCTAGTGAACTCATCAGGTATAAGATTGGCTATAAAATGGCTTTAAGAGAACTGAGAAGATCACCGATTCTGCAAATGTCACCTTGGATTCATGCTGCCGTCGGCAGGCTTACTGGTTTTACATCAAGGACAACTGGACTTTGTGGCCCTCATAACTTTCACCATAAACTTTATGGCTGAGACTTAAATGTTTTACTGTATTTAGGTCTGACAGAAATAGTCTTATTTTACGGTGAAAAAAAAAATCACTTATTGTACAATATTGTCTGAGATGTTTTATTTGGACCCCCTATATGAACTGCAGTAACAGATTTATCGGCCTGTCAGAACACAAAGCCAGTTTTAAACTTGTCATAGCTCCTTCATTGTACGAACATCTGCATCTGTGAGGACTCCACTTCAGAGTCTCAGGAAAACTCTTACAGGAACATTAATTAGCTCATCATTTTCATCCAGGAGTCTTTGTTCATGTGCTGTAACTTGTGTCCTCTGTCACATTTGCAAACATCTGAGTTTGGTTCTGTTTTGCTGAAGTTTTGATGTTTTTTGATGTTTGAAAGTCTTCCAATTAATGCAAGATTGTGTGTGAAACAGCAGCAAATTCTCCAGCTTTGGAAGAAGTCTGATTTTTCTCCTTTTCAATTTGTGTACCTGCTTCCAAGTGACATCACTGCAGCTTCAGTGCTCTCCATGATTCCTCTAATGTACAATAATGAAGAAAAATTACCCAATGCCAAAAAGCAACGTTAAGCACCTAGATGTCCCAAACTTGGTATGTTTCTAAATGACAGCTTTCTTTGGCAGTGCAGAACTGATTTTTCTAATATGTGATGGTTAAGACTCTGAGATGGTCGGCTGAAGTTAAAGTCTCGTATAACTGTTAAAAATGTTGAGCCATCCAGTCTTTATTCTTGAGTTAAGAATTCCATCCCACAGCAGATTGAAGCTGGTGCAGCTCCTCAGGTTGTGCTGATGTTTAATGGCGCACACCTCCAGACCGGGCAGGCTTGAATCGCTGAGGCAGACGCCATTATCTCAAGGTTGTCAAGCGCAAACATCTCCTCTCAAACTGTGTGAACTTACATTAATCAGACAGTGCAGCAATGACGATAAGGAACCTGGCTGGCAGTCGTTAGTGCTCGCAGCAGTTCGACTCTGCCAACGTGTGTGTGTAACCATGCTTACCGGAATCTCTGGTTTGCAGTGTGAATCCCAGCAGTGGTACAGAGGGTTTAACCTCTGGCTGACCCGCCACCCCACCTGATGTCTTAGACCAGAATCACAATTACTAGAAGCTGTTTGGCTGCTGTGGTTTGACTGGTTTATCACCTCACTGGACTGTTTTAACTCCAGCACTCTTGGATGTGTGTAGATGGGGCCAATGAGACTCTTCCAACTGCTGATGAAACACGTTCTGTTCAGAGAGAGGAACACTTGTCTTTGGAATAATCAAGATCACAATAAATCTGTTCGGTTATCTTAATAATGCATCATCACTGGAGGATCACAAAGGGACGAACAGGTGGGATGCAGGCTGATCTGCTTGTTGCTCAAACCTCCATCAGCCTGTCAAAGGCATTTCTTGACTAGTCACCTGAGGAGAGGAGGACTAACCAGGCCGTGGGGATGGATCTTTAGTTGAAGTACAGCCTGCTTCTTCTCCACACCATGTTTCCCTAATAAGAATAATTCTTCACTCTAACAATAAACTGACTGTCTCCTAAAATGTTGCCTAATGTTCCAAAATTTCATTATACGCATTCTCCATTAAAGCTAAAACTCGTCTGAAACACGTGTGCGTTCAGGGAGCATGAATGGCGTGCAATTCCCTCTTTGTTAGCGCATTGGCAGCCACTGGAATATAAGACAATAACAAGATAAATGCATTGCATTCTCATTACTTCTGAGAATGACCAGAATCATTCTCATTTATTTATCATTTTACATTTATTTAACATGCATGACCTCAAATGCTCACAGACAGTGCAGATTAAAGAACAGAGTGCATCCTTTTATGGTCTCTTCTAGCCATTTTGAGCTTAATTTGAGCCTGTGAAACTTGCATGGATTTGTGAGGAGTGTAGAATAAATAAGCGTGGATGTGATTAAAGAACACTGAGTTTCTTGTTGGGGTCTGTTCGTCTGCATCAGGAGCCCAGAGGAATGCTTAAAGGCTAATTGACTGATGTTGGTGAGCCTTAATTGTTGAAAAGGACTGAAACTATAGTGTGGCCTTCACATTATAGCATCAATGCAGCTGTTTGAAAAACCTCATTCAGCCACCCAGATCCATTCACAGCAAATTCCTCAAACTCGTCAAAGCACCAATAAATAAGGGAATGTTGCTTTTTTCGGTGAATCATCACCGTCCTCGAGAGTTCACCTCAATAATCTGGTCTATAAGCAGAAAATTCATGCTGCCAGAAATGACAGATCAGCTCAATGCCTCAAGGGGCAACATCAAATCAACCTGTTCCAAAACACTAAACGGTGTGTGAGGCTGTTTTTGAAGAGATTCCTTAAAAAAAAAAAAAATTCCAGAGCTCACATTAATCTCTGTGACCTTTAAAACAAATCAGCATAGCGAATAAAAATGTTAAAAAAAGGAACGAATTCCCAGGCGAGGTAAATTGCATGTCATTTACATCCATCAGGTACTAGCATCATTATAAAATAATATTATTAGTGTATAATAATGTGAAGGGTGAGAGTGTGAGCGTGTCCCGGCGGGAGGCAGAAATACACACACACACACTAGGACTGTGTGTCACACTCTCACAGCGAGGGGCAGTTCGGAAGTCACACAGAGGTTCACACTTTCCTCCCAGAGTCCAAGAACGTCACCAGTCTGACTGGAAAACGTATGAGTGACTGGTGACCTGCTCAGGGTGTGTTCCTGCACTCACCTGGTGACTGACTCCCCCTCTGACCCTGAAGATGCATAGTTGGATGGAGATTCAGGGACTTTTCCGAACTGTCGCGGTCTTCATTAACGGTGATGAAGTGACATTGACCAAATTTATTCTGTGATGTATCATTTTGTGCACTGCAGAAATTAAACTGGCTTTTATCCACGCATGACACGAAATGGAAATTCGAAGTGGCTGGGAAACAAATTTGAGGGGGTTTCGATGTATATGAGTGATATCAGAGAGCAGGGTTGGCAATAATGGGTGAAAGGAGGTTCCGGGAGAAAACGTGCACAGATGTGAGGAGAACACAGCAACCCCACACTGTAAAGAGGCTGTGTTAACCACTGCCTAATCGCACTGCTGTCATTTCTAACATTCCAGCTTGGAAAGCACTTCCGGTTAGACAGACAGATTGATGACTCAAGCACTCAGGGTCCCTTGTCTAACTCTCAACAATAACAAGTCATCTATCAACATTTTCAGGAACCTTTATTACCAGGAATTTATTTACCTGGGTTAAAAAAACATATTCTGAAAGTCTGGGTTCTGGGGATGTTTTCGCTGGGTATTTTGGTCAAAAAGGGCTGAGGCTTCTCAAAACATAGTAGTTACAGTCAACATACATGACCGTGAAGTTATGTGACTCAGGTTTTTTTTATTTTTACCTATACAATGATGTCACACCAAGACCTGGAGTCTCCAGGACCCCATGATTCAAAAAATTCTGAACTTTTCAGTAACAGAACAATGCCTTTTATGGATATTAAAAAAAACCTACCTAGAGCTGCAGATATATGGGGAAATGGACAACAGCATTGTGTGTTAAGCATGTTATCTTTGGGATAATTTAAATGAGTTTGGCTGGGAATAAATTGTCATGGCAGCCAACACAATACCTTAGCCGCCCCAAACAAAAAATACACCGGACAAAGCCCCAGTGCCGTAGAGTGGAATGAAAAGTATCACCTCTCGTGCATTAAATCTCATATTCTTGAAGGAATTGAAGCTAACAATAGTTCACTAAACCCAGCTCGCGGAGTCTTTTAGCTGTAATTGCCTGTAGCGGCAATTTCTGCCTGCAATAACAGTTGACTATTGTGGAAAGGAGAATTTAAAAATGGTCAAAATAAAACATTTAATCTGCCGGGCAGTGAAAAGGGATATATACAGACACATGCTGTAGCCTCCTCCTCTGTGCAGCACATGAGAGTTGGTGTTACCTTCAGATATATTAATCTGAGATTTACTTCTGTTCCTGTCTGGAACTGCAAACCATCACTTGACAAGCGTCCGTTTATATTATCACCTCATTGGAAGCATTTCACCACTTTTACAAGCGTGTCCTGAGTACTGACAGTCGAGGTGTCTGCACATTGGGGTTTTCATGAGGAGATTGGCTGAAGATGGAGGAATGTCCTTCAGATAAGTCCCAAACATCTGCAGGAGGAGAGTGAAACCCACGCAGCTGTGCGGAGTCAACACACACGCTCCGAGCTTCTCGTGTCATGACGCACTTGTCATGCGTCAATCAGTGATGAGGCAGGTAGCACATCTCTGTCACTTTTCGACGCACCCGTCCACTGTCGTTTTTTTACCACTGAGGGGTTTCGGCGGAGCTGACTTTATGTCCATGTGATGAATACAAATGCTGCACATTCTTAGTTCACTGTTAGAATAATGGCTCAAGCTGAGGCATGAAAAATAAATCAACGCCTATTTTGTTATTATTTGGTGGCAGGGAATGTAATCAGGCTCACAGAGCGTCAGGATGACCTTAAAAGCTGTTGCAAATGGGATATTCTCTCCCTTATGTGACGGCCTGGCTGACATCTGACTAATGCTTTGGTATTTGATGACAGCATGAGTAGGGGCTTCACAGGAACACTCTGGTCACTGGCAAATTTACACAATGCTTTATTTTGGTTCATTCATTGTGATTTAAGTGTGTGTGTGTGTGTGTGTGTGTGTGTGTGTGTGTGTGTGTGTGTGTGTGTGTGTTCCGCAAGGTAAGTACCAGAATATGTATTTTTTTTTCAAAAACACATTTCTGGGAAGTTACCAATGGTTCTGGCCAGACATGCACACATTTTAATTCAGGGGGGAGCCTCCCGCTGGTGGTACAGGAGGAGAAGAAGGGCAGATAGGGCACAGGGAAGGAGAGAAAGTGGAGAAGAACAGAGGCATAAATGTAAATGCAAGTTCACGAAACATATTTAATCATTATGTTTGTTATTCTGAAGATGTTGGGCTAAAACCGAGAGGGTCAGTGTGCCACAGGCAGATGTGTATTTCTTTTATTTTAAATATCTAAAAGAAGCACAATTAGAATAACAATAAGTAACTCCCTTCTTACATGTGAATGGCCTAAATGTGTTACCCATGTATTTTTGAGTCCTGCGAAGCTGTAAAATTGCCCATCACACCCAGACAGTCAATGGAGGAATCCCCTCATAATTCTGACACAGGCATGAAATCCAGAACAGTTTAGTGTTTTGAAGATTTGAAGCTATTAGCATCCTTCTCACCACATAAAGCAAGGCAGAGATGTAAAATGAGTGTGACTCATTATTCCTGCCTCTTGCGGTAGAAGAGCAGTGGAGCAGACCCTGAAGCTTCGGTTATTCTAAACACACCTCGTTCGAATCGGTGTGGCTGGAAAATACTACCGTCAGACTGTGCAACACGATCACAGTAGAATCTAAAGCCCGGTGGTCAAACTTTCCCACCTTTGCTGTGATTGAGTTGTAGTCGGTTCTATTCGTGGTGTTTGCTAATTCACACCAGCAGCAGATGCTGGATATTTGTTAGATTTCAAACCTGCCAATTCAGGTGCCAGTTATTGACTGACTGTTTCTGGTGTCCCATCAGGCACCGTTTTGCTACGGACGGGCTGTTTTTTCCCGTGAAGTTCTGCACTGATTGCCACTTCCACGTTTGGTGTCTGCATTTAGATGTTCTAAACACAGCAAGACAAAAAAGGATGATATGCATCATTCAGTACCAGGGGAGCTCGACTAAAACTGAAATGGATAAATCAACATCTAAAACGTTGCGTTCCAGCGACACTGAGCAGCGGCAGATAAAGAGGAAGTGCATAAATGTGTATGTGTGTGTCTTCAACAGTTGTAATGAATAAATAAGGAAAACTTGATGTAAAATGTATGAAGCAATTTCTGCAGCTGGAGAAAACTGTTTTAAAATTGAAATTTAAAGAAAAAAAACTTGTCAACTTTCTGTGGTAGAAAATAAAACGAGGGAACAATCAAGGGGTGCAACTGCTCTGCAGGAATGAAATCTTCAATAAAGTCCCTCATTCATTCAATTATTGATGAATAAATGAAGTAAAGAGCTTGAGACTATTGTTACCTGATAAATTGATTAAAGCATTACATACAAATGAACCACAATCAAGTATTTTATGTATTATTAAACACCATGCAGTTAAATAATGTTTTGTTTCCCAATTTCATCTATTTACACCGCAATTACCATACTTATCTTAAATTTAGATGCAAAGATTTGGTTTTCCAGCTCCCCTGGGACTTCACGTTGGTAGTTTTCAGTCAAACAGCATCCAAATACCCAACTAATACCTGAGATAACCTGTATAACCAATATTTCTGTGCTGGGCTGCTAAATCTTGGTTATATTTTGATTGTTTTATTTTAAATCCAGTGCGATGCTTTATACACTGTTGTGTGGTTGTCCAAAAATTGGATCAAACTGGATTCTTATAAAGAAAGTGTGGAGAATAGGTGTGTATTACAGTTTGACACAGTGATGAAAGTTCTATCTCCTCCACTGTGTATTGTTTTGTGCCTTCACGTTGGTTCTGCAGCCCAGAACTTGATTGTCAGGTGGAAATGTCACTGTGGTCTCTCAAACACAGCCCTTATGTAAATATTAGATCAGATTTTTGTAGCTCAACTTCTTTCAATAATGGCTGCCTTCCATCACTCCCGTCTCAAGTTGTTCCCCTGGCACAAACGCGCACCACAGTGCAGCAGGGGTAGTCTGCAGGAGCACAGCAGATGCTGCAAACAGATGAAAAACGCAAAAAAAAAAAAAAAACAACAAAATAATTTATATATTTTCACTCCATCTTACACAATAGATTTTCCACTACCAGAGGTGTTTTTTGAGAGAGAAGGAAAAAAACGTTCTGTCTGTCAAATCTTCCCTGAAAAAGTATTGATTTTTCTGCATTGGTGGCTTCAGATAATGTCCCCCATAAGTCATTAAAGTGAGTGGCAGCTGGTAACAAACTGTTATGGCGTCTGTCACTGGAAGAACTGGGTTTTGAATGTCAGGGTTGGCCCAGATTCACGGCCCCACTCGTCTCACATCTGTGCACACCACTCAAGGCTGTCATTTCTACTGAGTCTATACTCCAAATCCATGAATTATAATTTAATAATAAATTACAGTTTTAATTAGGGCAAGTGGAGTTTCCATTGTTAGAGTCCCAGAGTGCTCCGGTACAAGCCAGCAGCGAGGCAGTTTAGGGATTTGATATGAGCGCTGACTGCAGCCTACCATGACACACGCCTGATTATTCCAAGGAAGGTTTTCATGTTTCTGTAACAATTTCTCCCACAGGACACCAGAGACACGGCTTGCAGGATTCACCTGGTGTGCGCTAAAATATGAAGAATATCTGAGTGTTTCCTGGGTTGAAATGTCCAACCAAGGTCAAATCATGGCAAACTAGAAAGTACATTTTAGTGGGTACTGTCACTTTAACTTTTATGTTAATGTTGTGCTTGTCACGCTTTTCCTCTACCTTTCTAAAGGTACGCTGGCTCTGTGGCTGCATTCTTCTGCTCTCTGCTCTTCCCTTTCGTCTCCTTTACCCTTTCAGCCATCAACAGAAAGCAGTTTATGCCTGGTTCTTCTCATCTGTCCTTTTAACCAGTTTTTACAGATTCAGACCAATCAAGCCAGTCACCGACTGATGGAGCAGCCCACGAAGGACGTTGAAAATATTAAATACAACTTTGCAGTTTCTTAATCAATCAACAAAGTGGAAATTGCATCACAGGATTTTAGGATTTAAGGCTTCGAAAACTAACAAAGCTTTGATCCAGGGAAACCAGTAAGAGCGTCTGAAAAGCCAGTCAGACAGACAGGTAAAGCATAGTGAGCTCCTGTGATCATGGTTTTAACGAGGTATCCTCTCAACTCAATAAACTCAGGGTCACAACATGTAACTTAATAAGCATTTAAATCAACTATCAGAGCAATCATAAACCTGAGATTAGGTCTATTAGTTTACTAAATAGATTATAATCATTAACCCAATCTATTTTAAAAGATAGAGGATGGGGGTGCAACAGGCCCAAACACAAAACATCAACATTACTTGTGAGCATCTGGTGGCATACCAGGGCCATTTTATTAGTACTTTAAATAAATTTTCTACATATTGCTCCTTTAAGTCTGAACTATAGTTGCGATAATAAGATTATTTCTTCAGAGTTGACGATAACTGGCAGACTAAATGCATGAAAATAGACAAACAATATCAAATCATGCACTCTAAACGTATTACACTCCAATGTTCCACACTATGCCGACAATCCCAAAACAGCAGCGGAGGTGTGTGTCTGGCTGAGAAATTAAAACAGAGACAAATGATTTGCAGAGACAGAATCAAACCGTAAAATAATTTGGGTAGATCTGACAATGCATCTGTAACACCGTATAAAAAAACCCCCCAGAAACGCTGTTGGAATCAGTGTTGGCACAGCCATGGGAGCACAGGCCTGGTGGTTCCAACCTCGATCCACCGTACAAGGTTTAAACTCCATCAGGTCAAGGTCCAGTCCATGTTTGTGCCTTAATGCTGCACAATTATTCAAATCTGCGAGTGTCACTATTCTACTGAGAGTGCGCCTCTGCGGAATCACTGCTGAATGATGTATCGCCTGTCGACTCGGAAATCACCAGCACTTCCATCACGCCCTCACCTTGGAGCAGCGGAGCAGGAGTGCACAGGTGTGGTAACTTATAACACCCCCCCCCCCTTCACTCGATCCTGGCTGAGTGCTGTCATGGCGCCTGTCATCTCCACTATGTCAAACTTCATTAAAGAGGGGAGTTCGCTCAATGTCTCTGGCAGCAGGTGTCTCGGGATGCAGACAAACAACTGTTCTCTCATGAGCCGTCCAGGCGCTCAGAAATGCTTCCTCTGCTGTTCTTGCCCGACTCTGACCCGCCTGTTTTGCATGATAAAGCGGATTGCAGCCCCATTACATGCCACTAGCTTTCGTATCATCAGGCATCAAGGGCCAGTGCTGCCTCCGACAGCTGCCCGCATCGTCTGCAGGCTCAAGGCTGCACAGGATAGAATCCCCATCCCCCCCAGACCACCCTTCCCCACAGTTCTGTAGAGAGGACAACCAGAAACAAGAATAAATGCTGGTAATATTTGCCACATGCCTGGAGTGATTGTAACCGTGACGTTACAGCTCCGCTTTAAAAATATCAGCGTATATATATATTTTTCCATTTCCCCTCATTTAGATTCCGACATGCGGGGGATGCAGAGCGTTTAAGGACCCGCCTCTTCTGTACACTTACAAGGCGAGGAACCCTTAAATCTGACACATTTTCCTCCGAAACACCACACAGCCACACTGGAGCCTTCATTTTCTTTCCCGCCTATATTCAATTTGTGTTTTCAGTTCTTTTCCAGATGGAAGGCAAATGTTTTGCCTTTTCTCTGCCACATTTGAAGGAAAAAAATATTTTTTTTTCTTTTAACTGGGTTTTAAAATGAAAGGTGCATTTAATGGCATGTTTTTTTCAACTTTTTCTTTGCAACTCATTCACTGGCAGTTCCGAAGTTCAGTTTAGCTTTTTAATTGATTGATTTATTTTTTCTTTTCCTTGCTGTCTCACTCACCTCTGTGCAGTTTAAGAAGACAAATTGTTGAACATGGAAGCTCATTTTTGACCTTTGCAGCAGTTCAGCACAATACATCTGATTACCGTCGATACTGCGCAGAGGAAATGGAATCAAATGCTTGTGTGGTCAGCTGGGTGGAAGTGGCCGGGACTGATACGTAAACATGAGGCGACAGCGTATTTCCACATGCTCTTTATCTCTCTTTCAGATGACTGGCTGGTGACATTCACTCTTTATTGTAAATATTGCTGAAACCAACCCCTCTCATTGACTTCTACTTCCCTCCCACCGATTTTAGATGGAAATCGATGTGCGAGAGTTCCTCATCTCTCACGAGTGAGCGCACGTGTCTTAAATGACAAAGATTCATCGCAAACAAAGAAGAAATAAATACACAAAGCCGCTGAATCCTTCAGATTAATCAAATGTGTCACAGTTTATCTCATTTGTTAGTTCGTGTCTCAGCTCCGCCAAGAGGATGTATTTGAAATTCAAAAAGCAGTTGTCTACTTGAAATTTAGAAAAAAAGAGGCACTAAATTAGTTAAGGGGGCACCTCCAAGGTCCTCCAGTGCTTCTTATTATTTACTACCTGCTTCTTTCATCTGTCAGCCAGAGGCAGAGTTAAGTTATGATTCCCAACTGTAAGCGTGGCCGCCCGGCCCAGCACCGTAAAGCATCAACCTCCATCCACTTCAGAGCCAAAAGTCTTCCATCGCTGCACTGGCATAAAGCTGACTGCAGTTTTTCACCATCATAAAACTGTAACTGCACACCAGACAGAGATGTGAGGGACAACTGTGCACACACACACACACACAAAAAAAACAACAACAGTAAAGAGTAATGTTTGTCAAAGGTTACAGATATATCTTTAGAGAAGCCAAATTTAAAACTCATTATGTGGAGTGAGGGGAGGGACTTGGGCATATGCACGCTCGGCTTTATTGTCCTGCCATTTCCCCTCAAAAAGCTCATTTCCAGCGAGTGTCCTTCACAGGTCGACCTTGATGCTTTATGTTGGATGCAGGCTCCAGCTGTTCCAGCAGAGTTTATCTCGGGCCATGATTACCAATGACACCGTCTCAGGGAGAAAGTCGTCTCCTTGACAGATAGACAGCAAAACCCAGGCGACAGGACGGCGGAAGGCTGAAGTCGTTTTAACAGAGGAGAAAAAAAAAAGGAATAAAACCATGCTGGAATCATCCCGAGGGTCTCTTCTGGCATCACTACTGTGGGTGAGGGAAAGGCTGAGGTTTCAGCTCGCTTAAAAGGACGGAGAGGCCCAGTCTTGACAGATTGATCCCTGTTTCCGAGGCGTCTGAATTATTGTTGAGTGCGGTGGTCAACCATGTGATCAGGCGGAGATGATTCAAGAGACAACAGACTTTCCCATACATTGATGCTTCTATGTGTGATCCAGAATGTCTGCGCTAACACAGCTCTGTTTTGACACCGTAAGCCGATAACACAGTGGCTTCATCAGCATATAAAACAAGGAAATAAAGATGCTTTTAATATCTTATAGATTCAGATGTCTATAGCATAAAGTGCTAGCTAGTTATTTTCCCTTATCTTTAGCCTTGAATTAATGGAGTCAAATGACATACATCGTTTTAGCAGTTAGTGGTAAACTCAGCATGTAGAACAAGCTTTGGAGTATTGGTGATCAATAACAGAGTCTTACTGACGTATTTGGCCTTTAGAAACTTTATTATACAAATAATCCAGTTTATGACAGATTTCTTTCTAATGTTGCTTGAAGGAGCTGCAAAATTGCAGGACATAATACTTTGTAAAACTGTCTTTGACGGCCACAACAGGAAAAATAAAGAAACACAACAGGACAGAAATTACAGTTTATCGAGAATTCCAGTAACACCGAACCAGCAGGCAGTAAAGAAGGGATCTCTTCCCGGTCAATCCATAACAACCATTCAACTGCCATGACAGGTCTGTCCCCGCTCCAGAAATGTTTACAATCACGGTAACAAAGTACTAAACCATCTTCAGAGCACACAGCAACAATAGAAACCTCTGACAGGAAGGGTGGCGTTTTGGGAACAATGCAACAGCACAAAGCAAATGGGTGTAATGTGTCCTGTGGAGCCTTGATGGAAGATAAAAGAAACACTCCTTTTAGAGTCATGAAAAAAGCTTGGCCTGGCCTGGCTCCTAAAAACGCTTGTGCCACTCCATGGCACAGATCTATAAAAACACACATTTTTTTAATTTAATTTTTATTTTATTAGAGTTTGCTTGATTGATGGGAAATCTACCGGAATCTGCACTGCAACTGCCAATCACAGCCTTTCTGAAAAGAAAGGTGAGCTACGTGCGTGACGTAGCTCACGTCAACGTAGTTGCGCAGCAGGTAACGCGCAATTTTTGAAAGGGAAGCTGTGAGTTTTCGCCGGCTGACAACTTCTTATAGTGTTTCATCGTGGACATACGCTTGTGGTTGAAAAACCCACTAAATATTATATATTTTTGGGCCCCAGCTGCCTGATGGATCTCGGCGTGTGAGTGAACTCGGCACGGACAAACCAGAGGTGGAGAACTCGCGAGGCTTTGGAACGGCGGTGCGCGTCGACGCTGCGAGCTGCTTTGCGCCATTACGCAGCGCAGTTTTCTTTTCATTGCACACCTTGTTATAAAAGTCTTGGCTCTTTCCGAGCCGCCGAACAGAGCACTACAAGTCGAAGATATGGACGTGTTCAATGCGGTGACGCTGGTGAACAGTGCTTCCGCCTGAGTGAGGACATTGCGCACAGAAAATTCATTTTCTGCGCTCCTCTAGCCACGGCCGCCGCTGGCTGTGCCGCTGACCGGCCTCGGACCAAGCAAGAGGAGACACACAGTGAACCAGGACTGTCCTGATGAGGAGGTTCATCTCGGGGAAAGGCCTGCCCTGTACTGACAGGAGGGACTGGAGAGAGAGAGAGAGAGAGCCTCAACTCAAAGTAGGTTCAGTGTGTGTGTGTGTGTGTGTGTGTGTGTGTGTGTGTGTGAGATAGTCTGTGTGTGTGCGCATGCGCGCGCGTGTAATGGCAATGTATATCCCTGTAGACTGCTTTAAAATGCACCCGCCACGGTGCTTTTTCTGTTTGAGAGATGCTTCTGTTTGTTACATCTAATATGCTCTGTGCTCGATGTTGAAGTTGCTTCTATGGAATTAGTTGCTTTAAATTATGAGGGCTGATGTTGTAGGCTTCGCTGCGTCAATAGAGTATAGGATTATTAAAATGTCCACTACAGCCTAATAATATTTGTGCCCTCCCATGTATTTCATAATCCTCCTCCAGACTGAGCTCTGGTGGCAAGTCCAGCTATAACTCAAGATGGTACCTTCATCTGACATTTATTGAATATAATTCTTCACAGAGCTAGTCTTTAAAACGCTGTTAACTAGTTGAAAAATAATGAGGGCAGCACTGAAAAACATAATATACAGTGAGAACACTTGGTAACTTTAGATAAAGAATTGCGTTGGACGGCTTAGATTTTCTTTTACATGAGTCGTTTCTCGCGGTTGAATCTTCTCGGATGTTTTATTGCACTTATGGTGGCATTCATGTTACATCATTACAATTCACCTGACTTTCAAAGAGCCAGTACGGAGGAGTTTAAATCTATTGTCAGGGTGGAGCTAAAATGTTGCAACATGCTAACCTAAAATTCAGTTTTATTGTCAATGTCTAGAATTTCTCTGAATAATACACTCCAGGAAGAGGGTAATTTTCATTTTCTGCAGTCTGCTTTCTCACCAGTAGTTGACACAGATCGCACACCCTGAACCTTAAAACGTTTTCTTCATATCTTACTGTCTGTGCGATACATAATGGTCGCGCCTGATGCCACTTAATTTTGATTTTATTCATCAGATTTAACTAATTCTCTGAAAAGATAAAGCCAACTCTTGTTGTTCTCTGGCAGCAGCTTCACGCTTCTGAACTACTGACTTGCCTGATCACTGAAGATGATTGAAGATTTTTTTTTTTTTGGAGAAGTGGCCAACTTTGAGCCATCTGAGTCCCCTGTTGAGAAAAATAATTTCACTGAGTTTTATTCTGCAATAATTTCACTTTCTTCCATCTCCATTGGCTCATCCACAACTGACACTTGTAGTTCTCATCAAACTACAGCCCTTCCTTTGATCCACTGATGGTATTTTTGAAAATGATTTTCGACGTTAAATCTTTGATAATTCTGAAATGCCTCTCGATCCGTTTCAGCGATAGCTGTGCTAATGTGCTTCCCTGTTGAGTGATGAATGTGAAATCCCAGTCAAGCTTCAAGTTTTTCAAACGTGATAATATCCCAAGCTTATTATATTTCACACTGATACCAACTCAGCAGAATAAGTAAGCTTTATCTCAAAAAGAAAGGGCAGATATATGAACATCTGGCACATTCAGCATTATTTCTGCGCTAAATCTCACACTAAAATGACCTTGATGGCACAGAGAAGAACTATATAACAGCTCTGGCTGTCTGCGAGTGCAGCCACTCTCCTCCGCAGACCGCATCATCTTGATGGGAGGAAAGAAGGTCTTTGTGAGTTTTCTTATTTGGTAGAACAGTTGTGGACCTTCAGGTTAACTAGCCAGACTGGAGACGAGGCTGCTCCTGCACTACTGTTAACTCTGTTTGTGCTGGTCAGCGCAAACCTGATTAACACTTTTCTCGCTCATTTTGGGTGAAAACGTTTGCTGTATCCTTTGTATGCCTGAGTCTTTAACACTTGTCAGATTGAGATGTGCTGCAACATATATCAGCTTTGAGTGCTGTTGAAACGTTTTAAAGATGAGAACCTTTTCACACCATTAAGCCACCCACATTTGCAGCAAAATGACA
The DNA here is from genome assembly GCA_015343265.1 of Pao palembangensis. Taxonomy (NCBI): domain Eukaryota; kingdom Metazoa; phylum Chordata; class Actinopteri; order Tetraodontiformes; family Tetraodontidae; genus Pao; species Pao palembangensis. The sequence continues at coordinate 9,100,751 of CM027083.1, read as the reverse complement.
ATAATTAAATACAAGGAAATGTTGCGCCCAAGAAGTTGTATTTGCAGAAGTAATAACAAAGTATATTAGACACAAGCGCCTTTGCGTCCATTGAAGTAGATTTTTAAAAATATGGTCTAAATTATCGTGTTTCTTTAATGAAATATTTGGTAACTGGCAAAGCTCCCTTTTAAGGAAAATTCCAAGGACTGCCGGCGCCAATGAATCAGTCAGAAACCCTGTAATGGTTCTCGCTTGGTAGCCCAGCATCGGAGAGAAAGCAGTGCCTTTGAATAGAGAAGATTCCGGAATCTCGGATCAAGGACGATGTGTTTTCTGCTGGGTATTTTGTGGAGGTTGTTATCAACACAGTGGGGGAAGCAGTTATGGAAGCAGAGCGAGAGGGAGAGACAGACAAAGCTGGAGAAACGGAGGGAAAGAGAGAGACAGAAATGGAAACTGCTGAGACATTTGGAACAGTTTTAGTTCTCCTTCAGGAAAAAAATCACTATCATAAAAAAACATGAGGCTGTAATGTTGCCTTTTTGTCTTAGTTAACGAACTACGAGATGACGTGAAATTTTTAAATAGTTTGTAAGCATCTTTTGCGTTGACACTGTGGTGTGTTGGTTGTTTTGGGAAAATATTCCCCAAAAAAGCTGTTTTTCAAGGCTTTCCCGGATCCCACCACTATATCCCACATACAGTATGTAACGTAAACAATGTGAAGTCATTTCATTGCCATACTGACGACACTGCTGTATTTACCCTGCAGTCTGGTTTCTTTATTTTTGTAGCTGTTTTGTATTTTTGTAGCTCTCATCTACATGATGGTTGTTCTTCACTCTGACATCACAAGATGCGCGTTTGTGTGTCGGGTCAGTTGTATCCCCTGACAGACAGGGACGGCTCATAAATGGGAAAATGCAAAAGAACGATGGTACGACACTAACATTTTCCCACTTTCAAATGGGTAGAATGAGAAAAATGCAGTTTGCAAGCAGTGGGGTAAATTTAGTTTGCTTTTTTATTAGGTGAGGAAAGTGTTGAGAGGAGGAGAGGATGAGATCAGAAAAAAACAGAAAAAAAAACAGGTCAGATGTGATGGATGGAACAAAGGCAGAACGCAGGGTGGGAAGATGTGTGATAACATGTATGAGCTCAGAGATCAAAGACCAAAGGTAGAACCATAACGAAAGACATGATAATGACACATTGAAGGGTTCGCAGCGCCCAAACAAAGTGGCGAGCATGAACATCCGTTCACTCGTGTGCTAAAATAACACTGTCAAATCATGTTTCCTCTCCCATCAGTAGAAATCTCCAGTGCATAGCTGAGTAATCCATTACACCACTGCGTAGGGATGTGGCGGCACACATCAGCCCAGACAAAAATTTATGTTAAATCATTAATCCAAGATTCCTCAGTGGTTCTGCGGAGGTCCAGTAAAGCTAAAATATTCAAAGACTAACTGATGAAGGCACATGCAGTTGAGGCAAATGAAATGGAATGGGCCTCTTGAAAAAGAGGATTTTGTGTCTGATTTGTGCACTTGGCCGAGACAAGTCACAACGAGACACAACTCCATGTTCGTGTCATTCAGGCACACCACCTTTCTGCTAGCAGTTTTCACCACCAGTAAAAGCAAATTCCACAGGCTGAATGTAAACATCCACCTAAAAAGAACTTTGAAAGCCTGTTTACATTCAAGTCGGAATCACAAACCGCTGCCACATTTTTCTCTCTCCTTGAACTGAAATCAGTCCTCACAGCACAGACGTTCTTTATGCATGACACACAGATCTTCACAGAGGGGTTCCTTCTCCATCCCCTTTTCTTTTTGTTCCTGATTAAATTCTCTTCCCCAGCCCACAGCCCCGACATTTCCAAAGAGATCCTCTGCAAACGTGGTGTCTCAGTACACATGAGTTGCGTACTGAGATGTCATAGTACATTAACCTGATTTCAGCGGACTAAATCCTGCCCCCATCATTCCACCCACACCCCACCACCTTGAGGTCTCCTCTGGCTCTGTCACAAGTCATGCACCATTTCGTCACTGTTTTTTTTTTTTGTTTTGTTTTTTGTGTGTGAGAAGAATTCTCTGTCTCCTGTTCTGGTTAGGAAGGTATCTTGTAAAAGAAGACATGAGTAATAACTAAAAACCCCAATTTTCCTGTCAGTGAGGGCTTTAAACCTCACAGCGCGGCCATCTCATTAGGAATCTGGGTCCTCTGGAAACCCCTAGGCGGCATAAATGAAGCTCTTCCCTAATGTTCTACAGAGCCATTTCCACTCAACAAATACATTGTCTCTGGCAACTAAAGGGAAATGGAAGTGTGTCTATTTATTTTCTGCTGGTTATTACAATTTCACTGCGAATAGACCAATACAGTGGAACCATTCTGAGCAGGATTCTGGTCTGTGGCTGTATTTGGATGTGTTTTTCCTTATTTTTTATTTTAAAACATAATGTGGGCCATATCGTCTCTTTTACCCATGAAAATGAAATGGGCCTCAAGGCTTTTCCATATAAGAACTGAGACATTTGGCCCACTGTTCCTCAAAACTATCACTGGCTTCACAATCTCTGGAGTGAAAACATTACCGCTCATGGAAGCATATGTTAAAGACTTTTAAAACTACTTTCGCACTTTTTGCAACATGTTGATATTCTTCTTGTGTTTCTTACTTCTGCCCACTTGGAGCAATAGTTCAGGAGAGGAAGGAATGTCAGAGTGGTGATATTGATATATGCATATTAGTTCAAGCTATACTGATTCCCTGCTAGAGACGTTTCACTCAGTTGGCAGCTTTGTAGATGGATAAGAAATGCAAATCGGGTCACAAAATTCATCATCTACGAGAGAACTGAGTATCTGTGGAATATTCCTGCCTCCCGCATCTACTCTTGGACCTCTGTGAAGCCCGAAACTGTCCATCGAGCAAGAGAATCTGCAGAACAGAGGTCTGCGAGGAGATTCAAGCAGTGCCCTCGCATTTAAACCTATCAGAGTCAGCCAGGAAACCGAGGAGAAAAAAGAAAAAACTTTTGAAAGTCATAATTGTTTCTGGTGTAGTGTACTTGTGAAAGTCTCTGTGGGCCTGATACAAGCTCTGATGGTTCCATCAGCTCCATCGCCTCCACACAGGGAGACTGCTTGACATATTCTGAAAAGAAAAAAATCTCTCACTGGTACGTTAAAGCTTAAGCTTGTCTGAAGTGTTGGACTCCAACAATATGGAGCTAAGCTGTTGTCATGGTAATATCAGTGGATTCTAAAGTAACCCAACTCACAGGTTTTACATGAGCTGTGAAGGAAATACAGAATAATCTTTGCTTTTAATCTCTTTTTTAGTTCTACTTGCAATTAAATATTTACTTGTCTTAAAATTACCATTATAAACCATTACAAGTGTTGGTGCTTATGTTATTGAATCATTTATATTAGATTAATTAATTAATTAATTAATGTTTAATTTTGTGAGACAAGGAATTTATTCTTGTTTATAATCACTGTGTTGTGGACTGTGTTTATGTCTGTGTAGATTCTCACTCATCCCGGTCATAGTTATCCAACGTTAGATCTCTCTGAGTCAACTGGACTGAAAGGTTACCTTTCAGTTCAGTTGACTCAGAGAGATCTAACTTTGGATGACTGTGTTTATTGTGTTTTAAAGTGATAGGAAAGAGCACAATTACATTTATGCATTTATTTAATTTGGGAAGAAATAGTTGTGTCCGATCTACTTGTGGAAGCAACAAACACACTCTAAACTGACAATGCATTTCCTGGTTAAAGGTCCAGTCGGAAAGAATTTTGATAAGCTTCTTTTAGAAACTGGCAAAACTTTGCACATTTGTGTTTCACATATGGAGACCCTCAGTAGTAACAGTGGTGCTGCCAACAGATTCGTAAAATAAGTATGAGCCACTTATGATAAACCATTTTTACTTATTTAGTGGAGCGCAGCCTCTGGCAAAAGGAGCACTTTCTGAGGAGATAAGCATCAGATTTCTGCTGTGGTCACAAAGGCAGAGTGATAAAAACACTAAACACACACTCTTAACATGATCGCTGCAACGTTGCACGTGTTTTGAAACACATTTTTTTATGGCCAATGCAAATCAATGTCATGAAATGACAAAGTGGATTTTCTTTATTATCTGATATTTTCTTTGTTTAATTGGAGATGAGATTGCGCTCTTTTTAAACCCATTTTCATCTGTATTAGATAAAGTGATAGCTTCCCACTCACAAAACCTGGAGATAGATGTACATCTTTGTAAATTGGAAATCTGCACCAGCCATTATGAATGTAATTGGCTGATTATATTGCTCATTAAAAGTGATGAACACTGAGTGGTGATATTAATGTGGCTCCTGAACGCCACCCTCGCTATAAACAGCTCCGCGTCCCTGCAGCAGCTTGCAGTCTTTTTTCTGTGATCGGGAAACTAAACTGACTTGTAACTTTGTCAGAGGCCTCCTGAGCTGTTCTCTTTGACTTTAATGACATTAAAGCTAATGTGGTGTGAAAGTGAAACTGAATTCACTTCCTGCCTGTGACAAACTCCGCCCACTAATATGTATCCAGGCACCGACCTGACGTGCTCATCGTGCACCATAGGGAACAAAAATGTGTTCACGCTAATGTGCAGGAGGCAGGCGGTGACATCATCACCGGAGGACATTAAACTTCTGTTTGAAATCACCGTTTACGCTTTTTAAATGTTTCTTTAATGTTCAAAAAATTCTATCTGACATTGAAAAAAAAGCAAGGGTGATGTATTAGGTGATTAATCAGTTATTTATTTGCATAACTGTGCCATTAATATTGTCATTGTAGTCTTATTTACTCTGTATTCGGCCTCCACTCTGCCATTTTGGCCTCCACCCGTCTGGCAGGGACAGCCTTATTTCCCACATACCTCCGCATCATTTCCTCCCTGTCTGCACCGTCTCTGCTTCCTCCCACTCTGTGGCAACTTTTGATCTGTAATACTGAGAAGCTTACGCCCTCTGCCAGTCGTCTTCCCACGAGGACTCTGACGATGCCAGAGTTGAGCAAGATTGCGAAGTGCAAAGTACTTTGCAATTGATCTCACGGATGCACAAAGACGCCTCAGTTTTTTTGTGGCGGATCCTCAACTCAGAGGCCGGGCGCTTCTCTGGCGAGTGACCTTTTACACCTGCTCATCTCTGAGCACTTCTCCTTTACAAGAACCAAAAATACTTATTAGCGTAAAAAAAAAGAGTAGAACATTTGGAAAATATCACAGTATGAATGGATCATTTTAATCATATTAAAATTAATAACATAGAAATATTCTTCTTGTTTGGAAGGAACTGCATTTTGTTTGGTTTGTTCTTTCAAGACTCAATTTAAAGGCTGATGATTTGCATTGCAAAAAAAAAAAAAAAAAAAAACTCTGCTTATGTTTTACCTCTTTTGGTGGGCATATAATGTTACGACACATGCCAGTTAATGAGAAAGCCTCATCCTGATTAACATATTTATGGACAAACAACAAATTATGTGGAATTACAGGATTATTCTTGTGAATCACATGATCTGCTGCTCCTGTGTGGGCTACAGACATATTTATGCATGCAGATTATAAAATATTTACCATATCTATGACTGCAATAGATACTGACATGTGGATTTGTCAGGTTATATTGATTAGTCTGTGAAAATTATTTCTTTTTAATAATTGTGTTGTTACGAGATGCGTTCCTGCTCAGGCAAGTACGACGCTACACCTCTCACAATATGACATTCGCCTGACCTCGATCATCGGCCCAAATGAGATACAAGAAGTGAACTAAGCCGCCTGGCAGAGCAGCAGCGGTACTGTTACTTTAATCCTGCACAGATTTGTCTAAAGTTTAAAAGAGAATTGATAATATAAAAAAAAATAATCTGAGCTGCAGTTTTGTTGATTTTAACAGTCTTGATTGATACAGATGCTAATTCACTCATCAAACAATCAGAAAAACAACAGACAGCGTATAGAGTCCTGTTCTTCATCCCATAATCATAATCCAGTTCTGTGTTTAATACTACATAATCACAGAGGCCTAGTGTTAGATTCCATTCAATTTAATGCGTCAATTTCCACTGGCTGCGGCTCCAGAAAAAAACGCATCGCTTCTATTTTGGATGGACGGACGGAGCATGCCGCAACAATCCAGCACAAGGCATGGCGTGCGGCACAGGAAGTTGGGTGCAAAGAAAAAATAAAACATCTGGGAATTTGTCAAAGTAAAAGTTCCCGTATTTAGAGCAATCGTTTTTTTACGTTATTACATGTATGAATCACCTTTTTCTTGTGCCGTTTTATCTCTTGTGTGTGGGTGTGTGAAACAACATCACAAATTAACGTATTGTTTGCAGCATATCTTTGAATATATTAAATAAATAATGTAAATAGCGATAATTTACAAGAAATAATTGATCTATTAGACATTTTAGGAAAAAATAATGGAATTACTCATGGCAGAGTCACCAAAATCCGAAGAAAGGGGAAATTTTACTCCTCTAAGAACAGAGAATGTCTTCTTCTGTGGGTCGTTTCAAAAACTACAAAGTGGTAAAATCGCGCGGTCGTACGTGATTTCATTTTCAGCGCCCTGTTGAAAAAGATCACTCTAAATACAGGACCTTTTATTGTGACATTTTCCCGGATGTTTTATTTTCTCTTCGCACCCGACTTCCTGTCCAGCATGCGGTGGATTGTGCTAGATTTTGCGGCGTTTTCCGTCCGTCCACATGCACCCAGTGGAAACGCCTGGACGGTAGAAATCAGGACGGATGGACGGACGGGGACGCACCGCATCCGGTGGAAACCCGGGGTCACCCCCACCTCCTGCCTCACCATCCAGTAATTGGCTCCAAATCATACCATCCTTTCAGGGCTGGAATGATGTCATTCCTTGGACTCCCAGTGACTGGATTTAGCCGGCCTTGACTCTGCAATTTATCGGCCGTTGCTGCTGATCTACAGTGTTCAACAGTGAGAAAAAGCCCGACCTTGCTGAAATCATCCACCTTGGGTTCACGTGAGTGTTGTATATCTGATGAGCAGGTCAGCTGCCGAGAATCAATTAATAGAGAGTTGTTATGTTTTACCGAATGAATACGCAGACAAGCAGAGAGCCGCGGGGGACAAATCCTGTATATTCACCGATCAGGCGGAACATTATGAGCGCCGACGGGTGATGCGAACAGCACTGATTCACACTTCGTCATGGCATCTGGGGTAGAGCAGGCATCAGATGGACATGCTGTCCTTAAAGTTGATGTGTTAAAAATGGGCAGGAGCTAGTAGGATTGGAGCTCGTAGATGTATGGCGGGATTAAAGACTGGTTCCGATTCGATCCAACAGACGAGCTACTGGTTCCTATAGACGGATGTCAGAATACACACTGCACAGATGCAGACCGGTTTGGACCATCAAGCAGTGGAGGAAGCTGTCCTGTAAGGCTTTACCTGGGGTATGCACTGGACCAAGACGCATCATGGGAAGGAGAAGGTAAATGTTCTGCAGGGGAACCTTGTGTCCTGCCATTCATGCGGATGTTACTTTGACACGTGTCACCAACCTTAGCATTGTTCCAAACCATGTTCACCCTGGTACCGTGTTCTCTGGTGGCCGTGGCCTCTTTCAGCAGGATAATCCATTCACAAAGCAAAAACACAAAAAAGGAAGGTTTGAGGAGCAGCATCTTTGGGGCTGCTGAACAAGCAATTCTGATCTGTAAACAACACCAGTGGTCAGGAATTTTATTCTTGATGGGGGAAGGCATGAATTCTACCTTCACAACATGCTCTGGAGCCAGATTCTTGCTTCATCCAGACCTGAACATTTGCCTGGACAAAAGGGTAATAAGACAAAATCCTCTCATTTAGTTGGAGTGTCATGTGACATCACCAAAGCTGTTTTATCCATTATTAACCAATCAGAACACTCGGTGTTTCCAGCTTTTCCAACAACAACCTACTAACTACTTATCACTGACAGCCATTTTACTGCCATATTTAATGCATAAAACACGATGTTTACAGCCCAAACGTTCTGCATCAGACTCATGTAACAGATTAGATCATTTGTACTCATCATTTATTAATATTTTCATGGATTTTTAGTCATTGGAGTTTTTTAGTTGAAACTATCTGAAGTATTTCCCATGGTACAGGTGGGTCCATACTCTCTGCATTAATCTTCCTCCTTCGTGGTCGTCATTAAACAGCTGACCGCTGCGCTCCGCATTCTGCTGTTTCCTTCATGCTGCTTTGTTGCATTATTGCAGTGAGCGCTATGGCTGCAGAAAAAAACAACAGCAGCACATGATAACAATGGCCGTTTTCCTTTCTGGTCCTTCTGTATCCAACAGCCTGAACATCACAGCACCAAACCCTCTTTAGAAATGGTTGATTGGAACAAATCAGCAACCTTTACTGATCATTTTCAGAGTGGTTCTATTGGTTTGCTATTGGTTTCTCTCCTTGATCATAGACCACATCAGACTCCGGTTTCTGGCTGGATCTTATCATACATGTGTAATTCTGACACATGCGGTATGTTTCCTATTGATCAGGTTTAATCAAGCACTTGGTTCAGTTTTGGTAAAGATCACCAAGTTGGTTGAGTCCATTCATGAATGTCTGCGTCTCCTGGGTGACAGTGGTTTGGGTACCAGGAGAGCTGTCCAGATATCTGGCTGTTCCCCTAGACCCAGCAGAACTCATATGTGCAGCAATGGTGCTCTGCAATAATAACACTATTGCTTCATGCTAAATATTGTGTTTATCCCCGCAGTGAAATAAATGTTCTGTTGCTACTGGTGTTCCTGGGATCAAGCATATTTTGTACAACGAAAAGATAACAAAAATAGAGAAAAAGGGCAAAAACATCACTGAATCAGCAAACAGAATCAAATGATTGAAATCCATAGACGCACCAGCTTAAATGAGGCTCTGTGCGGACCACATGCTGGTCTTAATTAATGCACTTTGTCCTTTTTGATTAAATGAGTAAAACAAATATTCACACACTCCTAAAATAATACACTTGCTCTCCATCCACTGGTATGTTGCCAGCAGATCTCCAGATGAGAAATTCAGTTGCTTAGCAACATGGCATTGCACGTTTTCACTGCAGTAAGCCAAAAAAAAACATGCTCTAATGTGTTTGTTTGACCTCTGCTACAGTGCTCATGCATGTCTGTGTTGTCTGGCTACTCTCCTGCTGAACCTTTAAACCTATTTGGTATGCAAACCTCCTGTGTAAGTTCCTCTGTTTTAAGTAGCAGATTGTAAGCACTTGACCCCTGTTGTTAATATTTAATAACATATGTAATATTTTAGTCAAACTGGAGAGTTGGTCCTACTTCTACTTTTCTTTTTCAGCTTCCAGCTATAATACCATTTAAAAGTTAAATTTACAAATGCTTAAATGCTGAAATGGTTGCACTCCTGTTGCACACACACGTTATGTTTCTTCGCTCATGCCCGTGCCTTTATTTTGCACCTCACCCTTACTTGGATCTACTCCGTTAGCGCTCTCGCTTTTTAGGATTTAACCATCTGCTGAACAGTAGCAGCTCTGCGTCCAGACCTTCATCTGGGATGAATCTTTTTTTTAGTTTTTCACGTACAACGTGACACCTCTGCTGCGACCCAGTGCCCTGCAGAACATGTACAGTCTGTAAAACGAATAAACCAATAAATAAATGAATAAACTGCTCCAAGAATGAAGGGAAAAATTAGCAATAAAGAAAGAAAATACCTCAGCATGCTCAGAACAGGTTGTAAATTACGCATTGTCACTGTAGAAAACGTATTATAAGATCATTTAGACCACTATATTCTGTTCAAATACACCTAATGTGTAGCTGCCATTGCGCCAGCTGTAATTAAGCATATAAATTGAACTCCCTTAAACAGTTTTCTAGCCATCATCTGCCTTTTTTGGTGAAATTCTCTTGAAAGCAGGCGGCGCCAGACTTGTATTCATTACAGTCATCTCCAATCCAGTCATCTGGACTGGGCGCCGAAGAGGTTCATTAAATCACATTTTCAGATATTGGATCACATATCTTTGGTAAGTGGCTGAGCGGGGAGACGGAAAAACGTGAGCTGATTAACAGTCGTGACGTTCGGAATGGGGGGAAGAAGAGATGGATACATTGGAAAGAAATTCCAACAGCTTCCTGGAGGATATCTGAATATTTAACACACTCTCTTCTTCCGCTTCTTTGGCTTCCTATCTGAAAAATATGTCTTACACCATGTTAAATGATTAATGTTCACCATTTTTACATCCGAATTTTTCATTTAGGATGCTGTTCATCTGTTGTGGATTTTTAGCTGCCTCTAACGAGCCGTCTGTGTGAAATTCCTCACCACCGCAACGCAGAAAGGGTCTAGTCACACCATGCTGGGGAAGCTGATTTAAGAGCGCCACGCTGGCTGCTTGTGCATGTGTGTCTGCACGTGCTGACTTCATTACTTGTGGAGAAACTGGTATCCTTTCCATATTTACAGCAGCAACCTGCATCAGTGTTTGTTGCTGATCTCCTGTAATATCATTAATTAACTAATAATATCAACAGGAGGGTCCTCAAACAGGAGACATAATAAAAATATCTGTCTGCCGAATTACATGAGTGTCGCTGCTCACCAAGGTGAACCTGTCACATTAACTGTATCGTCAACAGCCTCCTCTGCTGAGTCTTCTTTTCCATTTTTGAGCAGATTCTAAACATCCCCAGCTTTGATTTCAGGCAGAGGTGGTCTTGCGGCCATCTGCATTGATGCAGAATGTGCTCACGTGCTGTAACAGGATGACCCAATTAATGATTTTTGCAGCCAGGAGCCCTCAGATGTGTGTATCCGCAGAGCTTCTAGATCTGCATAAAGCGTTCATTCCACACCACGTTCATAGATGTCACCACCGGATCCAGTATCTGCGGAAACAACAGGGAGAGACTGCATACTGTATATTTCTCTATTAGAACAGTAACATCGATTAATTTATCAATTTATTCTGTTCTTCATGAAGAGAACCTGCTCTTCACACAGGGTCACGATCTGTAGATAGAAAACCATTTTCTTTATCTTTTTTTAAAAAAAAATACCTTAATCGACTTAAAAAAAGAAGATGAGAAGAAAAGATAACCTACAGTTACTTTGGGATTATTCTATGTGAAAACGTGCAATTCTCGTGAGCCATGAAGCGTTTTTGTTGAGATTTTGTCATTTTCTAGAGAACAAAGTCGGACTGTATTGATGTGAATTGTGAGATCACAGATATTAATGAGCGTGAAGACGCTGCCAGCGGTCTTTTGTGATACCTGGCACTGCCAGGCTGGAACTCTCTTGTGGTGGCTCTCATTACTAAAACTGCATATTTAAGCAGCAAACCTGCACAGGACCAATTATACATGCTAAAAACACCCTATTTATAAGGTATATATTTGCTGTGCTCTTGTGTTTTTTTTAACCGCCTGAGTGAAATCAGCGGCACACCTGGTCTTTGGTCTTCATCCTGGGGCTCGCAGAGTCCTTGAAGGCACTTCCAAATCCCGAGGACGAAAGCTCTGACTATTAAAACAGAGCAACTGGACTAAAGTGGTGAGTGGCTCAGCAGGGAAATGTACTTTGTGCCAAGCTAAACTATTAATTTTGGCTTTGATGCAATGGTGACTTTGGGAGGGTCAGCTCATGAGTGCCTTCTATCCGCAGGTGAAAGAAAAAGACAGATAAAAATAATTTGCACGGGACGATGTGCTGAAATATTCACTAGTGTTCCACACTTATCTCCCAGGGCCTGGCCCTTCCAGGCTGAGTTCACCCACATTAACCGCCTCATATTAAGCTGTACTTTGAAGCCCCTGGGTCTACTTCAAACTCCCCCCTCCCTCCCCATAAACCTGTCAGGAACTTTTCCCTTGAAGCAGCCAGCAAATGTATTTGTTTATGGCTATTTGTTCTCAACTGTTTCTTTGTTGGGAACCCATTAACATCTTTTAAGAGGACGCACATTTGCATGCCTGTTTTTAGATGTGCAATGAATCAAAAGACGTTTTATGGCAGCGCCTGTTCGGCTGCAAACAAACATTTGACTTTCTGAGTTTTTTTTGTTTGTTTTTTTTTTCAAATGTTGATGGTTTTTTAGAGAGCACTGGAGCGCAAAACTCATAAAACGTTACAAGCCAAGTCAGATTTTAGGCCGCAGAAGGCCGCTTCAAACGTAAGACATGCAGAGCATGAGCAGGGATGCAATCCATTCTGCGAATTTTCTACCAGCGCTCTCCTGCGATTTATAAATGTCATTCTGGGGGGCTGAGTCGCCGCTCTATTTCACAGTCTTTTAAGGAAGCCCAGACACTTCCATGCAGTTTTCACGCCTTTTGCATTGCAGAGTTTCGAAACTACTGCGCGCTCATCCGGTTCTGATCCAAGCCAGTTCTACTCATCTACAGCCGGATTTGGCCTTTTGTGTCACGTCCTCGCTGACAGTCAGGACAGCCGGCGTTTGTAGATGTGTCCCATGTTGTTGAGGGTGAAATCAAATTACAGTATGGCTGAGATGAAGACAATGAAGGAGATGAGCTGCTTTATGTACAGGAAAACAAATAACAGAAAAACAACTAGAAAAAGAGGACCACCAACGAGTAAGCTGACATTTTGTTAGCCTCTATCACATGTCCATATCCTGCACCCTAGCAGGCTTTTTTGTCCAGTCTGATGTAGTTAGCCAGTCAGCTATTACAATTAGCTTTTGACCCTCCTCCTTCACCTGTCCCTCTCCCCATACACCGTCTGAGTCTGGTCCTGCTCAAGGTTTCTTTCTGTTAAAATAGGTTAAAGAAAGGTGAATAAAAGTCCTTATAGACAAACTAGATTGCAACAGTTGCTTTATGATGCTATCAGTCTTCATATATTAAGTTCAGTTACAATTTTTGCAACGATTACATGAAAATGAATTTAAAAAAAGAATGTGCTCAGCAAAAAACACTCGTTATTATAAGAAAGACCTGCTTCCGCCGGGATGTAGATTAGATATCAAACAAATTCTCTGCATTATATTTATTTGGAATTGTGAGATCAATGGAACCATCAAGTGTGGAACAGAATTCATTCCTCTCTTCCTCAAAGTTGCGACCGGCTGCAAGCCTCAACATAATACCCTGAATCTGCACTATCGATCGGGGCCGCCATCTCTTTGAAGTTCCGCTCCACATATACAATACCAATGAAGTCAGAGGACATGGGCACCATGCTGCACCTGATTCTCTCTCCCTGCATTTGTCTATTTAGAGTTTTTCCTACTTTGATGTAGCAACGAAAAGAGCTGCGCCAGGACACACGGGGGGGCTGCAGCAACCAATCACCAGAACACAACATTCTGCTGCTGCACCACTGCAAAATGCTACAATAGACCATTATTTTATTGTTTAATTTATTTCAGCCGATGGGGAGTTGGACCTATGGGGGTAAGCAGATTAAACCCCAGCGTGGTTGGCATGTGATCAGCACATTTTGAGCTAAATTTAGACGTGCTTTCTATTTTGAATGACACAAGCCTCTCTCTCTCCTTCCCACTCTGTCTCTGTGGGCCATGTTCTCTTTTTGCATGATAGCACCTGGAAAGCCAAAGATGACCTGGTATCCATTTGCCTCTGCAGTGGCTCCATCATCGCAGCCTTCCCCCTGGAGTCAAGCACCTATGAATAATGAGTGGAGGGCCGCGTGCATTAATGTAGCAGCGCGGCCCCTGAAGGAGCGCGTGCTAGCAGGTGACTGTTCGCAACCTCTGTGGGGCTGCCAGCAAACATGTGCCCCCTATAGAGTGGAGGTTTTTAGCAGGAGCGACCTCCCTATACCCGCACCCCTCAAACTGCATCCTGGGAATCACGGATGAAATTCTTCCAAACCCCGAAGCGGCGTGTTAGAGTTTAGGCCACCCCTGGCTACACGTGATTTATGAGTACACCTCAACATGAGCATTGCTTATAATACAGTGATATTTATAAAGATGAAAGAAGTGAGACGTGCATCAGGGGTAATTGAACACATCCGAGGACAGAGACAAAGAGAGTGCACACAGTCTGCCAGGAGACCGTAGATCTGTAATAAGCCCGCAGTGCCTAAAAGCCTGAGATGAGTGACAGTTGTTATTTTTGTATGCAGAATATTTATTGTACTTGTGTCTGCATGTCAGTGTTTTACCAGAGGATCCAGGGAATTTAAGCCAGCATTTGGCAGATTCACAAGACAACATATAACAGCTTTAAAGTGAGGCTGTGTGTTGGGGAGATGCGTGTAATGCCGAATTGTAAATGCTTGATTTGATGACTAGCAGAAGACACACGAGGGCAGGAAGTCACCTGGAACGAGACAAGGAATGATTACCAAAATAAGACAGGAGGGAACCAGACACAAATGACTCACCCTAAACGAGAGCGGAAGGAGAACGTGACAATAACTCAACATCGCTGGCGAGACGCGGCAACAGTCACTTAGGGCAGAATTCAGAAAGGTTTTGTCCCACTGATGTAATCACGGAGGAATTGGAGCTCTTATTGCTTCATTTCTTATGGCGGGCAGACACACCGGGTTCCTCGGGGACAATCGTTAACTTCCTGTTATGGCATTTCAGCCTGCTGCAGTCGCATGGTTTTAAAGCCATTATACAGTAAGTGGTGATGTCCACTGTCTTGCACAGGTAATATCATTATTACACCTCTTGCATGACATTTTATTAATTTACAGTGTGAAATGGGAGCTGTGGATGGTGGCGATAGTGTTAGCAGGTGAATGGAACCAGTTGAGTTTGGTGCAGGCTGTTCTTCAGGATTGTAAGACGGAATCCAATTTGTTTTCAGGACATATTTACACAGGGGATACAAGGTAGGGAAAATATTCTGGACTGTTTTTACTCTTGTGTTTGATGCTGCACATTTTTATTGTCTAAAATGAACAAAAAGAAGAAATGAAGCTAATTTAACAGTAACAGAGACATGCATGTTAATAAAACCAATTAATCAACGCCAACTTCAGGGATGTTTCTCTGATGCTTGAGGGTTTCTGCCTCCAATTTTTATTTGCTGCAAACTGGAGGAAGTATTTGTTTTTTTCAGACAAATGAAGATGAGAGCCATTACTGAGATTATCTACCATCACAGTTTTAATACGTTTTTGTCAAAGAAAGACATGTTTGTGAGCAATTCAAGCGCCCCTTCTGATCAGTGTTGACAGCAATGAGATGTAGCGTAAGATGCTGCGTAGCTTGATTCTGCTGCTTTAATGGAGCATTCATTAACCATGCGGAAGATCCATTACCATAGTGGTTTTGGACAGAAACACAGTCTGGAATAGAAAAAAAAGACTAAAAATAAGCTAAACATCCTCTGAAAAAAACACTAGAATAATCCAGGATCCTTGATTACACCACAGACACAAAACCTCACTTAAGGTGTCAGTTCGCACTGATCCACTGTCCTCTGCGCTCCGCCGCCTCCTCTTGTCTCAATGATGTCATTAAAAATGCATTGTTGACATGTAACATACATAATTCATAAACAATGGACTCGACTTGACTCCAGAGTACTGCATTTAGCAGAATGGACAGTTATCCAGTTTTACGTGGTTTATTATTTACACCTGATATTAAAACATGCATGTACAAAAGATGATAAAAATATCCCTACTTTAGTAGTTTAAAAGCTAAGAGTTAATGAAAGATTATCCTCGAATTTCTGTTTACTTCTTTTTACATCTTGTTTTCAATCGACTGGAAAATAAATATTTGCCTGTGACAGAATTTTTTTATTTTTTAATGTAATACATCACATTGTGCCAATACATTGGGACATGCAGAGATCTGACGTTGTTCATGTCGACAACAAATCTTATAGCACCATGTATAACAATATAGCCAGTCACATTGTTGACACTTTTACCCAAAGATTGGACTCATTAAAGATGAATTTGTCCCATTAGTGCCATTAATTCTAATATTATCTGAGCAAATCTGACATGTTAAAATTCCACTTATTTTTTTGTCACTTACAATTGGAGTTTAGAGATCCCCAATTCAATTAACAAGCGAGACACAGATGCCAAAATCTATTAAAATCTATATTAGCAAAATTGTTGCTGAGTGTGTCATGATGTGGCTTTTAGTCTGTCAATAAAACCAACGAAAGACGCACATAGGTGATTTCAGGCTCTTTAGATGAGAGGAAGGACGGAACGTATCATTAACAGCTTGGTGAGAGTAATGTAAGAGAGACCTGGAACATGAATCAAGTTGTCATTGGCAAATTAGCCCGAGTGGGACTGTTGAGATATCTGCATTTTTACATTTCAAAGACTTCGTATCTTCATCATAACACTGCTAGGATTAGCTAATGAGCTAATCTAGCTACTAGCTGAGGAGCTACAGTTGTACTGAGCTGCTGCAGCCTCTATTTGGTATTCGATGAAGCACGATGATTAATTTTTGTGTTTTAAACCACAATTGCCTCATCCTGATGATGAAGCATCAGAGCTCTTAAAATCTAGGAAAAATAAGGAGCCTTTAACAGGTGAACATAGATCATATCAGTTAAATTTATCATTACGTTTTCTTTAAGTGGTATCAAAATAAGCGATAATTAGTTGAGTGACATCTGACTTTGTAGCATCCTTCTATTCAGGTTTTGGGTACAATATTTAGAAGTCACACAAAACTGATTTGTAATCTCTTCAACAAAAAGAGACATGTTAAAAAACATGTTAGCAAGAGTCTAACTTCACTATATTAAAAATAAATCTTTTTGTGTAAATTGTAATGCCTGATGTTTTGAAAGCTAAATCCACGCATCATAAATACGACGGCCATGGAGAATCTTGTGCGCAGTTTCTTTTTTCTGTGTGTGAAAATGAACAAGTTAGTGCTTCCTCATATGTCTGAGGCTTTTTTGCACGTACAAACGCTAAGTTATAGCAATATTATAAAGACATTGTATCACTTAAAGAGATGAACGAGCACTGGTTTAATTGGAGCACTGGGTACAGATTCTACTCCATTATTTAATAGGACCGAGCTAATTCTGCAGGCCAAAAGTGGTGAGGAGCCCTGCTGCTTCATCAGCACTCTGCCCCTGATGGGAACACTGGGACTTTAAAGGTGCTGCTATAAAGAGAAATAATGTGCTCCAACCAGAGAGGGGAAAAAAAACATTAATGACTTACAGGACTCTGGACTTTCTTCCTTATTAAAAGATATTTAAAAGAAATCCATATAATTTGCTAAGAAAATTGAAATTGGTGTTTCGGACCGCTGACTTAAAAAGGGATATTTTAGATAATTCTTGGATGAGAGTGACATCATTTTTCAGGAGCAGCAAATTTTATCCTAATGTAAATGATCCCTTTCAGCATCCGCTTTGTTTTTTTTCCTTTCTAAATCAAATCCGGTTATTTAAAAAAAAAAAAAAAAAGTCTTCCATGCTGACATGTTTTCTACGGTAGCTTTTGAGATGGCTGTGGCATAATTTTGCAAAAAAAAAACAATTTACTTACTGAATTGTGTCGTATTATTTCTTCAGATGAAGTCATAATGGCCCATGTTAATGCTGGTGTGTTGGAGAAAAATCTCATGCAGTAAAATCTATAATACATGTGAATGCTATTCTGTTGTCAGTGGTGCCTTCTGCCATTACTCTCTCTCACAGCCGCATGATGAATGCTGCAAATTGGACTTAAACACCTGTGGAGAATCTCTAGCGTTCTGTCTTTGCTGGGACATTCATTCAGATCAACGTAGCCGCCGGAGCAGATTATGGCTTTCAGCATATCAATAACAGGCTTCTGCTTCTGTTCACCTCAGTTTGTTCGATTTAACACCGATAACATGGTGATGAAACTGGAGGCAGCCCAGCGGAAGTCACATGCTGGCTGTTTAATGGTGTGCCTTAAGTAATCAGGTTAAATATGATCAAAAGGCAGGCGAATATCAAGGTCTGTGTTTTTTAATGGGTATCAGGTCAGGTCAAGATTCCAAAGAAAGCATCGAAATGCTGACCCGACAGGTTAGCAGGCTAGATGACAGTGATTTTCACCCACGTGATTGCTGCCTCCTTCCGTTGGCATAAATAACCCAAAACAGAACCCAAAACAATGCAGGTAGAGTCACACTGTCCAGAACTTTATAGACCTCTGAGATCTGCTGCCTCCTCTACTCAACCCAGAAAGAAAGCCAGCTCCCTGCTGTAGCTGTATGCTACGTCATGTGATCGGTGTTTTCATTTTTATCTGCAAATGTGGAACTTCTGACGTGACCAGTGTCTGTGTTGTATGACAGCTCCACTCGCACCCATGCCATATCGCTTCGAGAAGATGAAGCGATGAAAGGAAGAACTCAGAGATGTCATCTACCTAGCTTCACACGCTGCTGCCGTGATTGACAACCAGCATCTGAAGACTCGAGCTTCACTCCCATCCTCCGTCAAAACGGAGCACCAGCAGTCACATGACGATGCTGTGGACTGAAGTTACTTTTTAGGGGAAAACATCTTTTTTTTTTTAAACTTCTTTTTTTTTTTAAATAGAACACACACACACTCTCGCACACACACAGAACTCTGCAATGAGATTTTGTTTAGATGTAGCGGTGTTACAAAAAAGTGCGATGTGTGGACAACTGTTTCTCTTCTGAATGAAGGTGAGGAGATTTTTTTTTAAGTAGCTCTGCAGATTTGGACTCATATAATGGAAGAGTGCACAGAGAAGCAGCATGCTAGTTAGATGGAGATGAGTTTGTGTCTTTACTTTGTTGTTACCAGTCAGAACAACGGGAAAGAAACCATTAAGTTTTGCTTCTGATCTGGTTAAGGGGGGTTTACATTGAGTTCAATTCACCTCTATTTACGTCTGTTATGATCAAAATTGCGTCTGGGTGCTTTACAGAAACCCTAACTCCCAACAACTCAGGGCCTGAGTCGACTTTAGTAATCAAATTACTTGAATTATTCGAATAATCGTTTCAGCCCTAGTCTGTTTGAAGCCCTGCTTTTACTTTTATGCGAGTCCTGATTCAGACTCATACACAAACACAAGAATGAGACGTGCAAAATGAGGAGCATGATTAGCTGATTACAGGCGGCCTTGTGCAGGCATTTATATAGTTATCACAATTTCACAATTTATACCAATTGAATGAAGCAGGACCTGCAATAATATGAGGCTGATGGGTGATCTGTTGGCTGTAATCAGAGCCGGTTTTCATTTCCAGTACTGTTTACTGATTGGAAGAAGCAGTGTTGGTGACAAGAATGTGTTACTGGTCAAAATCCAGGTCGTGACCTCAAAACTGGTGAAGGATCCAGACTGAGCTTCACATCAGAGCAATCAAACCTGATCAAGATCGACCTGGATACTGGACGACTGACGTGATGGTTTAACAGTCTCTCCACCGTCATGGTGACTCCCCACGTCATGGCCATGTTGACACCACGTCTAACAGAGAAAACATTAGACTGAATGGTGGGAAATGGCTTCAGCCGGCAGTGATGAGTCAGTTATGAAGGCGGCAACCACAAAAATATATTTCCTTTCTCAAATAAATAATAAATGCTGACCTTGTCCTACACAATAAAAACCACAGGAAGTGAGGGCTTATATTTCATTTCAGCGCTGCAGCTCATCCGCCCTCCCTGCACTTTCCCCAGCGTGCATCAGCATTGCTGGGCACCAGATGCAGACACTGCTGCACTTTTAGCACCAGGACAGGTTAGTGAGAGTCAACTCATGGCATGGCACATTTCATTTCATTCCCCCCACCCACACACACACACGCACGCACGCTCACACATAGCTCTTTAAAATCCCGATAACGGAATGTTAAGAAGCTGGGAAAATGACTGTTTCTTTCTACGTTTGCACTGGGATTCAGTGAAAGGTCAACCAAAGCTAAAACAGATAAAGTCTGGACTTTAAAGACCCCCTCCAGTGATTAATTAAACTCTTAGAAGTAATTTATTGCAAGATGACAGATTTCCCTCCTTTTTTGTAAAAAAAAAAAAAAAAAAAAAAACAAAAAAACAACCTCATCATAGTTTTAAAATGGCTCTGCTCTGATGCTCGGGTGCTCTACTGATCACGTTGCTCTTGCCTCCACTCTGACCTTCACTGTCACGCACCAGCGTACAACATCACACACTTAATTAATTATGCAGAAATGTTTGATGACAACACTGAAACTAAAGAAGAGGAGAGATGACATGCAGCCACAGCTGTCCCACAAAACATGGCCTCTTTTTAATTGAAAGGGATCTGCCTGTCACCTGCGCTACGTTCTTTGGAACCAGCTCCTGGTCTGGGACCCAGAGGCAGACACAGTGTCAGTGTTTAAAACGGTCTATACATCCGTATCACATAAAGTGCATATTACTGCCGTAGCCTGTCTTGTTTCCGGTAGTCTCACTGAGGTCGCATGGCCCAGAGCAGAGCATACGCCCATACGAGGACATCTGAAGATGCACCCGGGCCCATGGGCAGCTTTTCTGTTACCAGCGATACGGACAGATTATACATTAACTCCTATATCTCTAATTATAATGAACATAGATATTAAGGCTGGAAAAAAGTGAATCACAATTTATTTTTTTTTTGCTTTGCATTGAGATCATGATGCTCTGACTTTTTTTTTCCACAAAACGTTTATTGTGGCTTATATAGGCCTGTCATCAGAAGCAGCAGAAACTTTGCTTTGACAGAGCCAGAGGCATAGTATTAGGTCTATCATTGGAAGAGAAATGATTTTTTCAAAAGTTAAAAAAAACAAACAAAAAAAAAAACAACTTGAGATATGCGCTAATAACAACTTCCCCTTATCATCTGCACATGTTCACATGGCTCTAAACATGTCCCTGACCTGTAGCACTGTAGAATTGGCTTAAAGATTCTTGGCCAGAAAAAAGTCTGTCGACATGTTGAGTCTTCAATGATTAATGGTGACATGTTACAGTGTTGCCCCCTGTACTGAACAGCCGTTCAGAAGGTGAGCTTGTAGCAATGCACAGGTAATTCCTTGCTAGCACAGATAGTCTCGGATATTGACCCTTATTTTGCCCCCACCAGATTAATGGGTAATCTTCACTATCAATGTTGCTTGTCAGATGATATGATGCCAGCTCTGAGGACACCGCTTGTTTTAGGTTGGTGGAATTAGATGCCTCACTGGTTTTTGCTGCTCTAAAGAAACTTCCAATACTCTTTCGGCCCTTTTTCATGGGGATTGCAGGGAAAGCAGTCGATGGGGGGCGCTGCTGTAAAAAGAATTTTAAAAATTGATAATAACCAATGTAATATCACACAATAAGTTTAAGACATAAATAGACAGTTACAATAGTATATGCGGACCTACCATAGATGGAGATACAGCCGTCATTTAATCTGTCAGTCTCACTTTAACTGTGGCTTTATTCTCCTCACTCATGAAATTCATTTTGAATCTCGGAGAGTGGTGGCTATGTCAAGTAGATCCTGAGTTTTGGGGTCTCTGTACTTCTCCTGCAGGGATCCCAGGATCTTTGTCTTGAGTGATTTTGAAAAATCTGTGTCATCTTCTTGAATAGCCAACATAGAGGTTTCAAAAAGGTGGAGAACAGGTTTAACAGAAGAGACGCTCACATATTGTTCTCCGGAGAGGGCATCAGCGAAGTCGCTCAGTGGTCTTAGGGTGTTATTGATTCCTTCGAGGACTTCAGTATCTTGCCATGTGGGAATCAAGTGTCTAGTCTTCCGTACATGTGAAATGGCTGGAAGCTGTTGAAGTATCCTCTGGACCATTGCTTGCCTCGACACCCATCTTGTTGGGCACTCTGTTTTAAGTTTCTGCTCAGGTAATTTAAGTTCCTCAGCAAGGTCTCTCCTCCGTTTCCAGCTGTGACTGAAGCAGCCCACAATTTTTTTTGCAGAGACCTACAGCATGCTCAACCCGGGAATCTTTCAGTGCATTCTCTACAGAGAAAAAATACAAAAGAAAAAAAGCCTTAGTATATCAACTATTATTCTTATTTTTACTCTTATTATTATCATTACTACTACTACAACTACTACTATAATTGCTGTTGCTATTCAATACATTTCATTATTGTTTTTGTTGCGACTTTATAAAAGAGCTCACATATTGCCAGATGGAGTCTATGTCCAAAACATTGCAGCCTGGTCCAGTCATTGAGAGTGATGGCCTTTACTATATTTTGACCATTATCTGTTGTGATGCAGGTCAGTTTATCCTCTTTCAGACTCTAGGAGGAGAGTGCATCCTTTAATCCCTGTGCTAGGGCCTCACCTGTACGGTCTTCAGGGAAAAAAAGCTGTCTGTAAGCACCTGCTTTTGATGGTGAAATCAGGTGCTATAAAATGAACCATCAGGGTCAAATACGGCTCGATGGTCCGACTGGACCATAAATCAGATGTAGCAGAAAAATAACTGATTTCCTGCAATTGTGCTTTGACTACTGCCCGCTGCATTTTTTTTATATATTGCATAGCGCAACGTTTGTGAACAAGTTGCGGGAGGGGATTGAGTACTATTTGTCCAGAGTGTTTATCATCTTCCGAAATCCTTCATGTTGCATGGTGTTTATTGGGGCCATATATTTTGCTAGATGATATGCGATTGCTAATGTGATCTCCTTATGGCTACTTGAGTTTGGTGGGTATGGTGTTGGACTGTGCAAAGTCCTGGTTATTGAAGTTTGTGTTTGTTTTTTGCCTTGTACAGCTTCTTCATAATGCTTTTTTGTGGTGATGTTTAAGGTGATTGTAGGTTTGTCGTGTTACCTGACGGTACACACTTTACAGCGCACCTCAGACTGTTTATCGTTGTCTGCCTTAAATCTGAAGTACCCCCAAACCGCCGAATGTGAACCTTTTTTGGGCAGGAGTTCGGTTAGAGTGGGTGAGAGACTCTCGTCACTACCAGATGCATTTTCGTTGCTATCAATTTCACTAACTTTCCGCGGACTGTTTTCCACTTTCACCGTTTCCACACACTCAACTGCAGACGGGCTTCCTCCACTGAATCACGTGTCATAACGATGCCTTACCAGTGGTTGAGGGAGGAAGCTGCAGCTGTGCTGCCTTTGGCGACGCTTGAAAAAAATCCGGGAGGAAAACAGCAGCTTTTGTTTGTGGTGCAGCTCGTGAAATTAAATCCTTAAGAATTGTTGTGTTTAAAAATGAGTGAATCGTGTATGTGTGAATCGAGATCACGATTTTTTAATGATTTATTGTGCAGCCCTAATATTACTTATGCTGATGATCTCTGTACATGGCATCATCATCTCTGGCTCTTCTTCAGGTTTCTTCTTTTTCCCTAAAGAGTTTTTGAAGTTTTTCCTACCAGTGTCACAACTGTGCAGATTGTAAAGCCCTCCGAGGCGAACACTGTTTGTGACTTTGGGCTCTAAATAAATTTGATTTGATCCCTCCTCCTGATCTCTCCCTACTCTCACTCTGGTTTACTGACAGAAGAGATGCAAATGAAAACCTCGGTGTCATCGATCCGAGGATATTAAATATTGATTTTGGCATTATGATGGTTCCCAGAAGAAGAAAATAAATTTCATTTCAAAGAGCATCTATAATTCTCCAAACAAGGACCGTACCTGCTGGCACAAATCAATCAGCTGTTCATCATCATCTTCATCATCTCCATTGCTGCTGCTGAGATAATGATCGGCAGCCTCACGCAGGCAGAGCCGAGAGGAGCCTTCCTCTCAGGCGGTGATGAGGAAAGCTGACGGAGATAAAGTGCTTTTCTCTTAAGATAAGACAACAGATGTGCAAGATGGGCTGATTTGCATTATGACCTGCACTTCTCATTTTCATCGTTAGTGGAGCATCAGAAGCATAAAATCAAGCTTTCAGACTTTTAGAGCCATTGGGGGAATAAAAGGAGCAATTTGAGTAAAATCTTCCTCAAAAGTTGATTCAAGGATAAAACCATTAAAACTATAGTGAGGTACTCTCAATTGGATGAAGGATGATGGAAGTTAATGCACCCATAGCCTTAATTTCAATGAAAAACTACCTGATTCAAGCTGGAAGGAAAATGGAGTTCACATTTTGTTTTTTCACATTAGCCGACACACCAGCTTTTGTTTGTTCCATTAGTCATTATGCAATTACCTGTCGGCTAACAGCCATGCAGACCAACTCTAACTATTTCCAGCAAGGCCAACTCATAACTACCAGACACACTCAGTCACAATCATTTCACCTCATATCGCTCCCCTCAGATGGCCGCTGAGCTGAGCTGACAGTCATTTGTTTCTAGGTGCTGAACCTGTTTACATGCATACATACATTCATTCGACTCCTTGTGCAGCAGAGGTTGGAGGATGTCCATCTGCAGAGAGACAGGTTATTAAATCAATCAGAATTGATTGAAAACTAAAAATGAGCTATGCATTTCAATTTTGTTGATAAGGCAATAATGGCTGTTCACTCAAGAACCCAAAGCTCGAACCCATGAGAGGGAGCGCCGAGGCAACAATGACCTGGGAAAACTCTGGTAGAGTCAGTGACAAGCTGCACAGCAGTTGCATATGAATGCGCCTCAAGAGATAGATAGGTGCTCTGTGCACCCTGAGGAGTCCTGCAGCCGCAGCTTAGCACCTCCTATGATTCAGCTCTCATCTTCAGGTTTTGTATGTCTTCAGACTTGGAGCCAAAATCCACATTTGATTTGTTTTCTTAAACGTCCTTCGAGTGAAACTTCACCTAAAAGTGGAAAAATGTCCCCAAAATACAGTAACCTTGATGTTCCCTCTTCAGTTTTTGTTATTGAAGCTGTTCTCAGAGGACAAGTGCTAAGGAAAACATCATTATATGGGGAGAAATGTACCGGTAATAAACCCAAATGGCACTGAGAGGTGCACTTGTCAGCAATGATAAATGGCGCCTATGCATCCTGAATGGGCTTGGTGCCCTTGCCACGTTGACTCGCTCTCCCAGGGCAGGCTGGAACTTCAGCCTCAACCTTTCCAGCCTGGGCTCAGCGCAGACAGAAGAGTCGAATCTGTCTGAAATTCTGACTCATAGAAAGAATGAAGATCTTAGAGATGTTATATGTGCGTGTGTGTGTGTGTATGTGTGTTCATGTCAGCCTTAGCTAACATGGATGCCTGGTGTTTTTCCATGCCTGGTGTTTTAAACTTGAAAAAACACTTGTGGCATATTAAAAATGTTATTCAATTTTTAACACCAACTTCTGGGATTAAGTCACTTCAAAGCAGATTATTTTAACCTGCTTTAATTTAAATCCAGAAGTATTTTAATGCCCAACACAACAAGGCTTTAGTTCTGTAAAGGACCACTCAGAGTTCCGAGATCAAAGCAAGAAAGTCAGAATTTTTCTGTCTTGTCACTGGTCGGAAGGTCCTTTTTTATTCCAAAACCTTTTATTCTAAAAAAAAAAATTCTGTGATGACAATTACTGAAATATTCATCAAGTGAAAAATGAATAATTTAAGATTAAAGCCACCCATCAGTTTTGTACCGCTTTTCCCTTCCAGGGTGTGCAGGGGGCTGGATCATGGATGGATAGATGGATGGATGTCTCTGATCTATCACTGCATTTATCCTGATTTTAAAGAGGAGTTCACCAGGGAGGTTCACAATTTTAAACCTCTATTTCAAGTGTCTTCATATTGGGAGCGGATGTTAGCGCTCCTGTCATGGTTTCCTTCCTCCTCCTGAGGGTTCTTCAGACGACACCACTTTTATCCGTCACAACTTCTCTCAACATGTTAAATATTGGAATGCTTCAAAAGACGGCGGCTTAAACTTATTTCATTCATTCATTTCAAAATTAACGACAGCACCTCTCACTTCCAACATGACAACGTCTGCAAGCACACTCAAGCATATATGCAAGCATAAACCGAGTGGTCAGGCCTGAATGACTCCTGTGTTTGTGTTTGTGTGCGTGTGTGTGTGTGTGTGTGTGTGTGTGTGTGTGTGAGAGAGAGCACTGTGTCTCCTGACTGCTGAGTCTCCACAACTTTAAATAAATAAAAACTCTAAACGAACAAACAAGTTCTTTTGCACAACATGAATATTAAATTACAGCATTAGATCGGTGGGCAATTCCATTCCCATGTTTTAACCTGGCCGGCCTTGTGTGTGCGGTCTTTTCGACGATGTTGATCCACAGCAGAGCAGCATGTGGCTTCTAAACAAACAGCGAACAAATGAAATTGAAGCTGATGTAGTCTGGCTTGCTGCTGTGAACTGGAATCCAAGGGATAGGCCTCAAGTTCGGGGAGAGGGCATGAAAACAGGAAAATGGATGATTATAGAGGAGGGAAATTGCATTAGTGTGTCGAATTAAAGGGACGTCTGGTTTATACAGCTGAGATAGAAGCAAAGAACCCGAGTGAGAGGGGAAATGGCAGGAGATGAATAAAAAAGGCTGGGACAAAGACATAGTGAGAGGAAGGATGAGAGGGAAGGATCAGCGTGAAGCTAAAAATATCCCTCCGCCCTGTGAGTTTTCTACTGGCTCAGACTGTGGTGGGGTAAAGCTCCCTGCCTCCCTCTGTTCTGTCTGTCTGTCCATCTGTCTTTTACTGTATATTCCTCTCATGGTCCAGTCTCGCTAATATCTTGGAGTTAATTAATTTTTTATAGGATAATCAGTTTGGAACAACTGTCCTTGAACTCGCGGAGGAGTTGGAGCATGGGCGGAGCGCTGTCCGTCATCCTTCACCACATATCCGACTGTAAATCATGTAGATCATCTGAAATCTGCCCTCCCATATCATGTGACCTCTAGGATTCCCTTGTGGCACGGCGACGCTGGTGGGACACTGATGGGTTTTGTTCACGTGAAGTATTCCCGCTGGAGGGATACAACAAATACAGCAGCAGCTCTTAGACATATGGAGATGCTGTAGTGGTGTTAGCGACGAGGCGGGAGGCCAGAAACCAGAAACCAGAGCCTGACGTGATCTAACCGTTGGTTCTGACTTTTTTAAACTTGGTCTTCCGTTTTGTCAGTAAAAAGGGGGTTAGAAAGTGCCTTAGGCATTTCTATCCCCTACCTGTCTGGAGTTTCAGAAAAATTCAGGAGAATCTTTCAAAAACATGACATTCCAGTACAGTTCAAACCCTCCAACACACTCAGACAGAAACTGGTCCACCCAAAAGACAAGACACCAAGACACAAGCAAAGCAATGTTGTCTATGCTGTACAGTGCCAGGAGGAATGCAAGGAACTGTACATTGGGGAAACCAAACAGCCCCTCCATAAACGAATGGCCCAACACAGACGTGCCACTTCTTCAGGACAGGACTCAGCAGTACACCTACACCTAAAAGAAAGTGGACACTCCTTTGAGGACAGTCAAGTACGTGTGCTGGCCAGAGAAGATCGCTGGTTTGAGAGGGGTGTCAAGGAAGCCATCCACGTCAAGTTGGAAAAACCATCTTTAAACAGAGGTGGTGGACTAAGGCACTTTCTGTCACCCACGTACAATGCAGTTCTCCACTCTTTTCGTCAGCATTCCAAACATTCACGCTGTTTGACCAGACCTGGAGACTCATTAACATGTGACCCAACAGACAAAGGGGAAGCACCCCAACCGAAACTAGATGAACGACCCTGCCAACCACCCTGCCAAGGACTCTCAGGTGACCACCCGGGCCATTAACATGCCAATGGTCCACAGGGCTATATTTTCAAGCTCTGCCCCAGCAAATTTAGAACTGAAGAAGCTCTCTGGAGAGAGGGCGAAACGTTTTCAAGGAAACCTTTCAGTCCAGTTGACACAGAGAGATCTACTTTGGATCTCACAGCCTTGCACACCTGTGCACATTTCTTCATCTGTAAAATACAACCTGGAAAATCTGACCAACGCATTGCATCACCTTTAGTTTTACAAGCAGCATTCTTCACCCCCTTCCTGTGTCAAGTACAGTTGGCAGCACTGAATTCTCAGGATGATTCCAGTCTAATTTATTGCTAAAATTGGAAATAATAAGATAAATAAACAGATTTTTCAGATTATGATTACAAGGTCTGAACTCAAATAATGCCAAATACACATCTTAGCCTGAAGCTAATGCCTCGCAGCTGGAACTTCATCGGAGAAGTTAATAGAGGAGTCTCCATGGAAACCCAGAGGCCTTCACACAGGTCCAGAGGTCAGATCAGGATGGTGCAGTGGAGTCCTGCTACCCTCCAGATTCAAGCTCTGTAAACACATTGGTAACCTGGAATGGAATATCTTTCCTGGTGTGTTTCAATTCAAACCTGTTGTTTTGAGTGTTAAATTTTTGACCTGAATATGTATAAATAAATAAATAAATAAAAACATCTAAAAATGAAGAGAAATCTTTTCCTAATTTCCCTGATGCACTTTTTTAGTAGACTGGTTTAAGTTTACTCTCTTAATATTTTATTATTTCGCCTTAAAAACAAATTTTTAATTATTTCTTTTTAGAAATTATATCCTCTCTTGAACATAAGAGAGGATATAAGTGAACATAAATCGCCCAAGAGAAAAGTTAAAAAAAAAAAAAGAAGAAGCGAACAAAGACAATTTATAATCATCATTTATAGTTGATGGTCGTTTTTCCTCATACTCATTCCAAGTACAGATCTCTGGAAAGCAGAATTGACTGACAGAATGACAGAACAAACACAGAACAGTTGGAACGGACCGCCATGATCGCATCAATCATAGAAAACCGTTTTTTTTTTTTTTAACCGTCACTCATCTGCATTGCACTTGTGTTTATCGGGACTGAGGAGGGCGGCAACGATTCGACCATTCTTCCGAGAACCGAGCGCGTTCTTCCAAATCCTAATGTCCTCTGCAGCTTTTGGGGGACAGTCATTGAATACTGGTCCAGGATCTTCTCTCTCAGGTTATCAATTAAAAAAAAGAAAGAAAAAACTTATACAGAAACACATGTAAAAATGGGAGAATCCAATAATCCAACTGAACAAAATGTAGATGTTTTCATAAAATCTTCTATGTCTAGCAACACTTAATAACATTTATGTTCTCTTTTTTGTTTTCTCCGTATGTTTTATTCCAAAATGGTGGAGGAGCTGTTATAATTTTGCGTCATCTATACAACAGGCTAGAAAACACCACTTTGTCACAGTCCAGAAAGCACATTTAGATGTGGTTGTACTGTATATCAACATATGTACTGGAATAAGATGCGTGCACGGCTCACTGGAGATGTCTCTGTGAATGGGAGAAAAGTCCCTCCCTTTGAGTTCATGCCGTGTGGAAACTAAGGCCTCCAGGTTTCCCACTGGCGCCACAGACGTTCCCCCCCGAGTCCTCCAGGAGGCGCTGCTCTCATTTTGGGCAGGTTTTAGTCAGTGTTGGCCATTGCTGCTCCTTCCATGTGCTTGCTTTTCCTCCAGATTCAACGTGACCTGATTATTTCCTGTTTTTGTCCACTAAAGATGCCTAGATTAACTGTACCGTTTCCTAGAGAAAAGTCTCCACAACACAAACACAATGCAATGCAAATGAAAAATAAGCCTTTATGTTGCACGCGTCTTTGCAGAACACATCTGTCCTCCTGTGTGTACGTGGATCTCTTTATCCTGGCCAAGCAAACCAGCTCCATGTTGGTGGGTTAATGACATTGGGTTGAAGTGTTAGATATGTACTGGCTGTGTTTTCATATGGTTGCCAGGGGCAACAGTCTCCTCTGGACAGTAAGTCAGTTCCCGTTAAAACAAAGAGTTATTCGGTTTTCTTTAAATCTTGTCATCTTTACTTTTCTGAACATTGTTTTATAGGAAAAGGGCTAAATAGTGTTCATCTTGATGCTGTACACGTGTCGATGTTGTGCGATTCGTCCTCCCGATCGACGTCTCTGGCAATCACACGTAGTACTCCTTGTCCTTATTCTTCTTGTTCTTGGTGGAAGTTTTGACGGTGTTGACTGGCTTCTCCTTGATGACAGTGCCATTGGACTGCGCCGAGTTGCTGATGTAGTTGCGGCTCTCGTCCACGTGGTACGAGCCCTCGTCCCTGTTCCGGTATTTGTACATGGCGTAGAGCAGGATGAGTATGCAGAGCGCCGCTGCCGCTACAATGCCAACCACCATTCCCGTCGT
Organism: Pao palembangensis; assembly: GCA_015343265.1. Taxonomy (NCBI): domain Eukaryota; kingdom Metazoa; phylum Chordata; class Actinopteri; order Tetraodontiformes; family Tetraodontidae; genus Pao; species Pao palembangensis. Next base: position 9,070,604 of record CM027083.1, on the reverse strand, counting down.
GCTGCTGGACTCGCGGAAGACTTCCGACGTGCCCGGGTAACCCTTCGGACCGACCCCCGTGGGATTGGCTGGAAGAGAAAGAAATCTAATTTAAAAAAATGTTCTAATCAATCGTGTATACGTCGTTACGTATCAGATTAGTGATAGATGAGGAATATGCTCATCTGCAAATTAAGCTGGCCACACACCTGCCAACTATTCACGCCATTTCAAAATCACAGACAAAATTCCAAAGTCCGAATAAAATCTTAAGCGTCGTGCTGAAGTTGATGCCTGCTCTCTAAGGTGGCCTTACAACCCGATTTGAGCTTGTCTTTTCTGCGTCTTTGGGTTACGACAATATTAACCATGTTTGATATTCTCGTAAGTCTTAAATCTTGTCGCGTAGGAAACATGACATCACCTTTACAGACAACCAATGGGCGTGCTCTGGGCATCAAACAGGAAGTAGCAAACATGGCGAAGATGCCGAAATCGCGGAGGTTTATGTGGACCGTTCAAATAGAAGAACAACTCGTCGAGCCCATTCTCTCAACAAGGGCCATGTCCAAATTCTCCGGTGTCTTCTCTTCTTTTTGCCTTTTTTTTTTTTAACAAATGTCTGTGCACACAATGGTGGCTACTGCCAAAAGCTGCATCTCTTCCTCCTCCATTTTTCTCTGCTCAAAAGTGGTTGTTGGAAATTTCCAAGAGGTGCATGATGGGAAATAATCTCAAGAGAATCTAGTTGTAGTCTTGTAATTAGTGACCCCCAGTCTTTGCAGAGTTTTGTCTGTGCCTATTCTGTGACTAAAAAGTCTTTAGATGTGAGAGGGTTTCAGATGACAGCCTTTCAAAAGTTTTATCAAAGTCTTCTAGTGTATGGGAGGCATTACTTGTTCCTCGGTGTTCGTGCACCTGTCATACCTGGTCAAAGAACATTCATTTAAACATGGGTGGGGCATGAACATACAGTACAATGATGAGAATGGAATCAGCAGCCAAAGTCTTTCTATAAAAAAAAAAATAAAAATCCAAACCGGTAATATTCCAGCTGGTATGCAAGCCACTATTACCCAGTTTCACATCTTGGTCTTCTCTATATTCTTTGACAGGCTCTCTTAAACAATTTAGTAGCCTTTCTGAGCTCATAACTACAGTTTTAGCCTTTTAATAAGCCCACCAGGCTTGAATTCTTGTAGAACATTATCTGCACAGTTGATAAAAAGATTAATGCTTTAATGGTTCACTGAGGAGTGTAGCTTAAAGCTCGGAGATGGTAATTTATTACAGCGCAGTTGTGAATGAATGAAAATTTTCCGAGCTGAGTGACACCCAGACGCTAAGCGGGATGAGTGTATCCGTCTGTGAAAAGTGTCTTTAAAAGGAGCAACAATTCTTCAAATGACTCAGCAGATTTTGCCCAAGGCTACCCTCACTTCTGCTCTGAGACGTTGCCATTCAATGGAGCTGAAAACACACCGGGGCCCCTGATATTATTCAGTCCTCCTGGCAACAATTTCTGTGCGTTTTTTTTTTTTTTTGGAGCAGTCATCATTTCCTCTTAAGCCCCTTTTTGACGCATTCGAGTGATCCAAACAAAACACCAACATTTGGAAATGAAAACACACCAGCTCCTCCAGAATTACAGTCGGCTCAGATCGCAAATCTGTCGACGTGGAGGCGAGACGCGTCGATCTGCAGCTCTGAATTCCAGTTGTGCTGTCTATTAAACCTGTGGGAACACACACGGAGTCTGAAAAAATTGTAGAGGAGTGATGCTTCCAGGACTGCAGCCTGACAGATCCCATCGTTGCTCTATGCTGTCAGGTGCTGTATGAAGTTACGTTAAGGCACCATGGAAGCATCTTCCATTCAGCACCACGTGGCCTTGGCTTTGTACCGTTGGCAAATGATTTAACAAACACAGTAGACTATAGATATTTAATGTTGTTTAATAGAACTTGTAGTTTGCACCTTTGCTGAGTTGTATTTGAATGTATTTGAATTATTGCCTGTTGAACCGTCTGTTGCAGAGAAACAGCAGCTTACCAACTCACAGTCTAACAAAAACAACAAGCTGCGTGCACTAAAACCAGAATCAACGTCCATGACTGTATCGATGTTTTTGTGCCCCCAGGCCAGCTGCCGTATCCTGAGGAGGGTTGGTGTTTGTGGTTCCACGAGGTTTAGCCTGGTCTAGAAACAATTATTCTGGGCTTGATTGCACCGTTGGTTCCAGTCCCCTCCCCCAGGCACACAGAAAGGGCGCAGGTGGATGGTCGCGCTCTTGCAGATGCCTACAGAGGATATTAGACACCACCCGCAGGCTTTGGAGATCAAAAGCGTCTCGTGAAAGACTTCTCTGGCCAGTCTGGACTGTTTTGCGCAGATCCGTAAAAATACATATGGAAAAACGATGACACAGCACGTTCGAGGGTGAACTTTCTTAATGTCAAATGTGCACCAAATAGAGAATTTTTGAAATGTTTCCATGGAAGCTGCTGTTGTTCCTTTCCAGTAAACACCAGTGCTGTCCATTATTTATAGACAGCACTTGCACCCTTTGCACAAAGGGTGCAACATTTGCACCCTTTGCACATTCCTTTGTCAGGACAATTATGCACATATCCAATTTAAACGATGATAATGGTGTTATCTCCGATTGTTTGCATAATATTAAGCTTAATATCTCGGAGACTGTGCTATACTTTGGGGGCTAATTTCTACAAGTGAATGGGGAAGTGATTACATGCCCACTTCATATTCTGAACGCTGCCCCAATCACAACATAGCACTCTTTATGCCTCTTGATAGTTCACTTCTGTGATTTCTGTCCTGCATCTCATCGCCGATGGCTTCAGAGATTAATTACTTTATTTGATTGCATCCATTTCTCTTCTTGAGTGACATCTTAATATCCAGACAAACGTTCCTTTGATAATCCAACACTTCAAATTAAAACGCATTTCTGTTGTGGACAGATTGAGATCTGTATCGACAGTAAAGGGCAAAAGTTCTCAAGGCTGTCTGCCGGGACGGGAGACGCCGTCACCGTTCATGGACGATGTTCTCTGCCATGGTTACCCCGATCGGCCGACCAAGCATCCTACCAATGCCAGCAGACATTCAAGGACAAGTGGAGAGAACCACCGGCGGATTGAGTGTGACTGAGCGTTGCAACAGATTAGCTCTGCTTGTGACAAGCCCACTTATCCCTGCAGACAGGTGTGAAGAATGCTCTCGCCTCGTGGGCAGCAGCCACTGGTTGATAGGATGCTTCTCTCCATGAACTATTGTGCAGACATTAACGGCGAGCTTCTTTTCATATTTGCCATCTATCCTTTGCTCAGGGTTAAAAAGTTGGAATTGTAGATAACGGAGCATGTCGATGGAGGAGAGGAGAGGGCCCTTAACGTGACACTTGAGTATAGATCTCACCAGACTCATCCACAAAGGTGAGCCAGGCGTGTCTATGGGCAGGCAGCGCTGCCGGAGTAAGTCACGTGACAAAGGGATCACAGTGCGCACCTTCTGTGATCTAACACTTCTGGGCTGTGACAGTTCCTCGTGCTTGGATCTGTTGATTGGCTACCCACGGGCTGCATTTGACAACGAGGACGTGTCGTTAGAAATCCCCTAAGTGTCGCCAATTCGGCCTTTCCCAGCCAGAACAGGATGTGGCGATTAGGTCTGCTGATTGGCGATTCCAATTTACGCCCACCAAGACCTAATTTCTCATTACTGTGGGATTTTAAGTAACACAGGCTTTTATGTAGAGGGAGTTCAGTGTGTTCATGATTATCAAACAACTGGATTCTTGCCTATATTTTTGCAGTTTTGGGTCTATAAACTATTCCATTATCCAATATTTCTGACTGCAGTGTTTAATCAGCTGGAAATCCAACAGGCAGTCAGAATTGCTTCAGATGAGCTATTTTCAGTTCAGGGTGATCACAGCTTAATGTTTGTGTTTTAGTGGGTTGCAACCTGAGAGGCTGACAGCCGCTGACGAGGAGATTAACGATGCAGTAAACACAGCGCCGACACAGCCAAGTTTTGTCTGAAGAGATTAAACTTCATTACGGTTCATTCGCCCGTGTTTACCTACGGCGGCGATGATTGGGCATCTACCTGATGACACGTGGGGATACTTCCTGGTCTTTCTGAATTAACTGGACTGCATCCGATGATGCGGCTCATTTGTCCTCCCCTGAGCCACTCCGGGACTCTTCGCCGTGGCATTTGACGGTTTATGCAGTAGCGTGACGGTTTAAGGTGGACAGACAGAAGGTCTTTGAGAGACCCCAGTCAGAATACATCAGGCTGCCTGTTCATTAGCACTTTATCACCTCTGAACCGAGAGTGGAACAGCACCTGAAACAAGTGTTTAAAATGATGGCTGCTCTCATGCTCTACTTGTGTGTACCCGAGGGTAAAATTAGACACAAGAAAATTATCTTAAAGTGGTGCAGGGTTTCACAGCAGCGCAGCAGGGGGATGCGCTTGTCATATGACAGACAGTAAACTCAGGGGGGTTAACGTCACTGGCTTGGCAAAGGCGACAAGAATGAATTTGTTCCCCGTGTGTCATCTGTGAGTGAGATTGAAACGACTGAGCGGCGGTGAGCACGCAGGGGCTTATTTTATTCAAGAGGACAGGAGTTAATGTTTTCAGCCGTTTGTTCTGAGATACCTTCTCAGGAGGAGAAGAACGGGGGATATTTGGATCCATAAATGTTAGTGAAGGAAATGAAATGACCTGGCAAAATATGGCAAGAGATGTCTGTTTTGGGCAATAAAAACAGGGCAGTGAGCGGTGACAAACAGCCATTGTGGATGGTTACGGCATTTACTGCAGTTCTGCATCTCTTCTCTCCGTGCTACGAGTGCCGGAGTGATGGAACTCATCATTTTAATGCTGGTGAGACGCCAGGGGTGATCCTTCTTCTTCTTTCTCCCACGTGTAGTTGCAGAGAGAAGCATCGGAGATTCGAGGGAGGTTTGACTGAATGGTCCTGCTCAACCGCTATTTGTCCTCATTTTTCTGGAGCAATGGGGTTCTTTTGTCTGATCATTCTTTGCGAGATGAACCGGGGTGATCTGGTGAAGGAATACGTGAAGATGTAAGCATAACGCCTCACTTTGCGCCTGAACATGAACAAGAGTGTGGAACCGGAGGAGGCGTGGCTTTGAGCTGTTTCAGCAGCAATGCAGGCTTAGTTAGCATGCTCGGTGACACGCTGCTGTTATTCAGGGAGATTAGTGTTCGACCATCTTCTCAGTTCATATCCAGCCATAATCACGAGCTGTCAAAGCTGTCATATGGTTGCGGATCAGCCTGCAGACAGGTCAGTGTATCAACTGCAGCAGAGCCAAAATACTTATTAAATCCCTCTTCCCTCTTTAATTATCCGCGTGTCGTTGAGAAGTGATGCAAGCCGTCCTGTATTTATGACACGCTGCCAATGTCCCCAGTGATGGCGAGCACGCGCGAGTGGCTCGTGTGGACGATGGACGCTGAACAGGAAGCTGAACGAGCATGAAATGGAATCCAAGTGAGAATTATTAAAAGCTGTTTGAACTGGCGAGGTTTAAAGGTGAGGCTGGTTTTGGGGGCAGCTTAAGCCTCTGGTCTCGAGGGGTTCCATCAAAAAAAGCCGGATGAAAGGTGGTCAAGCTGACTCGACCAGAGCGTCACATGTCCAACGTTTACTTTGCGATTTGATTCTGAGACTCTGGGGTTATGTCTTCTTCCGGTGTGTGTTCGTGAACGTGCCCGTCGTATCGACAATTACGACAGTGGAAACAGTTTTTAGTGATAATCAGACCCAAACCGCAGACTGAGGACTTCATTCAAACGCTCAGACGCCAAATGTTCTGTGAATCCGATCTGTGAAGCGCTCAGGGCTTTTCTGTCAGTGGCTCCAGAGTTACACCTTTTTTTTTTTTTTTTAGGAAAGAAAAGATTAATAACAAAATGGAAGACAAGTGAGTGGTTAGATGACGCTGTGACTGAGTTGAGTAACAAAAGACTGCAGCTATCTCAGATATTTGTCTTTGAGTTTATATTTGTAAGAAAAGCCAGTCTGATCATTTATGTTAATCATCCTGAAACAGAGATATATTTTAGCTGTAGCTACAAAAACAAAGACTAATACAGATTCTGTAAATACCCGAACATCTGTGAGGAAATATTCCTCTTACTGGTAGACAGTGTGTGTGGTAATATTTCACCTTTCTTGGTCGGGGGAAATCTTTCATGCCCCACTTAAAAACAGACACATTGCATTAGCATCAATGTCAGCTTGACCAAATGATGGAATGCGGAGAGGAAAAAAAGAAAATATAAATGTGGCAGGATCGGTAAAGTGAAAAACTGACAGCGACTGTGAAATCCTGTTTACTCTCAGAGCGCAGCTGGTTTAAAACAGAACACACAGCCAAATACGTGGAGAGCATAATCCTTTCTGATGCGCCGGCAAAAAACAAATACACCAATAATGGCAATTTTTCTTGTGTTTTTTTGCAGTGGCAAACGGGCGACGCTGAATCTGCGCTCTCTGATGAACGCGAGCTCTGATCACTTTCTGCCCGTGTCCAGGCTTGATTTTGCTATGCAAATGCAGCGACATGTTGCAGGAAAAAAGAAGGAAGAAAAGTTCCAGCCGGCTGTGATTGAATAACCTATTAAACCTGCGCGCTGACCTCGTGAGCCTGCACAATTCTCTTAATGTTTCATTAATCTCGCTGCTACTTTTAAAACAGTAATTTACTCTTCTACTTTCCTCCTGGCTGGTTGCATTCCAGTCATTACCACCGGGTTAAGGACAGCGTTCATTTGCCGTTTGATATATGGGAATACTCCTCGTGTTGTTTCAGCAGCCATAAATTAAATCTATTAAAACAAATGTCAAACACATTAGCAGTTGCTAATGTCGCCGCAGAATACTCGCGGACAGAGAAAGAGATGAGCGAGCAGAGAAGAGGAAAGTAGATATGATTAACCTTAACCCACCCCTGGGTGTAAGAAGACTGAGCGTGACAGAGCGCAGCGATTATCAGCTCCACCAGGGAGGTGATGTTTTCACTCAGGCTGGGTTTATCTGTACAGGCCAGAATCGCTGTCACGAGCCACAGTTGTAATTTCGAGTGGTTTTACTTTCCAGTGGGGGAAAGATGTGTACAGACGTGTACAGGACAATAATTGTTGGCAGTGTCTCGGCCTTGGCACAAGGATGGGAACCAGGCAGGTATATTAGAGGAAGGGCGCCGATTAATGGGGTAGCGCCCAGCTAACCACAATTTTTTGGATTGTTTGTTCGCAGGATTAAGTTAAAAAAAAAAAAAAAAAAAAAAGACTTTGGCAATACTGGGATTTTAATGGGAGTGTTGGCCTTTATCTTTGTTCTTAAATTGGTTCCTGCATAAAATATTCGCTGTATAGGTCAGAGTGGACGGACGCCCCCACTGAGGAGCCTCTGATAGATGTTGGACGACCAGCGCTGGGATCAGCCTTGACTAACCCACAGGTTCAGGCAAGCAGTGCAGCCATTAACACAAGTGCAGATGCACGACGTAACCTTGGAGACGAGCGAGCAGCAGCTGCCCTCCATCAAAAGCCGTCATGATTCCATTGAAACGATGCCAGGAAGACCTGCTCGTTCCATCCGACCACATGCGGCTCCGCAACAACCTGTTCCATTAACTTTAATCACAAAGGCTGAGGTGTGTACTCGACAATCAGTGGCAGCTGACATCTCTACTAATCACTCGCTGGCCATTTTAGCCGAAAGACTAAGAAAAGAAGGTGGAACGGAGGACTGGAAAGTCTGCTCTTTTTGGAGCCGTAATGCAGTGTACGAGTACGCTCATTTCACATGGTTGGTTTTCCCACTGAGCGTCATCATAATGGTGTTTTTGAGTAGCTAACAGCCCAGTTCAGCCCCCGTTGGAGCCTCTCAGGCCTGTGTTACCTAACGTGGCAGGAGGAGTTGAGTTTGCAGCAGTATGACCTGACCTGAGTCTGCAGGGTGATGCTCTGCCGCTACTTCAGATTCTTCAAGAGGAAATAGAAACATCCATTGATTCCTCTGAATTACTGACAGTCTTTTTTTCGGGGATGGGCTGGGCGACCCAGCACTGACCTTGAACCACATACAGCTCCAATGATAGTATTCTAAGCTCTGGATCACCTTCATGCCAACATTATCCCGTTGTCTTCTATGAATAACGTGTCCTGTACAGCCTGTCAGAGGAAAATATTACTTTGTGTCTTTCAACGCACCCGGCTGCACAGTAATATGAGAAAGTACTAATTTATCCGCGCCAGCATCCTCTTTAGACGTGGTGAGTGCTTGGAGAGCAGATATTAATCAGGATATGTGTTAGACAGCTGCCGCCTTGGGAGGCCGCAGCTCTGGTGTCAAATCCCCTCCAGCGATCGCAGAAGGACGCGGAGAGTCTGCTGGGGGAGTGTCCGTCCCTGACCATCACACGGTTCGTGGACAATGTTTTGGCAGATGCCCTTGTCAAAAAAAAAAAAAAGCACATGATGCGAGTAGCTAGCAGAAATCAGCACCGGGACCAACCTCCTGATGCAGGCAGACATCAGAGAGAGCTGCTGTGATGCTGTAGGGATGTTACTTAAACATACAGCATGAGTTAAAGGAAAGTATCAACTGCAGCTCAGATAAATCTCTTTTGATGAGATGAACAGGAAGAGAGGCAGACTAGAAAGTTGATAGTCTTGCTGTGGGCTAGCCATTCATTTAGGGAAGGTTTTATGGCTGCATGCTGATCGATAGCATTTCTAGATGGAGTGGAGGGCCTTGAGTCTGGACTTAATTGTTCTTGATGCTTCTGGTCGGTCCACACTGCATGTATTAACTGTACTCTTCATGGGCAGGAGCTAATGGCTATCCTTAATTGTCCTGTATGTGACGAGAAAATATTAAAAGTTTGGCACTATTCTATAGTGTAAATATTGACAGTGCAGATTTGTCAGCGCTGATAAGACATTTTTGTGAACATTTTTTCTATTTAATGATCCAGGATCTAAAACATGCATGCAAATATTTGAAGAGAGGGAGACCTTCTATGCTAATCGCTGGGAATCGAGACACAACAGAACAAACGAACAACACTCTGTAAGAATTAATTAACAACAGTAGAGATCCTCTACACACTCTAAAAGTGTAAAAAGTAAAAAAAAAAAAAAAACCTGCTTTCACACACTGCAAGTAGTCCTCATTGATATGATGCACCATGTGTCTCTGATAATTACAACTAAGTTCCCCCTGGTAAGAACGATCCGATTAAGGCAAAACTGCACATTAAAATAGAGAAAAATAACAGCTCCACTGACAAATGCTAATTATAGACTTTAGTTCCAAATGTGATTCTTATAGAACTGTTATTGCTAGCGTTAATCTTAAAATGGGTGCTGTTGCATACAGTACAAATTGATCATAAATATGAAAACTCCATCCAGTTATGCTAGGCTAAGCTAACTAACCACTCCAAGAGGACTAATGAAAAGAGCGTAAGAATTCAGAGGATAATATATTCTACAGTTTTCATTGTAAGATGTATAAGTTGCAATGAAATATAAGTGCCAGTGAAACCTCAAACATTTAGGAAGCAGCCTCCAACCTCATAAAGTCAAGTGGTAAAAAGAAGAGAGGCTTAGCCACGAGGAGTGCTCGACACGCGACTAAAAACCCCATCTGCCCATTCACACGGCGACTATACATGCGGGTGAGCGGTGAGACACGGAGACAAACGGACATAACCAAGTAGAAGAAAAAGAGATGACTAACCTAACCCACCTGAGCTCGGCTCACAGGGATCAATGTCCTCATCGTCGCTGGGACACTCGGCTGACGCCACCAGCACATCGTCTGTTGGCTGAAAAGAGGCAGAATGGAGCAATGAGTAGGTGACATATGTCGCCTCATCGAAGGCGAGTACAGTGACTCGAGTTAAACCAAAAAAATGGTAACATTGTTGGCATGAAGTGCAAACAGTGCAGTAATGAGGCTCATGGTGATGTCGGTTCAAACAGGACGCTTGTTGGGTCAGACCACTTCAGATGCTGTGGGATTGAGCAGTATTGTTTTTGTCCCTGTGGTGCTAGTTCGCTAAACTATTTCTTGTTTTCTTTTTATCTCCATGGTTACTGTACAGTTTTGTTCAGGTTTGTTTTTTTAGAGGACTGCATCATCAGAGGTAAATGGCTTCTGAATAAATGTCTTCCATCTTTCTGAAACCGATGGAAGTTCTAGTTGCTTTGGGCCCTTTTTTTAAAAAAAAAATCTTATTTCAAGCATTTTTTCTGGAACATTTGTATTCTGTTTGTGTACCTATGGGTATGTTCTGAGGTTAAGGAGAGTTTGACTGCAAGATTTGCACATCAACAAGACGCCGCGCTGCCTGGTGCTGCCGTGGCTGCTTTCCAGGCAGAGAGAGAGAAAAAATAGATGTTTATACTGAGGAACAGCAAAGGACAAAGGCCACGATGCAAGTGTCAACAGTGTTGCCCTGCGTGCTCTGCATCGGCCTTCAAGGGAATGTTAAGATCTTCGACATTCAGAGGACAACCAATCACCTTGTTGTGAAAGACAGGGGAATAAATATTTATTCTAGGCGTTCTATTTGTAGAGTGAATCATTCACAAAACAACCCAAAGCCGGAAGATGCAAAAGAAAAAATAATACCAAGGTCTGTTAAAAACACAACGCTGCCACGTTCTCAGGCCGCCCTGCTTCTGGCCATTTGATCAGCTCAGTAGTAAAGGTCATTTCATTTAAAGGTGGCGGTCTCTTCAGATTTCTAGCTATGCCACGCTGCTAAGCAGAATAAGCACTTTGCCTCTCCACTTATCCATTTTGTGCTAATAATTTTTAAATCCTCAAATGTATGCTTGACAATTTTATTCTAATACCTCCATTACACTCTGGAGTGCTCATGTATGACAGTCACAAAATAACTGAAGGGGGGAAAAGGACAAGGAATCCATTAGCAAGTGAAAAATGAAGATGGGCCGAAGGGGTTTTATTCAATTTGTGCTGTTATTTTACTGCTGGTTTATTGTGCATCAAAATATATCTGCAAGTTAAATCAGCATTGATTGGTTTTAAGGAAATTAAAGGAGATGTTATTTTGTTTAACATCCATTTGGCTGCATATAATGTGATTTTATTGGGACTGTAACATTATGTTGACATACAGCACATGGGTCGACATCATCTTTACATAATAAACCCAGAAATGATAGATCAAACCCATTAAGGGAGCTGGGGCGGAGGGGCCACTTTCGGTTGCATCTGTGCCGGGGAAGCTGTCCAAATGTAAATTTAATTTGCTGTGCATGCAGCTGATATACAGTTTCGGCCATCCAGATGGCACGAGCGCCGGATCCTAGAGTGCCACATCCATCACTTCAGCTTTGTGATTTGTTTTTCCTGGCGGGAGATCTTGACACTCTGCACTCACTGGCAGAGGTATGGGAATCAGGGAATCAATACCCTCCACCACACACACGCACACAAATGCGTGTGCGCGCACACACACACACACACACCTCAGCTCTCTCTGTGCCGCTTGTGTCCCTCTTCTTCGTCTCCTTTCAGATTTATTTGCAAGAGAAGAGGAAGCGATGTGATGTGGGCGTGCTGGATGTAGGTTAAATCCCCATGGTCTAGCCTGAACGGAGGAGTGTGCCTGTTCATATTTATGTTGTCTCCACAACACCACAGAGAGGACCAGTCACACACCTGGATATCTAATTATTTAATAAACAATGACGCCATTTACACTGTACATTACTTTAATTAGACATACAGTGGATCATATTACATAAGTATTACGGGAGAGCTGCCTAACCCAAAAATAAAACCACTCATCTCACCATCCAAGGACGAAAGCCGCACCTTGAACTGCGGTGCAGCCGTACAGTTGCCCCACGTCTTCAATTCACGTCTTCAATCAACAAAAATGTCATCGCATTTCTAGACTTTTTCCACGGAATCCTGGACATAAGCCTCTAAATCAACACCCAAAACAAATTCATGTGTGCCAGAGCTTTGGATTAGCGTGTAGGTCAACATTTTGATGTGGTGGCGACCTGGCTGAAATCCAATACCATTACCAATTCATAGTGTCTCCATCCAGTGCCATCCTTTTTTCTTTCTATCCACGACGAGCGGAGTGAGGGGCTTACTGTGTAATTTAAGCTATGTGATGAAAACTGACAGGTAGCCTGGCCGAGCCGAATGAAAAGGACGCTCAAATCTTTGGAGAGGTTCTCCAAATCTCTGTCCTAAAACACAAGACCTTCATACAGTTGATTGCCCAACTAAAACAAAAAGGCAAACTGTGCGTTAGAAGGGGTTTGCTGGCTTCAAACTTTTTTTTTTTTTTTAAGCCTCCAGAAGGGATGCTCCACTAAATAATGGTGCAACCTGTGATTCCTTTAAAGAAGATACTTCTATGGTGCTAAAAGCAAAAGCTCAGGGCAGGCGAAGCGTCATTAATCCAGCAGTAAAGTGCTGAAGCCATGGCAGACCTTCAGAACAGCTCATTTATCTGCCTTAACTCAGCCGCTGAGAGCAAAGTCTTATGAGATACATTAAGGAAAGCGTAAAAAGAGTGCAAGAAAAGCAAAGAAAAAAAGGAAACTCCCTCGAATGTAAACAATATAAATATAAGTACAGTAGTGGCTTTATGTGTAATTTTTTATCCAGGTACCTGCAGAGAAAAATTCATGGAAGGAGATCTCCCGGTGAAGTATAGTTGGCTGACCTTGGCACCGGCACTGACCGGACCATCCAGGGGGTTGTGGACCGGGAAATTCCAACCTGACTCAGCCGAAGGATTCTTGCGACCCTCTCCAGCGCCGTCGCACTGGTTTTCGATCTTTGAGGATTGATAAGGGTCTCCTTTAATGAGATGTTTAGGCCAAGTTGTGGTCTGCCTGTGTTTTACTGCAGCTTTATCAGCAGAGCCGTTCTGCTGGAACTTAACTGGGAGCCATTAGATGTTCCTCTCTGCTACGTTAACTCTGCCACCGTTGGAGGCCTCTCCTCCCTGGATCTGAGGTGGTGCTGCAGGCCCAGCCCCCAAGAGGACGCGACACCTTCTCTGATAACCTGTCGGCACGTCTCAGCAGAGAGTCGGGGGGGTTTCACATTGTTTCCTCTCTGGTTTAATTTGACAAAGGCTCTCTGGCACGCAACACGTCTCTTTGGAGACAGGCTGAAAGTCAGGAGGACACTGAAGGCGTCTGAAGGGTTTATCCAAAGCGCGCCTCCGCCGTCCCGGTAATGTATTCCACTGAGGATGCTTGCTTTTTTTCTCTTTTGCTCTTTCTACCTTCAACAGCAAACCATCCTCCCTCCCTCCAGTTGAAGCATCTGTTTGCAAAGCTGTATATATAATAAACAACAACAACAACAACACTACTGGCAGTGTTTTTTAAATGTCTCTCAAAAATCACTTCCTGTTCTTGTTCCGGTATTGTGCCGTATTATTCACCCCTGCCGTGAATGAAACTCACTCTGGTAACACAGACTAGTCCCATCTCCACACCGTGACAAGCCTTTGATGCCGGGATCAACAGGGAAAAAAGTAAAGGGGAGGTGCAGTTCATAGCAGGGGAGCATAACACGGCACAAAACCGTTCATACAAATAAATGTATCTCAACCCTCACAGCTATTCGTCTTCCATCTGATCCTTCCTATCCGGGGCCCACACACCGCTCATCAGTTCGTTAAATTTAGAACAACCATATAAGGAAGAAATCAATGACATCAGTAGAGGACGACGGCAAGTGTTGAACATCCGGAATAATTTTAAAATGAACTCTTACAAATGGAATTTGATCCACAACATTGTCTAATTTAGCACATTATGGTCCAGACACCTTTATTTAATCATACATTTACAGTAGCATAATGCAAGTCATACTGCTTAGTGGTCACTACAGTGAACAGCTGTTTAAAGAACAGTTCCTGCTGCCACAAGTGAATAGAAGCCAACAAATCAAAGGTTTGTGGCATCATCTGTTCTGATAAAAAAAAAACAAAAACAAACTATATAATATATATATATATATATATATATATATACAGTATATAATCGAGATTTAAATTCAAACAAGCTTTGGGGGAATTGTATCTTACTAGTAATTGGAATTGGCCACCGAAGACTCTCGACGCATCAGTATTCCGTGTCCGTCTCAGCTCGGACTACGCACCATTATTTCTCTTGCTAGCGCAGATTCGCACCGGCCGGCTTGCGTTCAGATCGGACAAGAGCTGAGCCGTGCGCAGGCTAATTGGGAGGAGTTGGTTGTCCTGAGCTTCACTCCTACAGCAAAACATCATTAATGTGCCAGTGAGAGCCAGGCAGCGAGGTGGTTGGTCGGCGGCTCATGGTTAGACGCGGGATGAATTCACCCGTGGCAACTACCAGTCTGTAGCCACTCCTATCAGAATGCCTGATGACATCCAAGTATCTAAGTTAGTGCCCTGAAACTAGGTCGATGTTGATGAATAATTTAGTCCCAGATGCTCAATAGATTCTTAGCGAATAATGAAAGCGTGTGGGCCTTGAAGACTGTGAGTTCAGCTCGGTGTATTGCCTGGACTTTGCTGTGCCATGCTGTCCGCATTCTGGACTCAGACACGTTCAGATTTCAGCAAGAGCAAAAAGCAAAGAAAACCATGACACCACCAGCACCGGCAGGTTTATACAGGTGTAAATATCCAGAGTATGAGGCAAGCTTAGAATGCTGAAAATGCTCGCCTTTTCCAAACATTTTGACGTCTTTTTCTTTTTGATGAAAGGCGTCATGATAACAAACAGATTGCGGCTGCAGCTCAGCAGCATCTTGCAGACAGTAGAGTGAGAGACAATGGAGGACAGATATGCTCCGCAGTATCCCCGCTGAGGAGGAGTGATACCGTGTTCTGTCACCGTCAGCAAGAGGATCAACTTATTCTCAAAAGAAGCGCTGCCAAAAATAATGTGAAAGAATAGAAAAACTATGTGTAATTGTATAAAAGACTCATCAACAAGAACATGTGAGTGCTTAAATTTGGAAGGTCTTTTAGTTTTGGAATTATTAAAAATCACGTCTTCGCCATTTAATATCGACATTTAGCTCTAAGGTGTTTACCTAATGCAAAAATAGTACTGCACAGGCATAAAATCGACATACGTTTTGATACTGGATCAGTTTTATGATAAAACCTCAAATACACGACTCCATCAATAACATCTTGATGTTGGGTGGGTGAGCATTTCACCTGAGGTGTTGGCGTCAGCGTGCACTGAATTGTACCCTACGCGGCAGTGGACAGTCAGTTTGCGGATGCTGTCCCTTATGAGAGAGAGACTCTGCCTTATTTAAAAACGAGGCAGCTGTTGCCACAACTGGACCCCAGGCAGAGTATCAGTGGTGTAAAAAATGTGGTCAGAGGCTCTCCATCTCCTCCCCACGGTGCTCACTTGCTCTTGTCTCCACATACATCTTCCTGGAGGCTTGAATCACTGAACGGCAGACGGGCTTACATGATGCCGGGAGGCAACTTCACATGCCTTCCCCACAGTGCACAGGGGGGTGTAACACAATACATCCACGGCTGATGTCACACACAGCGCAAGCTGATGTGATCTGCACCATGAACTATTATTTCAAGACTAGGATTATGTGTGTGCAGACAATAGGTTGGGTGAAATAGATCAAGTCTAGTTGGTAATATGCAAAATGATATTAAAACGACCCCAAGACAGATTGGCTGCAATACGTCTGATGTCCAGGAGCTGAAAAACACGATTTTGTTTTTTTTTTTTGGCTAAACAGGGACTGCTTCAATATCCAACCTCGGCAACTACGGCAACCAGAAACTGTTCTGTTCTGTGTGGGAGGAGACGCAAAGTCCATTTCCAAGTCAACATGTGCGTCACAGTGTCGCCCTGTCAGTCAGTGACTCTCAGCGAACCATGTGTGCCTGCTGGCTGTTTCACCTGCTCTCACCAGCCGCGACACTGAAAACCTTCAGTGCCCCACCTGATGAAAAGAGGACAGAAAATAGGCGATATTTGGATTCCCAATCAAGGACAGTACTTATTATTTCTTTTCAGGAACATATAAATAATGTATAGGCGATATGGGCGAGCGTCTGCAGTTATCTGGCGCTGTGGCGAGTGTACACACAGCAGAATACGGCTTCTAGCTGATTACACTGCAGAGAGCTGGATGCCTTCTGTTACCTACATGCTCTAAATGATAAAATCTTAATATGAAATTCAGAACAGTGTCTGCCTCCACCTCCTACGCAACCACCCCCAACCCTAACTCCCCTGTTCTCTCTCTGTCTCTCTCTCCGATGCATAAACACTAGTCAGTGGAAGTATATTACATGGTTGACTTTGTCCCTCCGCCTTATCCTTGCTTTAACACTTCCCAGATAAATGAAATCTGTTGGCATCATTGCGTTTCCCCCTCCGGCTGCCCTGATATTTTCCTTATCCGAGATCGAATCTGCAGCTCTGTGAGCCTCTGCGGTTAGAGTTGGTGGTAAATCTGCTCTCGGAACTGGGAGCTGCCCAGGAGGAACATTGCAGGCGGAAGTGAGAGAGAGAACGAGAGAGAGAGAACGAGGGGGGGATGACATTTACCAGAGAGTGGGTCGTGCCGCACGTGTCGTTTTATGTAAATACTTTGACTCGATCATGAGCGGCCACATAATTTCTCATTTTAATGCTCCATTTCTTCCAAATCTAAAAATAGAAGGGAAATTTAAGCCTGTTTCAAGCAGGCGCAGCAGAGGCGGAGCAGCTCGCCCCGGCCACACATCACTGTCGTGCCAACTTCACCTGCGTCTTTACACGCGCTTCCCAGACCACCATCCTGTGACAGGAACAAATTTGTCATCCTAATATAGATGCTATCAGTGGCGAGATGAATGCACTCGGCCTAATTCCCAGGTGTAACCTTTCGCGAAAACATGACATGACAGAGGAGACAGAGCAGCTTTGCCCTACAACAGCAGGCCGGGTCGGACAGGGCTCCCACAGAGCGGCGCCAGAATGAGATTCCCGTCAGTAACAGAGGGGCCGAAAGTGACCACGCTAAACTGGCAAACAATGTTGTATAATTTACCATTGTTGGTTGTTTATTTCTAAGTCAGCCCCCTCAGCTGCTGTGGACAAAGAATTGGGTGGAAAAAAAGAGATGTTTTTGCTAGCATTAAAGTGAGCTGGCTAGATGTTGAGGTTAATAACGTTCAGTCAAACTGAATTTTGCCGCCTGTGACTGAATGGGAATGTTTACTTTGATTCTAGTCTTTCACATTTGAGCTGTGCTCCGTTCTGAGCCTCCTTTTCCATCACTGTGGACCTCTTCCATTTGCCTGACAAATAAAAATGCACACAGCTGCATTATTTCTGCATCGACTGGAATTAGCTTCAGCTTAATTGAATCAATATGTGGTAATGATGTTACTTTATGTTATCCTGGCTTTACTCTGTTTTACAAGGCGTTCGGTCTCATATGGAGACGTGGAACACTTCACAATGATCCTAATCTAATATGACCCTTATCTAAAGCCCCAGGTATAACTGGGAGTTATCAGACGCTTTATACTGGAAGTTCAATAGGAAGCCGCAGTGCATTCTTCTTCTACAACTGATTTTATACACATGATTTTGATTTCATCCTCAGTGACTGCATCCATAAAGCGGTGGGAGAAGCAGCTTTGCATATGAAAGTTATCATATTTAAAGACGGTTAACACGCTGCGCAGCCCAGGGACGCATTGGCTCGCATCCGTGAACGTCGCGCCTCAACCAGCTGATTGAAAAATCTTCCAGGTGGAAGCGACGCACTGCGGGGCAAGCGGCAGCTTATGCTCAACAGTTGGTTGCCGGCGTTCGTCTGTTTCCACAAATCATAACAACACATGTGTTGGGAGACAACGCCATGGTCTATAAAACATGCTGTAAAGCTGTCAGTGTCACTATCTCCTTTGCACACCGTCCAACGCTGCAGACAACAGAGGGACACAGTCACACTGCGTGGGTTTTATTTTTGTCATCCCAACACACTTCCTGAAACAATCTGTGGTCGTCTGTAAATCTGCCAGTGTTGCCAAACGTGCAGGAACAAAGACGCTGCTCTATCGTCCACATCTACGGCGTTATTGGCTGAAGTCGGCTCCATCGTGGTAAAACGCGGCGACATTGAAGCGCAAGTTTCATGTGTCCGTAAGGGCAGCACAGCAGCGTCCAGCGAGGCTGGGATGATGGATCGGATCTGTCGCCGGGAGTGAAGGGGGCCGCCGCAGGTCGGCGCCACTTCCTTTCCTGCCATCTGTCAGCGCTGGGTGGGCACGGACCCTTGACCGGGTCTGGGGGGGGGGGCGACACAATCCAGGCCCGCCCTCTGCACACTTTCAGGTGTGAGGTGGGAGAAAGTCAGCGAGGTGCACGTGTGCTGCTGAGAGTAATTCGACCACATTCTGCTTGTATTGGCTCGGGAATAAACAGAAATATAATAAAACCAATAAACTGTCAAATATCGTTTTCTTTTTTTTTCTACGCTCCGTCATTACATGATGGTTCCGTCCACATATCTACATTGCAGGAGAAATCTTAGCGCGAGGAGGTTTCCTCTCTTTGACTGAGAGGCGCCACAGCCTTGCAGGGTCCGGCTACTCAGACCTGAGGCCCCGGCATGTCCACCAGCCAGTTGGGCTGAACCTCCCACGACACCAACGACCCCTTCGGGATTAATCTCCCTCGCGTGAGCCTGAGCGACAGTTTTTATTTGCTGATGACACAAAGGTATAGAGGAAGAGGAGGAGGAGGAGGAGGGTGGTGGGGGGTGTTTGCCTCCAGACTAGAGGAAAATGGTTCCACTTGGTTGGACAACTTGACAACGCTTTCCTATTAACACAAATCTGAAGAGATTAGCCGGGAAGAAATATAGAATCATCTTTGAAAACATGTCACTTTGCCAGTGAGCTCTGCTCGGCGCAGGAATAATAATGCAATAAAAAAAATGGTATTCTACCGTAAACGATTAGTAAGGCTCAGATGTTTCCGCCTGTACTGGAAATATGGCTGAATAATGTCGTTATGTGAAACAAGGAAACCAGATCTCCAGAAGTGGAAAGAATGGAGACAGGAACAGTCTTAGCCCTCGATTGTTTTTTGCTACCTGTGTTTTCCTCATTAGATACCTCCGAGCCCATTCTTCCTCGGAGGTTAAATTTGACGTCCTTTTGCAAATATCCATGCAACCCCTGACCAACGAAACAGCTGTGATGCTGATGTTGCTTCGGTTCTCGTCTGGCATCGTCACACTTTTCCAGAACAATTTGAATGAACAATGCTCTCTTGTGCATTGTCCTTTGGACCTTGTCTGGGTGAAGTAGTATCTTTAGACCTTAGTTGACCCCACTGACACTCATCATCTCCATTAAATGACTGCTGCATGTTTTCTAACAGGATGAAGGGTTAAAGTGTTTGTGCGATGTGCCTAAATGCAGATGAACGTTACGCATCCAAAACTAAACGAGGCCCGTCTACCATCACTAAACTCAAATCAAAGTGCGTTATCATCAAACACAATTAAACAGGCTGCGCAGCGTGCGTGCAGCTGCCCGAGGAGAGTGTAATACCCGAGATGATCCTCGGGTCTGAATATTGATGCGTGCAGGATTAGAATTAAATCTTGGCTATGCGGACTTATTGCAGCGCGGGCTTGTAAAACAATAATCTTCACCGGTATCAAGACAACCACAACAATGCCTACAGGCTGAAACGGATCCAGTGAAGACACATGCGCAGGAACCAGTACAGCAGGAGGGAGGCTGCATCCTCTCTCCGCACTGGTATTATGGTTACCAGAGTGTTTTAATAGCAGACAGGTACCTTAAGCCACGCTGAGAGCACGGCGGAGTGGCATGTCTTTGATTATTCTGGTGAATTATTGAGGCGGGCTGTGCACATTGTCTCTGGAGCCAAGACAAATAGAGCGAGTAAATGCCATTCAGCTGGAAACGCAACGTGTGCCGCGTGCGTAAATTAAATTGCCCACACAATGTGTTTTGAATGGTCCTCGCCTCCCTGAACGGCCGTTACACCCAGCTAACGTATGGTTAATGCAAAAATAGGTGGCCGATTGGCCATATTGTGCCTGGAGATGCGACGAAGTGGCCATCCGTCCTCCCATCGCCGCAGGTTTGGAGCTTCATTTGTGCGCAAACAGCAATAATTACACAGTAATGCTGGACGAACAGGAGCGATGCACCACATCGTAGGCAGCAAATACTATCGCGTTTAAATAACACTACTGGATATTGCTCTCACTGAATGATGATAGTGATGTGCGGTAGATCTGGTGACTTTCACTTTACGCCACCAGCAAGGCAATACGACCATCTTCATCTTGATATGAATTCATTCAGAATTACTGGGTTAATCACGAGGAACATAATTCCAAACACTATAATAATTACAAACTGTATAATAATCAGCTATGTAGTAATATCATAACCATAAAATCTTATTGATATCATCAATGCTAAACATTATGGATGATTATAGACTTAATTCTGACAGAAATAAACACACAATGATCTGACATTTTAACACTTTAACACTTTGACCACTCGTGACATTTACAGTCTGTACGTGCGCTGGTGGCGGTTGATAATACGGTGGAGGTGAGGCTCCATCAGTGTCAGGAGGTCTCACTGATGCGTCAAGATAGCATGGGTATGTCTTTATTTGAAACTTTTTTCTCTTTGAAGGTTGAAGCCACGTTCAGAGCGATCTTGTATCCTCGAGAGGTTTTGATTAAGCATCAGCTGGTATTTTCCCGCCATGACTTTTTCCAGCACTTCCTTCAGGCGCCATGTCGTTGTATCGGTCTTGACCTTCGTGTAATAAATCCTGGCGGCGCCACTATTTTAAACAGATTGCTACGAGTCTCATTGCGAGATTGCAAACCTGGAGGATTCACAGTTGCAGTGTGACTGTGGCGCGTTGTTACTGAGGGATTGAATGAATCTATAACTGAAACAGTCCCTCGTCAACTGGCTCCCGTGGTGCGTTTTACTCTCAGACGGACGCCGTTGAAGATGATAATCTTAGACATGAGTGGATGCCCGGCGCTTTAGGAAGACGGACATGAATATCACGTCATTCCCTTAATAATAACATAATAACCACAGGTGAGTCTTCAGTGATCTTTTCATTTGACCGCTGCTCTTAACACGTCATGATCAATACATGATAATAAGACAGCTGTTCCGTGAAGAGCGTCATGGTGGGGTTGGGGGAGGCTGACCGTGGTCTTTGAAGGAATTAAAAGGGAATCTTAAATAAAAATGGAGATCATGATTTCTTGTAGTTTTGTGGCAACGAAATACTTCACGTAAGAGCATCGCAGCGTCTCGGCTCCTCGGTGGTCATTTATAAGCCTATCATCTGACTTTTTGCCTGCCTTACATGCAGCGGTTCAGGAACCATGCTGAATGGGAGAGAAAGCCATTCCCCCCGGATCAATATTTGTGATTGTATTATTTGTCAGCACCTGCAGGAGCTGGCAGGAGCCGGGACCGCCGCAGAGTCAGGGATCGGACAGCAATGAGAGGTTGTTGCACTTCAGCGGGAAACTGAGGTGAATCATCTGCAGTTTTGACATTTCCAATGATTTAGATGCTGCAGTTTCTACGATAAGCCTGGAAGTTAACATTTAAATTGATAAGGCTGTAAGTTTTTTACAGCTATAGATATAAAATGAATTATGTTCTGAGACTCATGCTGTGGTTGTTGTCTCTATAAAAAAAATCTGGTTCATCCAAAAGCAGTTAAATCCATAATTATTTCAAACTATATTTGAACTAGCTGATTAAGCTTAACGATAAGGGTCGTATTAGCCTGCGGCTACATTTAAGTGTAAGTACATTTAACACTTAAAGTGTTCTTGCTCTGTCTTTTTGTACTTTGTAGGTTCGGTGTATGTGGGTAGCAGAAGTATGAAAATGAAATATGAAAATATATAGCTGCATTTCCGCCAAGCAGTGCAGTTCAGTTTGGTATGGGAGCTAAGCATTTTTAATAGTTTAGCATACCGGAGCACGGGCAGCTCTCCATTATGGTTCCACGAAAGAGCTGTGGTGAAGTATAGCTGAGCCCAGATCAACGGTAATCCAGGAACTGGTCACAACAAGCTAAGGAACAGCCGCTCAGTTTAGTTTTATCTGTGTTGTAGCATAACCAGCAACTCAAGGAGAGAAAAATCCTGCCTCTAGTGGCCAAGGAGGGGATTGTGAATTGCACGTCAATATTGCTTTCGGTGAATCAAAGCATAATTAAAAAAAATCCAACTTGTGAAAAATATTTCAAACCATTTGGTGCTGAAGGAAAAAACGGTGCCTTTTAACTGACCACAATTTCATTTAAAATCAAAGTCTGAAAGATCAAACTCTGACTGATGTGAGCAAACGTATGCTGCAGGTCCTCTTACGGATAGATAAAAATGACCAAGAACCGAAAGAACCAATCAAAGGCGATCTCACCTGCTGGGGCTCGCGCGGCGTGGTCTGCTTGACTCGCCTGCTGGATGCCGTGGTGGTGGTTGTGGTGATCTCCATGATGGATGTGGATGTCTCCGAGCGATTGGCAGTGGTGCTGGACTGCGGCGTGATGGAGGAGGGAGAGTCCCCGACAAGCCGCACGCTGCCCTGGATCCTGATGTTGGGATCTCCCTCGGCAGCCATGTTGAACACCTTCAGGCCGTTATAGTAGAGGCCTGAAAGCTGGCCCTGAAAGGACCGACTCCGGTCCCGCTCCCATCCTCCAATCTGTATTGTGGTTTGGCTGTTGAAGATTGTGAGCTGGCGCCCTGCAGGAAAACGTTACATACATACAAAGATGTTTAACTGTGGACTCAGCCACTTTTACTGAACAGGAAAAAAGACAGAAAGACAGATTATTTGCCCGTTGGCTAATGAGACCAATAAATTACAGGTTGTAAAGCAAACCCTGGTAATTTATTGCACTTATAATAATGAGATGCCTACAGAGGACAGAGAAAAAACACAACCAAAAATATAAACACAAGAATTAGAAAAAAACACTGCAGCTTTGCTAAAAGGGAAGCTCGGGAAAAAAACAAAACAACAACAAAAAAAAAAAAACAAAACAAACATTTTGAAGGTGCTAAAGCTATTTATATGCAGAAAATATTAGGCTGCATTTCATTAAAACTTAAAAAAACATTTGACTAGCAAAGCTATAAGACCTTTCTACAGCAGGATGCTCCTAAGTTATCCCACAGTTTTCCTGAGCAGCATGGCTAAAATCAGACTTTTTACAAGAACAATCTGACAGGAAGTGAGACTTTTGAATCGATTCACCCTTTTAGCAAAAGCAAGAAGCTCGACTGGAAAAGAAGTGGGCTGATGGAAAACGAAGCAAAATCATAAAACAAATTTCCAATGGTGGTGTTGTCGTCATACAAATAAGAAAAACCAAAAGGATAACAGAAATGAGGAATGTCAGGGCTCATTTCACATTTTATTAAAAAGTTATTGAAGAGAAAACAACAAAGCATGCACTCATTTTGGTTTATGTTACATTTAATTAATCTAAAGCCCTGTGCATATTTACAGTGTCTGTTAAAGGGACTCAGAATTATTCTGCCAATTCATATTACACTCTATTTATCTGTGCTAGCAGTTTAATCAGAATGGATCAAATCACACTGAGTTCTGTGTGTTTCTAAAATGGCTCAAATGGCATGTTAGCTATGAAAGAGCAAACTTTTAAATGGATCATTTAGGTGTTTACAACAAGAAGCTACAGTCATTTATACACCTTTTAACAATTCCGATAATAATGAATTTAAAAAGGCATTACAGTCCCTTTAACCTTATGTTTACAGTAAACAAGTATTAAAACAGTGAATACATTAACACTAGAACTTTTAAAAGATAAATGCATTTAGTTTTTTAAAAGTTACTTATGTTTTTTATGTTTATTATTTACAAAATACTTCTAAAACTTGGTTATAATAAAATTATTTTATTGGAAATTTAAATCAGTGTTTTTTTTACCTTTGTCGAGTAGCCATTCGTCAACTACTCGACCGAGACGGTATGGGATTCGCTGTCTAGCAATCGCCAGGCGTTCGTTATCATTGTGGCCTTTAAAGTTTAAAGAGACATTTCATTGGTTACAATCTGGAAGGTCAAAGGTTAAACGTTCATTCTTAATGCTGGAACTATACAACTGCACAAGGTTTTTAAATATTTAAAACGTTTCCTGGATATTTAAAACAAGACAAGGTTTACTGCAACATTATTTAAACAAACCTCCCTCAGCTCGTTTTATTTTAGCCATCAAATTAGACCTATATTAATTGAAAATGGGTGAACTAGCTTGCAGATGTTTCGTCTCGGTTGAAAGCACGGCACCCCAAATCCAAACATATACATTTGCATTCCCGACTCTTTAGCCAAATCATTCCATCCCATTTATCTTCTCTCTACATCGTTTTAACTAGCGTTTAAATGAATTCTATACATTTTCAAAAAGACCATCATTTAAATTTGTTGTTGGATCAACCTTTTATAATTTAAAGGACAAAACAGTGGAACATTTTTAACATATTAAAAATGCCCACCCCGTTTATAAACACCCTACCTGACAAGATTAATAAGCTATTTACATACATGTAACACAGGATACATACAGAACATCTAGTCAGAGACAAGGGTCAAAGTGGGAACTGTACGTACACTGTAAAAGATATTTTTAATGCGGCTTTGACAAATGCTACGAGTTGTAAAGTAAGAAACGCAAAAACGTGGCTCTCTTTTAAGACTCGGAGAACAAAACCGATGGAGAACAAGAGAAAAGTCTAGAAGTGCAGGGCCTGAAGGGTCACTTTGGTATTAACAAGAGCAAACCCTGCATCCTTCACTTGTCTCCACCAATAACCTCTCCCGAACACCAGAATTTCAACAAAGCGGCACCGCCTCCCAGTACATTTCCCTGCTTTTGTCTGCAGAAATTGAATTCAGTCGGCTCCATTCTTCCAGCAGATTGACAGTGTTTGTCCCATCAACTGTATTAATTTGGTCCTGCCAGATAAAAGATCCCATGATTAGTCATAAAACGGAGTCAGGCAGTGGAGAGAAGGGGACGCGTAACAGATGCAAAGCTGGTCTGATGAGAGGTGTCAGAGAAGATGAGTAGAGAGACTTCCTTTAACCACTTATGATGTCTGGCTGCAGCTCGTTTGACCAGGTTTGAGCACAAAGGAGATTTAAGGGGAAGTCTCCCCCCTGAACACCGGAGCACAAACAAACCCCAGCTTAGCACAGCCGCTGTGTTGATGTGGTGTGGATCCCAAAAGGGAATTTATCAAACAGATTATGTTTAAGGGAAGGACTGGCAGCGTTTATTAAATGGTTGATAAAAGCCGTGAGGTAATTGAAAGCGCGTTCTCGGTTATCTGGAATCAGTTTTGATATTTGTGATTTCGCGCAGGCTAAGAGAGAGAACATGTTCATTAGAATTCAAACACGCGATGGGAAAGGAGGGTGGTACATCCTCTATCAGTCTGCGCGGATAAACTGAAAATATCTGAATTTGTCAGGAGTCTTCAGCTGCAGCAGCAGTCGAGCCTCAACAGCTCAGTGGAGCCCGTAGAAATGTGCTCAGAGAGCTTTGAAGGGCCCGTCTCCTCCTACCTGGACTGTAGTAGCCTTCGATTAGTCACTATTATTATTAATAATTATACAACTTCAAATAATGGTTGTATTCAGTCAGGAGCCTGTTACTAGACAACATCCCACAACACATTTTCCTCGTGAAACAGTAGCTGGGCCTCTTTGCAGCTCCTTTTTAATTGTGTTAAATCGATGAATAAATCATCGATTGCTTATCGGCGGCTCAGTTGAATTTCTGTCACTTCAGCCTGACAGATCCGGGGTGTTAGTGGTGTCAAGGCTCTGTTTCCTGTCGCTGTAACACATCGTCTGAGAGGAGGTCAGAAGCAGATGCTGCCTGCTCACTGCTGCCTCTTCCCACCCTGGGCTACGAATGCAGGTGATGTGTGATAGCTGAGCTGTGGTTGGCTGTTTATGTAAAAAGCAATTATGAAGTTGGTGTCTTTTTAAAAATAATATTCTGTCATCACCATGTTAAACAAGATAAGATTACTTCCTGTTCAACTGGTTTTTGACTTAAGTCTTAAGTCTTCTTAAGTCTTTGTCTGCAGCCTGAATAACTTGTGATGTTTTTCTTCTTTCCTGCTGCTTCTGAGGGAGGAACCATCAACATCCTGCAGAGTTTGAATAAAATTGCGCAGCCATGCCAAACTCGCAAGGATTGTTAGAATTTGTTAGAATTTAAATATTCGCAATCGTGAAATTGCTATTTCCAAAGTGGCCTGACCAACTTTAAGAAACTTTGGAATGAACTGCGGTTATTTCATGTATTTGATTCGGATCTGAGAGGAATGCGGCTGCAGTGACTTCATGCAAAACTATAGACAACAATGGAACCATTAAAAAACAGCTACTGGCAAGTTTACTGGCGCCCCAGTATAATGTGAGCAAGAACCATTTTGATTTGCTTTTTTTTATAACTAAATGACAGCAGAAAGAATCAAAATCACGTAAATATTTAATATTTGCTGCTGAAAGTCCTTGCCTTTTATTACCATTTTGTTTTTTTGCGCTTCATGAAATGATGCAAAAAATCTTGTAATAAAAATAGCTGAAGGGGAAGACAGGATGGCACAGAGGAGTATGGCAGGCAGCCACTTGCATACAGTATAGTAAACGGAAAAGAAAACCCTCAACATTTCTGCTCCATTTTCACTCTTGCTTTCTCCGTCCACTCAGTCTGTCTTCATGCAGAGGTTAATTGCTGTGTGGATAGAATCAAGTCCTGATCGCGTATTGATCACCGCAGTGAGACACCTGGCGTGTTAAACAATGTGATCCCCGGGCTCTCGGGCGGCAGCAGGGCCCATTCATCCTGCCCGAGTGTGGAGCCTGTGACTGCTGCTCAGCCCAGATTTGGTCCAGTGTGGGACGTCCGGGTCTTATCTCCACCGCCAGACGGCGCCGATTCAGCTGAGCCCTCCCTGCTGACCTGCTTTGCCCTCGCTCCTTTCCTTTTTGATTAATAAAGTGGTTAGATAAGGAGGACGCGTTCTCGGGTAACACACCCGAGGACTCGTGCCACGTTAAATGAACAAATATGCAAATGACTCATCTGTTCGCGGCGTTGCAGTAATAAGAAGGAGGGACCGAATCTGGTTGTTGTTTACACCATCCTGCTCCTGGTGCGCGCTCTGGCTGCGGAGGCTCAGTGTTTTCAGCGATGACTGAGTGTGGACGTTAGTGCATCAAGGATGGGATGGAGCCCAAAATGGGGGAGAAGGTGAGCTGGACAGAGGGGGCAGCAGCGGGCAGATGGGACTCTGTGTGGGTTTGTGGGGGGCTGTGTAGTGAGTGATAGAGGGGAGGGCTCTATAAGTGCAGCACGCTCTGATAACAGTAAAAGAATAAGGCCAGAGACTTCTCCATTATGTGTGCGTGCTGTGAGCGTTCACCGGCCGCTCTGATAGCCTGCGGCCCTGGCAGCACCATTGTGATGGTATTACTTCCATGGCCAAGAATCCAGAGAAGAGCTTGACTTTTTTTTTTTTTTTTTTTTCAAACTGCCCCGGCCTCGTTGTGGAAGGAAAGCAGGCCGAGGATAAAGGAGAAAGTATAACAATTTTTTTTTTTTTTAGATACTAATAATTGTGCTAAAGACTTTTAATGGCCCATAAGTATGCTGTGCAAGACTTTTTAATGAGATTACCAGGGCAGCAGTAACGGCCCTGGTGAGGCAATTATTTCCTTGCTTTGAGAGCGATGGCTCCCTCCCATATAATCTCCTCCTCCTCGTCTTTCTCGCTCTGCGCTCATCGTTTTTTATCTTTGCTGTCTACTCTTATTGTAATCACTGTTGATCTGTGAGTGGCCCAAGAGTGGCCGATGGCTGCTATTATGAGTGTTGGAGGCAGACATGGATACTAATCAAACTACAGGCGAGCTGAGAGAGCAATTGCTTGTTGGGGGGTGGGGGGGGTGGGGGTGGTCGTCAACGGAGAGGGGACTGCAATTAGTCTGCAGCGAGCCCAAGACGGACGCCATGATCAGCGGGGACGTGACTGGTCACTTTGCCTTCGATGCTCAGAAAAATACCTGACATCAACTCTCATCCTTTCTGGATTTGACGGTTAACCAGGAGATCGATCTTCTCTTTTAGTTCGATGAGAACATATATCATACATGATGAGACCAGAGCATGAAATACGGCACGCTAAGAAGCTCTCCTCTGACGGTTCTGGTACACTGAGACAGGTAACATGCAGGTGTGTCAGAAGCCATAAGCTTCTCCTCCCCCGCCCAGTCCCACTGGATGGATGCACTGGTCGCAGCTTTAAAAGGTCAGCAGGCATTATGTAGAAGAAGAGAGGCAGGTTAGATTTGTCGTGCGAAGGCTTTTCCCACTGTTTTAAGCATCCTCACGGCCCTGATTTCGATTTGCGGCCACTGCGACGCTGGTGCTCGTACGTGATGGTGACAGTCGCACAAGCGCTCTCCCTTAATCCTCAGTAGCCTTTGTCAAAGCCTTTAAGCAGTTCAAAAGTTTCAAGATTGGAACAACACAAGCAGTGACATTTAAATTATTCCTGAAAGTCATCACACTACCAACATCTGACGTTCTACAAACACACCAGTGCTGCAGAGCCGTTAAGCGCAGTAACTACCAAAACTACTGCTTAGATGTAGTCTGATCACATGGATTATCTGTCAGAAAATTTAGGCCGTCCGTGAGGAATATAAAAAGATCGAAACTGGAGAGGAAAAGAACTCTGCGACACTGGTATCAATCTGATTAGATGCTGAAAACAACAAAAAGCGAAAAGCACATGCCGGTTGGACAGAAGCAGTCAAACAGATACACTTGGAACAGTTCTCTGGGTCAATTTAGCACCTGGGTGACGCAGCAGGAGTAATAACACGAAGAGCGTGTGACTTACCTGTGGGATAGCGTTCAATGACTGGCAGGTCATCCACCTGCAGAGTGGCATTACCCCCACTCCTCGTAAACTTCACTATGTGGTATTTTCCGTCATTTACAAACTTGGACGTCTCCTCGATGTTAATGTCGTCTGTTCCGACATTGAACACAACAGCAATGTTTCCTTTCTCCTGAAAAGAGAAGAACACCGAAGAGGGGTGCTTTCAGTGACAGCAACTTTAATCTGATTAAAAATTCAATAATTCTTCATAAAAATTATGTTATTTTGGGGTTTTTATTTCAGTGTAATCTTTGTTCTAATGTCTTCAGTGTTCTGAATTCAAAGTAACAATCGATTTTCCTCAATATCTGCTAGTCCCTGGAACACGTCTGACCTGTGAGCCACCATTTAAACGTCTGAAGAAGCTGAGATAGAGTTGAAATGATGTGGAAATAATCTCAAAAAGCCATTTCTGTTCCATGGTTGGATCCAAACACGAGTGTAAACTGGAAGTCATTCCAGGAAGGGACTTCGCTTCAGTCTCCTCACATCTGCATGACGGGGATCTGCCCTAATAAGATGTTTACAGATGGAGGTTCCCAGCTGAAATGACTTCATCCAGCTAAGATGAATGTGTTGGTGCGTCCCGGCTGTCTGTGAGCTGCAGTAAAAGGGAGCATCTGGTCCGAGGCCCAGCATAGTGTAGCAGCACTGCACTCTTCATGTTTTATCCAGTCAGCGCAGCCATACTCTGCATCTCTCTATATCCAGCAGCAACACACACACACACACACAAAAGAAAGGAGAGTCTGGTTCCCTCAAGTACAGGATGAGTCGGGCATGTCTCAAGAGCCAGAAGCTAAAGTTCAATTAAAACCATTTGTAAAGCGACACACCATGTTATCAAAACTAGGACAACTTCCTCCCCGTGATGGCGTTTCTTCAGATTATATAATCAGCTGCATTAAAGCAACGTCGCTGACACAATTTGCCGACTCCTCCCGGGCATCAATCAACACGTGCGGAGAGGCCAGTGAGGGGCGGGGCCCATGGCAGGGGCCCGTGGCAGGGACCACTGCTCGTCATGTTCTCGGGACTTAATGTCAACAGCAGAATGGACAGTGTCAACGGCTATTTTAGCCCCCTTCAGGTTTAAATCAGAAAACAGCATTTATGGCTTGAAGAGATGTTTTTATTCCATTTCCAAGGTCCACCCTCAACACATTGTATAGAACTTTGTAATACAAAATAAAGCAGGGAGCAAGTCAATTAAAATCCTAGCTTTATTAGTCTCTTCCAATTTGACTTTTATTGTTCCCCGCGGTCTCATTAATAAATATAGTGCATTTAATCACATACGGCCAATTTGAATTTCCGCAGCGTTTAAAAAAGAGGCCTTGGATGAGTCGGAGGTAGATGAAAAAGGGGTGCAGACGAAGGACAAAATAAAAATCAAAAACATGCGCTCACACTGGGGCAGAGTCCCGGTAACAGCTGAATTTTCATGTTTAGGAACTACAAAGTTGGCTTTCTGACATGCTCGGAGACATCTCTTTGGCGGTAATGTGATTAGCTCTGACTGCTGTTGTTGCCCTCACAGATAGGGACGGTGGAAGCTTTAAACTTTTTTTCCTCCTTCGCTCTTTTAATGAATAATAACGCAGCATTCAGCCCGATCCGCTCCAGCGTTCTGTGAAATCTGAACTACTTAGATGTAGTCCTCGGTTCCTCCAGCCTAATCCCCGAGTTCTAATAGGCTGCCGGCTTATGTCAGTGAATGATTGATAGCTGCGTATGATAGATAAACCAGACCAGGACCATTTTGGGGCCACTCATTTGGTTAAGTTCTGCTCCCTGCAGGGATGGGCCTCTGGGAATGTGCTGTACTGTACGCACACTGCACCCGCAGACTGCCCGATGTTCTGCACGGCGCCTTGATTAATTGCTCATCAAGCTGCAATAGAGTTTAATTATCTGATGAAGTTGATCCACCATTCGGCTTTAATCTGCATTTTTTTGTTTTTTTTTCCCCATGTTCCACATCCTTGCAACTGGAGGACGGAGCAGCACGTCTCAGGGTGACAGTTTCTTCTATAAAACAAAATTCTTTGTTTATTTTCCTTTTAAACTTGTTAACAATAAAGGCTGCGTATTTCAACAGGCTTTTTCTTTTTTGAAATCTGTTCTCATAAATTTGAGGAAAAAAGTGCCTTTACAAGAATTTGCATAAATAATAAATGAGTAAATAGATCTTTATGTGGTTACCGGGATAAAGTAGGTTCTTCAGGAGCTGCTCAGGAGGCAAACAAACTAAGAGCAGAAGTAGCAGCGCCGAGCTGAAAGTCATGCATTTTTGTCATGTTTTTGCACAATAGGTTACATCTCCTCCTCCCACGCCAAGGCAACATAAAAAAAAGAAGGATGTAAGAAGTTTGAGTTGGTGTCGGGGGCTCATCTCCTGTGAGAAAAATGCGGTGTGGGCCGTCCTCGTCTCCAGCTTGTTTATGACTCATTCGTGTTGACAGCCATTGTTCACGAGTCACATTTCATATCTGCGGCGCCGTGGGAGTGCACATGTCTGTGAGGGGTCTGTTGGCGGGTGGGAGGGCGCCATCATCCCTTCAGTGGGTATTATGTGCGCTTTAGGAGGATTTAATTCTCTGGCTGTAGAAGCTGAATGTCTTAATGTGGCGAGTAGACCACTGTTCACTTTATCTTTTAATTACCTCTGCCCCCCCCCCCCAACATTTTTTGGAGCAAAGCTCATTTAATGAAATTATCACCATATTGGAGGATTCAAAAAAGTGAAATGTTGCAGACTTTTCCTGCTTACAGTATGTGGTCCATAAGTTTTCCAGTCAATGACATTTACTGGTATAAACATATGGTCTGCTTGTATTCATCAGGCATCCATAACGAATCAGAAAATCTCATTTTAGCATGTTCTATGATGCAGCCACTCATATATACCATCCCTGTATGTCTCTCTTTTTAGTTTGATGCCATATTGCATTAGGATAAAGAGCTCTGTGCTCTGGTATGGGCACCAGCGCACGTATGATGGTGCTGTTTGACCCGCGCGCTGAGTGCTATCCTGGTTTTGTGCTCCAGGAACATGTTTTGCAGCCTGTGTGCACAAGATCCAGTTTGAGCCAAGGTGCTATCAGTCCGTCAGCATGAAGAATAAACCGAGCTTCTATTCCAGGTTCTGTTTTAACCAACACGGTAAAACGTCTGTGCAGAACTTCTGTATTTCTCATTTCCTGACATCAGCTAGAAAGCTTTCTCTGAGGGTTTCCAATTTACGCGTAAAGCCGAATCTCATGAAACAAGGTTCGTCCTCATTCCCCTCCAAGCTTGCCTCCAGTTCACTGTCTCCTAGATTGTGGCGAGGTATCGGCACGTTTGCTGCGAGCTCGGCTTATTTGAAGATCAGGTCCGCTGGCTAAAGTGGCTAATTATCTGTAAAGTCACTTCGAAATGGTTTCCATTGCTGGGAGATGTTATCAAGTGGCTTTCCATGGGAGAGCGTCATCAAATGCCTGCCGTTAATAAATGATCACCCCAGCCACAGTAGCTACTGTAAGACAATGGGAATGAGTTTAGACCCTTTGATGTCTTTACATGGAATTTTAGGTATTTATGGTTGTATATTATAAACAGCTCCCTGCTAAAAAGCGTTTTTTCCCAAGGAGTTATGATAAATTGAGACATTTCTTATATGTTTAGAGGAATTTAAAGTTACAAAAGGACTGTTGTCTTCTCTCTGAAAGGAAAATTACTGTCTGCGTATTTGCTTTATCCCGCTCCACCTTTGCTCCACCTCGTGGTCACCAGATATTTGAGGTCTTCCTCTTCACTCGCTTGAAAGAAGGAAAAAAGGAAAAAAAAATCAATTTGGGTTTCAGGTGATTTTGCTGCTTGTCGGCCTGTGACAGCTGGAGTGCAGTCAGGGGTGAGCTGACCTTCATCTCTTTCCCCTTTCTGTCAGGGTTTCCCCACGTGTCACTGAGCACGTTCGGAGTCCGGCTCGCTTCATCCGCGCCATCAGTGCAGCGTGGCTCTCCGCCGCCATGAGATCCAGATAACGAAGGGTGCTTTGCGTGTCGGCTTTTGAAGGAACGGGGCGACGGAGAAAAGCAGCGAGGCGTTTTTGAAATGACTGACTACAGCACAACGACAACATGCAGCAGTACAAAGATGACGGCGCGTCCTCTCACATTACCTGTCCCGCATTCTCACTGCCCCAGGTTTATGACAACAGAGCGATCGTGTCTTATAAATATGTACTCCCTTCTTCTTCTTGAGATCTGTTGCACCGTGTTTCTGATTTATTTTTTTATTTTTCTCTCCACGCCAGGAGCTTTCCTTGCCTTTATGTGACAGACTTGCTAATCTGTGAAAGCCGTCACGCACAGAATCCAAACCTGGATTCACGGGAATTATGTTTACGGCATCGTGGGTTCAGTTAAGACTGAGGGTTTATGGTGTGAAGAGCACAAAAATGTAAAGCAATCACTGTCTTACGATTGGCTCCTCACTGGTTGTTATTCATCAGAACCTGAGCCAAGAACAAGCTTCAAAGCTTCAAACAGAGATGCTGCAGCAATAATCTGCAAATTCCTCATCTCGCTGTCCCCTCTGGTCCGAAATTAAGAGGTTAAATGACGAGCAACTCGATTTTATAATTACACTGACTTCTGACACTATGGAAATGATAATTTCCACATTTCACATTGAATTTCAATGACTTATCCCAGGAATTCACTGCTTAGGACTTTCAAAACCTCAAAACAGTCAGCGAGATTGAGAATAAAATCTCTGACACAATCAGCAAAGATCAACTATTTTCTTTCGGTGTTGAGCAGCAGTTGTACCAGTAGCCCTGAGTGAAACCACTTCAACCAGCTGCCTGTCACAGTCCATACTGGCTCTGGGGGAGTAATAATCTCAGGTATGTCATCAGTAACGCAGTGCTTGTTAAACAAAAGTGTCTAGCTGTAACAGATTCAGGCCTGCGGAAATCATTCAGCCAAACAGCACCAGTAATACTGTCATGGCTTCTATGCTCATCCATGCAGACACATCACTGTAACGAGCTTTTGTTTCCAGGAGAGAGGTCGGCCACGTCCCTCCTTTTTCAACTAAAGAAAAATCAAACTTTTGATATGACGTGAAGAATTGAAGTATTCTTTTTTTTGTTTTAATGTTCTGATAAACTAATTATAGTGTGTGAAGAATGGAGTTATTGAGCTTATGTACTTGTTGGTTTCAGGGAGGAATTAGCACAACATCTCAAACAGCAATTCCGCGTTATTATTCTCCATTTACTCAGTTTAATGGCGGCCACGTACAGCTTTTTCTATTTTAACTGAGGCTCTACAGAAATATAAATAACATTAGGTGTAGGAAAAAGCTTTTGACCAACAAACAACACCTTATCCTCCATAACGTCTTTGAATTCAGCACTGTGGGCTTCAGCCGATGCTCTTCAGCACCGAATTTAATTAGTGTGTTAAAGTTATTGTGCGTTTGGCAGCAGCAGATAGAAAATTCTGAAACAGCTCTAAAATCATGTACGTCCTGCTTTATTAATTATCAGAACATTGACGACAGACTACAAACATGGTTTCCATATCAAAAGTGCAGACAGATAGCTATTAAATAAATAATCTGTGAACCAGAGTCGGAAGCTTGTGATCAGGAAAATTAATATTTCAATGTTAGCCTTTCTGTCGTATGTAATATGGAGCCAAACCTCACACTGAGACATTTCTAAATTGCTTCAATCAAGTGTATACATATGGTGTCAGACCTACATTTTCCCATTAATTTTCACAGCTGCCGGGGTGAGGTGTAATGTCAGGCCACACACAAACCCGCTAACCTGGACACAGAAATGTGTGTTGCTGCTGGCTGCTTAATAAACTGGGCTCAATTGTTTGCAGGTGCATTTTTCCTTGAAAAGAACCCTGGAGTGCTTCCTTATACGACTTGCACAGAACCGCTGCCAAGCTTTAAAATTGCCGCGATCAATCAGGAGGATTTTAAAGGATACAACACGCAATTTCACGGACGACTTTTTCAACTCCCGGCCAATGTTATTCCCATCAGCCCGCCGCATTTATTGCATTTTTTTCCTCCATCTGCCTGTCTCACTTTGATTCCAGCACCATTTGCCCTCTCCCTCATTCGTATTGGCCGACTTTTCTGTCTCTCCGCGATAACGCGGCTGAAACGACTCAAAGCTTCTCACGCTGATGAGGAAGGAGCACTTTAAAAGGAACAAGAAGTGTTAAGTTCTGACAAGCGTTACTTAAATCTCAGAGGAGGAAGCCTTGTCCTAGATCCTCCAGATAATAGGGGACTATAGTTGCTGGATACATGACATTATGCTATATAAAAAACAGCTAGTCGAGGCCTGTAATGACTCTTTTCATGTGGCAAAGAGCTGACAGATGTCACACCTTCAGTCGGTGCGAGCAAGCAGAGCAAAAGGGAGAAAGGTAGAAGTGAGAGTTGCTGCAGGTTCGAGCCTGTCAGCAAAAGAGGTGAGATCCGATCATGTTAAATCACAGCTGATGACAGCATCTGCAGGGAAATGAGAGGTTGAGAAGTGCAGCCGGTAAATAAAGTATCTTCACATAGATCCCATATGTGAAACTCTCTCCGTTTGGCCATAATGAGGCTCGTTTGATGGCGGCAGTCAGACATGCAGCACAGAACTGCCCTGGTTCACTAAATAATGGGATATGCAACACAGCGACAGGATGAGAGTCAAATCATCACGGGAGACAGCTGCGAAAATGTGCGGTTTCTGTGGCAAATTGTATATTTACCGAGTTGCTGTTTTTGACTCCTCAGAAAGAAATGGAATGTTTGTTTGTTCCTCTCGATTGAATTGAAGAAAGAAACGGCATAAACAAAGAGAGGATCTTTGTTTTTGTCATCAGCTCTGGTGTTTTCTTTTTTTTTTTCCCTTCCTGGTAAAACTGACAGAGGGGATCTGCTGGATCGCTCCAGTCTGACCATGCTGGAATCTGGATTATTAGAAAAGAAATGACATCTAAACCTGTTTTGATGTGCTTGGCGGGTTCTGGAGGGGTCACTGCTTTCAATCATAGCAGAAAAGCTGAGATGAATGTTTATATTAGGTTAGGAGCAAATACTGAAGATAAGCTACACATTTAAGGGGGCTTAGCGACTGTGATAGAAATAAAGTCACAACTAATTTGCATTAAGCAGGATACGCAGACATGTTTTGCCACGTTGGTCCTTGAACAGGACACAGCTGTTTTCGATGACGGCATCTTTCCAGGTGAAATATATCTGAGACTTTTGTTCCTTTGCAACCAATCACTATAATACTAGAATAAAACCAAAATCCAGTCAATTGAAAAACTTTATTGCACCTGTTTTGAGGCAGGTAAACTGAACAAACAGCCATTAACTTGCAGCCTGCTGCTGCGCACACTGCAATTTAAAATTCATCTCTCTGTTCTGTGTCAGGCTGACATTATGATGTCAAAGAAAATGGCTGCACGGCCGCAGAGCAAGGTGGCGAACCGCGCTGCAGGCTGCAATTATGAGCCAGCTGAGGATCCAGTCTGGCCTCAAACACTGCTGGAATGAGTGAGCAGCAATTTGCACCCATTTGAAACGATCTCATTGAGATCAGCATCGAGGGGCCACGACACAGACAGAGCGAAAATACAAAAACACCCCCCAAAAAAAAACACTGAGCTCAGTCAATTACAGCATTTTGATGCACGATCAACACTTGTCATTTACTGTGAACGCAGCATGGAACACCTGGGCAGGAATCGGGGGTGCAAAATGTGCTGTGGACAAGCTGGTGGCGGCGGGGGAGTGGGGGGGGGGGTGCTGCTGACAGGCCCACTGGAAAAGTGATGACAAGTATTCACAAAGTGACAGCTATTTTGGATTTTGTCAATTAGAAATCCGGAGCTGAGCACTTTCATCTCTGCTTCATTGTGTCTTGATGCGGACTTGTCTCCTCGACCCCTCCCTCCATCGTTCCTGTGATCACAGCATTCTCCTCCTGAGAGACATCAGCCAGCGACTGCGCCAAAGTAATCCTATTACTATTTCAACGCAGTTCTTTTTTTTTTTCTGGTTTAATTGCTAAAAGTGCAAGCTGACTGGTTTGCACGACCGTGCAAACCCAGCGTAACGACCCTGTGTGCATCGATTATCAGGACTGAACTCTGTAACTCTGCACCGGCTAATGAGTGTCTGTTTAACTAGCCCAGGTATTGACTTATTTTAATTGTGGTGCGATAAGGTGGGGAAATTCTTTGCTCTAATGAAAGGAAATTGATTAAGGTGTGGCATTGATTCGCATCAACAAGGACTTGATAGATCTCTTTAGTGTGGACATTGTTCAACACCCTTTAATGAGTTGGTGTGACCTTTCTGGTGGCTTCTGTTTGTCCTCCTAAAATAAGATCGGTTCGGCCTCTGGGACAAAGTCTGTTTTAAAGACTGGTTTTCCTGTTTCACAACTACAGGATGGTGCTGTTTTGTTTTTTTTTTTGTTTGTTTTTTTTGTCATGACAGATCCAGGAACTGCTTGTACTGCTGGTTAAATTAGAACAGACAGTCAAGCGTGATGACAGACCACCTTAAAAAACTGTCAGAACCTTCCTGACTGGAAGTTTCAGAGGTGCGGAGGAAAAGTAATTTGCACAGACTTTAAGTTTGTCCCACACCTGCTGCCTGATTCATCCGCTGTCATGTATTACCAGCACACGGGATTATGGTTCGGCCTTTATCTGGCCAATTTTCCTTCCGGGTTCGGCGGGAAAACACAAACCAGAGCGATTTCTCTGGGCAGCGATTGGGAGGGGCCAAGGCGATGAAGACTTGTGTCTGGCCAAGCGAGCTAGAACTGATGCTGCACATAATTAATGGTCTGAAATAGACTGAGAATTAGTGCTGGGCTGGGATGTTAATAGACTATGATACTTGGCTGGTGCCTGGCAGCCTGAGGCTCGCACTCGTTTGCTTTCTCTCCTTCTGTCTCCCTCTCTCCGCTACCATTTCCCCTCTTCTATTTCTTCCACTGCTCGCCATGCACTCTCCTAATTTCACCTCCTACTCATTTCCTCTTTCACAATCTCATTTTCCATGTTTCTTATCCTTTGCTGGTAAGTATCCTTTACCTTGAAGATGCCTGCAACTTCAGAAAGAGGTGCCACATGGAGAAAACCTCCCACTCAGACTGTGCGAGCCTTGTGTGTCTCAGCACCAGCGCCGACGTTAATGAGAACACAAGTTGGAGAGCGCGGCGAGACTTTGGAAGATTGATAACATGACTCTTCCACCCCTTCATCACCTGTTCGGCATCCTTTTCCATTATTCATACATTCAAACAGATGATCCATGCAACTTTAACATGAGCGGAATCCTTCAAGTATTGCTTCTCTCCTTAAATGCACACTTTTCTTGACTCGGACTCTAGGCGACTGCTGATTGGCCTTACACTGCCCTGTGACTATCTGCCATGTGGATGGAACAAACATGATCACCTTTAAACGTTCATATCCAGCTATTAAAAACAAATTTTTTGTGTGTATTTTGCAAAGTTATATCTAAAAAACATTGCTTGACTGAAGTATATCAGTGTTTTTCTCCCACTCCCCTTTTCTACTTAGACTGAACAGCAATACCGCCAGGCTGAGGTGTGCCGGTTTTGTCAAAACCAAAGACTGCCAAAGCTTCACAGACATTATTAATCTCCTGGCCCGCTCCTGCCTGATTCACAGCTAGCGGTGGAGACGAGCAGGCAACTGAGAGAAAACCAGGGAGCAGAGAGGGAGGGAAGAAAACGAAACCAGTTCAAAGCCAGGTTAGAAAAATGAAAAAGTTGATTACAGAGAAGAGGTAAAAGTGGACTTAGATGGAGCAAAAGGCTAAAGGAATTGTTGGTATCAAAGCAATCAGCAGTAGCTGGTCCATTGAGAACCAGAGTTAAAGTATACGAATGGCCTTGTCAATCCATTATAGATTTTATGGTGATGTCGATTTGTCTGCACGCTAATAGCAATCCCAGCCTCCCCGGTACCTCCCCCATCACAGTCCATTACCATCTCCCAACCAGACGCCTCCTTCAATCTAGCCCAAAGTGATGCCTCTACGATGATCCCAAGGCGTCACTGTCACCGTGGTTTCACCTGCCAGTGCACATGAGCGTTAGCTCTCCTATAGCCAGGCAGACTTTCTGCTTACACCACTCTCGGCGAAAGCGGCTACTGACCTGGGCAAAGAGCGGCTGCCACTGATTCGTCTCGCAGGACAACGGGCTGAGGTTGAAGGCCCGAGGCTGGGCCGGGCTGAGTCTCGCAGGTTGTCAGGGTTTAACGTCTGCCGGAGTTTGGAGAC
This sequence comes from Pao palembangensis, assembly GCA_015343265.1. Taxonomy (NCBI): domain Eukaryota; kingdom Metazoa; phylum Chordata; class Actinopteri; order Tetraodontiformes; family Tetraodontidae; genus Pao; species Pao palembangensis. Next base: position 9,031,104 of record CM027083.1, on the reverse strand, counting down.
GGCGCGTTGTGCAGGAGCATTTATTACCAGTGAGGTAACCGGCTTCTCTGAGAGCAAGTCAGGCGAAAAATGAACAGCTGCCATGTCTGCTCTCAGAAAGGCCCAACCCCGTGTCTTTTTTTCCTTTTTTCTTTGCTGCCTTTCACTGGCCTCAGTCTCCAGCAACAGGAAATTAGTCCGACACGTTGTCATTCAACTGCATAACGACTAAACAAACAGCCGTATCTGCCCGCCCGGGAAAGGCATATTGAGATGGAGGGGTTCTGAAATGCACGTTGCACCTCAATTCATTTCAAATGAAAGAGTATAAATCTGCCATGTTTTCTATGTCTTGACAGTTGGTGTCTGTCTGCTGCGTTGTGACTCTGGATCTTAGAATGTAGGGCTCTCTCAAACCAGAGTTGGTGGGATGTATTTATCACTTGGAGAGGCCACAGTGTCGTTCAATCTGAATTCCAGCTGTCTTGGAATTCTTGCCTGCTTCAGAATGATACGCAGCATCACACACCTGAAAGTTTAGATGAGTTTTTTGCCCTCTGTCCTCATTTCAAATGATTTTTGAAAATCTGTATTGTTTTGCGGCTCACTGCACTGCTAGACATCCCGATAAGTGTCTTATTACAACCTCGTTGTGCTGGCTGATAAAGTCTATTGAGTTTCCTGCACTGTCACTTTCAGATAACAGAATTGTATCGGCACAATGTTTATAGAATCAATCGGGACCTGATTTTATGATATCACGCCCAGGGATTAGGACGATAGTACAGCCTCTGATTTTATGATGGATCCATGCACACAGTTTTGTCACTGGAGATCCAACAAACTCCCTTCTCCTCAGTGACAATCGAGCTAGTTTCTGAAAATAAAATGCCTACTTTCCCTTCATATTCATTTCAGATATCCATTTCTGTGCTATCTCTCCGCGGCTTCGACATTTCTGTCTGTCTACATCCGACTCATAGTTTCCATATCTATGCCTTACTGAAGCTCAAACAGAATGTGGGACCGTTTCCCAGCACAGAGCTAAGCGTTGGGGAGGGCTGCAGATTAAAATGCCTTCCCCTGGGTGTGCTCACCAGGCTGTTCAGCGCCGCTCGCCAGGGAGATTCACCACATACTTTCTCTTTCATGGCCTGTTCCTTATTCATCATAACACAGCTTCAATTTTATTAACTTCTCCAGCCAAGCATACATCTCTGCCTGGGCAATCAGTCTTTCTCTCTCTACACACATCCGCCCCTGCAGCGCCCTTCTCTGCCCAGATCCCTCCATGCTAATGAGAATGTACAGGCATGCAAGCGCATGTGTAAAGATCTAACTCTGGGGAAGACCAGCATAATGGACGCATTTCTCATGGTCCAGGCAGGTCGTCATCTCCATGATGAGTGTTATTTTCCTCCATCTGTGTGGGACTCAGCTGTGTCCCGGAAGACTGGTATTAAAATATGCTGAACATAGAAAACAATAAAGGTGATCTGGTGTCAACATCTTAAACATGTTAGAGAGTTATGAGGTATTAGAAAGCAGCCAAAGTGTAATATTCCAGTCAATCATATAAAACACAGCTGTGTATGTGTATTATTTATGTGCTATGTCTGTATTTATATAACATGGAAATTAGGACGAAACCAAAAACAATTGGTCAAATCTTTTCCAAGAAGCTGAAAGGCCAGATACCGTGACAGGACTTGACAATCAGGAAAGTTCTATTTCCGAAATGTGAAACATTTTTGTAAACTTAACTTCTTTAGGCTTCCAATGTTCTACGAAAGACAAGGCAAAAATGGCAAATTTTACCGTTCACAGTCTTTTTCCACCATGGCAAATCAGCGTATGGCCTTGAACGCGACAAGGAGGGAGTGTAGCTGTGCCGCAAATGCGCTGTGACCAGATGAGGCATGGCTGCAGCCAGCGCAGAGACGGCCCAAAAGTGAAAGAGTGGACGCGAGGAGTTCCGGCTACAGTTTCATGAGGACGTTAATGGCCGACCATCGCAGTGTGAAACATGCACACTGGAGGAGCACCCATTTTGTAACATGAACAGACAGAATGAACAGAGGAGAAAGTGTCTCTCTGGAGAGTTTTAAACTCAAGGAAGCTGACATCCACACTGCCTCTTCGGTCTTTGAGCTGGAGCTCTGTCTTTCTGCTATGCTTGTGCTTTTATTTTAGCCACCATATGATGAATTATTCAGTGCTGCAACCCTATAGAAAGACAACAGGAAATGGTATGTGATACAAAATAAGATAAGGATAGGAAAAAGAGAACCTCTGGGTATGTGTGTGTTTGGTGCGTTTTAAAGTAGATTTCAAAACTGACAAATGACCCTTTATTAGTTTGGCAAAAAAAAAAAAAAAATTAACCCAAGTCATTAAAAATGAAAATGTTGTTGGTATGTTTCAGTTGTCGGTGGTGCTGATGTAACTTGGCTGTCAAATGGATAGTGATTGCTTAATGATATCAAGATATCATTATCACTATTGATAGATAATTTATTGTCTGTTCCAGATAAAAACAGAAATTTATCTTTTGTCAAGGCTTTTGATTTAAAAACACACACACATTTGGGCATTAAAGGCATTTATAATTTTCTTTGCACGTGGATTGGTTAGCCATCATCCCAGCCCCCTTTGAATATTCATTCGACTGGAAACGTGTGATCAGGTCTACCTTTAATGACATTCAGTTGCACCTCAAGTCAATCCAATCATGTCAGAGCCTGAGTTCAGTTTAACATTAAAGTTTCATGAGTTGCCAACTGTCATCGCAACTTTAAAAAGATTTGCCCACAAACAGACATTCATCATCAAGGTGCTGTCAACAGTCTAATGAGAAAAGCCAAAACGGAGACTGAAAGTGTCGCCTTCGGTCGTCCCACTCCCAACATATGCTGCAGCTCCTGTCGGCATATTTAAGGGAGAGCCAATTTATTCCTCCGGAAGGGATGGACTACTTGTGACATTTGGCAACGGAGCGTCAGGCGTTTCATCCAGCTGTTCCAGGCGTGATCACACGGAGGCGGGTGGGGGTGCAGCTTCCCAGAAGCTTTGATGGCCCAAGTATTCCGACTTTAAATGATTACTTGTGTGTAATCACATGTATCTGGTCAATTCTTCCCACTTTTCACAGCTTTTAACAGAGCTTTTACAATTCTCTCCCAACGATCCCCAAAATACAATGTAACAATCATGCTGCCAACAGAAAACCATTTTCTTTGTCTTTTTTTATTTTTTATCTTTTACAACCATTTGTTATTTAAAATAATGAATATAAATTAGGATGGCGTGTCGTATGTCTTTGGATAGTCTGTGGAATATATTTAAATCCTCTAGAATAAGGGCATACTGGCATAAGCATGCAAAGGTGTTTGCTAGGTGGTCTAGGGCAGACCTGGTGGAGGGGTCTCGGGGCTATGTGCGTGGAATCTGGAAAGAGGACTACATTTTTAATAAAAGTGGATGTTACAGCGAGGCTTTTGGATATTTAACCAGATGTGCCCATTAGTAGAGGCATCCAGGTAGAGTGGAAGAGCCTTATTACAGTTCGAGCAAATCCAAGCTCAGTCTACCAAAAATGAATCCATGCGATGGCTCAATAAGCTGTTTGCGCTCGTATGTGGTGTGTGTGTGTGTGTGTGTGTGTGTGTGTGGGTGTGTGTGTGTATCTGGGCATGTAACTGTGAACATGTGCTAATGAGAGAGCACACAAAGATCTGTGTGTGTCTGTGTTTGTTTGCGTGGGGGGCATCCGTGATTTACACAGAGCAATGCTTCGCCATCAGTGGGCGCATAATTAAAGCAGAACGGCACATGCATGTGCTCAGATTCCCGTCCTTAGCTATGGGGCATTCTCTGCTGTGATGTAATCACTTTATCATGGTAATGGAAATTGGATTTAATTTTCCCTTTTCACTGGCTGAATGGTGAATCATCCTCACTTTAGCTGGAAGGGGAAAATTGACAGTAACTGATTCGTCGCCGGCTGCCCCTCACCCAGTCCATAAACACAGATCTTATTTGTGGAGGCAGTTATGTTGCATAATTAAAAACCATCATTCACCATACATCATTATGTTTCGCTAATTAAGCAGAGTTGACAAAGCAAGGTGCAAGCGGCAGGGTACTTTACATCCGGTAAACGGCTTTTACACTGTGGGTGTGGGGGTAATTCGAGGCTCACCATGATAGCAGCAACGAAAGCCATACCTGGGATTATTTTGAAAAAGACTTCAGGAGAGAAACAGAAATATTTTGAACAGGTTTGAAATCTACCCGGAACGGCTTCGTGTGCTAACACCCACACACATGAATCAGTTCCAATAATCAATCTGATCTCAAAATCCAAAGCTGTTCTATATCCGACCCCTTGGCCCTTCTGCGAGTTCAGCTCTGTAAATCGGTACATGAAAGTACTGCCATGTTTTAATGGCTGCTAGCTTCCCACAAGCACCTCCTGAGGAAGAGTAACATCAGCAGAGCGGGTCGAAGAGACACCAAGACAGTCAGATTAATCTTCTAATACTTACATGGAGAAATAAAGATGGATGCTGTAGGAGAGGTGGCAGAAGGAGAGAAAGCCGCGGCCCTGGACACACTGCACGTTCCATCGGAAACCGACAAGACGATTCAGCTTCTCAAATGAAATAACCTCTGCTGCCCTTTTCTTGAGTTTTCCCCCTGCCGCAAACTCCTCAGTCGGTTTGACAGGCTGATAATTACCATCAAACCGATTCCACAAATATGTGAAGATTACATCAGAATACAGGAGATGACAACAGGCAAGCGAGGGGGGCCGAAAAGTTGTGGGATTCAGGGGGGCAGGTGAAGGATGAGAGCAAACATATGCACCTGACAACGTCACACTCCACTGGACAACTGAGCCACCGCCCAGCCTTCCGTGTTCACCTGAGCGCCACACCATTCGCATTTTACTTCCTCCACAAAGAAGGCTGTGTCGGGCTAACAAGTTTCCCGGTGACCACCGTTGAATCTCCCTGGCTTGACGGCGAAATGGATATCTTTTCGTGAACAGAACCAAACTCAGCGCGTGGCCATCAAAGGAGGTGTGTTCTCTTTCTGTCCATCTTGGACTTGAAGCAATATTGCTCGAGCATAAGCTGAAGGCAATAAATAGGCAAATGTGTACACAGCACAAGTACCGTCACTATATCATGGAGCCAACGTGGGCAACGAGGTACATGAGCAAAAAGGAGATGAAAAGTAACTGCTTGGTAAACATGCTTGCGTTCCGTGTGCTGTAAATCACTCCCCATTTGCTCACACTTACATTAATAAATATGATTATATTGGGTGAAAGGAAAAGTAAGCATGATGCTTATTTACACTCTGAGCGTTAGCATAATCATTTCCCGTGTTTGGCTGGATGTCACTTTATTTCATGAGGCGGAATCACAGCGACGGATATTAAGACTTGATTACTCGCAGGATCCTTGGATTCACCGCGCCCCTAGATGGTGACAAAGGGAGGAGTGAGAGAGGGCCAGATTAAAGAACGGTCGTATTCATGATGTCGACCACTTCCTGACCGGCACTGTTGGTAATAATGAGCCCGCTATCCAGGAGTGTTCAAGGCCACGTTCAGCAGTAGCTGATATAAAAGGGTTTTTGACTTCCTCAGCAATAATCACACCTCACAGTGACTCCTTTGGCCATTGAAATGATTTGTTCAACAGTTCGTGAGCTGCCCGACGTGCGGAATTGACTCTGCCCTCGTTCAAAGTTGAAGAGTGTAGGTCAAATAGTTTTTTTGTTCCTTTTACTCAGTTAAAAATAGTTATATTTTCCCTCCTGCACAGCAGCATGTCCGTGATTCCCAGGCTGTGACTTCAGGTATGTATGGAGGTATGCAGGTTACTGACTGCAGTCTTTGTAGTTCCCTTGTTTCTAATAAAAGTGCCGACTTTCTTTTTGGATTTGTTTGAACTGTTTGAAGCTAAAGAACAGGGCCCACACACTTAATGCAATACAGCGACTTCTGAAACGGAAGCAAATCTTTTTATCCAAAGCACTGCTCACTTTTTTTAGCCATTCACAGCGAGCGGTGGCACCCAGCTCAAACAAAAAGAAAAAAGAAAAAATCATCGGCATCCCTCTCTATACGTGCGACCTCAGTCAGAGAACATTCACAGCGTGAGGGCAGCGGAGCAGATGCGTTTGACTGAAAACAGCACACGCTACACTTGACCCGAGCTTCAGAGGTGACGCCAGACCATCCGTGCTGCTTCTGGATGGAGACACTCTGATTCGCATGATGACTCTGAGAGCTGCCAGAGGTAGTAGTGGCGTCAGCGGTGGTGATTGCGTCAACGATCATCTCCAGCTCCTCCTCCGGCTTTGGCTCTTCTCAAACCTGTCATGTTCCTTCTTCCTGATGGATCTCTGCATCCATCACTGCGGTCTGGACCAGGAAGCCTCAGGGGCCCCCAGTCTGTTATTTTTGTGTTCCTGGAGCACCCTGTCCACGCTCGCCACAGAGGTTCCTGCATGGCGCTGGCGGTGCACATAAGCCACACCTGTCTGCGAGAGGACCCCGGTTTATGCTTAAGCGGCATACAAAGCAAGCTTCAGGTCTAAGTTATGGTCTGTCTCCTTCAAGGTAGGAGCACTGAGGATAACACTCAACGCTCCCCTTGCTGACAAACAGCAGAAACGTGGGGAATGACTTGTTGGTTTTTTGGTTCGTCTATGACAGCGTCTGTCTTCATTCAGGTCTCTTAAATTGGCTTCAGAATCGATTGGAAATGGTCTTTTTATTATACACCTCACATAACTCCCCTTCTCATCAACCCAGGGCCATCTTTTATCTGGGAGATGACATTTCCATTAAGGTCTGCCAACCTCTTACTGCTGCATCGTGAGTTGTGGTGTTCCAGGAGAGCATCGTTAACCAAGACAACATCAACGAGATCTCACTGGCTGAGGCGGGGCGCAACTCTCGGCTCGGTCAAGGCATTTCATCAGATGACTGCTCAGCCAGAACACATACAGAAGGAGGTGCTTGGACACGCTCAGTGTCTCTCCATCTCCTTTTCGTCACTCTTCCCCCCCACCCCCCCTGTCATTCCTACACAGAGACACAGAAGAATTCACAGATCTGACAAAGCTGGGCAACAGAGACGCAGGAACAGAGACAGAAATTGGCCAAAGGGGGCATTCCTGTCAGCCTATCCTCACCAGTTTCAGCATTCCATCAAAGGCACGAGCAGCCCGTAAGGGTTAAACTTCCGATCCCAAAACTCAGAAGCGGGGCTGTTCCAAAGACCGTGGACCGATGGCTTCCATCCCTCGACATTACTGTCTTCATTTATTTTCCTCTCGACTCGTAACTCACGTTAGCAGCTGAGACTCAAAGTACCAGGCGCTCACCTTTTTTTTGGTCTGTTTCGAAGCTCGCGTATTAGTCAGGCCCCAGTGACATTATTGGTGCTAATGAGGACATGGCAGTGCCCGGTGAGTGTGGGTCAGTAGACACATACACTTTCGTCCCACTCTGGGAGTTTTAATTAGATCTACATTATCAAAATGTCCGTCCACACTAGCCCTATTAGCTACTTTTAGTAAGTGTAATAAATCATCATTCTAAGTATCAGGAACGATCTGTATTCTGTCTGTGCCAGATTTGCAGCATGCTAGAAACCCATTTTTGTCTTGTTATATTTTATTTATTTTTTTTTAAGGTGCATGTGGTTAAACCATTTTCCCATCTGTTGCAATCACATCAGGTCAAACTCCTTGACCTTTGGTCTGTGCTGTAAATGTCAGCTTTCTTTATGAGAGCGGTGATTAATTTACTTCACAATTCACACTCAAGGGCGCACACACACACACACACACGCACACGCGCAGACACAAATATACTGTTTCCTACTACTTTGCCAGGACTCTTATTGATGCCATGCCTTCCCCGGTTCCTTCTACTAACTCATATCATAACTCCAAACCAGCCAAAAAGAGATAACTTCGCAAAAATGGCCTCACTTGGCACAGGAAATGCATACTTTGGTTCTCCCTGTGCAGCATGTTGAAGGAAAAACACATGGAGCGGATTCTGTCCGTCTACCGAAGATTCTTGGCCCTCGACGTGCTCAGCGCGGCCCACGTTCTCCAACAAATTGCCACAACCAAAGATTTCACGGGGGCTGAACTGACGTACAAAAAAGTATTGTATGCGTACTTGTCATCGTCTATCTAAAAGTTTAACAAGTGCGTATTATGAGAAGAGACATGCTGTCACAAACACTGCAGAGTCTTCCCATGCTGTATTTTCTCTTCTGCCCTACGAGAAAATCAAAATGGCGGCGCCATAAAAACACAGGCCGTTCGAATCTGGCCATGTTACTTGTAAGTATGTGTGTACGTTGAGTCTTTAGGGCCGAGCATCTAGGATGCGTCAGTCTACATCAGATCCACAGTGAGCAGAAAAGGAAAGCCAACATTACCTTCTAATCTATTCAGCATAGCACCCGTTCATGTGAAAGAGGAGCTTGCACATTCCCCGCATGTTTGTTTTGAATAAATTATTAATACCGCAGTGTGAGTTTTAACCAGATTAACTTAAATGTCATCTTGGGAGTGTCATAACTGATTTCAGAGGTTGTGGTCTCATGGTTTTATGCATGAATTTACACTCTCACCTCTTAATTATCAGATGTGGTCCCGTATGCAAACGTGTATACCTGCATACGTGACGATAATAATGATCACGGCTTCACTCACTCTTCGGGAGGTTAGATTAGCCCGGTAGGTACGAATTTTATAGTAGACTTTATAAGCTTCTTTTGATTTCGTCAGCAGCCTTATTCTAACATTAGGAAAGTCCTTTGTGAGCGAAAAAAATCAGAAGTTCTCTTTAAGTGCATCCTCAGTTGTGTCACACAGATGCTCAGACTGATTACTTTGGAGAAACAGAAACAGTTCTGAGCAAGCAGGACACTCCTCTCTCCGGCTTCATCATCCCCATTCTTTGTCTCGTCTTCCGTCCTTCCTTCCTTCATTGTCTTTGGCTTTTTTATCAGTCATCTTGCTTGGAAAGGTAATAAAAGAACAACACACCCAAGGAGCCATGTCATTTTGCTCTCCCATACCCTTCCTATTGTCTTTTATTTTTGTTTGCGGCGGTAGACTTTATCGGGGAGTCGGGTGTGAGATAAGCCCTCCGTGGTTCTTTGTGGTGAAATAATATGGCGGGCTGATAAAAAAAAAATGCCTGCCAGGCGAGTCGTTTGCTGCTGCTTCTTTCTTCCCACCTTTTCCTCCCCGGAGGCGTTTGGAAGCTCCCGGCAGTGCAGAGGTTTATCCAGAACTATCCATCAGGTTACACCTTCGGCAAAATGTCAACCCTGCGCCTTCTACACAGGTGGGAAGGCGTGAGACTTGAGAATGGAATAAATTCTGATGTACAACTGATATCTGTGTTCAAACCCTGATCTGCAATTTCTATTAAACAAACTGCAACAAATTAGTTAGTGTCATTTTAAAAAGCTGATGCCAAAATAAAAAAGAAAGCTAAATAGACACCTATAGACACAACAGAAGACTATAGGTTTGTCATCTGTTTTAGTCGTGATGCAGTCACAATTTCCTGGTTCCTGCAATTACTTTGTTCCCAAACCACAGCAGCTATTAAGATTTCATGAAGCGGTAATGATTATACAATCACATCCAGTTCGGGAGCACGGTAATGACAGCCACTGCGGCCAAGGTTTGCAAGTTTATGGAGTGGATGTTTATGGATTAAAATAAAAACAGAACAACACAGAGCATCGATTGGAGCCGTTAGTGACGGAGGGTGGTCGGACACCGGGGCTCAAAATCAGAAGACAAGAGGGAGAACAAAAAGCCGCTTGGTTCTCTGTAAGAGAGAACAGAAGCGGTGGCACCCAGTTCAGTACAATGGAAACTTTATTTAGGAAATATCCTACATTTATGAAGGTCTGACAGCCGTTTGTGGTGTAACAGTCAAGCAGTTGCCTCCGAAGACATTTTGGAATTACGTTTAATCAGGCATGATAATGTTTCATTGGTTGAGGCAGATTAAAACTTTGACTTTGAGTCTTAAGCCTCGTCTGTATCCAGCAGAGACGGAGAATTCCCACAACAATTTTCTCCAACTTTTCTAGCACAGGAGCTTTTTTATTTATTTATTTATTTTTGCAAAAATGGGCCGATGTAATAAAGAGTTAAGAGGGAAGACGACACTTGGAGCATAACTGATTTATTAGGCCGAGTGAGGGGAGGAGACGAAGACAAGAAAATGAATTAGGCCTCACAAGTGCTTTTAATTATCGCTGTCAAGGTGTTTGTGTCACCCTCCTGAGAAAAGCAAATCAAACCATCAGTCATAGCAGCGAAGAGTGACGGAGGCCTGAAAGTTTCCCCGTGGTGCAACATTAATTGTGACATAAAACTTTCCTCTGTGTGGATGAGGCCGCTGCTGCAGCCTCACCCTTCTCAGGTTCACCCGAGAGAGCGCGGAGGAGAAAGGAATGACGTGCACATTGCCTGCAGGTCCCATCGCCTCCAGTTTCCGGCTGCCGGGACGTCACTGGGTTTTTACTCCAACCAGCGGATCCTCGTGGCGCTCCTTTTATTAGAGGGGATAGGCAGCGGAATAGCTTCCTTACATTCTCGCCCCTTTGAGGAAGCTGTGGAAACCATCTATGACTGCAGGCTTTGCTTTGCTGCACTGCATTGGTCTCACAGCTGAGAGCCACGGCAGCCAAAGCTTCCTTAGTGATCCACAGGAGTCGTGCTACATTTGAATTATAAATAGACTTAATGTCTGTGTCCTGCAGTTGACTGAATGCCAAGGGTTGTGATAATTTTCATATGATGCTACTGAGTAATGTATGTTTTTACGTATTTTTTTTTTTTTGTGGACTATAAAACTGAGGCGGAGGGATTATTCTTGAAAGTCCATCAACAAAGCAAACATGAATAATAAAAACAAAATAATAATTCAGAAGTTACTTTTAATTAAGTGGGACCCCCAGTATCGTGCAGGAGTCCGCCCACTGCTGCAAAACCTTTCCATGGCAGCGCATAATTAAAAAAAGCATGTTTGTACAGTATGTGTATTGTAGTCGACGTGGGATTTCCATGAGGAGCAGGAAAGGCTGTTGAGGAGAACGCTGCACTGGTGAAAAAAAGGTAATTAAGCTGCCCAGAACAAGGCCAGACCTCTGTTTAATATTTCATGCCGCATCACACTAAAGCACCGTGATGCCTTCAACACCAGATCAACAGCAACAATTATGAAATAACCGGCTGAAACACACCCTGGGTTTTATTTATTATTTCCATGTATGTAATTATAAGTTCATACAAAGCCATGGCGCAAATTGACTGCACTTGTGCTTTTGCTGGGTCAACAGGAGTCCAACCTGCTGGTGTGTGTGAAGGATGACCTCTGTAATTTTTTTTAAAGCACATTTCTGTGCTGAAGGCAAAGGGAAATTTGAGTTTTCCATAATTAACTATTTGACTCAGAAAATGAAAGCCATCAGAAGGCTTGATAGCAAGTTATAACTAATTCTTAAAGCTGACTAGCCTGTAGATGTGCTTATTAATACCTCTGAAATAGACGTTTCTGTCATTTTGGCACCTAACTAGTGATTAGCAAACTTTTCTTCCTTCAGGATTTTGGCACATTTTTAATGATTTATGAATTAGTTGGCAGGCTAAGGATGTGTAATTGTGCTTTTAGCAGCTGGAAGATGACTCTGTGTTGCTGCTAAACATTTATTTACACTAATTGTAAAATGATTTCCCACTAGCTGCAACATTTTTATAGAGAATTTTTATAGCGAATGAATGAACATCAATTAGCAACACTTGACCTAGCATAGACTACATCTCCACCCGAGAGCTGGGCAATGATAGACACAAACTTGTTCTCGACAGGAAAAAATTTTTTTTATTCATAAAACGTTTGAAAACACTTGTCTCACTCTTGACATCCACTCCTCATGCTCACCTAATGGTAATAATATTAGTATGGTTACTAATAGTAATTTAAGAGATGTTTGAACCTGACAGGAAATTAAATTAAATATTGGGGTATTTTATGAAATTTGGAGCTGAGCATAAGGCATTTTTTGGCTGAAATATCGTCCATTTGGGGGGGGGGGGGGTGATGGTGTGCTCTTTGCAACAGAGCGAGAAAAAGTGGGCCTATTTTTATCCCACCCTGAAGGCTGAGGCAGCTGTGTCAAAAGTCAACAACTATGGCGACTCTGTGACTGGGCTGCTATGCTAACATGCACACAAATTCACTCTGCTGTCTGCATTCATGTGCACATTTTTTTAAATATACCACTATTATAATAGCATACTCCTCTGTGAGTACATATCAAATTAAAGCTACCCAGATAACGGTATCACCAGTACAGCTACTGGTGATACTTTAACCCAGTAAGACAGTAAGATGCTAAGAAGAAAAATGGCCAATGATGTATATTGAGGATAAAATCACATTTACCCTGTTAGCTGTAACATCATTTATCTGTAAGGGGCGAGCCCATAATGTGCTGATGTACAGCTTTGAGAGTGACACGCTGCACTCTCTGTGATTTGTTACACTAATAAAAATGGAGACACACTATTCTTCCAGCTCAAATACACATCAGCACCCAACTTCTGCTCTCTCTTTCTCACTCACACATATAAATATATATAAAAGCACAGGCGTGCACGTCTGAATCCGAGCACTCTCACTCATTCTTCTTCATGGACCACTTGGCTTTGTGACTCAAAGAGCTTGACCAAATGGTGAAATGATTGGAAGTGAAAGATGTGTAATGGCGCTGTGCCTTCTCTATATGGAGATAAAGAGATTTGATCGTCCAGGTCAGGTAAACCGAGCTGAGTGGCTTCCCTGACCATGGCTTAAAAGACATAAAAGGGTAGGTGGAGTTTTAACCAATGCCATTATCATGCTCTTACTACTAATCACTGCTAAAGAAGTGGACGCGCGTCTCTTCTGAGTGCCTGTTCTTGGATGTGTGACTGAATCAACAGAGGGACTGAATGAGGTCAATGAAGCTCTCCATCCGTCCCCCCTCGATCCCATCTCCTCGCTGTGGTCAGCTATTAATGCTCCATTATGGCATCATTAACCTGTCTTTGCAGCATGCTGGAGCGCCGACTGGCAAACACGCTGGCGATCAAAGGACAGTTTCAGAGGTTTCAGTCAAAACGCAGGGAAACACAGAAATGACATCTGGTCCTGAATTTTAAAGAGCCGAGCCGAGTGGCTAAATTTATTAATATGCATCACTGCATCTAATGCAGATGATTAGCATGTGTGCGTTCCACTGAAAAAGTTAGGATGTGTATATAGAAAGGCTTAAGAGGAAGAGCGTTACTGCACATGCAAATGTAAAGACCAAAAAACAAAACCTTTTAAGGAACCTGCCTCTCCTCAAATGACGTTCCCAGAGTCCCCTGATTAAAAAGAAAGGCCTATGTATCAGTGTAGAAATGTAAAGGCCTTGTGTTTACTGGTAGCTGCTGTTCATCCTTGTTTGCCGGCTCACATGAAGCGCACTCTCACCCGCTAGTCCGACGTTTGGCACAGATATGCCGCTGCAAATGCAAATTAGCGGCAATATGCATTTGCTTCTTAGCCTAAAATCCATATCTTCGGCACAGTACTGAAAAAACACCAGTTTTGTTGCCATAGCTACCGCTGAAAATGAAAACACAAGTGAACAATATCAACAGCCAGAAAGTAAAATTACACGTCAAAATCAGATGCTCACTCACTGTACACTCACAAAAAACTGACTAATTTACTCACAAAGTCATCTTAACAAATTAGTGAAGATGTGTGTCAACAGCTGACTGACGTGTCTCGACCAAGGAAGTATAGAAAAGCGTGTGCACCTGAAACTTCCGGGGTTTGCCTGCATGTAAACCAGACGAGGAGAATAAATCTCCTCTTTGAGCAGGCGCTTTAACAGGAGTATGGGGGATAGCGTGACTCTGGTTTCCTCCTGAGACCTGCAGCAACTCACCCAGGTAACAGCATCACCTGTAGCATCAAATCACGCTGCGCCTAACGAGGCACGCGACTGCGCCTAATCCTTCCTCCAGTGATCTGCGCTACGGAAAGACGGGCAAAATAAAGCGTGACAAGCGAAAATAGATACACCCTGATACAGCTCCACTCTCTTCTCTGGCTCATTTTACGTGATTAATAGTGTAGACAGCAAGAGTTGAAATTGCAAATAAAGGTGTCTTCCATCAGTAGAAGAACCTTCTCCTTTCTGGGAGTCAGCTCAAGGAGGACCAAGGGGAGCGATCCACTAGAGGAGTCATTATTTCTCCACCTTCCTCACTCCTCCGTGGAATATATTAACTTCACACTGCTGCTGTCTTAAAGTGCCTTCATCGCGTGTGGATCGCGTGTTTTTTTTTCTTTTCCAAGGATGCACGCAATTAGAAAATAGGGGAGGAAGAAAATGAAATACTCCACCAACCCCCACGCACAGAGTACCAGCACAAAACAAGCCCAGCGGGCCCCCCGGGGGCTGCGCCTGAACCGCTGTTCATTCACAACATGGTTAAAAAAAATCAAAACAACAGAAAACCCCTCATTTCAGGGTTTAAACAGGTTCCTGGAAATGTATAGGTAGCTCCGCATTCGTCAGACGGCTACATCACTCACCAAAATTGTAAAGTGTGCCGAAACTGCACCAACAACTTTATTCCAACTCAGAATAAAAGTCACTGCATTCGTAATTCCATAATTCCTCATTTTGCATTAAAAGCAACTATTTTTCCTGAACTGATTAAACGACGACGGCGCCGCTTTCTCGCCCGCATCAGATGCTGCTCCACGCAGCCTAATGAACACGTCTCACCTTCCGAAAGTGACAAAAATGGTGGGGAATCATCATAATTAGAGAAGCAGTGGCGGCGTTATAATGGCTCCGGTCCTCGTTCTGCGTGTGCCGCAGTAATGAGCCTGAGGAAAGTGATTGTCGTACATTTGATGGTTCACCGACTTCACAGTCTTTATCTGCAATGGAAACAGGAGGTGTGTGTGTGTGTGTGTGTGTGTGTGTGTGTGTAGTGGGGGTTGGAATCACAAATCCTTTGAGGTGCATTTCAATTATAGTTTTCACATATTACAAAAAAGGGGGAAAAAAATCTCCTGAGAGTCCTGAGCTGTGATGACGTCCTTCAAGGCCCACTGGGTCCATTGCATGGGAGATGGGGGAGGGGGGGTGGAGAGGTACAGATGATGGTGAGGGCGGGGGCAGTTAAATACTGAAAACTGATCTAATACCATCTCACCGAGTTGATTGTACACTCCTAATGCATTTCCAGCTCAGAGCCGAGCTGACGGAGCGGACTGCGGGGATGGGGCCACTTGGAAGTTAGCCTTGTTTATAAATGATGCATCATTAAATGACAGATTAACCCCCCAAATTGGTTTATACATATTTGATAACAGTCAATCAAAGGCTCATCATGCAAAACAAATCTATAAAAAAGGGATCATTTGGCTGAGGCGAGTAGAAGTAATAATTAGCAGATTAGAAGATGAAGGTTCATGATTTCGGTAGGCTTCAGAGCAGCCGTCTTTGCAGGTGACCTGCTGAAGGCTGTTACCGTTCCTGCGTAAGTGGACCTTTAGCACAGTGGAATGCTGTAAAAGACATCCTTTTCAGTATAATTAACAATAGACCTAAAAGTAAAATATAATAATATTCAAATATTCTCATGCAAGCCAGGTTTGTATTATCAGTCCTGTTGCAAAAAGAAGGGCGAGATAAGAGCACGTGCCCTGCCATCCCATCTTTGCTCGCTGAGACTCTTTTTTTCTCACTTTTTAATGAAATTCAACAGTGCATAGAGCCCCTGGATTAATCTGCAGAAATAAATAAGTAAAGAGGAGGCATTCAGAGGGAGTGCTGAAGCGAGGGCAGAGGGAATACCCCCGACCCGCTGTCCCCCCCGCTGTAAGAACATGTCTTATCAACGTCTCTTCCTCTTGAAATAAAATGTCAGTGGAACGGCTGGTGCGTGCAGCTGTGTTGAGATCTCTTACCTCCCCTGGCTGCGATACATGAGCTCTCTCTTCAAGCGCTGGAACTGAGTTCCATTTGCATGCTTTATTTCTGAAGGAGCCTCACCTACATGGGAATCATTGGAAAACATTTTCCATCGCTCAGATAAAGGGAACCCCGTTTGTTTTATCCCTGCTCATATCTTTCAAGTGTAATGCTGCGTAGGGCTGTTGTGGAGATTTGCACATCTGAGCGTACCTGTACTTTTACACCCACATTCCAATTTATATGCCTTTTGAACACCTCGCCTGCGATCCTGCACTCTCCTCTATTTGGCGATGAACGACGGGCTTGGATAAGGCTAGATCCCTTAAATTAGCCGGTTATGTCCTGGATTAAAACCAGAGGGGTTGGAAATATGAAATCACCTTGTGAGGGGAGGGGAAAAAAAAGCAAAACTGAAACATTTCCACGCAGAATGAGTACAGAGGTGTCTCGTGAGAGCATCATCGCTGCTGTGTGTCCTGATTTGTAGTTGTCCTGTGCGTCTGTGCGTTTGTGTGTGTGTGTAATGTTGACTTGTTTTTTTGGGTTTATTGTTTTAAAATCCTCTTTCTCCCGCCCTGTAGTTGCCACTCTCTGCACCCAGCGTCTTTTTCAGTGCAACAAGAAAATGCTGATTTTACAGACACGCAGACAGGCACAGATGGATGTTGCGGGGGACCGCTGAAAGGGTCGCAACCCCGACAGCACTGCTCTTCCTTCAGTAATGATTGTTATTGTCAGTAAGTGTGTGCGAGGGAAAGAAAGGTCCTTTAGTGACCGGCAGGATTATGTCCAGGTCAAAGAAGCACTGTATAGAGCCCAGCCTTCATCATGGCACCATTTCTTACTTTTGCACATACACATTTCACACATAACATATACAAGAAAGGCCAGGCCAAGCATGCACACACCCGCCATTAAATCCCTTCTGTCCTTATGTTGCTAGTGTATACAACCTTTCCACTAATCCTGCCTTAAAATGTGTTTCAAATATTGAATCAAAGTCAATCAAGTCACCAGAAGTTGAGTAAGAAACTGTTCAAGGCGGTATTATCTTTTCATAAAATGCGTATTTTTCATATGATAAGGAGGGTTTGTGACTCACAATGTGGAGCTTCAAGAAGTCTCCAAGACCAGAGGAGCTGTCCACCCTGACCAGGACAGCATCCTTCAGATGTGTGCTGAAGCCAATGGCCAGCCGGTCTGCCCGCGTGCTGGGACGGTCATTGGGCGGCCATGTGTACGTGATCAGTCCGCCGTCTCGCCCAAATATGTACGTTGTTCCCGCTAGAGAAAAGAAGAAAAGGGAAACAGCACAAAAGGAAAATGTTAGCAGTCCGTTCATCCAATATGAAGCGCTGGCTGTCAACACCAGAACATTATTACCACAGCAAATCCAGTATTTATGCTGCGTGAGGTGAGCACAGGCGGCCTATAGTGTTTCATTGTGCTGAATAATACCTTTGCAGAGCGCTGAGCAACATATCACTCTTGAACAGCTCTCAGCCCCATCTGGGGGCTTAAGCACACTAGTGTCAATTCACGAGTGCAAGAAAATTCATTTAAAATTAGAAAGGCAGGTACTGGCACCGCTTTCCCCAAAATGCTGTGCAATTACTCATATTTACTGCCACACCCTGGCTCACTTGTGGGTAAGAACCGCATGTGAATGCTAGCAAATTTTAGCTCATGTCCCCGGTGTCCAGGTAAACTGCCAAACTGGCACCTCTTTGTCTCTCGCGCTTCATTAGCAGCCTCAAAGGCGGACGCGGCCGGCTGTATTATCGACTGAGCAGTGCAATTATGCCCTTCTTCTGACCTCCAAACTATCCATTTCCTGTTTTACTGCATTACCTCGCTGTTAGCTGCCGTGTGACAGGTTTGACCATGACCTGGGAGATGGAAGAGTGGTTCTAATTACCTAGCTACTGCATGAGAAAGGGCCGCGTGACATAATGCCACGTGACATAATGCCAGTGACCCCGTCAAACGGGAGCCTTCCCGAGTCCAGACGACAAAGTTTGTGCTCCTGTATAGAGCCACAGTTCCTCCTCATTTCTTCACAGTTTTAGAAGAATTAAAAGCAGGCTATTCAAACAAGTTTAGCGTCTTTTTTCTCATTTAGAAAACTTTATTTCCCCGTGTTGCCATGAAAAATAACTTATCTGAATCCGCATATAACGTAACCGTCCGAGCAGGTGATTGGGTAATAAATGCAAAAGAAGAAAGCCTGAAAATAAATGCAGCTGTCAGATTAGCTTAAAAAACAGCTATCTTTATGGAAAATTAGACAGAGTGTTCTGCTAATGTGTTATGCATTTGGTGTCTCTCTCTCTCACTCTTAGTGAGAGTCAAATGAAGTCAGAGCATGTTAATATTCATAAGGACACAAAGCTAAACAGCCTTACCCTGAAAAATAGACTCTAAATCATTCCGACTGTAACACCACTGTTTTCTTGTAAACCAGTTCACCAGCAAAAAAAAACGTTTGATGCATTTTGCAATCCTTTTTATGTTTCTGTTGCTTTCAGAGTGATTAAAAGGCATCACTCGACCCTCAAGTTCCTTTTCCAATCTGACATGCTGGCATGAGGCAGCATGCCGTGTCAGCCATTAGCCAGAAAGAATTGCATCTTTAATTAGCGACATAGTGATTAACAAACAGCGTTAGGACATGTAGCTCTGCAGTAGGATTTATGGTTTTCATAAAGCAGTGCTTGCGTTTGTAGAAAACAATGAAATTACACTGCGAGCATGCTTGTTCTGCTAATGGATAAAACATTACGAAGCTTGATGACAGAGGAAAAAGACATTATGTATAATATATTTGCAGGGCCAACATCATACATTTTTTCTCAATTCCTGGCAGCCCTCGCTGTCTGCGGATGTGTATCTGACGTTGGTCCCCCTCCGACTTGGGCCACTTCTGCTCAGTCTGATGCTCCATCCCACCAAACATTCGCTGCACTGTCCAACTTATTATAATTGGGATGTTAGCTTTATTTCCAAGCATGTCAATGTTTGAACCCTCTGAGGCCTGAAGCATTCATTAACCCCTCTGTCTAGTTGTTTGATCTGACACACAGTTTATGCCACTGACAGCTTATTTACCGTTTGTGACCCCTGCACCACAGACCCAAAACAAAACAGAAAAAAAGAAGGCAAAGGAATTACTCATTTAATTGGACTGCTGTGCTGGTACAGATATCCTTACGCTAAACGGATAAACACCGAAACCCTTGTGTCAGAGCAGCAAAGGTCGGAAAAACAAAACGCTCTGTGATGTGCAGATTATGTAAATGGTTGCCAGACACGGCAGAAATTAAGGTTGCTGACATGCTGTAAAGCTATTAATCCACGCCGCCCTGCGAGAGCAGCTGCAAACTGTGCTTTTTATTTCAGGATTAAAACACATGGAGGTGCATGGATTATGCACACCTACAACATACAGTGAAACCAGCAAACATGTACCCACACCTGCAGTGGTGGGAGGAATTATTCACTGACTCCATATTTGTTATTTGCATGGTCCACGGGGACGCTGGGCCTGATATGGATCTGTTGTAGTCAATAGATACTGCCGTGTCCTGGAAATACTTGCCGGCTTGTTGTCTCTTTACTTTGACAAGAGTTCCAGTTTATTCCCTGTTCAACCACTGGCTCGTGGTTATGGTAAAAAAAAAGAAAAGAAAAGAAAAAACCCAACCCAATGAAAGGAGCGGATCTAGGTAATAAGGGAAGTTTGAGGATGCTTAGAGCGTGTAGTGAGCTCAGTAACTGAGAGAACATCCCTGCTCCGCATATCTCCACATGCAGTCGAGTCTCACGCACTCCTATTCTGTTGAGAGCAAGAGCGTCAGTGTGGTAGAGCTTAGAAGCCCTGATGCGTGTTACAGACGAGAAGAGCTGCTGGATCAAATTCTCAAGTCTTCCCCGTTAAAGGTTAATGAATGGATCGGTCCTAGTGTGTGGAAACAGAGCAACCTGGCTAACGTTCAAAGAGGGAACATGCTCACTCATCAAACGCTGCATTTTTCATAAAAAAGATGCACCAGGCATTTGGCCACAGAGGTAAGCTGTCGGACCTCATCTGTGACGTCTCGCTGTCTCTCCACTTTTGGCTCCCCTTTTTAAAAGACGCTCATTAGATGGGCTGGATGAGCGAGGGGCGAAGCGAAAGTCAGCACAGATGTGACATATTCAAGGCGCCGGAACAGGGCAGAGCACCCGCTGCTCGGCTGAGGTCAGGGCCGGCAGACCGTCTTTCCTCTGACCTCAAGCACCACCCTCATAACGAGCCTCATATTACCACCTCTGCCGAGAAGCCGCGGAGGAATCCAATCATAATTATATAGCTGTGATGGAAATATGAAAAGGGGAGATGACATTATGGATCTGCTTTCTGCCGGCACCTAGTTCTTGTGTTTCCCGTAATGACCAACGGGAAAAAAAATAGCTCACCGGAGACAATGTGAATTTCCAAATATCTGGAAATTCAAAAATAACCTCCCTTCCTAATCAGCTCTTGGAAGGGAGAGTGGCGTTTTGGCGTGAAGAAGCCGTTGACTTCCTGTCACGCTTGTGGAACGAGTAAGAGAACGCTTCTCCATGTTGTTCTCTACAGGCAAAACTGCATAAAGGATAAGATCATTTGGGCTAATCTTTGGGTTGCGAAACCTTCTGGGAGGAGAGCAATTAAAAGAGGCTTAATGATATCTATTGAATTACAATTTCAGTTTCCAGAAAAATCATTAACGCGATTTATGAGGACACTCTCATCCAATCAGATGCAGCTGGTCTCTGTTAGAGGAGCTCTCTCCAATCAATGCTCCAAAAGATTTATAACCATGGGGGGGGAAACTGAATCCAGCCTTCTTGCTGTGTTTTACCTTGGCTCAGCCAAATCTATCCCATTGCAGAAAGTTTTAGCAGGAAAAACCATCAACTGTAATTCAAACTTCCTGTGATATGGGCCTGGAGTGATGAAAAAGGATAGGAAAATATAATTTGTTTATTTATACTATGTCTACGGATTATGTGTCTGGAGGATGATGATATATGTTGCCTGGAGGGGGCGCTGCAGCCATCACTGGTGGTGTGAATTACAGAATTATGTATCCTTCAGCCTTGATGGCTTTAACATTTACATTTTATCTTAAGGATGATGATTGCTCTTTTGTGCTTTAAGAAGAAACATCAAAATACCCACAAAAAAATTCCAGGAAAAAGACAATAGAAAGAGGAGTATGGTCAGTTCTCTTCTGGAACATGGTGGTGCTTTGTGTTTGTATCTATGTTGGTGATCTGGTGACATGCTGTGAAATCTGCGGCCTCACGACTCACGTGGGATTCTTCTTCTCCTGTGTATCCTTCATCTAGCTCTCATTAAAGCTTTTGCTCTTGCATCGCTATTTTTATACATTTAGCGAGTCATGCATGCATTTATGAATCCCACCCATATGCTTACAGGCTTTTTGTGGATATGTAGGCCAATTCAGCTTTGATGTGATTCCCTCAAGCTGGATTCCCCCCCCCCCGCACACCTCGTTTCAACCAAACCCACATGTGGCTCCAAATAAAAAGGAACACCGGTGGCTTCACCTTGCTCATACTGTCACGTTTCACCGTGTATAAAAGCTGTCTGAGGAGCGATGAGCGATGAGCAGAGAATGGCAATACCGTATTCTCCAGCAACAGCGTAACCCCCCCGAAAAAAAAAAGCCAGTGCAACTTACTGACAGCAGATGTGAGATGATAAGGTTATAGAAATCAGCTCAAGTGAACAATATTAAATTGAAAAATGCCACAAACTGTGGTTGCATGCGAACCCGCTCAGAATGGCAGCACCATCTGCACAAACCTGTTAAATACATGTATGAGTCACCATGTCTTAATGGGATAGCTTATTCATGCGTTTGTTTTTGCTCAGAGGCTGTAGCTGCTCGACAGTGGTTACACGCTCCTAACAAGGCTGCTGATTATCACACACTGATTACACATGTTAACTGGCAGAGTTTTCATTTGCGACTTTTGGCTCAATAAAAGTAAGCCTGTCTCTGCAGTCAATGTCCCGGCCATGACGGCCGCAACAGCTTCCAACGTCGGCCACGTCCGAAAAGATTAGAAATTTTATCGCAACAGAGGAGATTCGTCAGGCGGCGATTGGCATAATCGGCGCCGTGTGAACTCATTATTGGCTGACAGAAGCTGATGTTTGAAAAAAGTTGCCGACTCCAGGCTTAAGCAGTGTTTTGCACACATGTTAAAAAAAATCAAAAAAATCAAATGGCTTCAGGTTAAACGCGTCTGTCACACTTTGGTAGCTGAATGCTTTGACATGCGAGGTGATTAATAGCCTGTCACCTCTGACTGGCAGCTTCTGGCTGTCGGAATAATTTTGTGCAGCCGTGACAAGCCCAGTCGGGCGATGTCGTCCGCTCATCCATCTGAACCTGGAGGGGAACTTTTGGTTTTCCGTTGGCTCAAAATGAAGAAATTTCAGTGAGTAAAAGCAGCTAGATTGCCAACCTACTGCCTTTTTCTCTATCTGCCCATTGTGCCATGGCAGTAGAATGGTCTTTTCAACTATTTAAACCTCTCTCAGGCTTTGCCCTTGGAAAAAAAAAGGCAGCCATTCTCTGTCTGCAGTGGTGTGTGAGCGGCCCTTTGGGAGACTAAAAAGGCTATGGATTGTTGACTTCTCTTAATCCTCTCTCAATGCAAACAACTGCTTTCCTTATAACAGGACAGGCAGCTAGAGCAGAGCTGGCAGCAGGCAGCAGGCACCAGGAATGCTTCCATCCAGGGCTGAATCCGGAGGAGGACTGTGCAATGCACCACTGAAATGACACCGAAAATTATCTTTTCCAAAGGCCTTCAAAATTCCAGCCGGGATTCTCGGGCCGACATAGATGCATAATGATGGTGGTGGTGTCCATTTTATACATCAGCAGCAAGACTGAGCCGAGCCGAGTCCTAAAAATGCCTGCCTTTGCGATCTTCAACGTTCTGCCTCTTCTGTTTTAAGTGATAAATCGGCTATTAGAAGGCCGAAACTGCGCTGTTCTCTCCGCGGTCAGCAGAAACAGAGCGGGCAGAGGAGCTAAATCAACCCAGAGCCTGAACGGCCTGGTGTTAGCTTAATAACTCTGGCATTATTGGCATATATACAGCATAGTCGATAGAAACTTTTACAGTTCACTTCCCCGA
This sequence comes from Pao palembangensis, assembly GCA_015343265.1. NCBI lineage: Eukaryota > Metazoa > Chordata > Actinopteri > Tetraodontiformes > Tetraodontidae > Pao > Pao palembangensis. The sequence goes on along the minus strand of CM027083.1, from coordinate 9,007,813 downwards.
GATTTAATCTTCCAGCACTGTGTTTTTGGCTGTGTGGTACCTGGCGATTACTTAATGCTGATGAAGCATTCATGATTGGGGGACAATATAAGATAGAGGCACATAAAAAAAGGCTATCCTGCTGCTGCATTTCGGCTAAAAGTGCAAACGTTCTGATGCTATTCTTACTGGATCGCATTAACAATGTGCAATGACCTGTGAGCCTTAAGCTCCTCCTAATGAAGAAAATCCTGCAGCCGCGTTCCTGCATAAGAGAGCTGACAGTGTCCAACCTGCCTTCATAAGCTGTGGAGGATTTAGCCCACCAGCCTGCCACCAGCCCCCTTTCCCTCGCAATGCTAATTTGAAGTAATTAAATTAAGAGGGGACTAAAAGTGGGGCATCACTGCTTTCCTTCATGAACGGTTATCCGTACTCGAGTGAAGCACAGTGAAGCCTCGTAAATGCAAGGAGGACGATTAGGCGGCACGGAACAGAAGAACCGCATCTAAGAGGAATAAGATGGGGGGGGTGTTGAAGGTGCATTTGCTTTATCTTCTGGAGGACATGACTGCTGGATGTGGTCTCTGATTAGGTCCCCACTGATGAGACTTGAAGCATCATTTTCAATCCAGTATTAATTTTCTAATTAAAAATTCATAGAATGGACAAATGCTGTATGTGGGCTAGCAGAAGCAAATAACAGCATTGTTGAATGAGCCAAATGTACAACTGCCATTATGGTGATTGGCCTAATCAATAATTGACTTTCAGTCACTCCATATACTGAAGATTGCTGAGAGCATATGGTTATTATTGCTGAACATTAGTACTGGTTGATATCTAATAGCTTCACAAACGTATTTAGAATATCACAAGATTTTCTTTAACCATGAAAATGTATGGAAAAATATCTGAGGTGGCAACATGGCTGGAGTTTACCATCATGGAATTTAAGGTTGTTTGAAACACCATCAGGGCATCGAAGAGTTAATGTTTTAATCTACATCTAACACATCTTTGGCTTTTAATTAACATGTCTGTTATCTCTTCTATCTGATGAGGTCGGGGGTCCGTGCGACTTCAGCCCTGAAATGCAGTGGCCCTGCGCTAATACAATTTACAGTTCCCCAGAAATGGTAAATCAAGGCATCCACTTCTGCTTCACGCTGTCACGACGCTTTGCCATATTTTATCCCCCTGCTGCTCTGAAAAGATAAGCCTTCACCTCATCATGACAGCGCCCTGAGGTGCCCCTTCCGCCCACCCTTGCTCTTCGTGGCAGGAGACCATCAATTCATGGTTGAGGTGAAGTTCTGCCCCTGGGATGCTACTGTAAGTATTATGCCACAAATGCTCAGTCGACCAGTGTCACTCACACCCCCCTCTGCCCCCTCTTCGGCCGTGCTCGCTTCCCCTAAGCCCAGAGTGATACATGAGCCCCTGCCTTGTGAAACAGAATGGCCCACCCCGGCAAAGCTGACAAGTCCCAGTGTCATAATGGAGCCCTTTGTTACCGCGACCAGCTGCATATCACCGTCTGCAGCCAACAGCCTTGGCTCTGATAGAGGTGTCTCAGAGTATCGAAGGCTTCTAATTTACTCTCTCATCATCACTTGCCTCATTTGCTGCACAGACACAATGCTCCCTTTCTCCCGGTCCAGAACGGCCATTTTGTTTTACCAGCAATTTGCTGATTGGGTATTACCATTTCTGGGTTTTGTGAGCATCAAAAAAAAAACAAACACATCAGTTAAACTTAAATCAAGCATAATTTGAATCACAATTTTTTAAGCTCGCATCCCTCCAGTGCAGCACGAGCATGTCAGCCTACAAGCGGTGTCCATTTTCTGCTGGTCAGCCGACAGACGTGGAGTGCGAGTACACTTCTAATTACTGAGAAAGTGTAGAGGATAATTACACAGTGGTAGCGGAGCATAGAGCAGAGTCTATGGGCTCCAATATGCCGACCTGCATCAGCACAAATACTGACCTTACGAGGAAGATCAGAGAACCGGGCTGTGTGCACTTCACCGAGCACCGAAAGATACACCATCTAGACCTGAGTAATTGAAAAAAATGCTCGTGCCGCAGGAGGTTGCAGCGTAAACACCACTTCAAAAGCTAAAAGTCGCCGTTTACTACGCTTCTCTTGGTACACGCAGCAGGTAACCCATCAATCATCAGCAATGGATATAAACATGTCATCTACGTGGACGTTGCTGCATGACTGCGGCCTGTGATGAGCTGTACTCTGGGACAACAAACATGCCTTGGCCTTAATTGCAGGATTAAACAGCTGCTTTGCCCATCGCTAAACAGCCTTTGTAAGTGAACCTCATCCAACAAGCAAGATGTTATTTTATTTTATTTTATTTTTAAATTAGCTGCTTTTTCCTATAAATGATACAATAAAGAGAATACAAAATGAAGGCAAGCTCTAGCTCACAACTACATGGTTGCTTTTGTTTGTTATAAACAGCTCTGCCTCCTCCCCTTTAACGGCAAGCTATACATGAGCAATGTCCTCTATCTCACACCGATGCATCCGCCAACTTATAAATACATAGCAGGAAAAGGAAGGCGAAAGAAATGCGCGTGGGCATGCATTGTGTTTCCGCTCTGTTTCAAAATATGTGCTAATATTAGCTCGCATTTAGGTGTTAGGCGGGCGTGTTTTTATCAGCCCTTGCCAGCAGGCCTGAGGCATTGCGAAATGGAGGGAGCAATGATGAAGGTGAAATCCCACACAATCCTATTAGAGTGGATTAGGGGGCAGCTTTTTTTTTTCCTCTGCTGCCACTCTGCTGCAGGTGAGCAGCTGTAAATTACAAATAAATAAATAAAACCACAAATAAATAACCCATTTCCTCATCATAGGTGGCAATTTGCTTATGATTTTGCCCTTATTTTCTTTTTTCACCACTTTCACAGCCCCCCCCCACACACACAAACACACACACACCAACCAATTAATCCATAACTGGGAATATGTTCGGGGTGAACTAACCCCGAGCTGGAGCTGCTGTACATCAGAGCAGTTACATTTTTATACTTTTCTTTCATGACCCATTTGGAATTCTGTCTGGCGGTATGCTAGCCTGCCCGTATATAAATGAGCGTGAACGCGCGTATCGTTTCAACTCACACTGGCACTCTTCTGCCCTGACAATGATTCAAAGTGATCAAAGAGATGAGGGATGATTTGGAAGAGTGCTGCTCTTTGTGTGTGCAGTAAGCATGAACGAATGTGTGTTTGTGTGTATGTGTAGTGGTGTGTGTAGTGTGTGTGTTTTGGCCTAACATCCACGGTGATAACTGCTGCCTCATGATGATGACAGGGAATCTGACTTCTCCAGGGTGAGTGAACTCACTCAATTCAATGAGATAAAAAATAGAACAAAAATATGGATGTTGTATTTTGATGCCTCCTCTTTTTTTTCTCTCTTGTGCTAAATTTGGGAAAAACTGTACATACACTTCCTGAGTCCAACCAATAAAGGCTCCTATATGAGCAGCCTTAAACCAGTTGATATGTAACAGTTCAGCAAATAACTACACAGAGTTTTGGACCACATCTTCCACTTCATAATAAAGACCCAGTGCCGTGTCATCGCAGTCTTCTACATGACGTTTTTGAGCATAAACATACCTCATACACGTCTGTCTACATGGGTGTGGCTTCATCTCGTAAACGTGCAATGAGATCTTGGCCAAGAGGACGGCACAAAAGCTCGTACCAGGTGTCTGCTTGCTTGTCAAATAGATGACTGCAACACGTTTTAAATGATGTGCTTCAGCTCCTGCACCTCTTCTGAAAATTGCCACTTTCCAAGTAAATCTACCGCCAGACGTGCTACACACCGTCTTTAAGATAATGGGGATTGACGTTTTCATTAAAGGTTATGCCACAATAGCTAGGGGGCATTTTTTTCTCTCTCAACCTAGCGACAGTGGTCAGTTTAAATGGTCACAATCGGGCTTTTGAAAGTATTTGTTCAAAGTAGCTTTAAAAGAAAAGCCCAGAGTAAACAGACAAATGAACATAAAGAGGGACAGGCTGGTGAAGGCCGTTGATGATTCACTCAGTGCCTTATGGGCAACCGACTCAAACTCATCCAGGACCAACGAATGTGATGTAAAAACTCCCTTGAGTCAAAGGAGGGGGGTTCCTCCTTTCCATGTGCCCCTGCATCTCTTAAGACTCGAATCCAAAACCAGATGCATTACTCAGCTGACCCCATGCTGCCCACCACACGCACAGTCAGGTCTCATTTCCCGTCTTGCCAGCCGTAGCCTGGTCACCACTGAAACCACACAAACCACTGGAGGCAAAAAAAAAAACAAAAAAAGTGCTGCCCACTCTGTGTCTGCATGGATGGACTCTGCGGTCGAATGAGAAAGCTTGGGGTGGGTCAGGCTGCGTAGCCGGGTAGAGATAAAGCAGGAAGGATGGCAGCAAAGAGGAGGAGGCCAAGTCAGCGAGGACAGAAAACAAGTGGGTTAAGTCCTGGAGCACAAAAAGAAAAGGGGGAACTTGTTGAGACCAGAGAAAGACTGGGGGAAAAAAGTGACTGCAGTCATCACTTTCCAGTTCCCGGGTCAATAACTGCCTCTACTGCCTCTGGAGTAGAGGAGGATGTACTCAGATCTTTATCAGGGCAGCTATGATCTCCCCGCCGCCTCACTGAAGCTGAGATACTGTCGTTTGTGCACTATCGCGGAATGATATCAGCTCAGAGACATGGGAGCAATTACATTATACAAGCCCGCAACACCAGAATCCATCCACTCTTCCCCCAGCGTCTTCTCTGCAGTTCTTCCCTCACACCAAACCCCACCAGTCATCTGTTCTCTAATCCATCCAACCACTGAAGGTGGAGAGATCTACACTGGATTATAATCACTTAGATTGCCTCAATGACTTTAATCAGAGACTTCTGAGATCTGTTTCTATACTAGCTGGTGGTGAAGGCGGGCACTTTTTTCTCACAAATACTCAACAGAACCGTCATGGACCCGTGGGTTGTGTTCCCCCTACTAGTTGTGTGATGCTGAGAGAACAACACGTCTACTAAAGAGGGTAGATCAGCGTCGATGGAAGCTCCAGGCAAAGCGCCTCGACTCTGAAATGATCACCCAGACCGATTCAATCAGCTCATTGATCCGATCTTAATGAATAAGAGCAGGTACAAAGGAAAATATGCTAACCTAGTTATCCACTAGATCAGGTTACACATCTGTCTCTGAGAAAGAGGGCCAGCACCTCAGGGACTCCGCTCATGATAAATAGCATGTCTGCTATTCAGAGTTGATACTGTCTGAACCTCATTACGTCTAGCCCTAAACAAACAATGCATCACGCTGCAGCTCAATTTCATACATCCTGGTCATGGTAATTTATTTATTCTTTCCACATAAATCAGCGGCCGAGGTGAAGTTGGAAAAGGGAATCACATTTTCTCTCAGAACGCTGATAGATGGAGTGTTTTCTTTTCCCGTTTCACTCTCGTTTTGTGGAGGATGTCTGGACAAATGGCTGGCTGGTGAGATGAGCAAGATAAGGCGATACTGATGGAAGCGATTTGCACGGCCGGTGCGCGTTATTAGGTGTCACGCGACATGGGAATAGACATTAACATCCACAGCAGCACCACAGGGGTGGCTGTCGGAGGGGCTGCTGGGTTCTGTTCTTTAATGTTTACAAAGATATGAGTTGCATTTTTAGACCAAGTAATCAGAAAGACGCATCTAAACGTGATAATGTGACACTAAGAAGATATTATCTAGTGTGGGGGTCAAGGCCTGCGAGAATAAAACCAACCACAGCACAACAGGAACAGAAGCCTTTATCCTGGAGCTGGAGACCATGCAGAACATGTCTCTCACTCTACACACACCATAGCACGCGCACACATACACACACACCTCCTTTGTGTAGCGATCAACCAAACACGTAATCACATTGGGGCCAGCTCCTTTTTTTGGTGCAGAATCATTACTACAGAGGAAAGGCAAAGAGAAACCACGGGTTTTGCTCGCGAACTGTGCCTGAGTGCAGCACATGACCTCAGAGGTGCTCAGGGAGAGGAGGGGGCATGTTGAGTGCTGTCCACTCAAGACGGGTCAAGGCAGAATGGCCTAATTGCCTCCCTCTCTTGTCTCAAAAGACCAGGAAACCTCCAGGAAATCTCCCTCATCATTGCTGAGGAGCACTGAGTGTCTTGTTTGAACAGGACTAACTTACTCCAAAAAAAAATCCTCGATAGCATTAAGGCTAAAATATTAGTCTTTAGTCTCTAACCGTAAAAATCAATGTTTTTTTTTTTTTGAATTATTATTATTATACAGAAATACATCTAAGCTAAGAGCAAAAACCACCAAAAAAAAAAAAAAAAGAAAATCACATGCCAATGTCCTGTAGTCAGTCATGAGAATTTGGCTGGGGTTATATAATTCATTAGTGTTGAAGTCATTTCTCTTTTTTTTCCCTCCTTCTTCCTCCATATGATGCATATGTCACGAACCTTCCTGCCACAGAAGTTCAAAAAGGCCCCGCTTCCACTCTGCGCTATAGCAGCTGCCAGGAGTGGTTCGATGCCCCACAGTGCCTGAGGCGAGGCATCTTTGTTTGTTCTAAACACCCAGGGGCGACATGGAGCGCCACAATGTTCTAATCCTGTCTAATCTGGACACAGCGGAGCATCTGGAGATAGGGATATGGCTAATCTCAGACACGGAAACAGAGGGCACTTTGCTGAGATGGAGAAAAATGGGATGTGTGCAAACTAGGCGCAGTGTGTCTTTCAGAGCCATCTGTCTGATTTAGGAGGGGGTATTTTAGGTTTTAGTTGCAGGGACGGAGCGGGAATGAATATGTGTTACATCGAGTAGCAATAATGGAATCTAGACAGTTACAATTCATAAAGGAAGCATTTATTGAAGTGTGTTTACTTACTGTGCCCTGCTCTGAGGGACGCGGGTGATCTATGGATGGCTATAGGCACGATATGGTGACGCTTATTTCCGTGGGAGAGGTGAATGTGGTGGAGACTCTCCACAGACTCTGACCCTGCTACAAATCCCAGGGCCAGCGCAGCGATCCACAAGGCCAGGTGGGTGAGCAACGCTGAATTCCAGTGCAAGGGTTCCGCTACAGGCCGCAGGGGAGAAAACTGTGTCCTCCAGCCTCCAAACATCTTCCCTGAGTGGCCGGGTGAGGCTTCAGATGAGAGGTGGAACTTCAGCAAGCCTTAAAGCCCCATAATTCTCACCTCGCCAGATCTGAGCGTGGCCATGGACATTCGCAAAGATCCACAGAAAAAAAACGAGTTGGGGGAAGAAGCAGCCGCTTAGAATGTCGATGGGGAAAATACGTTTGCCTCTTTTTGTTCACGAAATCCGGAAAAACACCCAGAGAGGTATGGAAGTGTCATAAATCATCACACAACCGCAAACATTCATTTAAGAAATGAGAACAAGCTGAGGCAGCATCAGCGCCAGCCTGTTTCCCTCCTGATCCCCTGATTTTCAGTTTCACTCCAGTCAAGCCCGCAAAATTAGAAACATCTCTGCCGGAAAACTGTCAATAATCCTGGAAATGTATGTTAATAATCAAGAAGGAGCAAAAAGGAAAGTAAACTTGGGAAAAGACTGATTGCCGGGGAAAAAAGTGAATCTCTTTAGAAAGCCAGAAGAGTTGTTTTGAGGTTTCCTCCGTTTACTCCTCCGGGGATTTCAAAGCATGTCCAGAGGAATGGGACCATAGTTAAATCCAAGTCTCATCTGCATGTGTTGGAAAGCCGCAGTGGTGCGCAGGAGACAGTGGGACTGCACCTGCGAGTTGCACCCGGCAGCGCACGCGTTCCCCATCCACGGATATCTGCTCCCAGCGAGACCGAGCCACAGAAACGGCGCCTGAGAGAGCAGCCCTGACCAGAAACACGCGCACTCACACGCGGGTAGCATCGGCAGCGCCGTTCCAGAAGATGTGTGCAAGAGGATGAGGAGAGAGGAGGGGGAGGAGGAGGAAGAGGAGGAGGCAACAAAGAGAGAGGGGGGGGAGAGAGCCTCGACAGCCAGCCAGAAACAGGAGGGAGACTGGCTATGCAAATAGGCAGCATTCACAGAACGAATCAGTGGAGCCTGAGTGTATTACAGAGGAAGAGCCCATTTAGACGGAATAGCAGGAATTGAAGCTATGTCCCCCAGCCCTGATTCCTTTCAGAACCTTTCCCCACCCTGCCTGCTCAGCCTTATCCCTTCCACAATCCTGTGCGCACATTCATGAGCAGTCAAAAGAATAAAGAAAGCAGAAAGATATTGGTTGGCAGTTCTACTTTTTTTTAAGTCTTTCTTTTCTTCCTTTTGTGTCCTCTTTCATAAATTGTGCGGGGTTTCTGTTGTGGTCTGGCCCAAACCGGCCATCACCTGGGAAATTGTTTTTCCCTCTAGCTTCTTAACAGGACACTGCAGTGTGTTGTTAGCAAGATTTAGGAGGAGTGATGACTCTGCAGCTCTCTCTGCAGCTCTTCCGCTAGCATCCAAACATATGAACACGCACACAAGTGCACGCAAACATATGTAAACAAAGCACGCATGATACCGGAGCGGTGGAGCGGAGTCCGCAGAAAGGACTGCTGATGTCTGCCTCGCCTCTTCACTCACAGAACAAGGGGGAGCAGACAAGTGTGTGTGTGTGTGTGTGTGTGCAGTGCGGGTTTTCGGCAATGTCCAGAACATGTGGACGTAAAAGCCCTGCTGATAAACACAATCCGGTTCAGCTGGGAGCTGCGCTCAGCGTTCAGAGTTCAGGACTGTGGAGGCTCAGCTGCGGCGTGCACGCTCCTGTTTGCACACTGGCTATTTCCAACATCATCCCCTTTGAATTGTAGTGTTCTAAGCTGCAGCAAAAGGGGGGGGGGCGGGGGGGCGGCGGCGAAACACTGTAAGCACTTCTGAGCTGATCTATGTGGTTTACAGGGAATACACAGGCTTTGCAGGCTCAAAGAAAACCGCCTTAACCTGCATGACAGAGGATAATGCGTCCTTAATAAGTAACCCACACAACAGACAGCCTCATAAAACATGGCTAAAATTATTGATTGACACGCAAAGTAATGCTTCACTTTAAAGTAACAGAGTAGCTGTGTACAGATCAGGTGCTAAACACAGTAAACATGTGGTTCTCACCCTCCGGTACCACAATAATTCCGTGCATCTGCCATTTTAAAAGGTACAAGGATACTAATGCTCTGGTCTCATTTGCAATGGTGAAAAGGAATGTTCTTGCCGAACATGTTTACACTTTTCTAATTATCAGCGGCGCAATCTGCATAATTAGACGTAATCAACCTATCAGGGCTTGCCAAGGACAACCACCCAAGCTGCCACATCTTCAAGAGCTAACTTTTGAGAAAAATTACATTGGAGAGAAAAGCTTTTTTGAATGAATGTAAAGAGGCGACTGTTTTTATTTATTTAAGTCTGAATTTAGTATTTAGTGTACAGCACCAATTGTTAATGACTCCAGCGGATAGTTGATGCCTTATCGGTTCAATATTAGTTACTTGATTGTTTGTGCCCCCAAGTGGCCAAAGTGTGAAGTGCACTCAAAGGAGGCCAGCGCAGTAGGTTTTGTCACATGCAGCGTGACATCATTTATCAAGAGTATAAAATAAATATCATGTTAAAAGTAGAATCACCTCGTTGCATTATTCATGTATTTCTTAAAGGACCATGAGTTTGATGATCAGCTTTATGACTGGCACGCCTTTAGCTGGTTGCCCTCTGAGCCAGTCATCTCATATGAAAACATAACTTTATAAGTACAGGAAAAACGAGGCTGTGCATATAGCTTCAGAAAAAAACACAACTAAATTCCCTCTGTCTGCACAAAAGCAAACACCTGGGACCACCACCTAAACTCATTTCAGCAGCAACGTTTGCGGCTCTCCCAGGCTTTAACCAGATGATTGGAGCGCTTGGCCACCAAATGAGAAAGCACTTTTGTGCAACAGTACTTTTTTTTTTTATTATTTTTATGTTGAACTCTAACTAATATTAGAGAGATATTGTGACTTATTGAAATCCACAAACAGTTGTCGTTTTCCCCTGAAGAGACGCTGTTTTCTGTCTTGCTGTGTGCAGGTTTATTTCAGCAACACAAAATTATTACATTTAAATCAAAAGCAAATTGATGTGAAAAAAGGGAATATGAATCTTATTAAAGACTTAAAAGCCAGCTGTTTTGTATTATTTTTTTAAAAGTTAATTATATAAAAGAAACGGTTAATTTAAGTGAATTAAAAATAGTAAATTGAATAGAGAATACAGCCTGATTACTGTGTGCATGAGCGACAGCTTCAAGCACACAAACGTGTGTTTATTAAGAGTTTATTTCAAAGGTCACATCCCTGCAAAGTGCAGGATGTTTACGTTTGTCTTCTAGCTTCGTCTCCTATCACAATTACCTGCTGTGAGAGCAGAATATCCACGTTTATGTCTGACGTTAATCCTCACACTCACTGGTTGAAGGGATTATTTCCACTGTCATAGGCCTTCTGCCATAGGTGGACGGGTGCGACATGGAGTCGAGATTGATGAGCCATGTCGCCTAAAACCACCATACATGTGATAAAAATTGATTTTTCCATCATAGCGGCAATGAAACCCACTCCTGATAGCTTCCTGTCACTTGGTTTTCATTTTAACTCAGCAGCCAGGCCAGTATAAACAGCGTCACATTCACTTTATATCAACGTATCCATGAGAGGTAGAGATTCCTACAATGCACATGTCACATGCAACAGAACCTAGATGCATCAGCACTAATCCTGCCTGTCGTGCTGCATGTTAGACCCGTTTCAGAGTCGAGGACAGAGGAGGAAACAAAGCAGCGATGGTAACGTCTCCTCAAGAGCAGAACAGAACGAGAACAGCACTGTCGTCATCACAACAGGCAGAGGCGTCGACGTTCGGACAACCTGCACGGCGTTACAGGACATTGGCAACATGTCAGATCGCTGCAGCAACTGAAGGAGCGCCGCGGGCCGAGCTAGCATCGCACTGCGGGCTTCTTATTCAACAGGCCGCGTCGAGCTGCCTCAAAGTGTCACCAAACAGGCGTGACTCCTCGTTTCTCGTGATTATCTCTGGCTAAGTCAGTCTCATTATGGTGCTACGGAAACAGAGCAGGCGTCTGAGCAAATAACATCAAACAGACCCCATTTATGTACAAGATGTCAGATTTACGCGACTTGCTTTTTATTATGCCAGCTGTGAAGACCACAGAAATGATAAGAGTCAAACTGACGAAGCAGCGCGGCAATCAGGGCGATGCACAGCTGCCATTGTAGAATCAAATCAGCAAGCAGTGCTGCATTTCACCTCTGCTTCCAAAGATGTATGATCGTTTATTCTTTCCTGACTCCATGGCGATGTCAGTAAATCTCACGCAAAAGTGTTTGGATCCAGCTGCTGCTGCTGCTTTTGTGGAATTTCATGATCACGTCGCTACATTACTAGCACTAAACTATAAAAAACAAAGGTCCGCAAATTTGCCATAAACTGCATTTTATCGCCACAGAGGCATTGTGGAGTGGTCAGATGATGATTCTGTATTACTAAATTACCCACAATTCTAAGAATAAGGTTTAAGCCACACATATGAAAGATAACCAGATTCATTCTCCTTTTTTCCTTGAACGCTATTGTGTCGCTGTAGGCAAGAAGCTCATTTTGTTCCTTTTAGCTCAGTTAAATCTTAGAGATGCTTTGAGAATTTGGCTGGTGTGACAAGTTTTTTTTGTTTCTTGATTTAAACAATGCCTAAATGAAAACACAATCATCGTTAATCTCCTGGGTCCTGAATGCGTTTAAATGCCTCCTAAGATCCCAAAAGATCAAACGGAGGCGGATCTCTGTACGGCCGCCGATGTCTGCAAACGCAAACAGCCACATCTTAACTGCCAGTGGGAGCGATGGGGCGGGGGAGTGGGGGGGGTGGGGTCACTGGTCAAAGGTTTTCCAGAGGCTCTCTCTATCTCATCTGACAGTTCCCAAGATGCACCGGCCCGCCGAGGCACCGTGTCCTTCTGTCTGTCCCTCTGTCTGCCTGTCCTCCCTAAGAGGCGTCTAAAATAGATCAGTTCCCTCTGCGGAGCGTTTCATCGCGGGCAGGTCAAGGACAGACTCTGTCTTCAGGAATCCAGAGTCTCTGTTAGCAAAACTGCTCTGATGAGCGACAGTTACAGTATAATGACGGGTGGGGGAGGGAAAAAAGCTTAGCCAAAACATGTTTATAAACTCACCACTCGCACCGGTACTTTTTTTGTTATAGTTACAACAACAAATGACACGACCTTCAGAATCATCTTATAGGGGCGTAACAAGGGGGTTTCATCACCGGCCGCTCTGTTCCAGCGCTTGTCGCGTCAAGTCCACGCGAACAAAAGCCGTGCAATTGTGTGCATTTTTATCGCCGTTGACAAAGCGCCAGGGACTGAGCAGCAGCTGAATAAAGTCTGGAGGGAAATTTGAATTAGCAGCAAACATGGCTGGAGAGAATGAAAACAGTCTGGACTGGAACACCTGACACTGACAGCCTGCCTCCAGACACTTAAGGAGCTGGAGGGTGGAGAACACTCTGGGCTCTGCAAAGCAGAAATAAATAAAAACACTTTCTTTTTCATCGGGCCATCTAAACATGATGGCAGCCATTTTTGGAGCCGCTGTTGAGAAGATTCCTCAGAATCTTCTCGCGACACATCAGAGCCTTTATGATGCGTCGCCACTTTTCCTTCGAGACGTCACAAACATCTGATGGCTTGTCACTTGCAGACCAGCCTGAAGAGTCAGCATGTTTATTTTCTATTATTTATGACCTGCGAGTTGTAAATCTCCTCAGCAGTGAAACTTTCTTCTGCAACAGCTGAAGGCAGAATGTGCAAATCTATAGACCAAACACAGACAAGTGTGATAATTCTCTTGTTTACGGTACAAGTCTGTCAGGCTTCATTTGCGCAGGTTAAATACTGCAGAATCTGTTTACTCAGGAAGTACAAGTCAAAATATCGACATCAATTTGAATAATTCTGGGCTGCAGTGAGCGCTACCTGACAATCACAGGCCAGGGGAGCAAACCAGCCGGCAAAAGTCCGAAGCGATTGTTCCCTCAGACTAAAAGAACCCATTTAGATGGATGAGTCACAAGCTCACAGAACAATGATTGCAGCTAAACTACTCCCACTTTAGTCGTCGTGAGGTCACAACAAAACAGTTATTCTGAAGGTAATATATGTGTAATATTCCTAAAAATCGGTTCGTAGAGAGGGCATTAGTGAGTTACAATAGTGTCGATGAAGAAATAAAGATGGAATATTTGCCTTCACGGGGTAATCTCACCCAGGCTCAACACTATCAGTGTTCTGTTAATAATTAGCTTATCATTAGCTTATTTATTGTCTCTGTAAGGACCAGCCAGCTGACCCTGACCCTGATCTTTGGCTACAGTTACAGTTGCAGTAGCACTCGTAGTTGGTTATAGCAGACATTTTTGGGAGCTTGGCTATATTCTGTTGTTTTTCCAACTTTTGCTGGTACTTTTGAGCACCACTTCTGTATTTTCGTTTCATTTTTATATCCTCTGCTCTGCTGCTTCCAATTATTTGACGTGCAAAAAGTACACCGGCTGCGGCTCCGACAGGGCTGGTGCTCCGCTCGCCCTCCGACAAAATACGCACCACTTCTATTTGGTCGGATGCCTGAGCATACCGCAACAAACTGGAAAATAAAACATCTGGGAAATTATCAAAATAAAAAGTTCCATATTTAGAGTGATTGTTTTGCCAAAGGGTTCCCAATGAAGTTAACACGTCCTAAGTCTTGTGAGGGTCATCTCGCAACCATTTTAGACAAGGGCGAAGAAAGACTTGTCATCAAAGTACAGAGCCATACCATTATTTATGATGCGTCACATCCTTTTGAGAATGATAAAATATAGAAAAAGACATGGCATGGAAAGCGATTTCAGGAGCAATAAGAGTGAATGGTAAGTCACTGAAATTACTCAAATGAACGCTTACAGTATTTAATGTGTTTTTCATCTACATCACTACAAAGTGGTCATATCGCGCAGTCATACGTGATTTCGTTTTCAGCGACCTTTCGGAGCCGGTGTATTTTGGCGGACGGCAGAGGCGGAGTGAAAGCCTTAACTGCAACGCAAACACATTCAGTGTACTTTGCACAGAAAAAGAAGAAGTGTGTGTGCGTAAGAAGGACTTTGAGTGGGGCCCCCGTGCACCGCGTCGCTTGCTACCCCTCCCCTATGCAAGTGGCAAAAACCAAATGCACATAAAATGGCTTTTCCCCACCAAGTTTGTAGTTCTGCTACCCCATAATTTCACTTTTCTCCATCTGCACTAACGGGACCAGCATCGAGGCCGTTCACCAGCACTCAAGTCGACTATTAATCCACCTGATTGTGTGTGCCGGCAGGTCTGTAGCTCGCCTCGCTCTGATTGTGTATCGCTGCTTTGGCAAGCTCACAGGCATCTTCCAGCATTTGCGGTCCAACAAAAGAAGACCTGGTTTCCATGCCAACAGCCTGCCTATAATGGCCACTGCTTCACGGCGCAGAAACTGCAATCAGCGCGAGGGCAATAATTTTCATCCAGGAAGGGAAGAGGAAGGAGTCCCAAAACATTTTTCAATTACTGGAAATTAATCAATTTCAGAGTCCATTCGGAGGAGCGGCAAGTGGCTGCGAGTGCGGGTCCAGATCCATATCTGCTAGACGTGTTCACTACGAGAATGTAGGTGGCTCTAAACACACCAGAAACACGTTCCCCAAACTGCCAATTTCACACTCTGGCCTTTTTGTGTGAAACAATTCTATTTTTGCAAGCATCGGCCAACCCCACAAATGAGCGCTCACCATGTTTCCTGGGGAAATCGCTAGCAGAGCAATGGTTGATTTGCATTTTTCAGTAGGCAGAACGAAAAACAGTCTGAAGCCAAGCCCTTTTTTTCCAGCAGCGGCCGAGAATAAACTCATAAAAGAGACTGAGAGTAAAACCTTGGTATTCTCGTGCACGTTAGCCTCACTCTCAAAAGTCGGCTTTAATGAGCGAATATATTTGAGCTTTCCAAAATGGCTGCATTAGCAGATGTTTTGCAACTTGATTGGAAGGTTTAGCTGTGTGGAGTTTGAAAACATGAGCTAACCTCAGGTGGAAATCACGTGTCTGTGTGTGCGTGCACGTTTAGGGAATAGCCTGAGTATTTTCAGACCGGTTTCCCAGAGCTGCAATGAAAGCGGGCTGCATCCAGGCCAAACGCCAAATTACTTCAAATTACTACAAATTACCCTTGCCTCCTCGTGCCCTCCATGCTGCCTTTCATTGATCCAATCGGAGTTAAGTGCGCGTCGCGTGCTGCCGCTGAGGAGAGGAACTTCTGCTGCATGATCTGCTTTTGCGTGCGTGCCCTCCGTTTATCAGGACGATAAATCTGCATGATCCTCACGACTGTGTTGACCTACTTCAGGAGAAAAGAAACTTCCAGAAATATGCCTGAGGGGCTCAAATAGGCACATCTAAGTCAAGTCATTTTGGATTCTCCACCGCACCCCGGAATAATTTGACACTGAGAGCAACTGTCAATGAAATGCCCCGCTCGTCTAGTGATTCTTTATCGCCTGACGGTTTGCTGGATCCGGAGTTTCTGCACATTTATGAATATTTCAGCTCGAGTCTTTCTTTTATGGCGTGATTTTGCAAATCTGTGTATGTGGGGGGGGTGTCTTCATCTTAGCTATCACACACAGTTATAGCTTCTTGAAGACGGGCGGCTCATCGGCAGGATTTAAGGACGTATCAGACCAACATCTAGTGTAGAAGGCATGAAAAACGGCGACTCAGACTATTCCAAAAGGGGAACTACACAAGGATGAGCACTGACTCAGATGGAGAGGGGGGGCATCCGCGGCCCGTGGGCAGAGCTGAGGCAGCCCAGATTGACACACATCCTCCATTGTTGGTACAATATTGACATGGCACTAATGGGGCTGCCTTCAAGACCGGATACAGCCAGGCGAGACGCAAACTGCGTGAAGACCGGCCAACCTCCCCCCCCCCCCCCCCCACCAAGCCTCTCCACGACCCACTTTGGCCCAGCGGTAAACACCATGTCTTCATGCATTACCCTCCGATGTCTGACCACTGGAGGAGACGACCCGAGGAGGTTTTGTCTGCAGCCTAAAAGGGGGCGGAGGCTTCTTTTTTATGGTTTCAGTGTAATCAGGGTCTGATGGGCTAGTGTTTTTCAGGAGTTGGGCTCAGCACCTTAGCTCCAGTAAAAGAACTTTGAATGCTTCAGCATACCAATTTAATTATGGACAATTTCAGGTCTCTCAAGTCTGTGGGAGTCAGGTCCCTGAAGACACGAAGGAGGGAGCTTGGTGTGGAAGAACCTGACCGGAGCCCTGATCCCAACCCGATAGAACACCTTAGACTTAGATGGGAGACTGCGAGCCAGGCCTCATCGCTACACATCAGGTGTTACGGACAGGAGTCGTCCATAGTGTGTTTTTCCCTGACAGGAGCTCTGGGACCGACGTGTCTCTAGCCCCGCCCCTGCTGTGTTCTTTAATTTATTTTGCTACGGCCTCTTTCCTTTTCCCTGAGCCAAGTTAAGGTCTGGGTTGTAACACAGGGAAACGTCACTGCTGAGCCGTGTTGCGAGGACGACCAAGAGAAGCTTGTTTCTCAATCTATGTCGTCATCCCACCAGCTTAGGTATGAAAGGAGAGCTTTTACTGGGCACCGCAGCACGTGCAAACGCCTACGGCGTGCACGTGGACACACGCGGCACAGACTGTGTACACACACGCCTGAAAAGCGGCAACAACCAAAAATGATAGACTTAGTAGTGAAAATGTGTGAAAATGCCATTTGATGCTATTCCTCACCCTGTCATGGTTAAAAAATGTGTCTGACCATCTTATTTTATTCGGAATTACAGAAAATATGAATAATGTTCCCATTCTTTTTAATATTAGGAACAATAAATGATGATCACATGCTCTTTCAGTGGGATTGACATCTGTTTCGATGTATCCCGGCTGTAGATTTTAGTGCCAAAACTATCCCACAGAGAAATAAAAAAGCAGTGAGCTCTTTTCTCAGAGACGTATCATTCCACAATAAACCACCTCCATTTCAGCTTATGCAAATATATCCTAAAAAAATAAAAAAAGTCATTTTCCTCAGCTCGCTGTGCTTCTGGGTGTCTTTCCAAGCAGCGTCCCTCCTCCCTCCACCACGATCCCCATGGCAATCCATCAACGGAGATAAAAAGCATCTCTAGCTCCATTCTTCCCACTCACACATTCCTCTTGGCAGGCCAAGTTACGTCAGTTCGGCGTCGTGAGGCGTTTCTTGGAAACTGTGTTTCAGAGTTACATACTGCATCTCCCCTGGCACCCATAAATTGATCCGTTCTCTTGTTTGGTGGGGTCAGCGGGAATGAAATGGCAGGCTAGCGTAGCTACACTCAGGTAAAGCAGAGCTAATGTATGCATACATGCCCTGCGAGCTGCCGCGCTGCTGCTGCTGTGAACGTGCTCCGCGGGCCGGCAGAGGAATGAATATGTATGACAGTGAGAAAGAAAAGGGAAAGAAAAGCCTCCTTTCCGTGCACAGTGAAAGATTGCGTTGAGTTCGTCATGAGAAATATTCCCCGTGCTGCTCATAGCCAGCCCTGCTCCCCCACTCTGGGTCAGAGGGACAGAGGACAGACGAAACTGAGCGTAACCTGGCTCCAATTGGGATGCGCAGGTACGCAGCTCCACACAGATCTATGAAGACTCTCGGGTGGCGACGAAAGAGGTTGCGCTCGCTTTTCACGTGTTCTTAGCAAGCTTTACCCTCCTCTTCAAAGCTGTACATCAAGCAGATGCACCTTCTAACCTAAAGCTCACCAGTAGAGATGAAACTCACACACCTTTGGAGCGTTAATGCCTCAGCATTGGACTCTGATTAAGTTAGAATGAACCAGTGCTTATTGGGTTCAGGCGTGCTGGGCCTGGGTGACTTGCTGGTCATGTTTTATTCAGCAGAAAACAATGTTTGTTGCGCCCCCTAGTGGTAAATCTCTGAAAGGTCTCTGAGACTTTTAGGGTCTCTTTAAAGAACCTTAAAGCTCTGTCAATGAAATTTAAATACAAATTTAAAAATAGGACAATGAAACATTAACTAAAAATGTGATAAACTAACCATGTCATTCATTTAATGGTTCATCTGGACTCAACCAAATGAAACCTGTACTTTTTAATGAACAACACGTCTCACGCTTTATTATGAAATGCCTGATTTGAAATATTAAAAACACTCAAAGTGCCAACTTACCGTCATTACACAGGGGTCCCCCGAAGGTGGTCATGCTGCAGTCGCAGGTGAAGCCCTCCCACTGCTGCAGACACACGCCCTGGTTGGCACACGAGTCCTCCTGGCAGGTGGTGCTGGGCCCTGAAGACAGAGAGAAAACCACCTCGTGAGCCGGGCTTTATCAGGAGGGGGTGGCATGTTTGCTTCGAGGTGAAATGAAATGTCACGCCAGTATTAGCAACGGGTTTCTGCAAACGGAGACATACGTCTGCCAAAACCCGCCGCCATGCATTCAGTCGCGTGTTCTGTGTTTTCTATTAAATACCAACGCAGATATGCAGATTGTAAAAGCTACTTGGATTAAAGCTAATTACATTTTAGTCAAAGACGAAGCCAAAAAAAAAAAAGAAAACAAGACAAATATGTGTGTTTCCTGACATTTGAAGTTCTTTAAACACAAATAAACACTGGATTAACATGTTAATGGATGATTATACTAGAGAGCATGCAGACAGTATTTCACATTTAGCCAGTATAAATCATATGTGAAGCTGATGTAGCTCTTTATTTGTACACATTTTTGAATATATATATATATATATATATATATATATATATATATATATTTGAAAGGAGGATATATTTTATGGTGGATCTCTGGACTGGATTAAAGTCATGATGATGAATAAGTGAATCGTTTTCTTTCACAGAATTAGACAGAATTCAGTGGGTGTCTAGACTCATTGAAAAGCTGAAAAACACAAACGACCAGGCAGAAAAAGGAAGAAAGAGTCCAGTGGTTCCGAAGGACATTTTACAGAGTTTTTAAGCAAATACTACAAAATGGCTACTGTTGCTCTTGTCTGTTTCTACCCTCTCAGGTTCTACTGGGCAGGTTGAGCATATTCAATGGGTCAAATCTATTACAGTTCAGTCACGTCCACTCAAGTTAAAGTTTAAAAAAGATGGTTAGAACACCCCGGTCACCCTCACCTGCCTATCTGTCAATTTATTTACTTCAATATTCCACTCCTCTTAAATAATAAAGGGTGTATTTGATTTGTTCCTCTGCGGTTAAGACATCACCGGTTCAATGTATTTATTCTAAAGTGTCATTATTTTTTGCAGCATTTTTAGAGGAGCTGCACACATAACACACACACACACACATTTACAGATGTATTTGCAGATTTTCTCTTCTCTGTCAAAGCGTAGCTATGGCAGCCGTGGAGCCGTATAATTTAGCAACCTATGTTTAATATGACAAATATCACTGAATATGAGTGAATTCAGAAGGCAACTTTCTGGTTTGTCTATAAGCCCTGAAGATCGTGTGACTGCAACAGCTTGATCCCGTTTTCTGCAGCACTCTTAAAGAACTCTTAAAGCACTACACAGACTCTTAAAGAAACTGACAGGAAGATGGCATGAGTGAAGATGGAAACATATCAATGTAAAGAAAACAACGCATAGACGACATATCATGCAGGTATCGCCGCAAACTATTTGGGGACCTGTGTGTCTTTGTTGGAGTCCCTATAATGGATGACAGACAGAACTCCGGTGCTTTTTTCCTTGACTATCCAAGTGCAAATTAGCGAAGCATCATACCCGCACCTGCTATTTGGTAGATTGCCGAAGCTCCCGCTTCGAGCTACTGACGTGTTTGTCATTATTTCCAATTTCATCCTGCTGCATCAGGACAGCTAAACCGGCGTCAGCTTCGAGAAGAGAAGCCAAACTTTCCTATGTGACAAAGGACTGCTCAAAATTCACTGACAATAAGTTAGCAATCATATATGGAATATTTTTTAAATACTGTATATATCTTTACTACACGGGTTTGAAAGTGAGTTTTGACCTTTTTTTTCCCCTGTGGGTTGGTCGGATCATAATGTCCATTTGGCAGCTTAATAGGAGCTGCAACGCCAAATGCACACAGCTGATTTTCCATTAGCGTGTTAATTAGCAAGGTGAGATCTGTAGACAATCGTTAATGGTTATACTGGGTGGCTGGTAAACACCGGTGAAGTGGACTGGTGACTCAAGGATGGCTGTTGTACTTAAATCTGAACCAACACCTGAATAGGCCCCCTTCAAATAAAGATTGAAGGAATTTCATGCAGGATTATTGGAACAAATTGCATGCATCCTCGACACGTGGATCGAAAAGTATTTCAAAAATTACTGATTATAAACAAAACAAAATGTCCCGTTAAAAACAAAACGCACGCACTCACACACACGATACATTTGCCCCCCCACCCCATAGACACGGATACAAGATGCTGACGGTGCTTGTATTCCTATGGGCCTGAACCCCTGTTCATGTGGCAGGTGGGCAAAGTCCAACGAGACATCTGGCTCAAGGGCACGTGGACAGAGCAGAAGGTGCCGGGTGGGAGGAGGTGGTGTTGGGGATGGGGACTGGGCTGGGCAAAGGCATCACAGACGTTTTCAAACACAAAGAGCTATCTACCTTGCAAGTCAGCTTTCGTCAATGCGACTTTTGTCAGTGAAAAAAGAAAAAAAAATGGAAAGAAAAGGAGGCAAAGTATAGCAGCCGTTAGTGAAACAGCACAACTTCAGAGACGTCGGTCCCCGAAAAGGCATGAGGGGGAAGGAGGAAGGGGGGAGGCGTAAGAGGATATGCTTGGTTAACTTCAGTACAATGTAAAAAATAAATGAATAAAACATCTTTTCTCCCCTCAGACAGTGAACTTGCTCAAGCTCTGGTCAAACACTATCAAAACATTTAAATTACCTTTAGGCTCCCTTAGTTCAATTCAATAAATGTACTTTTATCAAACTGGTTTTCCACAGAAAGCAACCAGTGATATCATGTTGCATAAATAAAAAATGAAAAGAAAAATATTTAAAGGGGCCACACAGGAAGCAATGCTGCTGTCACTTGTAACACAGGAACATAGAGAGATCAGAAGCTGTGTACTCAATAAAATAAGACACGATGAATTGTGAAATTAAACTGTGACTGAAGTTGAAAAATAAATCAAATATTGTCTCAGGCTGATGTGTCATGAACACATTAGACTGGGCAAATGATATTCATGTATGCAACAAAGGCTTCATAAATAATTCATAAACACTGCTTCTGGCAAACTCTCAAATCTATCCAGCATGCGCGGCGCAGAACAGAACAGGGATAAAATAGGTACTCAAACTGGCAGGACAAATATGGTGGGGAGAGGAATCAGATTATGGAAAAGGGAAAGTGAAATAATTGCCTGTGGAGGAGTGTCAGAGGTCTGACACAGAAGCGCTTTATGGGCGTTTTTGCTTCCTGTGCCAAAGTTTGAGGGTACTTAGGTCCAAAATGAGGTGTGTGTCTCAGTGTGAGCATGTGAAAAGCAGGACTTTAGTTACTCTTCTGAAAAAGTGTTTCCTGTCAGACTCACCTTCGCATCCTCTCTCTATCTGACCCACACAGTCCAGAGCGTCTGACATCAAATCTGGGAGCCGCCCATTCAGATCCACTGATGCCAGACAGCCTTGAAAGCCCTCCTTTGCGTGCACCAGTTTGGGCAGATCCTTATACATCTCCTTGGATACCCCTCCAATATAAAGATTACCTGTGGTGACAGCACAAATGCAACAACAGTGACCCCTAGTGGTAAAAAAGGCGCGTTGCTTGCGTACCCTTTGAGAAGGGCGGCCTGTTTGATCCTTTATTGCTGTAAATCCTCTCACAATGATTCCTACACACTAATCACGTGATGAATACAATTAAATGTTACACCCATCACACCGATGCTTCACTCTGATTTCTTTTCAACCCATTTTTGGCGATTGAATTGTTTGCTCGAGGGTACCTTTAATGGTGGTAATGATCAAGGGAGGACTATTACTTTTTCACTCCATCCCTGGAGGTTTTTATGCTGCCGAAACAACCTCTCGCTCACTTATACGAACTGGCAAAGCTTAATGAAATGTGAAAAACACAGGACCACCGGCGGCCACGCACCCTTCAGGTCCAGGTTTTTGGCTCCGGTCGTCGTCTGCGTGGTGACCTTGGTGTCGATCTTGACAGTGTGGAGGTTGTTGGTGTCTCTGGAGATGATCACGTTGTGCCAGTTGTTGTCATTCAGCGGCTTGTTCGAGTTGCCTTTGATCAGGTGGGCTCCGTTCCCCAAGTCGGACACGTAGTGCAGATAACTGGAATGGAACAAGGTGAAGAAGGTAAACGTTAAAAAAGTGAAACGAGCCTCTGAAAACTGGAGCGAGAAAGTTCTCGTGCATTTTCCTGCGTTTGCGCACGACTATCAGAGACCGCAGCTGTCGCAGGATGAGTGAAAGAACTGTCAGGAGTTAGAAAAAGGTTTTTGGGCTGTGCTAAACAGAACTTCCAAACTCTTTGATTTACAGGCAATTGACGATTCCCACATTGGCTTTAATTAAAATGTTTGACTTTAATGTTCCGCAGGCTGAATAAACGCCTCAATTGCAGGCGTTACTTGAAACAAGGTCATTCTCTTGCTGCAGTTGGGTGAGAAAAAGCACACCCCTGTGTGTTTGATTTGCTTTTATGTCGGCATTTGTTGTGTCTTCCTGAAGATTAGAAAGAATGGCACTAGCTGGCGGCTCTTTCAGTAAATACTCTGGCTTAGAGGTGATAAGAAAATAATTTAAATTTGGATACGAACGGCACAAGAGAACTGTCAAGGATTGTATTCTGTTTAGGAAGAGTTGAATTATTAAAATAAGCCATTCACTGGGAAAATAAGCACAGTTTCACTTAAACACATCTAATTCTGCTCTCAGACTCAGGCCTTTATGCTGATGTCAAGTCAGTAACTGGGGGTTAAAAGGGTAATTTGAGACTTCTTACCCTTTCACCAGCTCCACCACGATGAAGTCGTTGCCATCGCCGCTGTTGAAGAGGATGAGACCGTCGGAGGAGGTGGTTTTGAACTGGAAGAACAGGTGCATGGAGTAGTATGCCTGCAGGGTGGTCAGGGTCACGTAGCTGGAGCGAGACTTGAAGGTGACCGGGTCAGCGATGATGCTCTTGAAGCCGATCATGGTGTTGAGCTCGCAGTAATCGATGTCGCCATTCTTGCAGAGGTCTATGTAGGCCATGCCATTGAAGGAGAGGCTCTGCAGGTGCCCGATGAAGTTGGAGGGCACCATGGACATAAAGCGCTTCTCCGTCACGATGCCCGTTTCTATGTTGTGGAACTCCAGCTGGGTGTGGTCACCCGCCATTTGACCTTGGATCAATGGCAAACGGGGGTGGGCAGTTATATGACAGTTAATGTGAATTATATATCATTCATTTGACAACACCTGTGTGCTTTTATTTACTTTTGTGCTTAACTTTTCAACAGCTGTTGACCAACTTATGTCTATGGAAAATTTTACATTCAGAAGGGGAAAAGTGTCTTTGTGTCAGGGTACCTTCCACCGGCGGGAGGTCGTCTACGGTCAGTTTCAAACTCTTCCCCCTTCTGAACACACGTACCGTGTGCCACTCATTATCATTCAGATTCTGACCCGCAAAAATGGTCTCGGGACCTTTGCCTGCGGGACAGTCCACACAATTGTTAACACGCACACACGCACCTGCCACCAACAACATTCAAGACAGCCTGAGAGGCAAGGGGGAGGGGGAGGGAGAAGGAGGAGGGTGGGGGGGGCAAAGTGCAGAAGAAGAGTCTTGACAGAGGCAGAATAAAAAAAAAAAAACAGAACATTAAGGTAAACATAGTTAATGAGCCCTAAAAACACATCATTCTGACTTGCATTTGCTGTACTCGTCGCACCATTAGACAGGGCCGCAAATTTCAGAGCTCACAAAAATACACAAGAGGAGGGACGGAGCAATTTAGTCATGCTATCACCGCCATCAATATAAAAACGAATTGTTTTGCTAAATGTGACAAAATAGACGTGATAAATGGACCCATTATGGGCGCTTCTAACAGTCCTGGCAGAGTTGTGCCTGTACCGCAATCCTTCCACGAGGTGGCAGCAAAGAACGGCAAAAGTCTATAACTGCAACAAGGTCTTTGGTACCTGGATGTCATTCTTGCTCATGAAAGTGCAAAACACCTTTTGATTTCGCTCATGTCTGTCACAAAATGAAACAGTGCATGACAGTAATTCTTGTGTGTGTGTATGTATGGGGGGGAACTTAAAAAGATAAAAAAAACAGCTGGGGAGCGCAGGAAATACAGAATGTGATCTTCTTTTCTAGGATCTTTAAAAAAGGCTGACATGACACACTTATGTAAACCTTAAAAGGTGAACATTTAATTTACAATGTTGCTCTAAACAGCTGCTGCACAAAAGTCTGTGTTCTCAAGAGCTTCAAGTGAAGAATTCCTGCATTTAGAAATTCTAACAGCATTCCAATTGGGCCAACACATCATTTTTTCATCCAGCCTCCATCTAAGAGCATCTTTGAAATCGTACAGGGCTCTGATGTTCCCCCCACTGGGCACATATAAGCAAACAGGGCAGCGAAGACGTGCTGCTGTGACTGGATTAAAAATCACTATTCTCTGAATCCCCCGTCACTGCAGGGAGCGTCTCATCGGGTGACAGATTCAGTCTCCTGCACTTATTTATGGCTCTTTGGTTCATGTTTTACTACTGCAACCCTTATATGGAGACACGAGTCTGAGGACTCCGAAATAGTGGGACAAATTCAATCTCAGAGGCCCCAGTTATGCTTTGTAAGCACTAAACACCGGGGCAGGATTGAAAGCAGGCAACTGGAGAGGGATTACTGGGAGAGAGATATAAAATAATGGGATGGAGTTGGACTTGAAAGTGCGCTTGATCTTTGCCTTCCATCATCTCGTCCTTGCCGCTCTCCAAGGGGAGAAAGAAAAAGGAGGCGAAAAGAGGTCATTTGTGTTAAGAAGCACATCACAGTCACATTCACAGAAGTACGGCCCGACATCTGTCCAGCCTTTGTATTTCAGATGTGAGAGACCTACAGTGATTTCCTACTCTGGGCTCCTGGGAGCTGTGGAGACATGTGGCGCGCGGGCCAGCGTGAGAGGATGAGATTATCCAGTCAAGTATCCCGCCGACATCAAACGGGTAAACAGTCCAGAGCGAAGCTCCAGGAGCTGAAAATGTTCCAGCAAGCTCAAGTTCACAGTAAATGTACCTGTTGGTCACGCCCACTCTGACTGCTCACCAATAAGTTGAATTTGTCTCAGTCAGTGCATGTTACATTTCAGCTTCCTGTCTGGATTTTATTCTTTTCAAAAGTCAGTCAGCATGTGGTTACTTTGGTGATGCTAATAAATACCCAAAACTTTAATTAAAGTTTATGAGGACCAGTGAGCCTCTTTATGAACCTCTAATTCAGCGCAGCCAATCAGAACATCCTCATAATTGCACCAGGATTAAGATGATTTTAATTGTAACATAATTTAGGCTATTTTATTTGTATTAGCTCATTATTTTTATTATTATTACTGTGTGGAAGGCAGACTGACTTTTGTTGAGAACAGAAGAGATTCTTTCTTGTTTCTCTATGTCTATAATTTGCTTCCTCATCTTTTAAATACCACCTAATCCTAATTAGAGTTGCAGGGGATTCAGGTTTAGTGTAACCATCCCAAAATAATCATATAGACCCTTAGCTAGAAGTCATGCCGTCAGTGTTAAGAGGATCTTTTATTATCTTCACATTTATTAATTCACATCCCCCAAGATGTATTTTGATGATTTTCTTTAAATTTCTTCCACATTCAGAAAAAAATGGAGAAAGTAGTTCACCGAATATGAAAAAGTAAACTTAATGTAATGTTCTGCTGATTAATTTTCTGACAATCCTACAGGTTTAATATCCTCTTAAAGGCATTTTCTACTGTAAAAGAAAATTTAAAAAAGTCTATTGGCATGTGTAAATGAGCACAAATGAGAAAACAAAACCAGAATAGACCCCACTGCCGCCTCTTCTCTGACCTGTATACAGGGACTGACCTAAAGGTCACGTTGGTGGAGGGAACAGTAAGACAAGAAGGCCACGATATTTTTAGCACCTATTGTGAGTTTGTTGTCACTCGGTGCCAGTTAACAGTGTTTAAGCTGGAGTGGCAGCGCTTCCTGCAGACAGCTCCAGGCAGCCGCAGGGAGCCCGGGCCCCTAATTGACAGTGATGTGTTCTTTGAGTCGGTGCTGAAATTCTTCATCTAGCAAGTCGAATGGAGCTGCAGCGCCTGACAAGATGCATTAATTAGCAGGAAAAAAAATTAAAAAAAGAGAGAGAGGACAAAAATAAAGCAAAATAACAACAGCGTTTAAAGAAATGAGAGGAATTAAACAGTAACTCTTTCCAGGAACTTCAATTCAACAAATTTTTCTTTCTTCAGACAAAATTAGATCTGGTTCACTTTAAAAAAAAAAAAAAAAAAAAAACTCGGCTCTGCGGTTTCCTGCTTTATTCTCTATTTTAGTTCAACATCTTAGGAACAAAATGTGTTTGATTGAATCTCTTTGAGCTGCAGTTTTTAGCACGTTTGAAGTGTGTGTTTTTTATCTAAAAGATCAACGGATTTATCGAAAAGTGACAATATGGCTTATTTTCAGGGGTATTTATGGAGCAGTGGGAATGTAAATGATAAGAAATAAAACCGTCCGGATAAGAGTATTAATAAAGTATTTTACATATTAGCGCCTTTTTTAAATGCAGAAGCACTATTTTATAGTAAAAGGTGTTTTTGGAACCATCCAGCTCGAATGTTTATGTTGTTGTTTTATTTAATAGACATTTTTACATTGACTTTATTACAGGATGATGCTGTAGGATGAGAAAGATGTTGAATCATTAAAGAACTATTCTCTCATTCAGTTTTTGGCCACGCTAGCAATAATTACTGCCAACCTGAGTGGGATCTTAATCGATCTTTATGAACAAAAACTGGCTTTTCAAACATCCAAGATGGAGGAACGACGGCATTTAGCGTTTGGAATATGTTGGGAGGGGCCGGCTGGCAGAGGAACGTGTGCGGGGGCATTTTTTGGCCCAGTCTACGCTTTCTCACCTTCAGACACAAACAACTCCGGGAGATTTCAACTCCAGTCTCTCTGTGCGAGACTCCATCGAAGGGAGCGCAGCCGCAGTCCTGCCGGGATTACTGCTCGCGTGTCCGGCGTTCCAGAGGACGGGCTGGGAGGATCACATATCACGACTTTGGAGAGGCAGCTATCGGTCCTGAATAGTAAACACCGCAGAGAGTCACCACCCAAAATGTTTCAGCGGAACCCAAACAGGCCAGCTCGCATACATAAAACTCTACTCCCTCCCTTCCTCATTATCCCTTTTTTTCTGCTCCGTGAGGCAGGTTAATGAGAAGAATAAAATCACACTCTGTATTTCCTCCACGCTTTGAATGGCCTCATCAATCCACAGCCGCCGCGAAATACTGGGGGGAAAGGAAACAAAAAAACAAAACAAAAAAAAAAACAAAACAAGAAACAAAAAAGCCTGGAGATCATGCGTGTCTGAAATACCTGCCCTGCACGAATTTATGAGCGAAAAGGGACGTTACTTAGAAAAACGGCTTTGGGTGTGGGATCACAGCTGGCTCCCGTATTTGGGCTCGCCGCGTTTCGCCAGCCTCCAACTCCAGCGCCACTTCCACCACGTCTCGGACACGCACGGGGGGAATAAAGCGCCCCAGATGCAAAGTGCAAGTCAGAAAGAGAATCTAGGGAGCTACGTTACATCCACGCCAATCCCATAACTTTTCATCAAAGCCACATCGTGTGTGAGGGCTGCAGAGACAAAAACTGTAACCATGCGTCATAACACACTCAACATGGACGCCCAGACTGTATTAGAAGGAGCAGAAGAGAGAAGAAAGCTGAACGGTAACTTACTGGTGGTACAGTTTATCCTCATACAATCTAGATGGTGGTGGTGGGGGGAAGAATAGATGAGACATCAATTTATCTTTCAATGTTACAGCTGCAGACATCATTAAAGCATAGAGGTCCACCCCTCTGGGGACACACACACGGACGCCAGCCGTCCTCTGACGCTCTCGCCTGCGACCTCCTGAAGTGTGGGCGGGCCGCTCGCCGTGATTTATGCAGCCAATGTGGGAGTAGGAGAATGGCACTGGGTTGGCAACTTCTGTCCATTGTGGCGGTCAGATTAGTGTGAGAGCATCAGATTTGGGTCAGGGTCAGGCAGGGCCACGGGGAGGCACTTTCATCCATCTGTTTGTCCATCTATGTTAAGGTCCAGCGTGCAAGATCGGGAATTGAACATAATCTGTGATGCCACTGATGAATCACTGTTTTTGTTTAGTCGGAAGTCAGATTTTATGTTAGAGGAGCCTCCATGTGCACTAGAATAGCAGCACAAATCAACAACGAACCTGTGGTAATACATGCAGATGACCTGGCATCCATTTAGTTCATTCTTCAGTGCATTCTGTATTTCTGCCACTAGGTGATGCCAAATCTTACACACCAGACCTTTGACCTGAGCATGAAATTACAATTTATTTTCACAGATGAATTTACAGATTACTTATTTTTATATATATATATATATATAAATGTGGGATGTAATGTATAGTAATTTAGTGTAGTGGAGAAAAGGACTAATTTTCCCATCATCCTTAATAAAAAAATTCTTTTGGGATCATTACATGCAGTTCATGTCAGCTTGACTGCAGTAACTGGTTTCCATGAAAGGTTAATAATGGCAGCTCTGTATCATGCCAAGATGCTATTTTCTAAACATGCCTGGTCCATTTAGACTGGACTGCCCTCCTTCCCAGTTGGCCCTGCTGGTCGTGTGTCGTCAACCACAGCAGAAAAGTGGGCGCAAACAGCCAGAGACACAAACACAGACCTTATCCTTGACAGGAATGCTCTGATTTAGGGAGGATGTAAAAGGGGAAGGGGCAGCTTTGCCTTCATAGTTCACAGTGTTTGATCTATATGCTTTATTTTGTATGCATCCAGTTGGCTCCACCTATACATATAGCCCAATTGATCATATTTTTAGCAATGCTAAGTATGAGGTGTTAGCACAATATGCCTGACAAATAAGCACACATACACAGTCTCAAGTGAGGCTGTAGGAACAAATTGTTCCAGTGTGTGTGTGTGTGTGTGTGTGTGTGTGTGTGTGTGTGTGTGTGTGTGTGTGTGTGTGCGTGTGTGTACAGTAGATTGCAGATAGGCCACGATAAGCAGCTGTGACATATGGAACCATTCTATCTGAACTATTTTCTCCCTGAATGTTAACTGGACATATTTGAAAACACCCACAACTGATACAAGTCCACTCTAAAGCCATCTGCATCCAGCTGTTGATTTCAGGTGAGCCGATGGAGAGGACAGTGAGCATTCCTTGCTGGATGAAGGCAACTGTGTGCTCAACTGGCAGTGAGCGCAGAGTCGCAGATTCATGGCATTGAAAGCCTTTTATGGTTGGTTTTTCCGTCTTTAATAATGTGAGAGAAAGAGATGAAAGGGTGCTGCATGTGAGTGTACGTGTGTGAGACATCTGATGTTGCTGCTGCCGTGTGCATCCGCGGCGTTACCTAAATTGACAGTCAGGCGGACGCGGCCGCTCTCCAGCTCCAGACGCAGGGTGTCACCCGAGTCCCGAGACGTGGTGGCAATCAGGAGGCCGTAAGCTCGCTGCGAGCGGAAGCGCAGGGACACATCCTCTGCTTCTGTGTGCATCACCACCGGCAGCTGGACCTTCATAAACTTGCTGCCATCATAGCTGAGGATGGTCGCCTCTGCAAAAATGGACGGAAAAGGAGAGAACCGAGGGTCAAAAATGACAGTTCTGCAATCGGTGCTGCCTTAAATTAATACCTCAGTTGCGAGCATAATTTATTGCAGTGAAGGGAACACATTACAGAGGAGAGCATTTCATAACAAGGTCACCCGACGCAGCCAGGGAGGCTATTATATGTCTTTTAGACAAATGCACTCTGCTGATGCCACTCTGGTAATAGCTCTGCAGCGAGGAAGCCCAGCAGCCTGCACAGCCTGGTCATCCACTATAAAATCCATTTGGAGGGGAAAGATTAAACCACAGAGATGACAAACACGAGGATGACTGCAGACTTATCCAGCAGCGTCTCAGATGTCAGGTATTCTCCCAAAGACCTTTGCTATTATTCTGTGGGCAGGAGTTAGAGAACAAAAAAAAAAAAAAAAAAAAAAAAAAAAAGGCAGAAACAGTGGAGAGTAAATGGCGGGCGTCTGTTGCAAGGTTTCCGCCCACCTACCTGTTACCCACCTAAAGCCGACAATGAACACACGTGCTCTGTGTGAAATATTTGCTAATGGTAAGATGAAGGAAAAATGGCCACCTTGTGAGTGTGAGGGTTTACTTGGTTTTGATTTTCTTAAATATATTGTCTGCAGCTCTAACTGTGCTGCTGTTGCTTGCTTGGCCAGATCGTCCTGAAGCTAAACACAGGCAAAATACAAAGATATATCATCTGTTCCGATTCATTCACACCATCAGGCATCATTCTGCTGAAATGGGACGTCTAATGGCTGGGAAAAAAGGTAGGTCACTTGCAGGTGTGATTTTGGGGTCTGCAATAAAATGGTGACAAGAAAAAAAAATGAGGGGGAACTCACGAAAGGCGACGGAGCCATCGTGGAGCTTCTGGTCAGGGCGACCGCATTTACACCAGCGCTGAACGGCTGCCTGGAGAGATGCTGCGGTGATCGTCATGCTAACCAAACCATAACCCAATAACAGAGCCATTACTGAGTTCAGAGCACCGGAAGGACGGGAGCTCTATCCCTTTAGGCGATAGGGCACCAACGTAGGCACGTCACCTCATCGCCTCTTCCTCAGCACATAGAGCCAATGATACATCCGCAAGCACCCCTCCTCCGCGGGACAACTCCATCACATTTCTTACCCAAATCCAATTTCTCCACGCCCTCCTGGGATGTGCAGCAGATGACAGGAGAGCATAACAGACGAGCTAGCGCTGCTAAACTGTCTGCTTCCTGCCAGGCGGCGACAGAAAGGAGATGCATTTAGAAACGCGGGCAGGGGTGGCGAGGAATGGGCCCACTGTTCAAACACCCGCATTGCATGAAGAATGTTTGTGGCGGTACATTTAGACCAAATGAGAGCGTCAGAAGTTCGATTCCCTTTAGGTAATGTTGCTTAACAGTGTTTAAAAACAAACATTGTCGGCTTCAGTGTTTGCGCTCCAGAGATTGATGTGAAAATCATTACTGCCAAACAGAGGCTGGTAGATCTGAGAGCAGCTCTACTGCAGCAGGAAACTTCCTTTTCAAGCGCCTGTAATGGGAGCTTTGATAGTTGTGAAAGGTTTAAATCTGGAAACTTTCCCTCTTCCCCATTCGTGCACACCAGAAGCTTCTCGGTTCAACCAGGCAGAGAGTCGTTCGCTGGTAAACAGAGCAGTGAAAAGGAAACGTTTCCAGGGAAAACATTTTCAATCAGTTATTACAGATTACGGCTTTACGGCCATTCTGTACGCTGTGGTCATCATGTAGAGGGGAGAGTGTATTCCACAAATGATTAAAAAAAAACAAAAAATTACCACATTTTAGATATTATACGTGAGATTACAGTAAAATGACTCAAGTAAAAAAGGATTATAAAATTCTGTGCTTTCTGATTGCTCCATGAATTATTTTGTCTTGAGGCATTTTCCTCTTTTAGATCCTAATAACATACACTAGCCATCACCTTTGATAAGACTGATCAATAAAGTTTTGATAATTATTCTACGTATTAAGTAAACATCACCTTCGACTAAAACGTGGAAGTCCAGAGTGCGAAAATATGGCAACCGACAAGTGAAAGAGCTGTGTATAAAGCAAAGTGAACATACTATGATGCCTTTCAAAAAAGTGTAAATATCTTTAATGGCACTAAACATTTAATATGAGAATAAACAGACAGAAACCAGATTTTCGGTGTCGGCCCAGCAGGAGGTTGTCAGAGGGGAAATGGAGCTAAACCAAGCGTTGCGTTCCAGCCTTGTGAAGCAACGCCGCACTCTTTCGCAAGAAAACAGGAAGGAGCTGCTGTGGGAGGGGGACCCACTTATGAAAATAACAAATAAGGCTGAGCAGGAGCGCTAGCAGCTGGATGTCAAGGTTTTATACTGACTATTGCCATTGTGGAAAACTGGTTTCTCAGATTTATCGATCAATATTCAAAGCTGAGACGTGCACAAGCATACAGGTGCGACAGGCCGACAAAGGGCATGTTTGGTGACTGATTTCCTCCCAACATAAACAGTCTGAGCCAGGTCATTTAATCCCACCTACATGCAGTAAATAATCGAATCCATCATCGTGAAAGGCTCTAACCAGGCGGCACCATGCTAGTACACGAAGGCTGTGTTCGTGAAGATGCTATGGAGCACTTCCTCCACCTCTTCTACATGTGTGACCCGTAAGAACCCAGACCCATTTCACCTTTATTAGAAGAAAAACAAGGTGAAACCACAGTCACATGACTGTCACTGATTGCCACACCAGGAAGTTTAACATGTACGTCTTTATGTACGTGCATTTATGCTTTAACAGCATAAATGGACTCTTCATCCATTTTATACTTGGAAGTAACGTTCTCTGAAATATTCTGACAGGGAGTGTCGAGGCTTGCGCAGTGCAGGTTGGCACGTTTAAATATTTCACAACAATGTAAAAGTGATGCAGCGCTTCTATGGCATGTGTGTTCCTTCTGAGTGTTCTTCCTGTAGAAACACCTCCTAGTTGACTCAGTAGCCCTTTTCTTTAAGGCCACAAAACAAGGTCAAATGATGGGAAAATGTGTCTGTTGGACTTCGGCGCCTACCGTGTGTGATTAAAAGCAGGCATCCATCTGCTGCTGCTGCTGTTGTCCGTGTAAAATAATGCAGATGCTGTCTGGGATCCAGCATGTCATACCTCATTAGGGAATATGTGTTGCGGCGCACCTACAGTACTCCACCATCTGGGAGGCCGCCTTAGCCGCTCACTGTAAGACTAATATTTGGGCTAATTAGCAAGTGGAGGAAGAGTGGAGAAGAAGACATTTGGGATGTGAGGGGAGGAAATTGCTTTGTCTGCTTAATTAACATTGCTCAAAATAGGGCAAATAGCTCCACGGTTCCTTTCAGGAGCTCCACCTCCTGCTCCTCGTGCTCCTTGTCGTCACCCTCCTCCGCCATATGTAGTAGTTGTGTTTTGCCACCGGGTGGTACACCATGCATGGATAAGTGAGAGCTGAGCTAATTCTTTTGACAGCTCCTCGGCCTGCTGGTGTCTGCTTCGTCCTGCGAGTGCAGAGGCAATCTGGAGCCATGAAAACAGCTGGCGGTGTGCCAGGCCCCATCTTCTATACCACCGCTCCCACACAGAACCCTAAACGATGCCAGTCTCCAACACGGACCAGAGACACTCGGAAGACAAGAGGCTGCGGATGCCAGGAGAGGCTCATCCCGAGCAGATGAGCGGAGGAGAGGGGAGGTAATGGTGTGTGCAGCTGCACTATTTCCCGCTATTGTTTTGAGTTGAGGTCAGGCTGGATTAGATATTTTAGAGTCCAACCGCATTCTAAGGAAACGTAATTATCTCAGTGAAGTGAAAGAATCTGGATCCCATGCTCACTCCACTTCCCCTATACACTCTGCCCTAATTCCTGTCAACTCATTAGCCAGAATGAAAGTGCACGAAGAGAGCAGCCATAACCACAGTGTCAGAGGTCAAGAGCCTCTTTCCCCCTATCGCTCCTTTAGTTCTCTGTTTCATGTTCCTGCTCTTGTTCCTGTGGAGATGCATCACGCCGGGACAACAGCGTGACATGCTTTTTAACATCTGCTCTGATTATGCATTGGTTCACTGTGTCCTCCTCTGGTGACTTCACCACGACGATGACATTTTTGGACACTTTATGAGCAGCAGTCTGTGTGAGGATAGAGAGTAACATCTGAGATGTCTCTGATCGCTCGAGAGTGCAGCTTGTGATAGTGACAACAGGAGTAGGCATACCTGCTGTTATGGAAACGCACCGAACGGACCAAAGGTCATTAAACAGAGCATAAATAATGAAGACATCTGTTTAATGAACTGAGTCTAATTAAAGGAAGAAAACTGCTCTCACCCTCACTTCTTGGTTCCCTGAGCTTCTTCTTCTTTTTTTTTTTTTTTTACATACGTGCTTAGAATATTTCGGCCATATTCCCCATTATCAGAGCTGGGCTTAGCACCGTCACTGGCTGGTATTCCAACACAGTGCCAAAAACTGACACCAGAAAACAGCAAAATAAAAAATAAAGAGAAAGAACAGCACTCCCAGACCCCGATGAATCATTAGCAATGCACAGAATGACGAGTACATGTTAGTTCGTAGGCAGACGAAGCAAACTGGTTTGGAGAAAAAAGTAAACCATTTTTTTTTTTTTGCTTTTTTAAGGTTTTGATGTTCAAAACATCTTCAGGCCAGCAGAGAGAATAAAGAAAATGTGTTCATAAGGGAGCCCTCTCCAGATATTTGAGGCTTCACATGAAATGGAATAAAAAAAGATAAAAACTTACACTAAAAATATAGCATATTCTCTGCTACTGTCAGCATTTGGATCCAAAAATGGCTCTGAATCCGTATGTCTAATAAATTTCATGCATGTGAGTGAAGCTGGGGGAAATTTTCAGATCTTTCTTTTTTTTTTGCAATCTCGTTTCGATAATCATATAGTGCGCGTTCGGGCCACACTTTCCTCTTCAAAGAGGAATGAAAAAAAAGAAAAAAATAGTCACGTCATTTCTGCTCAAACGCCTGATCTCAGTTTAAATTAAACATCATTAACCGAACAAGTATTCAAAGTGTCAAATATTGCTTCAGAGAGGTGAAGCGTTTCTGGTTGGGGAAAAGTCGGACGAAGGTGACAGCCTGTTAAGCCGGCAGGGGTTTTATTTTATAGTAAGTGTACACGGTAAAAGGTCACCTCTGATCGAGAAGGTTCTGGCTTCATCCTACTGTGGAGCTGCATGTTTGGCTGCCTGACCCTATATGCTATGCAAAAGCATTCCATGAAAGGGACATTAAATAGGAATTCCACTCCATTTTTGCAAAGTGAACATATAGGATCTTTTTGTCCTTCCTCCGTGTAGGAAGCATGTTCACAACGGCAGAGGTGGCTCGAATGCACCCTGCAAAATGTGTCGAGCTGGTACGTGCGCAGGACAGCTAACCTTGTTACTCACTTGAAGCGATGACATGGTGTGGAGCTTTCTGCCAGAGCCTGGACCTCCCCTGCCTCCCCCAGGTCAGACGCCTCTGGGATCCAAGCCCAGTGAGTGGTGAGCTAACTATTGCAAATTACTTTCACGCCATGCTGGCTAATGCTCGCACTCCTTCGCAGCCAAAAACTGACAAAGGACTTGCATATGTATACGTCAGCCTGTGGCAGCCATGATTACTACATAGGTTTTCAGACTTGAGCTTTTCTAAAGCTTAAATAATGTTAAATACAGTGGATATTACAGACCTGAGCCAAGTGTTAAACATTTCGAGCACTCAACAGCAGGGACTGTCTGTGTGTTTGTGTGTTTTTGTTCGGCTTTGGCGATTCCTTCTCCAATTACCGTCCTGCATGCTCGAGGATATTATATTTCCCAGCCGTTTCGGCGTTCATTAAGAGAAAACTGCAGTAATGACAGTTCATCGGACACTCGCGGCTGTTTTTTACAGCTCAAATTGTGAGCCAAACACAATGAAGTAATACTCAGAGCAATTCTAAAGTCCAGATGTTGCGATGGTGTGCGGCTCTGTTCTCCACAGCTAACTAGTTTGTAACAGCTGCTTATCAGTTTACAGGCTTGATTGTTAATTAAAACCTTGGGAATCCGTCTGTCTGCTTTGGCCTGCTCATCAGTAAATCATTGGAATTGCCTGATGTCTATGAGAAAATCCACTAACGTCATAAAAAACACAGAAATCGATGGCACCGACGCAAATGAGATAAAAAGTCTGGCATACCTAAGAGCTGCATATCTCATTACTTCTGTTTTCAATCCTTAAAACGCTTTAAAAAATGAGTTGCCCTAGATGGTGAACAACAAACAATGGTCAACAGATCTTCCCAAAAGGTAGATGTTTCAAACCAATCACTCCTGAGCGATCCTTGTTCCTGGATTGTCAAGATAAGGTTTTTTGTTTTATAATTTTAGTGCTTCGTTGTGTTGTCATCTGGTCTAATTAGGAAAGAGTTCAAAGGCTGAGGTACTCGTCTAAAAGTTCCTAAGGTTCTCAGAAATGACTGTAGAACAACCCTGGATGGTGCTTATATTCTCAACAAGTAACTGGGATGAGTATTCTGCACCAGGTCTGGTCATGAGTGAGTGGTTTGATGAGCCAAATGCTTAGCAGAAGACAGCCAATTTAGAGGCCAGTGTGCATGGTGGACGTGACCAGCACTGCATCAGCGATGCATCAGTCACCTGCCAGTCAGCGCCGATGACCATCAGCCACTCAATGCTCGGCCTGCCTGCCTGCCTGAGAAGTTCCATCTCCACCCGCACATTTTCATCCAAGGCTTACTTTGCTTTGGGGTTTTTTGTTTAAATGCTGCAGAAATTCCATTATGTGCCTTGATGCTGGTGAACTGTACAAACTTCACTTCAAAAGAGCTCAGACGATAATTAAAATACAGCGCCTGGGCTTAAAATCAGAGCTTTTCCGGTTCCTGTGATCCCCAAATACATTCCTTTTTTTTTTTCTTTTTCCCTGATTCGTGCCGACCTCAGGTCTGCTGCACGTGAAGGTGGACGCGTGTGAAGCGGAATGAGTTTGTTAGGTTCTACAAAACTCGGAATGTCCTACCTCGTTCGCAGGAGCGCCCCAGGTAGCCAGTCCCAGAGCAGTCGCATACATAGCGGTTCCAGCCTTCTCTGCAGACGCCGTTGTTTTGACAGGGGTTGCTCAAGCACTGTTTGGGAGGCTCCTTGGAGCAGGAGGGCTTGACACCGGCTGCCTTCTGGATCTCGGCGAGGCGACGGATGTCCTTACTCTGTCCATCGATGAACAGATCCCGAATGCAGCCCACATAGCCGTAGTTTAGTAACGCTGTCCACACCTCGGTGGGGAACACCAGCCCCAGCTTGTTCTCTGGTAGACCTCCAAGGTATAGATTGTCATCTAAGTCCAGGATCTCACTTTCTCCAGGTGCCGTGTAAGCAGTACGCAGAGTGTTGATGGAAATGGTGCCTAAAAATAAAGGAAACAGGTGCTGTTTTTACTGCTGTATATTTGACAGTGTGATTCCGTCCTCCTGCTCTGCATCTTCTCTCACGCCGACGATCAGCATATTCTGCATACCACATCTATCAATCATCCTATTGATCTTCATTTTGACTTCCTCTCTGTGACCTCTAGCACTTGATCTGGCCTCTCAGACTTTGTCTCCGCCCCACATGTTGTCTTACTGTCCGAACCTCTTCAGGAACATGTAAAGAAACCAACTCCTACATGCGCTGATGAAGAAATTAGCTTAATTAGAGTTATCTATCCAGACAGAGTCAGGGTTTTCTTCATTTACAGTGACTGATGAAGGTTGATAACACACATTAATCACAGGACAGGAAGTCTATTAGGAGCCTAATCTGGGATGCCTTGGAGTATCCTCTCCGTTTTCCTTGGACTTCCCATAATAAATCTTCTTTATCTTTAAAGCAGTGGTCATTTAAAAAAAAAGCAGAGGGAAAGAAAAATTATTGCTGCCTCGTTCGTTTCAGCCGGCCAACCGACTTAAAAAATGGGGGAAAAAGCCCATCATAGCCATCTTTTAGAACTTGATTAACGGGCTGCGGGTAGATTTTTTTTTTTTTTTATTTTTCCACCCTGTCTCTCCGTATGTTTGCCCCTCTAACACATAAACCTGCGCTGAGACTTTGTGTGTTTCCCCGCCATGATTTATTGCCCTCATTCAGGTTTAATTCTCGATCTGGAGCGCGGTAAACAACATCGGACATGACTGGACTGTAAAGCTGCAGAGAGGAAGGCCTCACCAACTTAGACCAGGGTGATTAATTTGTATATGGATCCGTTACTCTCCGACTAGAAGCCATTGTGAATCGGTAATTAATGGCGGCTGCCTCCGCTGCCCGAGTTTGCGTCCAGTAATCTATATACCATGCTGGTGAGGATCTGCGCTGTGGAGGTTATATCAGCAAAAGGCTGCACCAAAATAAAATCGCCATAATTTGCATTTGGCAGCGTAACCCATGGCAGAATTAGTAGGAGCAAGCCGCTAGCCTTAGTGTTAGCATCTTGAGCTTTTATACGGAAAAAAAGTGCAGGTTACCATTTGTTTTCCATAGATAGATAGATAGATAGGTAGATATGGAATAAGAGAGACAGCTAAAGAACAGATTCTCAGTAATTAACCTAGTCTCCCGAAGACGGTCCAGCTCTTTTCTCAAGGCCTTGGTCTCAGGCATCTGTTCTCACCACCTATCTATCTACTGTCCCAGCGTTCTCCCGTCGCAGCAGCTGTTGTGACTTCCAAGCTCTGCGCTCTTGGCAAGGGCCACGCATCATGCAGCCAGAACAGCTCCCTTCAGGTTCCAGCTAACGAGTTCACTACATCAGACTCATTAGTGAGTTTTTTTTCTCTTCTTCTTCTTCTTTTTTTGGTCAAGAAGGTGTCTGGGATGGCATTGTGCTGTATCTATACTACGTATGTTCTCGCTGTATGACAGGAAGTTGTGTGGGATCTAGGTTTAATAAAATTCTCTTTGTTTTTAGCAACACTTGAAGGCTGGATAAAGACAAAAAACAGTAATGGCCTTTTAATATAGTTTAATATCTGTTCATAAATAGTTAAACAACAACACTAGATGTAAGCATGGCTGTCTAGGTTGATATAAGTGGCAAATAGGAGAAGGATGTCACCATATTTTAGCCATCTGTTCGGAGTGCCCTATTTACTTGTCACAGCCATGTATAGGAACGCAGACAGCAGAGTTTCAGAAGATTCTGTCAAGTCCCATGGGGACATCTGCCAGCGCCACACTAGCAGCAAAAAAATAAAATAAATAATAAAAAAAACATACATATGCACATTGGAGGAGCCACTTTGATAGCCCAAAGGGAAGGAAATGTGTCTCCACTTATGCACAAGAACATAAAAGAAGAGGAGATGGGTAAAGAACACGATGTTAACAAGGAGATAAAGTTGTCTGGGGAAAGAAGAAAAAGGGGGGTGGCTGTATATAATGACAGATAAGAAAGCAAATAAGGGAACAGCACAGCAGCTAATGATAGCTGAAGAAAAGCGGCAGAAAAGAGGTTTAAAAATGGTGACGTGGTCAATAAATATGGAATGATATTCAAAGGCTCATAAGTCTGAGCGCTACTAGACCGGCAACACACGAGGAGCGACAGATCTGCATTTTCTGCATTGACTGCAAGGCCCAACACAGCAAGATGTCCCTTAACCCTACACACACATCCCCAAAACATGTTAGACAGAGGATTACCGCAATCCAGTTAAGGCGATACGGCCAAATCTCTCCATGTGATTGGATTCCCTGAAGTGAGGCACGTCTGAGTGGGCCATGGGTGTGTGCGGGTGTGTATGCGTGCTGCAAAGTGTGCAACTCAGAATGCGAAGTGGTGTCAGTCATGCTTTGGCAGGAAGTGAACACTACAAGGGAGCGACGTCTGTGCCATGTCTTTGTTGAGTGACCTACAGCACTAACCAGCCCAGAAGCCCTCACTTTAGAGCAGAACATCTTCCAGCGTCTCTAATGCATTGAGGTTTAGGAGATGCTCTCTGGGAGCAGGGGGGGCGTTTGCAGCCTTGCTTCTTGAACTAAAAGTTGGCTAAACTAAAGAGGGAACGAATTAGCAGCCACGTTCATGGCTGTAGCCTGTGACGTCAAACCAGTATTAGCACATGATGGATCATCAGCTTTGATCTGCAGAAGGAACTTGCAAATCTGACATCTTTATATTGGCAGCTTTGCTTTATTTATTTGAGCTACAGCCGTGTGATACAAAGGCTAAAAAGAAATACCATAAGAATGCATCTAAAGTTATGAAATAAGGCCATAAATATGTGTGATAAATAAATGCCTGGATCAGTGGAGCAGTTTATTACTTCCACATTCGCGCTGCCTGATTCATTTTGCTCGCTGTGCCTCTCGCATTTGGCAGTCGACCGTGCAGCGCTGCTGCCAGAAGACTTGTCATGTTTACAGCTGGTCATATGCTGAATCTCCATCTCTTCCACGTGAACACCTGTGTGGAAATCCAGAGTTGCTTTACCATGATAACACCCAGCTTTGCGTTTGCCGCCGAATGCAACTCAGATACTGGAAAAAGACCTGGCAGCCATATTTGTTTATTTAGGTATGCACAATAGTCATGGGTCTGACAACTATCAAAGAATATATTTGTTATTTTATTTATTTAACAATGTTGGTTTTTATGTATTTAACAAGTCAACACACATTCCAACACCGTAGGTGGCGCAACAACACCCAGCATTAAATCAAGGAAGACAAAGATGCAGCCCCTCAGTGTCTATTTAAATAGGAAGTGGTAATTTAGGAAACAGAATAAATATAAAAGTCTGTATTTAGAAGAGTGGTTGTAAAGGCTTTTGTAATACTGGATTTGCACAAATTTTCTACTTCACGCACCATTACATTTACATGCACCTGGTGGGAATGGAACTCACACAGGACCTTTTCAAAACAAAAGGACTAAAATACTCATAATGTGCTTTGTGAGTTATTACACACTCCAAAATAATGGTGTTTTGTGTGGCTTAAGGGACTGACAGCACCCAAGATTTCAGATATACAGCGACTGCACGGTGCACACACAGTGTGAGCGTTAAAACCTGCAAATTCTCTGCAGCATTGGAGCCTCGGCGAGGACACGAAGGTCGTTGTTTTGTGTTAATCCACAGACAATAGAAAACAATTGCAATACAGCAAGCTTTTAGACGCCGCGCTGTACAAGGTAGCGACTTGAGGAAAAGGGAAAAAGTTATTGTGAAATGTCATTAGTGTGAGGCTCAGCACAGTACAGCACAGTGTAGTAACTGTCCTGGGAGAGACCACCTCCTGTTTCCATGGAAACGTAGGAAGGGTAGACAGAGAGAGCAGCAAATGGAGTGAGCTCAGCTAAAAAAAAAGACACGTTTGATAGCTTTTGTGTATTTGTGTGTGTAATATAGGGGGATGTGTGCATTACAAGACAAATGATGAGCACAATCTAATTTAGGGAGACAGCCTTCCTTATTGTCTGGCTACCATAATAAGATTTTGTTTAGATTGATGATATTTGAAGTCACCCACATCTTTGCTTTCATGCTGTTTGTGATAAATCCAAAGAGCTGAGCGCTACAAAACTAACTATGATGCCACTAACTCTCCTCAACTTTAGTAACTGGGCTGAATTAATATGGATAATTTCCATCTACATTTTGGTGAGTATAAAACGTGAACTGTATCTGCTTTTAGTGAGGCACGGCTCGATTAAGACCGCAAACCGGTGTTTTATGGCGGGGTAATGAAACAGTTAATCTAATTTCCACCTCTTGAGACGGAATGGGAAAACATGGTCAAGGGGTATATCTAATTTGCAGCATGACATTGCAAGGCCTTGGCTCTAAGCACACACTAACAAATTGCTGCTTAGATAAGCAGATCAACAGGGACCGGAGCGGTGCAGCCCGTGGTTTAGAGGACAGGATAAGAGGGAGGCCAAAGGTATTCTGTAGCAAGTGTGCATCAGATATGATAACATGTGTCATATTGATTTAAGGGCTGAACTCACCTGAATTGCATTAAAATGGGCTTTTGAAATAGGGGTCTTTAACAGTGATTCTGTGTGTTGGAGCAGAGAATTCAGACCGATACAGTTGTATGTAGTGTCAAAAAAAAAGAAAAAAAGAAAAAAAATTGCTATAAAAACAGAAAAGTACCTGATCTGCCATCTCTTTGGAAGTCTACGTGGTACCACTCTCCATCATTGACTTTCTTGTTGACCGCCCTGGTTTTGGTGGTTCCTGAGCCCATATCAAGCAGCAGGTACAAATGGCCGTCCAGCATCTCAATGGCAAAGAAATCCACTTTGGGAGTCTGGGGAACCTTGGAATCTTTCGGCTGCTGCTTGGACTTCCCATGGCTGAAGAGCAGAAGGCCGTTCGGCTCCGTGGTGCGGAAGTCAAAGGAGATGGAGCCTGTCTTCTTGGCGTTCCACTTGTTGAGAACTATGAAAGACTCAGGCGTCTCGAACGTGATGGGATCCAGGGTGGCCACGTTCTCACATTTAAAAGCCACAGTGCCGTGGATCTTCATCTTGGGATCACCCAGCTTGGCCAGCCTGGACAGTTCGAGTCTCACGTCATTATTTTTGTACACAACCTAGAAGAAATAAAAAAAAAAAAGGTTAGGGTGTTCTCCCAGCCATTTAAACTGGCTTCCACAAGTCAAGAAACTGCTCAGGCCTTTATTATATTTATATACAGTATTATTTAAATAAATATTATAAAATAGCATAGATAGCACTATGAGTGGAAACATTCCATATGAAGTGATGTCCTGATTTTCTGAATACTGCTTCTCACAGGACAAATTTGTTACACTTGTGGATAAGGCCCATGTTCTTGATTTGCTGCCATGTGTTCACCTGAAAACGGGAACACATCCGATGGGACTGCGTTTCCGTGGAGCATTATGTTTATCACTGAGTCAGATCGGCTCCGTCTGACTGTTCAGGTAGATGCTCACAGCGGCGCATTAGAATCAGGTTAGTTAGGCTTAGTTTCTGGTAAATGGTTTTTATGACTGATTGTATCAGACAAAATGGAAAAAAGAAGAATATTCTCAGGCTTTTATTGTGTTCCCTTATCTTTTTTTTTATCCTGATTTTTAAAAATGTCTTGAATGAAGTTAAAGAATAAAAAATGTCAGTTAGACAAGAATTACCTGACAACAAAAGGAATGGAAAAACAATAAAGTGACTTTGTCATCAAGCCATCCCTGTGACAGCCGTGCTGTTGTTGCACCACTGTTTATTTTACCGTCAGAACCAACAATCAGGCGGGCGGACGCGGGGCGAAATCATCGCGTGATCATGCTGTATCAGGAACATCGCATCCGTCAGGGTATGCTACGCGCATGCTGTTGTCTGCACGCTAACACAACATGCGCAGCCTTCTCTAAAGACGTCAGTCCTTAATTCATCTGTAGGCGATGATGCAGGAAGCTTGTCAAGGTAAATTAAACTAACCACTGATTTTACAGTGAACTGGTTTAGTTGATCCTTTTAGAAGTTACAGCCGTATTGTACAGTAAATACGTGCAGTAATATTTCACTTGTACTTAATGTTTTTTCTACTTATTGTATATTCCAGTTTTGCACTATGTTGTCTTGCACTGTTTGCACCTTGTTGCACACTTTGCACTTTATGTGGCTGAGACATACTTCTGTCCTAGCTAAATTTGTTGTATGTCTATGTAGCACCTGGAGAAACGTCTCATTTCACTATGTACTGCGTCAGCTATATGTAGTTGAAATGACAATAAAGCCTCTCTACTCTACTCTCTCTACTCTCTAAAACATAACAACACAGGAACAAATAAACGTGCACTGTATTCTACATCTGGACTAATCTCGCAGCTCCAGTTGTAAGTAGCAGTGGGGACGACTCTTGCTACAGGGTGCACCAGTCATACTCACCCGGTTGTCAACCCTTTTAAGGCACCTTAGAGACTCGTAGTTACCTAAGACACACACCCTTAACAGCCAGACTTGTAATGAGCTACACGTGCCGCGCGGGACACAATGTACCGAGCCCAACCTGCTCATTAAAGCAAACTGTCTCGGACCTCTCTGAGAGGCTGTCAGTGCAGAGGACAGCCTGTGC
This sequence comes from Pao palembangensis, assembly GCA_015343265.1. Taxonomy (NCBI): domain Eukaryota; kingdom Metazoa; phylum Chordata; class Actinopteri; order Tetraodontiformes; family Tetraodontidae; genus Pao; species Pao palembangensis. The sequence goes on along the minus strand of CM027083.1, from coordinate 8,963,556 downwards.
TTGAAGTGTGAGGCAAAAAAGTAGGGCAGCAGAGGAGCAGGTGGAAAAAGGAGAGGTGGAGGAGTAGGAGAGAGGGAGACGCTTTTGAGATCAAGAGAAACAACTGGATCTTTCTACTGGAGATTTTACCATCTAGATATCTTTATAAAGTATCCCTGGTAGTTCAGGTGGGAAACGCTGTAGGTCAGAATCCCCATTAAGTGCCAAAAATAAATAATCCTACCATACAGCTTCAAGTGGATAAGTATAACTTATGAAGCCATCCCTGCAGAAATTGCTTGCCAAACCATCTCATTTTTTTATCTCCAAGGGGTGAAGTATGGAGTAATAATGGTGATGACTTCCACCCCTCGTTTTTTTACCGTGAAACCGGCCAGAGGAAGAACAGTTTGCCTGATGCCTGTAAACCGTTCGATGTGTACGAGCAGGATGAGGGGGTGGCGGAGTAAAAAAGTAAAAGATGAGAAATAAACTCAAGTAAAGTGTAAATGATAAGACAAGGTCAGTCTGTGGGTGGAGGGACGCATTCTGATGTCCAGAAGGTGAGGACAGTCATACCGCGTACACCCACCAGGCCGAGAGCGCCTTTACCTCCTTCAGGCAGCCCATAAAGTTGTTGCTGACAGGAGATCCGGGCAGGTCAGCTGTGCTAGGGCTCCCTCCAACGTAGAAAAAGTCATCTGAACCTAACATGGTGTAGTCCTCTTGAGTGTACCCCGTGGTGGTTAGAATCCCATCCACGGATATTGTTACCTAGACAACGAAACACACAGAGAAGTGCAAACTGAGAGGGGCTTTTTAATGTAGCATCAGTGATTTTCCTTCTTGTTGTCAATGACAGATGGGCCTTCTTTTTATTTGAATCCCATTTTCATGTCTGTCTTCAGTGTCTTTTTTCTTGTTTGTTGTTTTTATTTTGTCCATCTTTATTAGTTGGAAAAGTTGAAGCCTTCAAAGGGATGTGTTTGGAGTTAGTGAAAGTAAGTGAACTGCAGAGTTAGTGTAGCCCTGATGCAACTTAAAAGTACTTTAGCAGACACAAAAATGGTGTTAGTAGGATGTTAACCGGATTAGTTTAATCACCAGTCTTACATTAGGACGTCCAGCAAAGCAAAACGTGCCAGGTTAGACAAGGAGCACGTGCTCAAAAAGCACAGTTAACCCTGAATTATAGGACACTGACTGAGGACGTTAGACACAACCGTGCATGCATTTGGTTTTTCTTTTCGATCGTGTGCATACAAAAAAAATATTCCCAAACCCACATTCGGGATGAAGAGTATTTTAGCAAGATACATGCAGGGCGCTAACGACCACTACAAAAGCCACAAAAAGTAAAAGAGCCAGAGAAGCAGGGGTTACAAACACAGGTGGGAAGCGTGTAATTAAGTAGCCATGCCATGCAAAGTGAATGGAGGAATACGACTGGCTGAGCCAAGGAGCATCAGGCCAGCCGGACGAGAGGAGATCCTCAATATTAACCACAGTCTGATGGAAAAAGGCTGGAAATGATGCTCCTAAAAAAGGTGGATCAAACAGAATTGGAAAGGAAACAAAGAGGGTGAAACCAATGAATGGGCTGAGAAATAAAACACAGGTTCCAAAAGTAAGCAGAATAGTACCACCCGCAATTTCCTTTTTTTTTTGCTTTTTCTTTTTTGTTTGTTTCTCATAAATGAAGTCTACGGTTAAGGAATAAAAAAAAAAAAAGAAAAGAAACACACGGCAAACCCAAACTAAGAAACAATTAGAAAGGTGTCTACCGAACAATGTAGTTTGTTTACCATAGCGTGTCCAATGCCTGAGTGCTTTGTGGAAAAGGGGGGAGAAAGGAAATTAAAAACTGTGAACAGAATAACGACTGTTACTCAAATCATATGATGATCAACACTGTTAGTACATCGTTAAAAAACCATACTGGTTAGTAGAATGACACATTCCATGAGTGATGTTAGTTTCAGGAAGCGTGTTAGTAACGTCGAGGAAAAGGGGGGCAAAATAAGTTTAACAAGAAAAAAGCATAGCGAGGACGTAGGAGAGGGACTCGCTCTGAGCTCCGTTTGTTGTTTTTCCACCTTGACTTGCTCAAGGTGGCTCCTGGTGACTGGTTCTGACTGATACCCAAATTGGCCTTCTTTTGTGTTCTCCAGAGCACTACGCTCGCAATAGCCTACCTCCATTTGGTCTTATTGACAGACTTTAGGATCGCTCCTACTGGAAGGAGACAGAACAAAGAAGGCCCTGACACAGGATGAGAAGGATGTGGGGGGGTTTGAGCTCCACCCCCCACAGAGCGGGCACTCAATATCCTTGGCTTTCCGTCACTATTTGGAGCCGGCTGGATCCATAGGTCGGCCGCAAATCGATCGCTGAGGCGAAGACAAACATGTCCCCTTAAATGAGCAGGAACCAATCAGGATTTGGATGTTTATTTTTGTTATTTACACAGGGGTGTGGGGATGTCTGAGTGGATTTCAGTTTTATTCAGGTTTATAAATAGGCAGAAACGTCTGCAGCATAAATACATTAAGCCTATACAAGAACATCAGCGGGGCTCCTGCCTTTGGCAGCCGGAGTATCTGCTTCTGCCACACGGGAGCCGAGGGTGACATTAATCACATCAGGCGGAATCCCACGTGTCTCGACGCGGCATGATGTGGCTGGATGTTTGCGTTGCTCCTGAAATTCATCATGTTTGCCCAATTTCTACTATTGTAACTCAGGGCGTTTGTTTGTTGCACTTGAAGATGATCCCGTTTCTGTGCGTGGGTCAACTTAAAGGCGAGGGCTGACACCAGTCTGGCTGACTGGACCGGGGATTGCAGCCTCATGACATAATCCTGTCAAATTCAACTTCTGTGTAAATGTTTAGCTTAGCTTCAACAAATCATCAACCAGGAAGTGAAGACTCTTCCCGGTCGTTTGACCCTTGACAGCTTGAACCCATGGTTCCAGCTGTCCACACGAACAGATGTTCAAATTAAAACTAGAATGCTGAAAGGTCAGAATATAATATACAATAATATTATTACAGGCTAAAAGCACCTCAGGGCCTGATGACAACCAATGCAGAAACATGTTGTTCTGGCAATAAAGTTGCACAAGAGCTCCTGGAACTCTTTTTTTTTTTTTTTAAAGCAAAAACTGGAAAAACTGAACACCAAATCAGTAGACTGGAAGGGATGAGCTGGAGGGAGCCGTATTGCTGCTGTTGGTTAGCACTGAGTCCTGGACAGCGAGTCTTTACCGTCAGCCAATCAGGTACAGTCAACGGCTGACTGACACCGGGGACTCAGAGGTCGGAACACTCCCGTTGGAGGTGAGACAGGAAACCATGACCTGTGAACGTCGCCATGTTGCTCTGTTTTCGCTACATGTGAAGCGTTAAATGTTTCCTTCATCACATCGGCGTCTTTGCTCCTGCTCCCGTCGGGATCCCAGCCGGCTCCCAGTAATGAGCCAGCACTGGCCGCGGGCGAACGGCGCTCTGAGATGAACAAATGTAATTGGCCCAAGCTGCCGAATGAGATTCCTGAAGGAAACAGGTCAGGCCGTTACTCGGTGCTCTCTTTGGAAAATATGAGGTGAGGCTTCAAGGCCATGCTCATGGAGCTTGATGTCATAGCCTCAGCCTTCCGCATGCAGAAGAAATATCCGAGGTTTTCCCTCAACCTGCCTCCAGGGTGTGCCCCAGAGCAGGGGATACTAGATCCTAGACAATTACAGCACTCAAACCCCTCCATCATGGTATTATGGAGGCTCAGCGTAAATGAAATATACTCCTAAATGAATTGAATAATAATACCCTGTTTTATGTAATGTAATATCATATGCATTAGTGGATTTCTTGGTTCGTCCCTGCCTGGTTGTACTTGTTTCATCTCTGCCGAAAAACACCTTGATTTGATTTAGTCCAATTACGGTGCCTGAAAAGTGCTACAGTATATTGCACAACGGTAATGATTTAAGGTCAGTTTCAGTTCCAGAGCTCCCGCATCACCCTCAGCGCTGTTACCTGACGGAGGTTCCTCGTTACTTTAACATCATGCCAATCATTGTCATTAAACTTCCCATTGACCGGCTCCACCAGAGCTTCGAAGGCTCCGGACCCCAAATTAATGACGAGCGAGACGGCCCCGTTTTTCAGTGCCAGGTTGACGTAGTCGGCGGATTTGCCCGTGTGCAGCATCAGGCCGTTCCTCTGCAGGGTCTTGAACGACAGTGTGATTTCGTCGCTGCTGCTTTGAATCGGGTTCAAGGACAAATCGTAGCAGAAGAACTCGGATCCTTTGAAGGTGGCAACATACTCTTCTTTTCCTGCGGAGACAAAAAAAAGAAAAGAGGAAGGTCTTGGATTAATACCTCTGCCTCTTCAGCACATTTGGATGCTTTAGTCGACTAGCCTGAGATTAGCCTGAGAAGTGATATACGTCACAGAAACACGTACCTGATCCAAAAGAAATGACAGCGTCTTAACAATCATTTCCTGCCTGGTACACAATGATCAACCAATCAGGTGAGGCTGTGGGTTAACTGTCAGAACTGTGGCGTCACCACAACCCAATGAAATGCCATTAAACTGGAATCAGAAGTTGACCTTGCCAAAAGCTGTCAGTCACATTGTTCTCATCTTAGAGATCATGCTACAAAATAACACGCAATGGAGGAACTATGTCTCTCCGTCTCTTTCTCTCTCTCTCTCTCTGTTTTTGTGTGTATGAGACAGCAAATGAATGTTTACTAGTACTCTAACCTCTCTGTCCACAAATCCAGGAGGTAATGAAAGGATATTAATGTCACCTACCACATCCCTTGAAGCCGTGAATTTTATCTGATTGGCTAATTCTTATAGGGTTCAAAGGTTGAAATATACAACATATCAGACAGCTTGGAAAAACCTCCAACCTCCGCAACAAAAAAGCTCCGCTACGTAAGCGTGGCAGCGGACTGGAGAAGCAAAACCAAAGCTGTGAACAACCGTAACGTTGTTAGCCTAAGATAAAATAAAGGGTTGGCGGGTGATGCTGTGTTTATTCAGGTAACAAACCGTTAAAACCACAAGCCAAAAATAACACACAAATGGTCCAAAGAACTCAATTATCATAACTGGAGAGCAGAATTATATAAGTCAGGCATACATTGAGATGCAAGCGCCACTTAAGAGCCAGCTGCAGCAACACAACAAATAAAAAGGGCTTCTGTCCATTACAATTTATCACCTCATTGATTTCTCCTTTAAGGCAATATAGTGTACCGCTGGGAAGACTGCAAGAGCCCCTAACTGAATTTGACTGGAGCTCACCAGCCTTTGGTTATTCCCTCAGTGTCGATGTGCAGCATCAGTGAGGAAAACACACCTCTGTTCTCCCCACTAAACCCAGCTGAACAGCATCCGTAACACCAGTGGCCACATAACAGTCAGAGCCAACAGGCTGGAGACACTCTCAGTCCTCTTCTTGTACACAAACACTTTCCACATTTCATTTAGGCTAAATCATGCTGCTTTTGTTTTTTTTGTTTTTTTTTTGTTTTTTTTAAATGCAAGGTTAATGGTCTGATGCCCTCATGTAGCCTAACAGAGGTGAGGTAGAGTCACTCAAAGGCAGAAAACTGACTATATTCTACTAATTTTGTATTTCAGCCCACTCAGTTGTACTAATATGCAAAAAATCGGTGTACTCAGCAATAAAGTCTGAAGGAGTCTCTGTCTCCTTCAGCTGCTGAAGCACAACTACAGACACACAAACACAACTGCAGCTGACAGTCACAGCAGTCAGCTAGTTAGTAACTTAATCAGGCTAGCGCTGCAGCCGAAAGGCATTCACAACCAGTTTAACTTAACAAATGAGAGATAACCTGAGGGCTATTGGAATCTGAGTTTACAGCAGGCAAAATGAGTTGCAAAACTGCACCGGGGCTCTGCAGCACAGCATCCCAGCAGATGTGTCACTCAGACGTGCCATTTTCTTCCAAAAAAAAAGGGTTAATTGGTTGTGGAGAAGCCAGCTGTTGTGCCGCTTTGCTCTCTCGGGTGTTCTGACGTGTTTCGCTCGGGCTTTCCTGCGGCCTCCGATCAATCCACCCGCAGCAGAGTACGGGACCCTGCTTGCCCCTGAGTCACGACGCAGGAATGGGTAGACGGAGGAGAGCAGCATCTTTTGTCTTTCTCAGAGAACAGAAGACACAAAAAGTCACTCATGGACTGAAAGGGTAGCTCAAGGGACGCAGTGCGAATCCGCACAGAGTTAAAAAAAAACTCCTCATAGCCTGTTGTTGCCTGTTGTCAGCCCCTGAACAACAACGCATCTGCCTCCGCTAACACCCAGGATGCAAATGAAAGCACCATTATTCAGATGTATAAGGTCAATATCTGTACGTTAGTCACTTAAAAAAGACAACACAGCTATAAACAGCGATTGTCCTCCGCAGCGGTAACTGTTAATCAGTAGCGCGTAATTCCGAATGTCGTTCAAGAGCCGCATTTTCAGCGGTGACATTACATTTATGGCTCCTGTGCAGAACTAACAATCAGTAATAGCGGAAATAATGTAATTATTCACCACTTAAATTAAATACGGCCCATAAAAGTTAAAGAGGGGTGGTGCCACATGCTTCTGAGGCAACTGTGAGGCCACGAGAGTGAGCCTAGGTACAGCAATGCCAGCAGGGGGCTGCGAAACCAGGATGTTACTCATCAGTCACATGCTCCGACACTAATCTGGCAGCAGCTATGCTGTGGCTGATTTTTAAATTAGCGCGCACCAGGGGAGGCCGAGGAGAATGGTGACACCAGAATCCTGACAGCAGAAAATGGACGTCAGATTTGGATTTAACTGCAATTATTCCAATTTGTCAGGTTTTTTCCAGATGAAGGAAGCATTTTTTCATAAGACCAGACAGGAAGTTTGAATCTTACATCACCCTGTGTACATGTGCTATGAAAGAGATCTGATAAATGGATATAAACAAATCACCAAATCCCTCTCAGATATAGGATTTATATGGTCATCCAAATGGACTCAAATAGACTCCTCTTTTCGGTAACATTCACCCAGTTTGCGTCAGCCTTCTCTGACAGTGTAGAACGGTGTAAAATAAGGAGCTGGTTGTGCCAGACTTGTTTTTTCAAGGTCTTATTTGCAGTTTGGAGCTAAATGAAGCTCCTGTGACTGAAGCACCTGTGGAGTTTTAAGCACTGGTCGCAGCGTGACGAAAACTGGATGATGAAGCTCAGCAACGTGGAGACTAAAGCAGTTTAATCGTCTGCGATGCGGCTTTCTGACTGACACTGGATTTCTTGGTTGATTCTCCACTTCCCTGCTTGACTGGCAGCTTAATAAAATGATATAAAAGTTTGTGTTTGGCAGCCATAAAAAATGAGAGGGAGTTAGACACATAAAGCCAGCGTAAGCTGCTTATGTGATGACAGAGAGAAAGTTGTTGTATTCTTCAACACATTTCCTGACATATTTATTATACCATTCAAGGTTTCTAATCTCTCCTTTTTTTTAAAATATCAGTTCTTGTTTTCCTTTAGTGTCTACAGTGAACCTTAAAACTCAGCATTTTTTTTCACTTCTGGCAGTGAAGTAGGAGGGGGGTCAGAAAGCCTCAATTAACTTAGCTAAAAATACCCAGGAGTTAGCAGCATGTGTGAATACATGTGAGGCTGCATATATAAAAGTTCTGTCAGATGCCACACTGCGCTCACTTAGCGCAGCCTGTCATTTAGATCTGCAGGAAGAAGTGTTGCTGCTACGGACACCACTCACCCAGAAATACTATTATTTTACAAATAGATTTATTTGTATATTTTTCCAGATATACTTTAGACCTTAAAGGTCTCTGTGAAATGGATTTTTCATATTCAATAGTTGATTAACCCTCTAAATATAAACAGAAAATTAAGTTTTCAATTAAGCTACAACATATACCAATTGAGCAAGTCTCTATAGCAACAATCTCTAAAGAAACTGATGATGTTGTTTGTTCAACTAGATATTGGCATAGAGCTGAACCCATCGCCAATAAAAGTGACAATAATCGCCCTCTAGTGGCAAGACGAAAAACCCGTTCATCTTAAATGTTGGCATTTAGCTGATACAACAAACCTTCACTCACTAATAAAGTCAAAGTTCGTGGTTTCTCTTTGCGACATTGTTAAAACATAATTCATGCAAACATTTAAAATGATCTCATTTATAATGAATTTTCCCCATTTCTGTCTCATTCCATACCTGCTGCTTATTTCATGTTCCTTTCTTCTTCTTCTTCTTCTTTTTTTTTTTTTTTTTTTAACAGTATGATACAGATCTTGACATTTGGATCTTTTTTAACCTTAAACTGACCCCGAAGCAACTCAATTTGCTCCCATGGTAGTGTCGTTATCTGTGAGACGCCATAACACACGACTGTTTGTGTGCGTGTGTCAGGGTGCATATTCGACGAGTTTTTAGAGCAATCAGCGCTCCAGGTTATTTCCACACAGTTGCTGCTGACAGCATCACGGATGAGACCATCTTTAACAGATGGTGACACACAAAAAAAAAAAAAAAAAAACTGCTGCTGTTGTTCAGTGTTCTGTATTTAGCGTGGGTACGAAAAACGCATTCAGAGGTACTAAAGATGCTGGCTAAAGTAGAAACAGAGAATTTTCTTTTTAAATAATGATATCAGTGTGTGATATCAGTGTGTGATATCATCAGACCATGAACACTACCTATATTTATATTCCTAAAGATAAAGAGGAGAAAACACCAAAAGAGCTGCAAAAGAGCTCTGAAGAGTCACGTTAAATACCCAGTTCTTACACACTTAATCATAGAAAAAGGACCATATTTACAGCAACTGCTGGCACAGAGCTGGAATGAAGGTCACACTTTTATGCTGTTATTAATAACCGCGATTGTACCTGCTGTATAATGCATGTAACAGTGCCCGGCCTTAAGCATGGTCACGCAGAGTTTCAGGCATCCAGACACCAAAACACCTCATTCAGAGCTGCAGGTGTCACTGATATGTGCTAGCATTCGTGCATGAAAACCAACTATAGAAGAGCACATGTGAGTCCCATCATGGGAAAACTGTCAGCACTTACCAGAAGCTGCCATCGGCCATATGTTGGAAAAACAGCAAACCCAAGATATTTAACACCACAGCTACGACAAAACAATCCTGAAAATACCTGGCAGCTCGACCACTAGATCTTTTAATGCACTCCCTCACCACAAAGGGCATTTCTTTTTTAAACAGCAACTCCCCCTCAAACTGACTTTAATAGCCCTGGTAAGAGACAGAGTATCCTACGTCTCTGTGATATATTTGCTTTGGAAATGCAGTCGTAAAGCCTCCCCTCCCCGACTTCAAGTTTATAAATACAGCAAGAACTCGACTGGACAAAAACATCAATACAAAGAGTCGTAGACACGCTTGTAAAAAAAAAAAAAAAAAAAAAAAAACGCGCTAGGGCAAACATACAGCGAGCTGCACACTTCCAGCTGCAGGGCTCTCATTTGCTCTCAGCCCATTAGAAAATCACAACAGCATTACAGTGAAGAGGGAGTGTAATGTTCTGAATACTAATCTGCAAAGCCCAATCCATTTCTACAGAGTAAATCCAGGGGATAATAGTGTAAGCCTTGGGGGAGATGGGGGATCAATATCCTCATATTAAAAAAAAAAAAAAAAGGTTTTTTTGCATGGTTGCCTCTCTACGTTATTACACTTATATTTAAAGAGTGGGCAGCTTGTTGCGTCCTGTCTGAAATACAGTAATTAGCCATAACTGCTGGTATCACAAGGGTAATGGTTTACTATCAAACAGGAACAGGTGCATGGCCAATATTCGAGGGGTGCTTCCTTTCTGGATGAGCCCTCTTTCGAACATGAGCCTGCCAGTAAATCCTGGCTGTGAGTGTCCTAAACTGCTCGTTTCCAACGTACCCTCGTCAAGGTTGCGGCACTGACCTGGAGTGCGAGCTGCGAGAGAGCGGTGTAGGTTAGCAACGGCTTTGATTACAGCAGGGGAGGAAGCTGACTATAAGGGATTTGACTTAGATGTCTGATCTGGGTCATATATGCGGAGACGCTCCTCAGACGAGAGCAAAGTCAAGAGGCGCTGAAGCATGTCATTGCACAGAAATAATTCATGTGCTAATTATGCCGCCAGTGTGTCAGGATGAGCTCTGCAGAGCTGCTCTTGTCTCTCCGGTTCTCCACTCTGTGATCCAATCTCTGTCCGATTCAATATGAATCCTTGATAGCAAGGAGACGAGCGAACACATCAGCGAAGGCACTCTCTTATCCTTATCCACCGAAACCATCCGTTACCGCCCGTACCATACATATAGTTCAACTTCAGCGCTGGAGCTGCGGAGCCTCCGTATTCTTTGTTTATGGCACAAGCAGGAATTATGCTGCTTAATTATCTGCTCCTTGAAAACTGACTGCTTTGCTCCATCGACTTCTTTTGATCCATTTTAAAAGACAGCAGCACATAAAAGTCAGATAAAAATGTCTGCGGCTATATTCCTGTTACCAAACAATGATAGTTTGAACCTCTTTTATTTTGTTACCTTCAATTTAAAGATTTAACATGATATGAAAAAAAAACAAAACTATTCTTGTGGTCTAAAAAACTACTACTAAAAACTTTAAAAGATTTTAAGTTAACATTGTCAACGTTTCGCACAAAGTAAAACCTACCTAATCATCTGTGACAGGAATACTTACGGCTGCATTTTATGAGCTGCCAAAACAAATTAATCCACCTTGTTTGGAATGACATGATCACGTGGAACGCTGCCTCCAAATCCACTCGCCGCGTGCCAACAAACAACACATCCTGTGTGTGAACCAGCATTTCAGAGTTAAATTATTCTGCTGATGGTAATGAGAAATCAGTGATTCTGACTGAAGGTCTTTTCACACTGATTTAAAATGATACATGCAAACCGGTAAACGCTTCCAGCCTGGGGGTCCTGGAACTAGGTTTTTCCACCCTCACTGAGGATGGAATAAAATTTTCCGTGACTCCTGTGAGTCAAGTCCACCTGCCCACCTACTTCATGAAAAATCTACTCAAAAAAGGAATAAAAATGAGCAGCAGTCACAGTTCTGACCCTCAACAGTTAAAAGAATTGGAGTAAAAGTGGGACTCTGATGCAACCTTGCAGAACACCTTTTCTATCAGAGAGAGCAGTAAAGGTACCAGTGTCATATTTGACCGTCTTTCCTTCAGGAATGAGTGAAAATGTTAAAGTTTGGGAGTGAATAAACAATGTATATTCAATTAAAATACATGTGAGGTCTCTTCTTCTTCACCTCCAGCTGCCTCGCATGCATAATGAGATCAGACTGTTCATTCGGGCCTTTCATCGTCTAATACCAGCACGGTGGCCCGTCTGTCAGCACGGTTCCTTTCAGCCGCGATGATGTGGATGTGAGATAAATATATCCTGAATCCAAAAGGTATTCGTTTCTTCCTCATTCAGACGAGAACCCCTGAACACAAAGAGTCCTGTTTATTCTTCAGCCTTTTCTTTGTACACATTGTGTTCGGTTGTCAGAGTGCGAGCGGTCACTCTGAGGTTTGCCAAAAGCCCACGTGTGTTAATTTCCCTGTGGTGAAAGAACACAGGGCAACGTGCTGCGCGGCATCAATGCATGTTTAAACACCTGCCCCAGTGAACAATGTGCTGCAGGACAGCAAGGCTTGACAGAATCTCAGCATCACCTCAGCGGGCTGCGGGGCAAGGTCTCCGGCACTAAAGTCCGTATTTGGGCATCAGTTTTCATCTTTCTTTGTGATACTGAACATTTTACATTTGATTTCTCTGGGCAACAGGGCTCCAAAATATATCCGACGTCACACTCGCACCTGAATTTTCCAGGAGGTGTTTCAAACAAACTCATGTGGTGGCAAGACTGCACTGAGGGCTATTTGAGTACCGGAAAAACAATGTTTCTTTGTGTCTCATGGAGAGCCTCCCGGCGATGACTAAGACCCTCCGTCTGCAGGGGCGGGGAGCCGAGCGTCTGTGCTGAGAGGAGGCGAGAATCTCTGATATGAGAGGAGGAAAATGACGACGCGAGGCTGTTACCCTAACAGGCAATAGGAAGATTATTTACTGGTCTAAGATGGTGACTCGCGGCAAGAAAACGACTCTCTTTGGGACGTCAAAGCTTCCAGCGGCTCCGCGGCCTCGCTGACACCAGACCAAGGTCATTTCATAATGTGTTGTCCGGCTGCCACTCTGCTGTCGACAGGCCTGACCGATGAAAGGGAGCGCAGCGAGTTACGGCGACAGGAGTCAAGGCTACGGGGGCTTGATAAAGATCAGCTTCTATCAGGAGAGAAAACAGCAAAGAAAAGAGGGATGGGGAAAAAAAACGATGATCCGGAATCTTGCCCCCTAAGCCTTCAAAGTGTTGACAAATAGATGTGCTTTGTTGCTGGCGTCGGCGAGCCCCTCTGCTCCGCATGCTGACGGGAACTGAGGAAAAAGTGGACATGATCGTGTCCAGCAGTCACCGCGGAGCAGCAGGAGACTGTTGACTGTGCCATGGTCAGTTTTCTCAGTCTTTTTCTAAACACCCAAGTGGACAATCTGATTGAAGGCAAATAATAATAAAAAAAACCCTAAATTTCATGAAAAAATACATTAAAAGTTACATTACATGTCCTTCTGCATTTTCAGAATGTTTGGATTCCAAATGGAGACCTGACTGGTTTTAGTAAAACCAACAGACAGACTAACTGCAGCCTGTTTCTACTGTCTGCTCTCTGGTGGGATAGACATGTCTGATTAAATCCACAAACGCACACTCGTGCAAACAAATCCAACATTCCACAGATCTCGCGGGAGGGGGTAAATGGCACAACAGAAGCCTGAAATTTTACAAATTAATTACAAGAACCCGGCTCTGTTTTCTGCTGCTCTGACACCAAAACAACAGGAACAGCGTTCCCAGCGCGTGTTGCTTTAAGACAATACATTGAGCAGATAACACAGTGGCTCCTCCTGTCTGTAAAACGCCATCAGTCAGCCATTTTTCATCACAGGGTCTCCAAATATACGTGAAATCTAAAAAAGAAAGAGTTTTTGAAGGGAAACTCATGGAGGGCAGATTTGCTCTGCAGCAAAAGCTCCTCTCCTTGCTCTCCATCAGGGCCGTAACCCGGGCCACAATTGAGCTCTTTCACCTAACGGCGGTGTGCCACCACCTGCCGTGGAATTCACGGCTGTTTCTGCCATATGCCGCAATGTTCTGCCAAGCTACCCTGGCCCACTCTGCCTTGAGCAAATTTCATTATGGAATGGCTAAGGGCACTCGGTGCTGCTCATTAAGACCATCAGCGTGGCACGTCACCGTCTGCAGCACACGGGATGCGGGAGGTCGAATAGCCTAGTTTCTAGACCACTCCCCAAACTTTCACAGATGGGAAACTTTCTTCTCCTCTTTCTGCAGCCTGTGACATATACTGCCATTGTTATTATCATTAGCGACCCTATTTTATTTAATATCTAGGAAATGTTTCCTCCAGTCGATGGACCTCAGAGTTAAAGAGGAAACAGCAAAATGCGTTAGGACAGCGCTAATTCCGTCAGAGATAGGACTTCCTCACCAGTACGCACGAGCTGGAGCCGCATTGCTGCGAGGTTTTGGCAGCCATCCACTAACATGGTCAGCGTATTGCCAGATGGAGCTGAGCTACGGGGATCAAATGGAGAGTCGTGCTGCAGCAGGACTCGTGTCAGCTGACACCCACTGACTTTTCGCTGTCGCTCTCCTTGCCACTGTATCTGCAAGCAAAAACCGCCTCCCTTTACTCAATTATGACAGTTGCGGGAGGTTTTGCGAGTGCCAGATCGATGGTCACAAAAAGCATCTTTTACATTGTTTGCTCGTTCTTCACTCATCCTTTGCGTCCTTGAGGGGGTAGTTCAGCGGCGAAATGTTCGTTCGGCCGTGGGCCCAGGGTCACCTCAGTGCGTTAACCCTCGAACGCAGCTACTCGGAACAATAATAAACTGTCCCTGTATTCCTCTAGGTCCTCCCTATTTCTTCTCCAGCAGAACAGGAGAACGTTAACATAATTCTGTGAAAAAAAAAAACAAAAAAACATCAGTATTTGAAAAAGGGAACAAACAAGGCTCAAAACAACAAAAGCCAGAAACAAGGAGCGTCACCTAGCGTGATTGCATGGCTTAATAGCTGTCAGAGTGATGCACGTTAAAAAGTGTATCGACCTCTTCTCAATGGACCCTTGTCAGAGATGGATGAGATACAATGGTGACAAATCAATGCGGCGAGTTATTTAATGGCTCCGCATGTCAATAACTCTGCGCGTCACCAGGTACACTGTTTGTGGTGTGGTTTCTTCTGTTTTCTGCGGCAGATTTAGCACAAAGCTCAGCTCTGACTCATGCGCAGGTACAATTGTGCTGTTGATGGATTGGAGGATGCTGGAACCAGCCATGTGCAGCAGAGAAGGAACAGTGACCAAAATGGTGGTTTGGTATTAGAATTATTAGCTGATAGCATTAGATTACATTACTTTGCCACGGGTGCAATTTGACAAGACAGATTCCAATTACATTCCAGCTTCATCTGGAGAGGATTCTGTTTAAACAGATAAGGCACTTTTATGGCTTTAGAACTAAAATGGAATCAACCATCTTCATTAGTTACAGAACAGACAGTTTTGCTGACAGACAGTTTTGGGGGGAAAAAAACACCACATACATTGAAACAAATGTCAAAAATAAACCTGTTTCTGAGCAAGTTTCACAACTCTGGCATCATGGAGGATGCGCCTTCACATCTCAATGATCCTTGCCAACATCACTTCTGCATCGATGTTGATTTCTGCCCTCGTTTATAACACCAAAGATTAAAATAGCCAAGTACATGGGTTTTAACAAAGTTAATAGGCCGAGAGTTGCAGAACTGGGCCCTTGAATCTTCGGGGGAAAGCTCAGTGCTCTTTGTCTCTCTGCTGGTCTTTTACTTTGATAGGATAAAATTGTCCTTCTCCTGAGACAGCCAGCACTGACCCCAGACCAGCATCTAATGGTTCTTAAGCTGTAAACATAGCTCCAAAGCTACTGGATCTACAACTCCCTATTAACTTGTATCAATCTGACACAAAAAGCAATTAGCATTGTTGGGAGCTTCGTGAGGAATCGGAGAGAGGTCTGCAGTCACGCACCACTGAGATGCAAACTCAGTGGATTTATATTTACATGTCTGCTTGAGGACGCCGCTATAATAGAGCACCGTCATTTAAGAGGCACTTCAGAGCCGATGAAAAATTCATGGTGCGTTCTTTATCGTAAATGCTATTGTTCTGTCTTGTGAACATTCGTTTTGCATTAAGCCAAAGTAGGCCGGTTCAGCCGCTGGTCAACTGGAACGTTGAAGTGTAACGCTTTCCGACATCACACATCCAGTACCAGAGACTTGCCAGATAAATATTTCAGCTTTTTCCCTCTCCTTCTGATGCGTTTCTAACACACTTTTTTAATTATGACTCCAGCAGCGTGTCCTTTTGGGATCTGGAGCTTTCGCCATCAATATAATCAGCTAAACTCCTGAAGCCACTTTTGTTTTTTTAAGGCCAAAATCTCCTCATGCTTTCTTTCTCCCTGAACAGATTGTGAACAAAATAAACAATAAGCATGTTGACTGAAGCTTATGTTTCTGTGATTTACCATTCCAAACCATTAACTCAGACGGTTGATGTTTGCTATCTTGGCCGTGTTCAGCGAATATCCTAGTCCAAAGTGGACACCATATAGCCGACGTGGCTGTGCTAACACAGCGATGGGTGTTACAAAAGTCTTGTCTTCATCACATAGATGTAAGATCTAAACACTTAAGTCTCAGCTCATTAAGAATAACATGTTAAATATTTGTTAACAATTAATCTGCAGGGGAATCTAAATTTTCCCCAGATCTTTATTTATTTTAGTTTGTGGGGGACAGCACTTTCAGACTAGTTATTTACACATTCATGACATTAGATTACACCAGAAGTTGTAGCTATTAGCATACTGTGGAAGTGCCAGTGTATGTAGATTAACAGTGTTGACAAAGAATCTAATGCTAACACATGACCATTACTGTATATCTGGTTGAAAATGGATTTCATTCGTGTGTGCAGTTATATGGCTGATCTTCAACTGAAGATCTGTACAAGTAATCTCCATTTTTCCGTGTAATTTTAAGTTAAAGTATGCTAAATTATAGTCCTGGCTAACGGCCTACTGGAAAACATGATTGAAATTAGTAACATGCTAACTGGGAGCAACAACCACAATCAGTTTTTTGTCCCATCCTCAACAAACACATCGAAAATGGAAGGAGAAAATCGCCCAGTGACAAAACTGCATAAATAAACACCCTTTCTCATGAATTCTGTCAGTGCCTCCAACTCCAAGGTTACCTGTGTTAGCCTTGGCCTCCCCTCCCAGCTTAACATTCAGACCATCCCAGCCGCCCTGCGGACCACAGCTCATTGTCAGAATGGCGAGCGCTCCTGATAGAGAAGAGGGCAGGCCACTGGCCATAAAAATCAGAATATATGAATGCAGACGGGGGACGGGAGCAAACAGCAGACTGCAAAGGAAGATAAAGCAGCCTTGCTTGGGGAGCATCATAATTCAGAGTGGATTCAATGCCAAACAGGGTGCTGACATCATCAGGCAGGCCCAGACGTTCGAAAATGATAGGCCCAAAAATATGCCCGCATGTCAAACACGGCCGATCGTCTTTCTTTCTTGATCTTTCATTTTCACAGCCCCCTCCTCAGGACGGGCTTCAGCCCAGTGTATAGTTATGCTTTCTTATAGCTTGTCACAGAGCTCATTTGCAGATAGTAAATAGAGCCATAAATGTGATGGAAGTCCACAAATAGGCCTTTTTAGAATGCCGTGCTCTTGTATTTTTTATAATGACAGAGAGCACTTTAATCTTGCCCAGACTCGGAGATTCTGTTACGCTATTTCTTTCTCAATTTCCCCCCTCGCATCATCTTCCTTCGCCCATTCAGTAATTTCAGAGGAGGCCACAATCAAGATTCAATTTTACAGGTTGGAAACATCTACAACTCAGCAAAACCTGCTGCAAAACCTGCTGCAACAAAATGGCTGCAATGAATAAGGAGTAAGTGGGATTTATGAATAAATAGAGGTGCTTGTAGACGCAAATGATGGAAAGGTGGATGAACCCCAGCCAGCAGAGATGGCGAGCTAATTTGCACTCTGAGTCTGGTTGGGGGGGGGGGGGGGGTCGGCATCTCAGCATTTTTCTGGCAGGCAGTGGCGTTGTTGAGGATGAGTACTTGTGCACGAGAGCATGCCCATTCATCCACACCACCCTCCTGGCCTGTTTGTACCGGCTTGCCTGTCACGTAAAGAGCTCCAGCAGCCAGCAGGGCCACAAAACATCCAGCACCTCCGACAGGCTGCACGTAAAACCGTACAGTCAAACTCAGACTTTGCAAAAGTGTGACAACATGTAGAGCTCTGGATGAAAGAATTTTCTTGAGTTTTACCCTGCTGATAACAAAGTTCATCAAAACACCTGCAATTTAGTTTTTAAAATCAATAACACAACCCACCAGAACGACGGTAATTACCATCAAAAACAAATTAGACCCGAGAAGGTACTGTCAGATAAAGTTATTGAAAAAAAACAGGAACACGAATGAAAATTTTCTGGAGCACAAGAACAAACATCAACATGGTTGGAGAAGGCAGACACAATTAAAAATTAGAGGGTGCGTTCCAGCAAACGCTCCGTGATCTTAAGCCTCGTATGTCTGCGACTAACGTTATTCATCTATCAATCAGTTAGTTACGGGTCGTTCCTTGCTTGGTGTCCGGGCCCATTTTGATTTCCCGCGGCGTTGTCACCCGTCCCATCTCCGCGGCTGCTCACCCGGATGCGTGGTCCGGCCTCTGTAAGTACACCCACCATTTGACATCCTGGCAGAGACGTGGCCTCCTTTCAGAATCAAGCAAAGTCCCAACAAAGAGCGAAGTGCTGGAAGAGGCCAGTTTTATCCATGAGTCATGAGAAAGGCTAAATAAACTAATTAAAAACATGACTGGGAGCTCGCTGTGTTCAAGGGGAATGGGTCTGGGCTTAATGAGCAGCTTCACATCAGGAGACATTGCTGGGGGCGAAAACACGCCAAAGCGCTGTGACAAAGCTGGTGTGACTGCTGCATC
This sequence comes from Pao palembangensis, assembly GCA_015343265.1. NCBI lineage: Eukaryota > Metazoa > Chordata > Actinopteri > Tetraodontiformes > Tetraodontidae > Pao > Pao palembangensis. The sequence goes on along the minus strand of CM027083.1, from coordinate 8,945,317 downwards.
ACCTTTGCTAGAAGTGAGCACTTGAGAGGGAGAACGAGGGGGAAGCGTCCCGCGGTGACAGCTTCCACTGTCGGGGCGGACAGTCGGCTGCTCTAATCACAATCTTAAGGAGTCTGTAGGTGACTGGTACATTAATCTGACATGGCTCCTCGGGCAACCGAGAAGACGCAAGGCCCCACCGACAAGGGTCATGTGATTCATCAGGCCACCAGGCAAAAAAGAGGACGGAAAGAGTCCCAGACACCTGAAGAGGAGCTGAAAAAAAGTACAAAAAAGGTACAGAAAGAGCAGCAGAAACCAGAAAGAAAGACTTACGGCTGAATCAAAACACACTAAATACACTTTTGAAGACCATTATCAACCATATACTACCACTTTCTATGGCTAGATCATGCAAATAGCACAAAAGCGTTGCCCATAAATGAGATGATGCGATGAATGCAGATCAGTGTGTACTTTCTGCCGTCATCTCTGCGTCTGTTTTGGTCCGTGGCCTCACCATCTATCCGAACGCTTCATTAAACTGTTTGGTCTCGGCTGCCTCACCTGCAGACTCCGAAGAAACCCACTGTCTTGTTTGCCGGGCGTTGTGTGGTAGCAAACACACGGCAGCAAAGAGCAGAGTGCACAACCAAAAAAAAAAAAATCCCATATAGATCATATGGACCAGAGCTACAGCAAGACGCGGTCCTGCTAACAGCAGGAGGTGCTGATTATGGATCTCCAATTATAATGAGTTTTTATTTCGGTCAACCCAAAGATGGATCACGTGTTCTGCCCCACATCTGCCCCAAGATTATTAATAAAGTGTCTCGGTGACACCTGCTGTTACCCTGCAGGCCGAATGTCACCTTTATCTGCTACACACTCTTGTGTGTTTTAGCAGCTGTCCCACTGCACTCACGTGCATCTTGTAACACACAGAGATGCTATCGCCCACTTCAAAAAAAAAACCAAAAAAAACCCACTGTTTTTGTAATTATAACCGCTGCAGTGCGTTCCAAGGCTGCGGCAAGGTGATGGCTGAAAGGATATGCCTTTGGCAACACTGGTATTGTAATTAAACCCACCCACATCCCATTTCCCAGTTAACATCCAGTTGATGGCTATTGTGGTAATAGATATGTTCTTTTAATTAGCATGAGCTGGGAGAGAAGATCTAGGTGAGAGTGATCTCTGGGAAATGATCAGAGCTGAAAATTTAATAAACACCGAGCCGCATGTATGAGTTCATGCCATTTAAAAGTGCCTGTCTGTCATAAATGGATCCAGGTCTTTCGAGGCTGCAGGGAAAACTGTGGATTGGCATTCCAATTCACATGCAAGCTCATGTCAACTTTGACATCAAGGACAACTGACACCATCAGAAGCCATTAAAGCATCAGGCAGAACAAGGACGCGGATTCTTGTCATCTACAGTATGTGATTAAAGCAATTTAGACCTCTAAAAGGACAGCGTAGTAGTGTCAAATAACTCCATCCGACTGCTCCCTGCCTTTTCTACTCAGGCCCGACTGCAAGAGGGGATAGAAATGATCTGGAAAACTTGTGGACATTATATCAGGCGGCGCAATTATCCAAGAAAACTCAGGAACATGAGATGCGGCGTGAAATACTGTACCTACAGTGCATGAATGTTGTTTCTTTTCTCCAGTGTGATGTGCACTAGGATGTAACATCTGATTTGCATACGAATGAACATCCTGGAAAATCCAGAGGGTACATTTCACATCATTCAATCTGTTTGCTTTGTTCTGCTAATTTATAATTTATATTCCAAAAATCTGATGGAATATCAGATGATTTTTGTGTTGAATCGGTATTGCAAAATCAGACTTTCTTTATCATGAGGTATATTAAAACATGGTGCACGCAAAGGATATTCTGATGTTTCATATTATTTCACATGTGTAGTTTGTATTTCAAAGGTCTCACTTGTTGTGCTTTAAATTTAAAGGTGCTTTAAATGACCTGACCGGATGCTTTTCAATACTGTACAGGAAGGCAAAACCAGTCGATCAGCGATCAACTATCACTGTCCTGATTCACTCTTGATGTACTGGTGGCAGCAGCGAAACGACTCAAGTCAAGTCCATCAGTGCATTTTTACCATCATGTTGAACATTTTTCTCTTATTTTTTTTTTCCAGAATTCATTCTAGTGTAGAACATCAAAAGGTGCTGGTTCTCCATGCCCCCTCTAGTTTAAGAGCTGCGATCTGTTTTAATAGATGTGGGCTGGAGAAGATCTCCCGCAGCTACAGGAAACATTATGTGTTCCACGTGTGTAAAGGGGGAGTCAATTAAAAAGCACTAAGCAGTCTGCTGTAATGGATTTCTCATGTTCGGGAGTGCACGGAACGACATGCCTGTAAACAGTTGGGATCGGCTTGTCAATCACCATCTCAACAGAAGCGTAGCGTTACTGGGAGGAAGTTTATGTGGGATTGTGGATGTCTTTCATCCACCTGCGTGCGAGCGGTAAGATGAGCAACCTCTGCATGGGAGTATTAAGTGTATATTAATTTTCCCCAGGGCTCCTATTATAGACCTGAGCATTAATCACCCAATTCCTCATTGGACAATCCTTGAGGACCTCTCAGCCGCTCTCTGACAGGATGCTCGGCTCAATAATGTGCAGCTGTGATGACACATACCTGCCTCATGCATGTGCTCTTTGCACAGGTGACAGGAGGTTGGGCAACACTTCTGATTGCAAATCAATTCACTATTGATTCTTCAGGAAAACTATCAATCTCACATCCATTAAAAGACAGCCTTTGCTTCATTTAATCGTAGACTTTAAGTTATGGTGCCAATAATGCGGTACTCTGGATTAGCTCGTCCAGTTTAGATTCCATAAACTTGTGTTCTAGGGCTCTGGTGAAACATCATCAATCGCCATGTAAGTAGTGTTCCAAATCTAGGTTTTCTGAAAGAGTACTTGCTCTGTTCATTTTATCAAGTATGGGCTTGGGACAGCTAGCTATCCCACAATGCATTTCACCACGGCCAGCTTCTGCTATATTCTGTGCCCCACCCTCTCTTTTTGTTTGACTATCTGTTCCGCTCATACACCAACAGTTTTGCCCAACTGGGAATGGTGTGTAGAATCTGGCAACTGTGTAGTGTGTCCTCAGCTTTAAAAGGCAGAAGGTTACATTTTTAAAATGCATTTGAGGCGTTTTACACACAGTCAGAGAGATTTGATGAACCTAAAGCTTTGCTCCAAAAGGTTTTATTGTCAAATTCTGCCAATCTGATGAAAAATATATGTGAAAATACACTGGGACATCAAACAGGCTACATTATTAGTGTTCCTGGCAGCAGGATTGGCTGATTGACATTCCTCTGCCTGCATTGCATCAGTGAGGCGGAGTCATTAACACTCAGCGAGCGAGGTGCAGCCACCGGGCACCCTGCTTTCTGACAGTAATGCATTCTAATCCTGTCAGCCCATTGAGAGCTTCAGCTACATTCAGCTCCAACAGGAGCAGAATCAAACGCCGTTGTCTGTCAACATCTCAGATCAATCATCTACTAAAAAGTCTGCGGGGAAGCCGTGTTTTAAAGCCAGTGGCGGCGATGTCTAATAAATCCAAAATAAAGAGCCGTACCCGTGCCGTTGGATGGACCCTTCGCATCTGTGGAGCTGCGGCGACCTCTCTAAATGCAAGCCGTGTTCTGCCCGCGCACTCACGCTTGGCACAGGAGGGAGCTGTGGGGTCCAGCGCTCAGGGTGAGTTATTTTGAGGGTTCGGCCGTGCATTATTCAGCATTTTGCATGGCAGGAAAGTGTCAGGTTCACTCTCTCCAGCAGACTTCCTTCTTTCAGAACTTCAGCTTGCGCTGCAGTCGAGTCTTAATCAAACAGCAGGAGCTATCACGCTATCAGTAGATAAAAAAAAAAACATTTCATTCCAACACTCAGATTTTGGTTAGCAAGCAGAGTAGCTAGCAGTGTTCATATGCGAAGATCAGTGAACAAGCTGAACCTGCTTCCTGCTTCCTGTTGGTGAATGATGTTCCGTACGTACAAGACTTTCCATTGCTTTAAAGTCGACCTATAGACATGAAGCTGTTCTTCAGGCCATTAAAAGATCCATTATTCATTAGGAGATCTATTACTTTGGTTGTCCACTTCCTATTATCATCGTGATAATTTTCCCTGTGAACTTTGAGTTCAGGAAGTGCATAAAATGGAGACGTATCATAAATAATCAAGAGGACCAAATCGATATATTACAATACCGAAAGGCAGAAGGAAGGAAATTATTATTTTTTTAAGATTCAAGATAGTTTGTAAACCTGCTGTTCCACCCGATTGGCTAATGGAGTTATTGCTATCCCAGACCCAGTAGGATTGGGCACGTTTCAATTCCAATTCCAGGCAGGACATTTTGGCTCAATGTTCCAGGCTGCCTCCAGAAATATTCTGATAAACTCTATCAAATATGGGCAGCAGCTGCAACTAGGTGCGCGCTCTTGACCACCCTGGGTGGGACGTTATCTCGGACAGAAGCCGGAAACCCACGTTTAAAGCAGAGAAGCAGATTACGTGTGCCGCTGCTTTTAATTGATCTGATCAATGCCGTTGCCCTGAAACTATGTCGGCCTCAGTGAGTGTTTTCATGCGGCTCTTTAGGCTTCACGGTGCTCGAACTTTCAGGTGATGAGAACGCCGTGGTCTGTGCGCACATGAGCTCCGGGGGGAATGACACATCTGTGTGTGTGCTTGCCTTTTTGTCATCTGAATGCAAACAGATGATTTTGTTGTTTGAACAGGCGAATACAGATAACGACATCTCTACAGAGCCACAGCCAAGATCTAAAGTCAATCTTTGCTTTATGTCTGACCGATGCTAGAGGCTATGTTAGCTGTGGCAGAGTTGATCCAGTTGCATTGTTGATAATGTTGGAGCGATAAGAACTATTTTCATTATCAATATTACATTATACAACATGAAGCTGATTGGTCAGGTTTTGATGTCTGCATCTGTACCCTGTATGTTGTCTCACACACACTCCATACAGTCCACGCACATATGTGAAAGCGTTCGTGTGGAAAGAAGTGAAAGAAAGAGGGAATCGAAGTGTCTCTGTGGAGCTAGTGCTTCTATCTCCCCGACTGCTCTTGTTTGTCCATTTAGAAATGTCACCGGCCCCAGGACTCCCCAGGAAGCGGGCTAAAAGCCTCTCTCCGACAATAGTCTTCCCCATTTATTGGCAAAACTGCCGGAGAGATAGCACTCTGTTTACACGTACCTGCGGTCACCACGAGAGCCTGACAGCCGTGGTCTTTATTCTGAACTGAACACAGATGTGGATATTAGCCAGCGACCACTCTGGAGAGGCTGCAGCAGAGATAAGAGCTCCTCATCGCGGCGCAGGGGATGAAAGAGTCAAAACAACAACCGCTGATCGAGCACCGATAGAACTCGCCGGAGAGAAGAGAAGCACACTTCCTATTGTGTCAGTCGCCATTTCCTCCTAACCATAACCCCCTGAATTATTGAAAACGGGGATTATTAATGCGTTTGGTTTGTGGGAATTGTTTGTCAATGAAGACACAATAAAAATAGAATGACTGCACATTGTAAATGCAGCAAGGAAGTTTTTTTTTTTTTTTTTTATGTTGATATGTGTACCTCCTGATTGTGCCTCCTTTTACACACCCAGAGGAGTCTGATCGCAGTATTTCAAGTTCAGCATAATTAAACGCTAAAGCGCTTCCGCACATCTGTGCCGACTGTGAAAATGCTTAAACCCTCATCTGAACCAGTTGCTGCGCTGTGTGCATACCTCCAGGAGGACACCTGACGACGACAGAACACGCGCAGCAATGCCGCCACAGCGTGCACGTAGCGGAAACGCTGATTAATAGACTAAAGTAGCCCTCAGGCCCGTGCATGACGGAGAGAGGCCTAGCATCTGGAGGTAAGAGCAGTAGCGGATACTCTATGCAGCTCATTAGACCGGGCTCCTCGGGGAGCTCCACTCGGACTAGCAACCAAACTGGTGTTGTTGTTGCTGCAGGTGAGTCGCTGGGAGGGTGGGGGAGGGGAGGAGACAACAGAGACCACAGGAAACAAAGAGCGCAGCCATCTGGGACGCTCGCCAAATTACAAATGAATGGCTGAACATGTTTTTTTTTCCTCCCACCGTGTCCTAACTTACCATGTCAGTGGTGGGATAAAGCAAAAGCAACATCGTGTGTTAAGCCTCTCACAGCACGGCTCATCATGAATTACGCATCGACTCTGATTGCAGTAAGACGACAAAAACACTGCTGAGTTCTTCCATGTGACATCAGTTGTTTGGTATTGTAACATTAATTCATCAAGTCAATTAGTCCAGTCTGAACAATGTGACCTTTGTTGAAATAAACCTTCTGTCTTTAACAGACATTTGCTCTAAAAGCAGTGAATTTGAGAGCACTGAGAGCAAACCAAGATCATCTGAGCTGTATGCTAAAAAGAGTGTGATGGCAGATCAACCTCTCTGTGTCAATCTTTATTAGTTTGCTTCATATTAATCTTCTCCAAAACCACTGGCACCACTTGTAAGGCCTGACAAAAACGAGCGGACAAAAAAAACAGAAAATCGGATTTTTAACAGCTTTTTAAAAAGAGGCTGTCAGGAGCACGGGCCTAAATAAAATACCAAAAAAAAATAAAAATCAGATATGTGGGTCACAATGTTCATGTCAGACACGACAGTGGAAAATCTGTTCTCCTGAGAGAATAACTGAGTGTAGCCTTTTTCTTTTTTTTTCAATACAGTAAAAAATTCACAAGATCGGCTCTGATGCGACAATCCTCTGACATAATTTTAAATAGCTGGACTTTGAAGTCAAACTACAAAGAATCATCACAATCATCAATAATCAAGGAAGACCACAAGTGTCAAAATCAAAACTCTTAAAGCGACTCTGGTTATAGGTAAGGAACAAGTGGAAAAAACAGCAAAAAAGAAAAGTGTCTTAAAATTACAAATTGAACTCCTGTGTGTGTGTGTGTGTGTGGGGGGGGGGTCTTTGGGCCACAGGGTCTGCTTTTATGTGTGGCGGCTGGTTTATTGCTGCTCCCTCTGAGGATGCTGACGGTTGCTCGAGGAATTTATTGAGTCAGGGCTAACCGCCTGATACCAGCCAGAGATTTTATGGGTCACCACCGCAGGTCGCAGGTCATGAATTACTACCAAACAAGCCAATGTCAGTGATGTGGCATCTACATCGCGGATAGAGAAATTACACGACACGGTTAGGGTCTTCAGGACATATTTAAGGACCTCTAAAGTATGCGCTCACTGCATACGTCAGCCCAGCTTTATGGCACTTAAACCTAAGCTACTTAAATCAATATTTTTCTTTTAGCAATGACCTAATCGCTGGCATAATCCAACAAACGCAACAGTCGTCGGGCCTACAGTGCAGTTTCTGAGGCTGCTTTTCCTGTAATCCACACTGCTTCCGTCAACTAGCAGCAGCGAGGAGGCTAATTCCTGAACATACTGACGGGCCTGCAACATAAATCAGATCAGGGTTTTGCAAATATCAGAAAACCAGGGAGAAAAGATGTAATTCTGGTGGAATGCTGCCGTTAACTACTGAAAAGAATCACAACGTTCAGTTCAATATTGAAGTTTTTGGTGAGAAAGTTGTTGCTCTACCCAAAACCGTACAGCAGCTTAATGAAGGAGACGGTGCTGGACAGCGTCCTCTCCATAAAATGCAAGCTATTTCTGGGACGAAACAGCTGAAACACTTCTAATGCTATGTGAAATAGCTCAGATGCTAATTGAATTTTTCATATTTCAATGGCAGAATTTTAATGTCGTCATGAGGGGACAAAAATGCAGCAAAAAAAAAGACAAAAATATATATTTTAGTGGAATTGTTTGGTACTTTCACACACAGCAGTGCAACAGAATGTATCCTACCACTGAAAAGAAGTGCTTTTTATAATTATATGTATTTATGGGTTGTAGCCATCACTATGGGGTTTTTTATTCTGCTATAGTGGAAGCATTTTCAATTACTTTTCCAGGAGCCGAAAGCGGTCCTCATGACACCCTCATGCATTATTTGAGTTTTGCAAATTCAATCTCTGCTGTCTCCCTTTCCTGCCTGCAATCACAACAACCTACATGTTGAAGTTTGGTCATTCACACCGTATGATTTATGTATACACCAGTGTCTCTGCAGAAAATGAGCTGTTACTCTTCTCTCCCATCTTGCCACAATATGGTCGTGGCAATTTGTCTTTATTTAAGTCCCATTTGCCTTTGCAGACACTCCTGCCATTTTCTTCTAGTCTGCCGAGGTAGCTTTTAGCTTTCTCATTATGGCAATGGTCCATTGTTGCTCTGATTTTGCAAAACTTATGCCTCTTGATGTGTTGGTTGATATTTTTTCTCTATTCATATCATAAGATTTTATCATAGCGTAGAAAATATGCAACATATTTGTTAAAAAAAAACCTCCAGTGTTCTTGAGTGTTAATCTGATATTTTTTTATTGAAAAAAGCAGGCTCAGAATTTGGAATGTCAAACTGCTTTTTGTCTGTCAGTATTTAAAGGCAGTGATGTTTCTGGTTGTTGGAGGAAGCTGACAGTGTGCCTAGCATCCCCGCAGTAACTGCAGCCTGTGTAGGTGTGGTTCTGTTTCTGCTGTGGTCTGACCCAGCAGTGAAGACTGGGCATCTGACTCGAGGCGCCACATCTCTGGACTAATTACAGCAATGGTTGCCAAGCAACTGCAGCAATCGGAGCCTGGTGGGTCCAGGGGTGGCTTTACGGTCGGACCAGCAGCATTCGGATTTTGTGACGGATGTTCATCTGGCCCCGCTGACCCTTTGACTTATAATCCCCAACAAAGCCCTCTGGATACTGCTGTTCTTGTATAATAACAGCTGCTTTAAAGGCTTCTCAGCTCTTTCAACATAACTACAAAAACACAAACTTATTCTCTTTAAAAGGATGGCAATTATAAAACATTTTTGTGTTGAATAATGGCGCAAACGCCGTCAACAGTTCCTCCTCCTGCCATGCCCTCCAGCTCCTGTCTCATTGTCTTATCCTTGGTGAGTTGTGTCTGTTGAAGGGAGGCAGACAGCAGTCCCAAGACCTTCTCATCATAATTAACACCCTTGTTTTTACTACAGGGATGCCAACAAGCTAATTACTTTAAGCTAATCACATGTTTGTCAAGACCCCTGCAATCTCAGGTTTGTAAACTGTGTCGTCGTTGAATCTCTAAAAACACACATAGCCAGTGAAGCACTGAGAGAATACGAATCTTATTATGTTTACAAAGGAAGGTAGTTATATTCAGTGTATTATTTGTAACACATTTAGCCTGAGGATAAGATAATATTTATCACTAAGAAAGCTTTTAGTCCTTTTTAAAAAGGCTGATTTGATTCATGTTGTCAGACAACTTAAAAAAATGGAACAGGAGCATCATGAGCTTCTTTTGCTGTGCGTGCATGTGTGCCAGGTGCATCTGAGGTCGCTGCACCTCTCGCTGGCCGTTTGGCATTTTCCTGATAGCTGTAAAGGCCAAAGATGCGCCAGGGGTGCTATTTTCAACCATGGATGCACAAACACACAAGTGGTAGCCTGACCTTTAAGCTGTGAAAAACCTATGGCGTGCTGTCATACCCAATTATCAGTACAGGTTAAACAGTTCTGTGGACAGAATAAAGACAATCACTAAGCAGGAAGACTTCACTTAATACTGTAAATAAAGCACATTTTATATGGAGACATTAATCCAGGGGTCGGGAACCTATGGCTCGCGAGCCATATGTGGCTCTTTTGATGACTGCATCTGGCTCTCAGATAAATCTTTCTTAACACAATAAGTAATGAATAATAGTAAAACATTACAGAAATCATAGTGTTAAAAATAATTCAACCATTAAATATTAGAATGATTACAGCGGCACAGAACAGCGTTGCCGTGGACGAGCTTATGTGTTGCTGCCCTGACGCTGCGCTGCTGCTCTGTGACAGGTTCACCAGTTACCAAAAATGAATTTCTCAGGAAAAACAAAGTTGTTATTTTTTCATCTGAAGGCAAAACGCTTCCTTAAAAAACAAATATATTTATTTTATTGCCTTTGTTTACTTTTTATTCTGTATGAAATATGTAGAATATGTATATGAATATGTATGGCTGCCTGTGCTTAATGATTGGTTTGAGGTTTGTTTAATCATTAATTTCAGATTTTGCTGGGCTGCACCACAAATCCACACTGTCTCCAGTACATGACGTGAGATTTGATCGTATCATCTGCTCAAGTCCAGATTGATAAATGTCGATGCTTGCGTGGAAATGGTCGTGTAGCGTACCTACACAGCGTCATTACAGGACTCTGGTAGGACCACCATAGCTCCAGGATGCATGAGCCCAAAGTCCAGAAGAGAAATGTAAATTGGCGAGATAATTTTTTTTAAAGCCAAAGATAAAGATTACCGTCTGTGATTTCCATAAAAAAAGTCAAACTGATCATCAACATTAGATTACTATTTGTCCATAAATGATCCTTATTTCAATATAAAATGCCAACCAAAAACTTTTGCATAATGCCAGCCAAAATCATTAGCGTAATGTGCTAAGTAGAAATGTAGAATAGCCAGCAATCAAGTTTGGTGGGACAAAATGAGACTGAAGGATTGTAAATAACCGCACGTCATTGGAGCGCATAGTATAAAAAAAAAAAGTCCACTACTGCCCACAACAAAACACGTAAATCCGTTTAAAATAGTTTAAACAGTTCATTGATAAATGTGTCAGCATAGTTTTATTTCGGATCCTAAATATATCTATTTTAACTGTTTGGGGTTTCGCAGCAATTCTTTAGCAATAGTGAGGAACGAAAAGCCATTCACAGCCATTGGTGAGTTTGCCAAAACATTCATGCAACACCTGCATGAAGCTTAACCTCACCACATATCAACCAGAATATAAAGCCATCAGCAAAACCATGCAGCACCAGAAGTCGCCTTAATGGTAAGAAGTATTTTATGTATTAGCTTCAGTGTAACAATGTTATTAAGAAAAAAAATAAATTCAGAGACCTCTTAAACTCTAAAATTGTTGGTCTTGTTTAAAAATTCACACATTTAGTTGTAGTGAGAGTTAAAAAAATACTGTATGGCTCTCATGGAAATACATTTTAAAAAATGTGACTTTTTTGGCTCTCTCAGCTAAAAAGGTTCCCGACCCCTGCATTAATCCAACACAGCTGAACGTAAGGCGTTTCCACTGCAGGAAACTCCTCCGAAGGGCCATTTACAGGAACCGGAGTCCCTGCTCCAGGTTAGATACTTAGATCGGCCCTGAAAAACTCACCTTGAGGTTCACTCAGCGCTGATTGGCTACACCTAGAGCGGGACGTGACGTGAAACCCAGCAGAAGAGGAGCAGTAGCCTAGCATCCACGGCCATGTACACCAACACACAAACCAGAAACAGCAACCAGCCTCGGCTCCTCCCATGTTACCTCCTCCCTCGCAGTAAAGTCACAACCGTCAAGGGGGCCAAGTGAGAGGAATGGTTCCAGTAAAGTTCCTGCCCCCAGTATTTACCAGGAACTCCTGCAATAGGACATTTTGGTATTTACTGTTCAGGATCCGATTGCTTTGAAGCCACATGCAAGAAGAAAAGCTACAGGAATCAGGAGCCCACAGCAATCCCCCAACAGCGAGCTGACTGTAGACATTACTGTTATTGCTTGTTTGCTATACACGCTTGTGTTTTTTCAGGCTGAACTTGGACGAGTTCCACAGGGAACCTGCGGAGACGTTCTTACAATTGCATCATCAGTTTCTTCTCAGAGTCGCACTAATGTTCACACAGTGGCCTCGATGACGTTTCCACAGCTGGAGGGCAACTGTTGTTTTTAAACAGATACAAATGCAGTTTTTTTTTTTTTTTTTTTTTTAAATAATATGAACAGTAAATACCTATTTATTAAGTCCCGTGCTGTAACTTTGTTTCAGCTGTTTTATATGGATGATTAATGTTGATAAACTGTATGTCGATGCTGGGCTGTACGTGAGAGCACGTACAGCCCAGCGATGTCACTGACCATCATATAATGAAATCCAGATTGCAGTACTCGAGCAGAAATCATCCCATCTATACTCCAGGGTGTGTGCAGCGGCCATCTTCTGTGCATCAGCACTGCCACCATGTTAGTCATGGACTCTTTAAACGTATGGAAAGAAGCCCAGTTTGGTTCAGGGGAGCAACCAATCTCTGGAAGTGTAGTATTCTTCTGGACTCGGTCAGTTTGAGGAACACTCCATGTATTGTAGAAAGCGATATTTATCCTTGTATTGATTTTTAGAATGGAAAATGGGATGATTTCATGTCAGACTGATCAATTGAAAATCACACTAGGTAATGGAATCCTAGGCTAAAACTGAACAGCCACAGCACCGAAGCTAATTCAAAACAATGGTAAACACTCTGGTGAGTGTCTAAACATGTGGGGTGAGAAATAGCCCAATATGACCAACATCAATACGGCTCCGACTGAAAAGCGCTCCGGCTGCTGCACGACGACCAAGTTCACTTGTGAAGGATTGATCTGAGGAGACTAAGATGTTGTCTCTCTGGTTTGCTGGCTCCTTCCTGCACGACGAGGTCTTTGGCATGGGGCCGCCGACGCTGAGAACCAGGGCAAGCTGGGCTTTCCAGCTTCCTAAAGACCAGTTCCTAACGGTGATCCGCCGCTTCACCCAGTCTTTTATTTATTCCAGGCACCCTCGGCTGCTCCTGCCTCTCCCCCAACGCTCGACTCTCTCTGCTGACCTCCTTCTGAGTGACTGTGGTCCTTGCAGTCCACACTTCCAGTCATTAATAACACTCTGCTCTCTGTTATTCCTGCCAGCCGGAGAACCACTTTCCTGTCAGTCTGACACAAATTAATTCCCCTTATTTATCTTCTGGCACCAAGGCCGGCATAGGCGGAATAACTGTTTATAGAAAAAAAGGAACAAAGAATTATAGATGGCGTGTTCTTGACGACAGGACCATTTGTTTCTCAAATAAGACTGTAGATAAAGTTTACAATAATCATTTGTCAGCTCCATTCTCCTTCCATCAATTGCCGGGCTAATTTGTTAATGGAATTATTGGCATGTAGGGCGTAATTAAACGCTGGATGTCATTGTTCTGCTCTTGGTGGTGCTTTGGCTCATGATTCACGCTGAAGGGACACCGTGTCACTCCGGCAGCTGAGCTCTTCCTCATTGTCTGTTCCACATCGATTTCTTTTTTTTTTTTTTTTTTTTTTTTTTTTTTTTAAATAAGTGGTGGTAAAGTCACGAAAGATTGTGAAAAGACAATTCTGCGATATAAACGCACCCCTGCAGCCTCAAGACGTTTATTAAACTCTGAGATCAGTGATGACGTCAGAGGAGCATGGGCGAGCTACGCTAACCATCAGCTCCAGCTCTAATTTGACAGTCGTTCTCAGAATGTGCTGATGCGGTCAGTGAAGTGGATTGTGAACATGCCAGCCTGTCGTCATTATGGTGCATCAGTCAGTCGTCCAGCACGCGCAGGCCTGGATTGGGAAGGACTGACACAGGAGACAGGGTCACGCCCCCCCGGAGGCAGACCTGCTTCTGTGCAGGTTTATTAACGAAGTCGAGATTGTGTCTCATAGCCTGTCCCTATGTCCACATTTTTGACATTGCAGGTTTAACTGAGTGTACAATTAGCTCTTTTACCATATATAATAGTAGCCCAGGCAAATAACTGTAAGGCCTTTTATTTTAGATTAAAGAAAACAAAAACCTCAACATGAAATAAATAAAAAAACATGCAAACAGACCAAAATAACCCTTTTTTTTACCTCTTAAAGCCTACAAAATTGAAGGCCAACACTTCTTATTGTCTTGCTGTAAATATTACAGTATATTGCTGCAAATATTGTGATTATTTTGATGATTGCTGCTGTAGCTAGTGAATTTCCCCATTAAATAAAGTATTTCTATTCTATTCTGTTCTGTTCTATTCTATTCAAGTAAAAATGTCAACATTTTCAGAAAACAGTAAATAAAGGGTGGCTCTTTTAGGAAAAAACAAGTGCACACACAGCATCGACTAAACATTCTTCTCTTATTTTTTTCTTAAATTAATAAGATATCAGCCTAAAAAAATGAAGGCCTACACTTCAAGCAATAGTATCTTTGTGAAAAATCTGACATACACCAAAAGCTGGGCCTTATCAGTAACATCTGTAAACTCGTCAATGGCCGAAGATAGGCAGGGGGCACTCTGAATAGCTGCATCAAGCTGTGCCAGTGCATCATCTGCTGATATTTCTGGTTGCTGTTGAAGCTGACATCGGGATTTGTTTGATTTTTTCACACATCTCGTCTTTTTGTTTTCCCTCAAAAAATGTCTCAATAACAGCATGTAAGTTCTCCCTCACAACTGTCCCATCACAAGTTTTTTTTTTTATATTCTCCCAAAATCCACAATACCTTTAGTAAACATTCGTTTGGACGTTGCTGGGCTGTAAATGTATGCGTGATGAGTCAGGTAGATCTGTCATACTGGGCCTGCAGCTCGGTTATTTTGCATGCCATCAGCTCGATCTTCAGGGATAACTTTGCTCAAAAGAGCTGTGCTTTGTTTCATAGCGGTGCTTCATTGCCACTTTTAATTAATGCCACGTTTTCAGAGAATATGAGGCACACTGGTTTTGAACTGCCTGACCACTCATCCACTCATCTTTCAAACAGCGGTTTTCCTCATCAACCTTCCTTCTTTTGGAGCAAGCCACGCGAGGGCAAACTGACAGCGGCTTCCGTGGTGCCCTGGTCGTGCAGGGAGCTATTGTTGTATTAATTGCCCGCTGTCTATAGCCACAACCACTGGGAAAATGCTCCATGAGTATCTACTCACGTAGATTTATCAGAGATTGGTCACAGGGCCGGACAGAACCATCACTGGGTCCGGATCCGGACCGAGGTCCGCCATTTGGTGATGCCTGGTCTAAAGCTATTTTAGTACTCAGTATGTACACGCTCTGAAATTACGGCCTTTGGCAGCTAGCCAGATAAGGCATATCGCCCCCTACTGTGACCGACTGCAGCATACGTCAGTCTGTAAACATACCGACTAAGAACAACAGCATAAATAATTCTGGCAGTGGCAGACCGTGCATTTCACGCCTAGGCATTCAGTGATATCATATTTAATACACCTCATACTATCAATATAATACCACGGCTCGAGAATCCATACAGAATCACACTTACACATTACAACACCTTATTATAGGCTAGTCGAGCATCACTTAATTTCTGGAGCATTTAAAATCAATAACCTCACATTCACAATTAAGAGTAGGAAACTAAGATCACAGATACTGTCAAAACTCAAAGATAAAACATGATTTTAAAAGATTAGTCAACAAAACTATGTGAGCTTAACAAGTTTGTCAAACTACGCATTGTCGCCTTTTACATCTAAGACACCGAGACGATAACACAAACTATTCATTGAAAATAAAAGTAAACAGATTATTTGCATTTGTTCTTGAGAATATGCAACAGCAAAACAACTGAACATCTTAAGTTGTGACTTAAGTGACTTCAGTCACAGCTTCGCCAATGCGCCACGTAACATTATTTACATTATAAATTGCAGATGCTCAGAAGTTTAGATTTTTTGGTATTTTGTCCACTTATTTTGTTACCACTGATTTAATACTAACAAAATAAAATGACAAAATACATATTAAAAATAAAATGCTTGCACTCACCAACATGGATCTCCTCCACAGCGCCTGCTTATTTGAAAACGAAGCTCGCTAGCTAGCATAGAGGTTGGTCGATCTTGAAAATGGCATGGCTAGTATATCTGCAACCAAATCTATCTCTTCTCATCCTTCAGCCATCTTGGGTTAAAAAAAATACAATAGCTGTCGGTAGCTGGATCTGCAAGTTTAGCTCAGAGTTAGTTCCAAGTGCCATCTCTCACGAGTGTGCTTATCCAATCACAGGACACGTACATGTTCAGTTCAGCCTAACGTCTGCTAGCAGGCGCTGGTGTCGCAGTCTCGAGATCTGATTGGCTATCGCAACTGACTGTCTCCATTCACTTACAGCGCTCAAGTGCCTGCTCCTGATGATTCTGAAGGCATTAGGCAGATTTCATCAAACCTGACAACACAGTTAGCTGAAATATGATTGGATAAAAACTCTACCATATATACAACACTGGAAGCAGCACAAAAGCGGATATAATATGACATGAACAGAACTGACTATGAAGAATAATTTTATTTACATATTTACAAAAAAAATAGCTTTTCTAAGTATGTTTAGGCCAGCAGAGAAGGCCTTGCAGGCCCTGACGGCCCACCACTGAATTCTGAAAAACGCTCACTAAAATAGATTTGGAAATCATTTCCCAGTGACCTCAGTGGTAATTCCCTCTCCTACACTGTGGACATTTCGCACTCTCTCAGCCTGTGCACCCTCAGTGCATGACGGGTCCCACAGCAGCAGGAGCACCACCGATGCCTCCTCATTCAGATCTGAGCTGTCCCAGCTCCACTGACAGTGAGGAATGGAGTGAGGAATGGATTTAATAGCCATAAAACAGCCTGTCAGCAGTTTTAAACCCACAATGTTCAATATATATATATATATATATATATATAAAATGCTTTATTTATCCCAGACATGGGAAATTTGCTCGTTACAGCAGCAACCCTCAGAAATACCTACAACCTACAATAACTACACCAGTATTTACAGCAGGATATTTACAGCAAGAGGGCTAGGGTAGAAACCGGTGTGGCAGATTACAGCAATTAACAGCAAGCTAAATGCACAAATGTACAAAGATTAAGGTGCAAATGTGCAACATGAAAAATGTGCAACTAGATTAAGTACCATACAAATGTGCAACATGAAAAAAAAGATGTGCAACTAGAAGTGAAAATGTGTAACTAGAAGTACCAAACAAATGTGCAACAGAAAAAATGTGCGACTGAAAGTACAAAAAACAGACAGAGCTCCTCACACCATGAAGAGCTGAGAGTCTCAGTCAGATGGAGTTTTTGAATAGTGTTATTGCACTGGGCAGGAAAGATTTCCTGTATATGTCCTTGTGGATATATATATATATATATATATATATGTAGTTTCATTATATAGTTTCTCATCGCTGGATCCGGGCAGAATAATGGAAAATACCAGCGTTGGGATTTTTTATTCCTCTCTTCTCTCTGTAATGTAAATGTTTTTTCACTGTTGAAAGTAGAAACTCCATGTGCAAATACAGAGGGTATATACAGGAGCAGTGAGCAATCAAGTGATGAAGCTGTACCATCAGATGTTCAGATGTGCTGCAGGTAATGCTTTTTTTTATCCTTTACATATTTTAAAATGAAAAATGAGGGCAGAACAGCAGTGTTCCGTCTGTTAGAGCATGTGTGCTACAGTTTAGTGGCCTCCTGGTGCCGTGTTTTCCCGTTCAGGTACACAGGAAATCAGAGATGCTGAACCTCGCCACGTATGGGAATGCTGCTCTGTGAGAACAGCTTTAAAATGGAAGGCCTGTCTTCAGCTCTCTTCGCCTAGAGCCCTCCAGGGGAACAGTGGGCGACTCACACTTAATGATGTGCAAGGCAGCCTCAGCTCTTATCTGCAGGGCTCAACCAACATGGAAATCACACAGCCTGTTCAGCTTTAGTATAATATCAATATGATATCTCCCAGAACAATGCTGATCATGCCGTATATCTGAACAAAAACTGCTCTCGAACCAGTCTTTATTTATTTATCACACATTAGACGCTTTCATGAATAAGCCAAAATATACTGCAGTAAATAACACAGAACTGTTTCAACTGCTTCCTTCTTTCCGGCAACATGCACACTGAATCTGCACGTGAGTTTAAATTAAAGGTAGCAACTGACTGTGAGAATATTAGACAAGCCACCGGATAGAGGTTAATTCCGTCAGTGACATGGAAATACATTTAGCTTTTGTCTGATTGCGCGAAATAAGTGGTCTCTTAATGTCACAACTGTTCTGCAGGGATGAAAACTCCACTTTATTCAACCCATCTCAGTTATTCCAAATCACTGAGCCTTTATGAAAAGACTGGCCCATCAGATCAATTTTGCTGTATTTACAAGATTTATATACGCAGCCATAATCTATTTAATTAGTTCAAGCTCAATATTAAGAGAGCAGGTCGGATGTCAGAGGGCTGAGGTCCAAATTTCCATCCGTAATACCCAGATGTCAGAGGAGATATGAAAGAGAATTTTTTTCCCCCTGCTCTTTAAGAGATAACTCTGATTTTTAATTTCCTGTGGGGGGAAAGCTTCCTTTCTTGTCGGCAGAATTTAATTTTAGCAAGTGGGAGAAATGTGTTTGATCTCAATTAAGGTGAAAAGAATGTCCCTCTGACATACCTCCGCTTTGTCATGCTGCCTGATACCTGCCTGATACCAACTAATATACACTAGGTTTGGTAATAACAATGATAATAATGTAGAATTGAGGGATTATGAGGGATTGTGTCTAATTCCAGTTACAGGTCACATATTTATCACAGACAGGCAGCACAGGGTTTGTCAAGTGCTAACAAGTGTGAACTCTTGTGCTTTCTTAAAAAGAGCTTCTGGTTTTCCAGTGTTCAGCTCATATAGGAAGTCTTATGTCCCATTTTACCTTTCAGTTGTGACCTTGTGTCTCATCTGCCACTGGAAACAATTACAGGAACCAGTGACAGTGTGAAGAAGTTCTGATTTGCTCCATGGGTGCTGGGGCCTGCGGGCAAGGGCTTTAGCATAATCTGCTCGGCTTCTCGAGAAAACTCATCCTGGTTTGGATAACATTATTAGAAAAAAAACAAAAAAGGTGCTGTGAGAATGTAAGAAGAGATGTCAGCTAACTCCTGAATGAAGCACAGAGTACCCGAAGCTGAAGTATCAGAAAGCACAACATCACCGCGGTGGGAGTGAAGGTAACGGCAGAATTCTCTGAATTCTCTTGATGAATTTGTATTCAGACCCTTCAGAGCTACTAAAGGCCTCATTTTACAGGGGTAATAAAGGATTTTTCAAGGTTTACAAGAGACTGCCTCAAAGTTTTTCCACTATTTTTGCCTCTGTGTGCATCAGTTCTAATGGCGCCACCTACAAGAGGGAGCTGAGTTTGGGAACAGCTGCAAATGTAACTAATCTAATGTAGCCAGAGGCAGGAATACGCACTGAAGCGGTCACCAGTTCATTCACGCGCCCACACCGGGGGCCAATTTAGAGCCTCCATCAACTTGGTGTACCTGGAGAAAAGCTGCAGAGCTGGAATCAAACCCAGGGCGGAAACGAGACATCGGCACCGGGTCACACAGACACGGTGGGGCGATCCAAGTGAAGCTAATTCATCAGATGTGTTTTCTCCTCTTGATCTGTGAGATTTCCTGAAGAAAATGCTAATTTTTGTGCTCGCCATCAAAGGATGTTGCAAGTATTTCCCAACATTGCAACCATGTGCAAAAACTCTAAACGTGCTGTCTGGTAATGGTACGAGCCCCAGAACGTGAGTCACATCTTCAGTTTTCCTTGACAAATATAAAAAATATAGCATAAAACATGTCATCACTTAAACATAAAGGTACACTTTCACCACTTTCTCCCTCCTGTCAACAAACACACACACACACACACAAACTACTCTTTAAGATAAATGTTACCTTGAATCTCCCAGCAGAGCCCAAAACTCTTTCAGACTGAGTGAAACTCGGGTTCGAGATGCGCCTCAGTGATCTTTCGGACTTATTTTAACAGCAACGTGATGAAAAACAGATCTCGCACGCAAGCCGAAACAGGAAAACAGCGTTAACTAACTGATACGGCAGCTGCAGATCAAACGGAGTCACGTAATCTCCCACTGCTGTTTTCTCTCTCCAAGGATGTGTGGGCAAAGCACAAGTGATTTTTGGAGGGGGGCAGGAAATGAGATACGTGAGTAAATGAGAGAGGACGATGTTTCTGGTGCATTAACGCGACAAAACACTGGGATGAGCAGCAGGGAACAGGCCTCCCATTAAAGTGAGAAAATCGGTGCATAAATCTGGTGCTGCATAGTTTTAAAGTCGAAGACGAGGGTGAGCATGATGAGCGCACACGTCAGGCCTGCTGTGGGCAATCAAGCAAGTCTGCACACTGAAAGCAATGTGTTGCTTCTTGTTTTGGGTTATGAAGAGGACACGTCTCCTACTTTATGCTGTTTATGCTAAAATACGTGTGATCTGATTTAATATACTTGGGTACACTTTCCTGTAACAATACCGGTGTTTTACCGAGCTCATTTTTTTTTTTTTTTTTTTTTTTTTTTTTTTTAAAGAAGAAATTAACTGAAGCTGTTATAAAATGCAGCTGCGTCCTTGTACTGTTGGCTTTTTCTACTTTAAACTTTCATCTGAGTGGGAATGAAGCTGATGATGTGAACAGTGAATGAAGCCCCTGATCCATGCGCCAGACTAGCACGTGTCACTTAAAGATGAGGGACAATGAAAATCATCTTTACTGTAACCAAGGACTGTCTCTTTTTTTAACCCTGGACGACATGGGGGGAAAAAAATCCCTCTGCTTCTATTTGCAAGATGAAGTATGAGAGAAAAGGAATGTTTCTTATATATCAAAAGCAAATAAAAATGGCTCTGTCCCTGGGGACATGCTGGTCTGAGACAAATTGCCACTGACCCCCATGGATTTTTCAGGTCACATTCAATTGGAAATGGACTATTCAATTTTCCGGCGGGAGCCTTTGCCGTTTCCTCTCTCTGCATCACCGACAAGACGTTCACTTTCGGTTCGCTTGATCAAGAAAAACCAAACAGTCTCAGGGTGTTTTGCTGATGGAACTGTCTCTCCATTATTGTCCTATTAACGAGATGCATCCATCAAAGTCGTATGCTGGCTTTTAGCGAACTGGAACGTCCAGATCTATTGATGGAAATGTGCCAATACAAGGGAGAAGCGTGAGGCTTGTGACCAAGTTTGTGTTGTAGAACCATGCAATGATTAATGCACGGACATTAATGCAACGTCCAGTCTCACAAGTAAATAAAGCCGAACAAACGTTGGGGGCAATCCACCTATTTGTGACTTGCTAGTCATTACATCCACGATTTAAAACAATCCCTGTTGGTCAAATACTCACAAATACAGCTGTGGAGCTTGGTAAAATAAACATGCGAGCATGCGAGCATGTCCAAAAAAATATCGGTCAGTATTCAAATTTCACAATGAAAATACTGTGATTCCATAAATGAGTCATGATGTAACAGATTTGAGGGAAACGGATAAATGGACCATTAAAGGACAAACAGCATTCTGCTGTGAAGCTTCTACAGCAAATCCATCCCTTCCATACCTGCCTGTGGTGTGCCCGTTAATCACATTTCCCTCCACATTCTACAGGATGAAAATTTGATGGGTGCGTATGTCGTCAGAAGCGTGACGCTGCTGAGGCTGGAGGATGAATAAAAGCATGCACTGATGTGGAAAGCCTGCTGCCCAAGCATAGGTATTCAGCTTTCATCTATTTTCTGCTCAGATTCCTCTGTGCACCAAGGAATACTTTTCCTTTTTTTCCACCCCTGCAGTCTCTCACAAGCATCGAGCGGCGGTATCGATCCGGAGCAGATCTCCTTCCACTCCACCTGGGGAGCCAGATGAGTCTTGTTCGTATCGATCCAACCTTTTTATTCTACATTCTTGTTTGCCCTTTCTTTTTAGGCGGTGAACGCGGACGGGTGTGTGAGAGAGACGCCGTTAATGATCCATATTCTTGATAATCCTGCGCTCTGATTTTGGCCGCCATTGATGGAGGCGTCCTCATGCCGATGCAGGGAAACCGCAGCACAACATGTCCATCAACTTGAGAGAAAATAAACATAATGTTCTTTGAAATTAGAGGGACTAGGAATTAACTGGAGGCAACACTCAGGGTGCCATTTTGATCTTCAGTTACTGCGTTTTTATAGTCTATTATATTCCTGCTTTATGACACTTACTTTGGGCCCTTGAGCAAGGCCCTTAACCCCCCTAGTTGCTCCTCGGGCGCCTTAAAGTGGTTCCCCACTGCCTGCATGCATGTGTTGTGTGTGTGTTGTACATGCATGTGAGTGGGTAAAATGCAGAGGTCTAATTTCCACTTATGGATAAATAAAGTGAATCTTCTTCTTTTTCTTCTTTTTACTCTTCCACGTGGCTCTCCTTCTGCTTCCTTGGGCTCCTTCCTTAAATGCATCTCTATGCTCTAAGTCACTGTGTCTCCTCGCCGTCCCCTCAGGAACACAGTCTGTGGTAATGTACTAATCTGCAGGAGCTTTAGCGCCGTCCCGCCAATCTGCCGTGTCAAGAAAACACAAATCTCTCTCCAGGCAGTTACAGCTCTTTCTTTCTTTTCCCGTCATTGCAAGCGGAGCATGTTCCTCCCGGCTCTGGTGTGGAGAAAACTGCCTCTGTGACCCATCAGCTACAATTACCTTTTCTTTGTGACAAAGTACACATGGGCCCCCGTGGTAGCAAAACGGCAGTTAGAGCCAGTGCAGGAGCTCAGAGATGTTCTCTGGAAAATAAACCTAGTTCATTTTACTACAGAACCAAAAGTCACGTACAAAGAATTTGGGGAAGCCTATTTCAGCAATCAAACAGCCCATTATCAACATTATCAAACATCTGGAGTTACCCAAAAAAAGAAAAAAAAAGCTGATTAACCTTTTCATGAATTCAGTTTCATGTATGTAGCTTCAGCGCGCCTCCCTCAACCCAGGCGACAAATCTGGACGGGCGACGCACCAGTCTGATCTGATTCAAAGGCTCCTAACAAAGACAGCCTGCTCGGACAGTTGATTGGGTTCAATCAGGACCACTTTGGTTCAAATATCTCTGCAGATATCTGGAAAATATGACGAGGGCTTCGAATGCATTCAAATGAAGTTAGACACAATTTCCTGTGATTCACATCAACCTGCGGCAATCGAACACAACAAACAGACGATGATGTAAGCCGGAGTAAGGCAGCATGGCAAATATCTGCAGAGAATCTCCAAAAAAAATCTATTATTCTTTGGTTGATAAACTTTGTTTTCATGGTTTTTAATGGCGACGTTGGTAAATTATGCTGTTCGCGTGTCTTTACGACGGCGCAGTGATTTGAAAAATGAAGCGTTTTGGTTGAAATTCAAAACAACATCACGTAATCTCTACAACTGAGTTGATAATGCATTAATAAGCACGGTTAATGACGCTTCAAGGAGAGTTGGGAGTCTTTTAAAATGAGGAAATGTATAAAATCAACGCCAGTTTCAATGTGATAAACATGCAGCCATACTCCTGTTCTGTCGGTGCATGTCTGAGGGCTGCCTCGCTCCTGCTGATCTGGACTTTAGCACAAATAAGACAGGAAATCTCTGATTTTGTGTTTTCCTTTTGTCGTCGCAGGTCTTTAAAGTGGGAGCTTTTCCATTTGACTGCTGTGCTAATGGGTATGTTTAGAAATGCAGCAGCAAGCTGCAATATTTCCTTAAGCTGGCAAAATTATATAAGCTAAAACCCTTCTTAGTGACTCTTCAGCAAAAAAAAAACCTAAGCAAAGATGTAAAAAAAAAAAAAAGTCTAATTGTTGCTCTGACTTCAATCAATGCTCTGACTTCAATGGTGACGCTGAGTGGGTAAAACCAGGGTAAACGCTTCCCTTCACATTCTACTTTCTCGGCAACTTTGAACGGTTCCGATTGTGACATCTCATCTGCCGGAGGAGACGAACTGAGAGGAGAAAATCTTCTTTTAAGGTAACAAGGTAGGACGGGATTAACGCTAAATTAATCTCATGCCACTTCCTTGTCACATTTTCAAGGTGAGGCAAGAAAAAAAAAAACAATAACAAGGAAGAGTCGGGACAGCGTCGCTCACGGCGCCTCCAGAGCGATGAAACTTCATTCAGCTTATTAAAAAGCCAGGCGCTGACTGACGTTTTAATCTGACGCCTCACTGTGTGTGTGCGTGATTTTCACCTCCTTCTTCTTGTAATTATGCTGGTTTATACCACTTTGCTACATTCTTTAGAAGGTTGTTCCATGACAAGAAAATGCAACATATTAATCCAATGTCTTAATAAAACTGTATAAAAAGCTAAATTTGGCATCTCGGCCTCATCAGAGTTCCTGTTCGTAGGGGTATATGTGGGGGCAGCGACAGAATGATGGGAATTTCTCTGCAGCTCGATCGCGAAGGTGCGTATGAAGATGAGAGCGGGGGCCTGATGGGGACTGCGGCGCAGCTAGAGGAGTCACGTGACCGAGCAGAAACCACATCAAACAGCGTGGGAAAGCGGATACCCCGATGAGGACGTTGTACTGTACAGTAGAGTGTGTTTGTTTGTTGTTTGCTTGCCTTGCAACGTGTGAGGACAGGCGTACATGGGTTCTAAAAATAAGATGTGAGAATTCCTCTGACAGTTTTCCAGACAGCATCTGCTGTCAGATCAATGCGCTCCCCATGACATCGTGTTACCTGTCAGATAAAGACGGAACCAGCACGCTGACAGGTTGCGTTCTGACGCGCTGTTTGCACATTGGCAAAAACAAAAGAACCTGTTGCATTCAAGCCACAATGGCGCCAAAAGTGGTTGAAAGAGGCTGAAGCTAAAAATATGTGGCGCCTCCGTGTCAGTTCCTCGTTTTACTCTGAAATCTAATCACTTCCCCGGAAGAACTATGACAAACACGTACAAAGTGTCGTGATTTCTCATGAGATCAGAAAAAGAGACCAAAACAAAAAACCCGTGATTCCTGACACAACCATCGCCACTATCGCACGCGCAGACACAGACCGCCCTTTAAGCTAAAAATGACATCATGAATATTTACTGAGAGGCGACTGTGACAAATCCATCCATCGCCTGACACGATGCTGGTTTCTTTCTCCAACAGACGCCTACCTAAACAGGCACTTTCCTGACAAGTGTGATGTCGTTCTCTGACAAAGGGCAACTATTTCTCTGTCATCTCCCAAACATTTCAACCGGGCTGTGAAACAGGAGGGACACACGGGCCCCACAGGCGACTCGGCAAGCCCATGTTGCACCCACCCCCACCAGCTGCTTTTCTGCTTGGATCCATAGCCGTCATAGACGACGCCAATCACAGTCTGGAGTCCCGTCAGCTCTATGCTGGCAGAGTTAGCGGAGGCAGTTAGCCAAGAGTTCTGATGATGCTCGCTCATTATGACCTTCGCAGTACTGCATATGTCCAAACATATCAGCCGCACAGCGTCTCATACATGGATAGTACTTGATCTACAGTATGTAAGCGATGACTTCCCTGACCCAAACACACTCCTACACACAGACACACACAGCTGAGCCGAACGCGAGCTGAAGCACGGTGGCGTGCAGCTACTGTAGGGCCGCACATCTTCATCATCAGTAAATAACCTCATTAGAGTTTCTGTACATTATAGTTACTTTAGAGTTTCTGCACATTATAGTTACAGTCTTAGCACATTGTAGTTTTTAGTATATAGTATTTTAGTTTTAGTATTTAGTATTTTCCTAAGACTTTCATGCCCTTGTGTGTTTCCACTTTCGAGCTGCTGGAAATGTGAATTTCTCTTGGAGATTAATAAAGTATCTATCTATCTATCTATCTATCTATCTATCTATCTATCTATCTATCTATCTATCTATCTATCTATCGAGAAGAATTAGTTGAGATACTGACTTTGCAATCAGCTCATGCTCCCTCTGGTGGTGGGTTGCGGTGCAGGCCCTAAATGCCTCCCAAATGCGGCATTAGGACACAGTTGAAAACTGCAACAGCTACCTCAGCCAAACCTGGCAGCACTCACATTTTAACTTGTGTTCAACAGCAAGAAGAAAATCCAGGCCCTCACATTTCAAGCTTCGCTGCATATGCGCTGACTTCCTCAAGAGAAAAACATAAAACTGACTGTATGTGACACCCGCAAAAAAATCTATTCAGTCTCAAAAATATAAAAATAACAGCACAAATAGCATCAAAGGGAAATCGCTGTCATCAGGAAATGTCCCCAGGAAGGTGCAGTGTATAATTAATCCAAACATTTCCACAAAATGGGCACAATTACATTAGGACAGACAGCGGTTTGGAAAGAGCCCAGCTCTACCTGTAAGCATCTTCGCACGTCCTGCACATTTTTTTCTGGAGGTGCACATGGCAGGTTTATTGCCTTGACAGCAATTAAACAGCCCGTGATTTGTGCGCCGGAAGTATCATGACTTGTTTGTTCTGCTTTCTGGAGCTAAATGGAAAACACGATCTTTGGACTCTGGCATCAGCGCTGCAGCTGGAAGCGGCACAATCAGCAAGGGAGACGCATTAAGGAGCCATAGCAGTGGTTAGCATGACACCCAGAGACTGCGAGGAGCTAGCACAATGCAAGTATCCTCCTTTAAAGTGTAGAAACTCCTAGCTTACACGCTCATGTAGGGACGTGTGGCCACACAGGGCTGGACTGACAAGCTTTTATTTATTGTAACAAGGAGGCCAACTAAGAACAGCTCAAATTAGAAGTGGCATTTTCATATTTGTGCCTGGTCAGCGTTCTCTCCCTCACTCCCTGCAGTTTTCCTTCTGCCACTTCAAAGCTTGGCATCGGGTGTATTGTAGAAGGTTTCAAATGATGCCACGCAGAAGAAAATAAATCAGCATCACGTTGGCATGAGCAGCATTTTGAGATGTTATTTAAAAAAACAAGAACTTTGTGTGCAGCCATTTGCAGAACCATGAGCAACAGAAAGTCTGCAGAAATGACACTTACCTTTGGAGACCAGGTCGCTTTCACTGAAGTGGCTGATCTGAAGGTGCATTTGTGTGTGTGTGTGTGTGTGTCTGTGTGGTGTCTGTGTGGTGTGCATGCATGTTTGTTTTCATATGCGTGCGTGCACGTGTGTGTGCTGAATGTTATGTAATGTGCGTGTGCAGCACAAAATCTGGTATAAAGCTTCATTTTTAAAGCACATTAAACACAGCTGCACACATTTGCAGAGCACTTCGAAGACTTACCTGTGCTGGTGTAGCTTCACGTGTGTGATAATTAAAACAAAGCATTCAACAGCAGACGAGATGCTATTTAAATCTGTTTGTTTTTCCATTTTTTTTCATTCATTGCTAAAACAGAACAAATATCAAAGCCAGAAAAGCAAGCAAAAACAAAGGAAAAGAGTTACAGTAGCATGAGAAAGGACGAGTTGAACTTTAGCATGTACAGCGCCATTCCTTCATTCATGTTTGCTCATCTAATGAGGATTCGCTATGTTTGGCGACCAAAGGGGGGAGAAAAAAGAAGAACTTTTACCTTGAATGCTCAGCAGGGACCTTAGAAGCCAAGCTTCCCCTCTCTGCCCTGAGGAGGAAAGTCAAATAGCAAAGATCAGAAGTCCACTTACCCCTCAGGGAGAAGACGTGAAGCTCACAGCCGGGAGAGGAGGCCCGCAACGCTGCCAGGCCTCACCCACAATCCCCCAAGCTTATTATTTGAGCAAAAAGAGGGTAGTTACCCTTGCATGGTAGAGGTGGTGGGGGACTGGGTCTGATACAGCGATGGCTGCGCTTTAATGTGAACCTTGTTTATGATTCTCATGCATCAAGCAAAAAAAAAAAAAAAATGGAAAAAGGTGACAGCTTTAATGTGTGAATGCAAAATGGCACCTACCTTGAAAGCTTTCATTTATTATTTAGAATTTGTCTGACATAAAAAAAGGACTTTTTATACCTCATTTAGCATGAGTGTACAAAGCCAGAAAAGACTGTTGTCATAATTTGATCAATTCAGACAATTAAAAAGGAAGTACCTTTGTTTTTACCTATGAGATTGGATGGAATGTTCCACGAAGAAAGCAGAGTCCACACAAAAAAATAAATAAAAGGGAGAACAAAAGGAGAGGAGACACCAGTAAGTGTCATGGTCAATTTGGAGGAACAGACGATAGGAGAGACAGGCTGGAGGACTAGAAATAGAAGGGACAAAATGAGGAGCACAGCGCTTCACATCCTCCCAGTAGATGGAGAAATGGAGAGATGAGTGGTGGAGTGCACGGAGTCTCTCCGCAAACACCAGCAGCATGCACTACAGAAGCCCAGACGGATGAGCAGGACGAGGAAGGAAAAAAAACCCAGAACTGCTGTTTTCCACCAGTGTAACATCCTAGCATGCTAAGGTCAAAGGTCGCCATATGGGAAATATTATACTGGTGAAATGTCAGGTAGATGTTAATGGAGAGAAGCACACTGCAACATGAGAGTGGAAAATAAGCCCCCAAAAAGAGGTCATGAATAAAAAGAATGATGAATTAAAATAGGGGAAAAAAATCCAACTAGGTCACTGAAAATAAAATGGCAGCTCGTATCTGGGTATTTTCAAGCCTGGAAATATCACAAGAGATAGCAGGAGGGACAATAAAGGAGTGGAGGGAAGAAGGAACAGTTCATACCTTGGTCGCCCATCATCAGGTGTGCCAGACCTTAAAGGAAAACAAGAGCACAGTCAGCAGAGAACAAGGGATTGTGGGAAGCTGTGTGACAACACGCAGGCATCTTGTGCAGAGCTGAGATGTCTGTGTTACTGAAGGGAGCAGCGGGACGGAGGGAGACAGGAGGGCACACAGACAGGGTTCCACACGATGAGCATCCAGTCAACCGGAGCCGGTTGCGATGCGTCATCAGTCACTTACGCGTCATCGTTTCGGATATTTAAATTCACTGCCACCCTGTGATTGACAAGACCCTACCCCCCACCCCCAACCCCCCACCTCACCGGGGATCTTTAAACACGAACACAGTCAAGGGTCGTTTTTTGTTTTTTGTTTGTTTTTTTTTTACCTCCACTTTCAGCGTGTCTTGTCGTTCGAAGTCTTCCGATTTTCAGTGGGATTGTGAAACACATCAGCTGAACAACATCAGCCTAAAATAAGTCTGACTGGTTCCAGTCCGGCTGATTCTTTCTCTGCTCGGCTGCAGGGTTTTTTGTTTTTTCACTCCAGTCTGTAACCTGCTGCAGTAAATTATAGATGACGCCCTCAGACTGCTTTAGAAGAAAGGTGTTGCCTCATGCTAAGATGGTAGCGCAAGCTAAAAAAAAAAGGTCATTCAAGTCACATTTAACCCATTTTAACATTTTGATTGCGCTTATTGAATACATTCGGCAGCTACGTTGGAGTGTATTTGCAAAAAAGAAAATAAAACAAGCTGCCGAAGAAAGCGCTCATGGCCACGGACACGGCAGCATGGAAGCACATGGAAACACAGCAAGAAAGGACGGCAGCAACTGAAATACCAACCTTTGTTATTGTCGTCTTCTGGAAGCACAAACAGGCAGAGAGAGAGAGAGAGGAAGACGTTGGTTAAGCGGCATGCAGACTGACAGTGGCCGTTGCATGTTGGAACCATGCAAGACAGTAAACGTCACATGCAAGTGGCACCAGTTCAACCCCGGCAGAGGAAGGAAAAGACAGATTCGGATGTAAATATATACATTTGGCGTCTCCTCACTGTGTGGATAGAAAAGCAGGCCAGAGCTGAAAGTGAATATCTGAATATCTAATCTAACCTTGAAGTCTCGGCTGGTCGCAGATGTGAAACTGGAAAGAACTCCTGTCCCTTCAGGAGGGGGTACGGTTAGGATGTAAAAAAAAGAAAACAACAAGAACACACGCACACGTGGGCAAGTTGCTTTTATCCGACTGTATTTAAAAGCCGTGGTCTGTAACCTTTATTGTCAGCAACTATTTCACTCATCCGGCTCCCGCAGACGCGTCGGCGGCGCCTCTCGGTTTCTGAGTAAACAAAACGCGGTGTGCGTGATGAAACGCGCCGCAACAGAGCAGCGTCTGAAAAATACGGAAACACGGCGGAATAAGGGCTGCGAGGTTTGAAGGGGGCGGAGGTGTTTGCTCTGGTGCTCCGGTTGTTGGTGGAGCTGCAGCGAACACGTGAATCTAAACATGCTCCTGCAGGGGAAAACAGCCGGA
Source organism: Pao palembangensis (assembly GCA_015343265.1). Lineage (NCBI taxonomy): Eukaryota > Metazoa > Chordata > Actinopteri > Tetraodontiformes > Tetraodontidae > Pao > Pao palembangensis. The sequence goes on along the minus strand of CM027083.1, from coordinate 8,915,245 downwards.
TCTGATGGGGTGGGGGGAAGCATGCAAAAACCAACGAGGTGGGTCTTTAAGGGGTCCGACTGCTTACAGAAAGAGCAAAATACGGTCGGCGGACGAATGGATGAAGAGCAGAACAAACAGACCACCAGACGTGTACAAAATGGTCCAAAGATCCAAACGCAGGGATGTTGTCTGGAGCGGTCCAGTCAGGAAGTGATACTAGGAAGACAGGAGTCACCCAGTGGTCCTTTCTGGCCCAGTTTCCACCACCGAATCTCGCTCCTACCTCTGGAAAACGGTTTCTTGCCCAGATTTGAGCCACCGTGCGACATAGAAACTTACCACAGCAACCGGCCGCCCCTTCCGAATGAGACACCATGCACAAAAATGAATAAAATAAAAAAGTATTGTTTTGTTTTGTGAACAAATGACATGTCGTGGCACATTTATGGACTTGTTTTCTTAAGTTTCTTATCTGATTTTGACATGAGACATTTTCATTTCTTTTTTTCTCTCCTTTCTTTAAAGGAATTTATCTGCCCAGAATTGTAATTAAACTATTTTCAGTGGTATGGGCAGCCACGGCAGATGCTGAACGATGATAAGAGGTAAAGTTTGTTCACAAAGCATCAGCGTGATGAGGAAAAGCACATCCCTGAAAAACAAACAAACAAACAAGCCGTTGTCATGAGGTGAGCATGAAGCCAACAGCAGGTAGAGACGACGAAAACAACCCCGAGCTCCCATCCGGTCCCCAAAACTCTGCTTCAGCTGATTCCCTCTGAATATGGAGGATGAAAACATATTCATTTACTGAGCATTCAGGCTCCAGTCTGAGGAAAGAACTCATCTCCGCACAATATATTTGAGGATGTTATTGCGTTGGTGTCTGTCAACACCTCCGGTCTGATTGTGCTCTGGCATAAAGGAGATCTCTCCTAATAGCGATATCGCCTGACAGGGACGATTAAAAAGGGGCCACCTATCAGTCTGAAACACAGACACACGTGAACACACAGTTACTTTAACAAATGTACCCAGCTGGTCACTAATCCGAAGACGCAAATCCATTTAATCCTCTGGACAAAGTGACGGCAGCGCCATTGTGCTGCTAACACTAAGCTAAAACGCTTCTCACTGTTGGTCACATGAGCCTCCTCTGTGACCTGTGATGGTCAGACGCACGCCACACCGGGCAAAGATAGCGAATTGATGTTCAAGTTATAAAAGAAAGATTGTTTTTTTGACGTGGAATACTCTTTTTAGATCCCCTTATTCTGTGTCCGATTTCTTTGTTAGACGTTCTGAAATGCTCAGAAATGCTCTTGTTTTTCACGTCGCACTAATGACTCGGTGGTATTGAGACTGAAGTGGCTCCAAACGAGAATCATTGAGCCCCGGGCAGTTTATATGACAACGTCGAGGAGGATTTCAACGCGCACGCCATGGAAATTAATGCAATATCCCCTGGCTGCTATTTTATGATACGAATTCTTTATGTTCAAATGAAAAACAAGCCTGCTCTGAGAGTCCGGTTGTGTGTTGTGAAGTTGTTAGATTTGACAATATGAATAAATAAAAAAATCAGTTCTGCTTGAACTTTAAAACAATAGCCTTTGTCACTGAATGTGACTCGATGCTTTATAACTGATGTAGCGTTTTCACTCAGCTAATGGTTAGCATGGCTATCCTATCTAACTGTCAAATGAGGGCTATATGTCGACTGTATCAAAAATTACCCTTTAAGTAAAAGAAAGCAATATTCTGTAAATCAGTAAGGAGCTGAGACATTTCTGATGAATGCTTTCACATAAAGGTAGTTTGTCAAGCTAGCATAGAGTCGAGTAACTAGGCCAGCTGTGTTTCCGTCCTGGAGACGCTGAAATTCCAGTGAAAAACAAAAATCAGGGTGAATCTTTTGACAAGACTTGTCTGGTGCTGCAGAGGACTTCTCAGGTTGTCAGCTGCAAAGGGCAGCAAAGGGACAACACATCAGCAGTCAGCATGCACCAGCTTTGCAAACTGTGCTTTTATGATTAAAAAAAAAAAAAGTGGTGTAGCTAATTACTGCTTAATGGACTAATCGCTGCTGTTTGGCTGTAATTGTTGCCGATGGAGACACAAACCAGCCCCCCGCCCCCCACCACCATTTTAACTGTGAAACGCTTCCACGGCAAACCATTCCACCTATCACAGCAGGAAAATCACAGGTGTACATAATAACAGTCATTCCAGTAAGCGTGAGTCAGAACTGGGTTGAGAAGGCTTGAATCAGAACGTGCTGAAGTCTAGCATGTGCAGTTCCGCCGTGACTGGAAACGTCTGAGCTGCAGCCCGTATAATCCACAAATTTCACTTGTTATTTATTCATTTTAGTCAAATGATGAAGGTGCGCTTGGAGGCAAGAGTGCCGAAAAAAATAACTTTAGTTTACCCTTCAACATAATTACACATTATTATACAGTTTATATAGTGGAAACTATCCCCTACAGGTAATGAGTGGTATTACAAAAAATGCTGGCAGAGCTAGCAGGCAAACCATCCTTGATGACATTAGCATAAGCGCTGACCATGAAAACACAACGACAGATTTGCGGATTCAAGGAGGCCTCATGTAACTGTCTGAGGACAGAAACTCTTTAAGATAAAATGTAAAGTCCTTACAGTAAAGGTCATCCCCCCCGGGACTGATCTGCTGTTAAATTACAACTTGTAGCAAATCAATGAGTAAAGAGAATCAGCAAGGGTTCATCACTTAGTAGCACAGCCTGAACCTAATGCATCTATCTGCCAGAGCCAGCAACACAGAGCTCACCACTACCCTGATTATCCTCCTCCAGCACCAGCGAGAGTGCAGAGAGAGGAAACGGCTGCAGTGACCAGCCATTCTGATGAAACCTGATCGCTCCCTCAGCTGCAGGTTCACTGCACAATTTCTGCTCTTGCCGGCCAAGATGGGCCACGTTTCACATCCTTCTATGGAGGTCACCCAGACAACGCAACGAGTAAAAAGTGCAAATGTTGAAAATCCTTCACCAAGATCATTTCCCCCTAAACGAGAGCATTTTTGGTCTCTTTGGTGCTTATTAATTCTGTTGATAAATCTTTGAATATTCTAGTTTATGCTAACCTATAAATGCATACATACGTATATATTAATATAATCCAAGCACTAAAATACAACATTTTTTTAAAAAGAAAAACAAAGAATTGTTGAAGCAGCTGTGATAACATCGCTGTCATTCTCTTACATTTTTGGTTGGGTCCGACGGGATACTCGGAACAGCTTACTAGGAGCTGCTATCCCAGAGTTGATCTATCTTGGAACTATTAAAGACGTAGTCTACGACCTTTTATTTTTGGTGTTGTAAACAAGTATCTTGTCTGTGTGCAGAGTTGGGGGTCTGCGTGCACGGCTTCTATGACTGACGTGTGATGAATCCCTCTAAGAAGACAGGCTGTTCAGATCACCTTACAAAAGCATTATTATGGCACACTGAGCATTAACTACATCTCTAAGTACGGCCAACCTCCAGCTACCTATTTTTCCATTACGACAGAGAAAGGTGGTTTTGCCAAAATCTCCCAGCGGTTTCTACCAGAGCCGGGCTACAGTATTTAAATGGCAGGCAGAATCATATATTTATTAGAGGACTGACCCTCTTGCTACTGTCTGTTCAGACGATGATGCTGGATTTGGATGTCCGCATTTAACATAAATGTTTGCGCTGTGCTTTTTTTTTAAATCCCACAGCCGGTTGAGGAAACTTCAACGGGGACCAGATTAACCTGAACTTTAGCATGAGGCAGATTTTCGGATGTGTTTACGATGTGTTTATTTGCACCGAGCTGAAGGAGGGGTTCTGGTGTCAGAGAATTTCACAAACACCCTTCGACAGTCAGGATCGGCTGTATTTAAACAAGGCAACAATCCTCAGAGAAAATCCCGCAAATCTTTTGATCCCAATAACTGTCTTTGGACAGCAGAATACAATTAATCTGCGTTTGTCTGAGCAATGCTGCAGACTGGAGATGGAACCACACCTACCTACCTACCTACCTACCTACCTACCTACCTACCTACCTACCTATCTATCTATCTATCTATCTATCTATCTATCTATCTACAGTATCAATCTGACTGAGCTGCAGTTATGAATTTAACTTCTATATGGGCTGTGTGGTAAAACTGGGGGCCTTGATTCACAGAGCAGCATGCTCACATCCTGAGCAGGCCTCAGCTACAAAATACTTTTGTTGAAATCAGCAGATGTGTTCAAGTACAACTTATGCTATCATCAGATCTACCCTCAGACTAAATCACACTGATAATCTGATATCTGGCTGTCTTGCAATTTCTCATGCCGCAGGTGACCTCCAGCGTACTTACTTTCCTGAAAAGTGGGAATTTGTCTGGAGCGCGGTGCACCCTGCCCTGCTGCATGAACGCAATGTGAATTTTTATGAAAGGAGAGCGATTCTAGCAGCAAGTGCATGTAGATTTGCGTAAAATTCAGGAATACAGACACACTGCAGTAAATGGGACTTAAAAACAAACAGGAAAAACTCTTACTGTCGACTAAAAGGAGGTAAAACAAGTTGGGACAATGCTTTCACTGACACCTTATAAAGAGAGACGTGGGACAGTCAACATTTTCAGCCTTCAGCGGACACACACTCAGCCAAGTGACCACCTATGCAGCCACCCCATTCCAAAATAAAGCCCTCTTGAGGGCACACGTTCGCTCATCACCTGCCTCCACAGGCCCGACATAGTGGCTTTGTTATACCACAGGTGGGAGGAGGGGGCAGATGCAGTCTGCACGCCTCAATCCCCTCACCCCCTCGCTTGCCTTTTTCCTTTTTTCGAACCCTCGTTGACACATGAGATCGTGGATTTGTCATCGGGAAACACTCGACCAAAGTACGTGTTTTTGAGAGTGTGCGAGGCGAGGTCTCGGCTATCAGGGTTTATTTTAGAAGAAAACACGGAGGCAGGTAACGACAGACTGATACACTTACATTCCTAATGACTGACTGACAGATGGATAAATACCTTACACTCCGCCTAAAGTGTCCATGGCAACAGGTTTCACAGGAATACACACAGATTGATAACCATCCATCCATCCATTTTCTGTACCTGCTTTATCCAACTTTGGGTCGCAGGGCTCTGCTGGAGCCTATCCCAGCTGTCAAGGGGCGAGAGGCAGGGTACACCCTGGATAGGTTGCCAGCCCATCGCAGGGCCAAAATAAAATCACAATTTCCAATTTTAAAATAATTTAAAAAAATATCAACCACAGTAGGAAGATTTGGTAAAGCCTGACTGTTGATTTGTTTATCTTTCATCTCTTAGTGCAGACTGGGAGCTTTTTTTGGTGAACACTGTGGATAACCTGAGGGTTTAACTACATGACTCGTATGTAAGAGTTGCTGGCTTGGGGTATTTGAAAGATGTGTCAGGTCAAATGTTTAGATGTAAATGATTACAAAATATGTGTGAGCGAATGCAAATGGAATTCATTTTGTTGAAATGGATGCCTAATTTGGACTATAGCAAAAGTGTAGCTTGACACACATGATATACTCTATCTATCTATCTATCCCTCTATCTATCCATCCATCCATCCATCTGTGGAAGCTGGACTTCTATCAAACATGAGAACATCAAAGTGCAGCCATCAGTTATTTGTTGTCTCCAGCCAGGGTGCTTGCAGCCTTGGCTTAAGTATGCCCTATTTTTTTATTTTTTTTTTTTAATTGGGGACTGAGTTATGTTTAGCTAATGTGCAGTGAAATAAATGTCGTGTCCATTTTATCATGATAAAACATGGAGCCGTGCCACGTGCCCATGTTATTTCCTTAATGAGAAACAAGGGAACAGATCCATGCAACCCGCTGCCCACGTAAAGAATACATTTAAATAATTGTTCTAACCGATCGGGGAGGATTTACTTGTGTATGTGTGTATTGGCAAGAGAGGTCAGGCTATGTGAAGCCGGACAGGAGAGAGGTGACAGGTTTGGCTGCAAAGCCTGTAATCCTTCCATCTGATCAAAGTAAAACAACGGCTTTTAAATTATTTTATGCATTGAAAAGTACGGAGGCAAACCTATGGGATTGGATGTCACACTTCACATCTTCTGTGCACTACCTTAACTCTGTACGTGCTGGGATATGAAGTTAGCTGGAAGGCTACGTCTGCTGCTCACTTGCATCCAAAGTGAGGTGAGTTGAACACGAGTGTGTTTCCTACAGTGTCACTCAATTTACTCAGGAGATAAAACTTTTTTCACCTCGCAGAAGTAAAATAATGATATTTACAGAAGAATTTGAAGTCTGAGACCAGTCCCAGATCAATATTTTGTATTTGGGGGGTGTTTTAAAAATGGAAGAGTGTGGTCGGCATTAAAAGTGTGAACCAATCAGTTCCTCATCTTCTTACTGAAAAACAGTCTGATGCTGACAAAAGTCGTAATGGTTCACCTCTTCTCTCTTTAAAATCCCTCCATTCCCCTTCCAAGACGAATGTCCCAGTCAGTGGTGGGACGGGAATTACATCACCGATAATGGACTGGACATCTGATGCTGTGTGGAGGACAGACCACGTGCGCGTATAGATCTGTCTTTTAACTAACAAAGGGACGGATCTTAAAGCTGGACGAGCCTTTAGATTTGGTAGAGGTGCTTCATGCACCTGTGGGAGCTCCTGCTGGGTCATCTGAGGTGAATTTCATCAGGGGAAATAAAGAAAGAAGGAGCTGAAAGCGAGGCTTAATTTGTCTGTGTAGATTCTCACTCATCCAGGTCATAGTTATCCAAAGTTAGATCTCTCTGTGTGCAACTGGACTGTAAGGTTTACTTGAAGCGAGGCTTAAGCCCCTCACCGCTGAGGTGATGACAGCAGACGTCCCCCCGGTGACAAAGGGGACGTTCGTCTTTGGCTTTTGTGTTGTGGGATCCTGTGGATCCGATGACATCATTACAGGTGGCAGGTGACATCATTACAGTCACCTGCAGTTTCCCTTCCATCAAAGTTCAAGCAAAACTACCAGTGTTCTATTTTTGATTTATTTGCGACAGTTTTTCATACATACTGAGCCATAACAATCTTCTTTGTTCATTTCGTGGGGTTGTATTTAAAACCACTGACTCCTGGTTTTTACCAATATTAGAAAAATATCACTCTGCTCAGTACTACCTTTGCATTTTTGCAGTAAATGTTACCACGGTAACATAGTTAACAACAGAGACTACTATCATTATAGCAGTAGGTGGAGAGGCTTAGTTCTGCCCAGCAGCCAATCATCAGAGGGCAATAGACCATCATTTACAGCTCCTTTATTACAGATTTTTAGAAACTTTGATCCTAGGTATTGTCTCGGGCACACGTTTATTCTCTGGGCATGATCACACTGGCAATTCATAAGCCTTCTTTTTTTAAATTACTGCACTGTTAACAAATAGATGTTGAGATCTGGTAATTATGCACGAGGATGGTTATCTCTCCCTTTATTTCACCAAAAAGGGTGGAAAAAAGCCTATAAATATATATGCTGAACAAGGGAAACAGAGTGTAAAGAGGGGATTCGGTAGACTTTCCTCCCAGTCTGATGTCAGCCAATGAGGGAGATGCTGAGCGGATATGCCAGGGTCTCCCACAGCTCCATCTGTCTGACTAACAGAGGTGGACAACGCTTCTCTTGACTTGTCCGTGCTTTTCATGCCAGCCATTTTCGAGCCTGTCTTCCGCGCTGGCGCGTGACAAAAACTCAACCGTACACGTATATTTACGTTGTGAAAAGGTTGTATAACAATAGACGCACCCTATTTTATTCATTTGTGCAGTCTGTTCGGCACAGATCTCAACGTGCTCTAGAATCCGTGGCGTTTGTCTGTGTTGTAATGACAAATGTTTACACCACTGGGGAGATGTTACTATTTCCTGTTACATTGCAGTACGTAAACATTACAAAAACTTCAATTTGTTCTGGCTCTAAAAGGCCACGAAGAGAACGCGGCAGCATTCAGCCGCTCAGAACGAGTCTCGGTTCGTAGTGTTACCTGCTAAAGCAGGAACGCATAAAACGCCTTTGAGTTGATTGTTTACTCTGGTAAACAAAACAGATCTGCTGACATCAGCATTATCTTACAGGATATACGCTAAACTGCAGAAATTTTACCTACCCTTCCTGACACGCTCCTACCTACCAAAGCAGCAGTACAGAGAATAAACAACAGTCTCGCATTTTTATTACTGGTTCTTTAAATGTTAGTGGATGCAAATCTGTCGGGGTTATTGCTATTTTTTCCCACCTAGTATTAAATATAGATTGTAAATATAGACTAAGCCTTCGTCTTAACCAGCAACAATAAACTATTACAAATAAATGAGAATACTGCATTTAAATTAAATTAAATGCATTTAAAAATCATGTTCCCATCATTTCAAAGCGCCTCAATAAACAATACTACTCAAGCACGGCTGATGCCACAGATTCGATCGCTCTGGATTCATTCAGGATGCTTTGTTGGCGACACTGATGTGCAGCAGTTTAAATAAACAAATAGTTAATACTCCCTAATGCCGGGAACCCGTCAGCGAACTGCAACGATGCTCACTGGTTCATGGAGGATTGGAGGAGCATCCATGTTTTATTAAAGCCATTCAAAGGTAGAAAAAAGAGCATGAAAATAAGACGTACACTACCCTGCGTAATGTAAAGAGGACATTTTAATTAGTGGGATCTGTTTGCCTCAGTCCCTGATGATGATCAAATTGGAATACCAGGTTGGAGTGCTACTGTATGTTATCTAATGCTAGCCTAATAAGCTCATGCTTAATGAATGATTTATGCACTAGGATGAAAGTAAACAAGCTTTAGATTGGAAATAAATACAGATAGATAGATAGATAGATAGATAGATAGATAGATAATGTCATGTGTGTCAAGCTACACTTTTGCTAATTCTGCACATCTTCTGTCCTCTGTGATTGTGTATTGATTAGCTGCATCTCTGCTTATTTTATTCTTTCCATCACACAGCTGAATTTTCATCTGTTAGCATTATTGAAGAGAGCATGCTGAAGGCGATAATGACTCCTCAGATAATTATATGATGCATATCTTGAGTTTTTGGCTCTTACTGGTTTCCTCTAACAGTAAATTTACTAATTCTATAGTTTTACTGCCAAATCCATTCATGTTTGTGATGCCGAACAATGTAACCAGGTTTGCTCCTGTGTCTGCTTTTGAGTGAAGCCATTAGAGATGATGCTTCATAGGTCAACTAATCCTCCTGGACCATTTTGAGAAGAACGAGAGACACCTTTGGGGATGGAGATCACCTGAATGTTTGTTAATGAGGCCTAGCAGGAGACATGCGCTTTACAAACAACCGTGTTCCCGATCAATTACGCACACACGACAAATGCAGCGCAAATAGACGAAGGGAATGTATTCCTTTAGTGATCGCAATGGGAGGGGTGCTTGAATGTGTTAAACGCGGTCTGTGGTGCGGCTAGGTGGAGGAGTGACTCCATGGTGTGATCTGAATCCAGATGTCTTACCTTCACTGCAGTCCTTCCCCTGGAATCCCGTCTGACTGCAGTCGCACGTCGGCTCGTTGTTGATCAGACTGCAGACTCCTCCGTTCAGGCACATGTTGGCCGTACCGCAGAGGTCCTGCAGGACCTCCTCGCTGTCGATCAATGCCGACTCCGTGCTGTTGACCTTTACGTCGGTTATCCATCCAGCGAAAGGCAGCTGATCCTTGACCACAGCCGAGGTCAGACGCAACGCTACGGATCGTAATTCCGGCGGTATTCCGCCAACATACAGGTGGCTGAAGACGGTCATATCCCGTCTTTTCGACTTCACCTCGCTCCATTTGCTCTCGCCGTCCACCGTGAGGGTGGTGTTCTTAAAGTTCCTCCGTATCGTGACCGCGTGCCACTGGCTGTCGTTCACCGCTGCCTCGGACACCACAGTGGCGGGCTCGGCGCAGAAGATGGAGAAGCGGAGGCTGAGCTTGCCATTGAGGATGAGCAGCTCCAAGAAGTCACAGAATCCCTCATCGTCGAAGTAAACGAGCAGGCCGTGGGCGCTCTTGGTTTTCATGTTAAAGCTCATCTCACTTTCACAGCACGCGTTCCACACGGGGAACCGGGCCCACTGGCCCTCAGCGCCTGGAAACTCTAGACAAGAGGCCGTCTCTGCAAGACAGCAAACAAGCAGACCCAGCCAGAAAACCTGGGCGCCGTGTGGCTTCTGCATACCCATGGTGTGACCACAGGTTCTCAGACGGTGCAGAGCAAAGACTTCGAGACTCTTAGAAAATTTGTTGGTGACTATTTAAAACTGCCTGTTTTATAACTGATTGCCTACATGAATAACTGGGCCGACGCATTGTAGGACACTGCATTCATGATTTCTGCTTCTTTATATAGCAGAAGATTTGGCCAACTCTTTTTTCCTGGAGCAAATACCATTACTTCACACTCCCCCAGGCCACTGGCCAAACCTTTCACTTTTCACACCAACAGGAACTGAAATGCTTAAAGGTCCTCTCTGCCATGGCTATTTAAAGCGAAGGAGAAGATTCAAATATCCATCGGGCACACTCGGTCTAATTTATGTAATTATGGAAGTGTCCCTTCTGGTGCTAGTTAGTGTGTGCACGGTTTCACTTGAGATGAAATGGCAGCTTTAATCTTCACGCTCATGCCAGCATTCTTTGGCGGAGAACTGGGAGCCTTTGCTCGGGGCTTTCCATCCTGCATCCTCTGTAGCAATGACAAAAAAATGCCATATGGAGCCACGTTGGCTGATAAGCTCAGCAAAAGAAGCGGCCTGTCTGTCAAGGCAGTCCTCGGCCCCAGAGCTCTCTGCAATAGAAAAGCAAATGTAACACTGTATCAGCATTTTCAAGGTATCACTTTCCAAATCCACTCTGGTCGAAGCTGCACAACCGAGGCACTTCAACAAAAAGGAGCCATATCAGCAGAGCTTTCCAGGAAGCAGCGCTTGTTGGAGCCAACATGTTACTGCATTTTACCTAAAGGTGTAGGTCGGACACCTTCCTTTTGCCACACCGAGGCTTTTAAAATTCAAACATCACAGGCGCAAAATACATATTCATGCAGGACTCAACACGTTAAGTCCAAATGACTTCTACTTCCGATCTGTTTAACTTTTGCCCTGTTCAGACGCACTATTTCAGCAGCATTCCGATGAGCGGTACACATTTGTCACGCCTTTCTTCAAAGACCAAACACGCAGGGAGGCGAAAAAAAGTGCGTCATTTGACTCACAATAGTTGATTTGTGCAGAGCGAACCTCTCACACTGCCAATGGGGTCTCAGGCAAACCCCGAAATGTGCTCTTTTTTTACCTGCAAAACCGCGAAGGTGTCAAATATTAAACCAAATAACGTTACTATGAAAGGGACCCTTCATTTGACGCGGATTTGATGCTCGCAGCGTTATCGGGTTGTTGCACTTTGAATAAACCCACTGAAACATTTTTTTTTTTCTTCCAGCAAATGTGTATGACGGAAGCCTGCGTGAGGTCAGCCTCGGCAAAATCGAACACTTCGTGGGACATGTTACGTCAAAATGGGACACCGTCTCATCCATCATGTCGCTCAAAACCTTCGCCGGAATGACAGCTGCTCGGGGCGCACCGCTCTGTGCCATCGTCAGCGTACTTTCCCACCGCCTCTAAATCATATTACACTTTCACAGGACTCTGAATAGTTTTCGCAGAGGAAAAAATCCTAATATTTCTCGTCAAGACGCACGAGCTGAGCTCCTGAAACGCACCAGTGTCCATCTGCTGGTTGTTTGAAATCCTGCACAACAAACCCTGAACACGGAGATCTGCTTTGATAGAAGCATCAGAGGAACTGCTCTGCTTTCGTTCTAAATCAATTTAATTCAACCAAATCACAGATTGGCGGGGTTAGAAAAACAGAATTTACCTGAGAAAGCCCGTCCTGCAACTTTGTCCCCTGATTTAGATTAAATAACAAAGCCAGCGGTGGCGCAGGGTGCGCGGAGCTTACATCCAGTCCTCTTTGAGGATGAGAATGTGCAATCTGGCTCCTCTGTTCAGCTCATCCAGCGACTGTCAGGAGCCTCAGACGGAGCCGATCACGTGTCCCACAGTGACGTATGCCGGGGAGGGGCTGCATGCAGTACCTTGGGCAGCACCTCTGCCTCCACAAACATCCATCCAGCGACATTTATTGCACAGGCAACTTCGGAGATAAGGGTTGTAAAACTGCTGGGATTGATTCATTGATCGCACTAAAGACTCTGAACGTAGCACGACTGTCGTTGAGGGGCACTTTGGAGCATCACAAACACAGCAGCCTCGAGCTTATCATTTCACAAATAAGTCTGCTATGGACTTCATTAATGAAAAAAAGCAAATGACCAGAATCAGTAGTCTATCAGCAACTTTTTTCAAATATTTATTGTTATATGTAGCCTGTATCTGTTCACAACCAATGCACTGTAAGAATTCATGGCATTCTTTAAAATCTCAATTTGCATGGAATCACGGTGAGCTACGCAGATGTAGAGTGAAATCATTATTTTTCTTGAATGGCGCATTAACCTGCAGTTATGCTAACCCATTTGAAGCTATGAGCATGTTAACATGTGCATCGGAACCGTGACTGGCACGCTTCTTTCACACATGAAAACAGGCCCCGCTTTATTGTGGACTCATGTCTCCAGCAGTTGTGATGCAATCAGTCACTGGATTCGGCCGGTAGCTGGTTGTGTGTTCCACATGATCAGTAGCCTCACATATTCCATCGAGCGGGAAAAGACGGAAAGGCAGAAAAGATTTTTTTTCTATTAGCAAAATACTTCATTCATGTTTTATTTATGGTTATTAGTGATGGATTGTCACACACACGCACATAAATCATCCATCTTAAAGCCATGTAATGGCAAGTAACAAACACATTTCTCATTTACAAAACATCTTGCTTGCTTTACATTTTAGTAAGGAGTTCCTCCCTCCCCCAGAGACGGCGATAACGGTACGTAGGATTAAGTTCAACCTCGCGCTGGCGCCATGCTCTGCTGGACTCTGTGGTCAATATTCTTCAGGAGCAGGAGGAATGACTGTGTGTCTGAAGCTACACCAGTCTGAGAAGCTGCTGTCCACCATTTTCAGATGATCTGTGGCAAGTTTTTTAAACTTCATTCATCATCACGATGCTTTTCCAGGCAAAAAAAGTTTGTGTGACACCTACAAGAGCTGCTGAGAGAAATGAAGGAAGGTGTTGCCATGCGTCAGAAGATCTCGTTGTCTAGTTCTTCCTCTTGGAAAACCTCTGACTGGAAGAATGGTCACTTCAGCTACAACCTCTATTATTCGTAACACAGAAGGTCTAAATGCCAGAAAAGAGAATCCTGTAAGCAAGGGCCATCGTAAATGCATTGTGAATGTATAGTGTGTGTGTGTGTGTGTGTGTGTGTATGTGTGTTGGTGTGCACGCGCACATGCTTGTGTGTGTGAATGGATGTGGCAGGCCTTGTAAAGTGATTTGAGGAGTCAGAAGACTTGAAAGGAGCAATATAAATGCAAGGCCATTTACCACATCAAGGGTCTTTGCCACAGCGACAGGGTTGGATTCCAGCCTGAGGTCGTCTGATGCGATTCTCTTCTCTTTGCCTTCATCTTTGCCATCTTGCCCGTCGTAACGATCTTAGGCATTTAATCAGACATGTTTAAAGAAAGACTCACTGGGCTTCTCCATGAATCCGGTTATATTCTTACTGCAAAGAAAAAGATTTATGCTTTTATTTTGAAGTCGTACACTGTTCCTACTCCTGCTCAGATAATACATTTGCCTGGGAAGCATAACTTTTCCAAAATCCAGTTAAAAGCAAAGTCTGGCTTTTGATGTTACTCTTAAAAAGTGAATGACGTTCTTGCAGCAGCAACCAGGCTCAGGTTGGCAAATATCACCACCATCGCATATTTCTCCATTTGTCTAACAAGACAATTGGACACAATCTGTGCTTGGTAAACATCAGGGATCTTTTTCTTCTTATCAAGTCAGAGAAAAGACAAGATCACACACCACCAACAGAAAAATAGGAGATATGGATGTAAACAGAATTAATGGCATACTAATGACATTTTGAATGCCAGTGTCAGCTCTTCTAGGTGACTTTGTTCTTTAATGTTGGCAGAAATGTTGCAGAAAATCGCATGAGAGTATTTTCATTCAGCGATGAAACATCACAGAACAAAAGAATGCAAGTTTTTTTCCTTTAGTCCGATTACAGATTAATAATTCTTCTTTTTTAGACTCATCTGTAGAAAAAAAAAAAAATCTCATTTAATCCAACATTCAGGAGTTCTCATTCATCTAAATTGGCTTTTTTGAATGTTTCCCCACACACCAGCTGGGACCGTTTCTCTCCCTATTGAGAGCATCTGTATGAAACTGATTGGATTTAGAAGTCTGCATCATTACAGTTATTAGATTAAGAGAGACTGGAAAGAGGACATTACAAGTCAGAATTTCATTTCAGAGGCATTAATGAATCGTACAAGTGTGGACCACAAAGATGTGGACACGTGTCCTGCTGGAATGACCTTACTGATTGTATTGACTCTTACATAATGACCCTACTGAAGATGCACGAGGAAAGCATTAGCATGCCAAAAAATTGGATTAAATCCTAGATTTCCAACCCTGACCAAACAGCCCGCAACAAATTCTATCAGTCCTTATCGATTTGAGATCAGGGCATCGATCCGTTGTTAACTGTGTTTCCACACTTTATGCTCTCATTTTGTTTTGTTCCATCCTTTAGAGCTGGTTCCAAAGCAAGGAATTTTTTAAAGTACTTATGTTCAGCACACAAAAATATACAATGAATTAAAAAAAACAAAAACAATTTCAATATGTTTATAACAAATGGGGAAGTCTCCTGTAATCCCCGATTGGATATCCTCACTTTGACACTGATGTTGCAGCAGGTGATTGATCAGCGCAGGTCCACACGTTGATATTGATCTATTTTACCGGGACAATCATTAGAACAGTGACGTTTGAGTACAGGAGCGCTGACTGACACCCACAGCACCCTTGGCTCTCTTCAGGTCCACAGAGTCACAGATCCATGAAGCAAAAATGTTTTATCCTGATCGATGAATCCTCAAAGTTCACAGGTTGTCGTGGAGACTAGTTGTCGTAGAAATACGGGCTGAGCATCAAGACGGAAGATGTGAGAGCTCTCCAAAAGTGGAACCATAGGATCCAGATTAATTAGTCATTTGAGGCCAGAGAAATACACATGAGATTGACGACTGAACGCTGGATTTGGGCCGTGTTAATCCAGAATAGATATTGTTGAACCTGACATTTTGGCTTAGTTTTCCCGTCATAATTTTCTTCTTGTGTGAGATTCCTGAGTATTTTTGACGAGTGAAGAATCTGAAGGGGAATTCTCAGATGTATAAAGGCAAACCGCGGCCTTTGTTGCATCATTAAACCCAGCGTTACTCCTCACCAAGGCGCATAACGACCAACGATCCGCGTCACTCCATCCGCTCCTAGAGATTTACAAGGGCCTGTTTTTATTCAATTTTATGGAATCCAACAGCAGTCCTGTTTTATTTACACAACTTCGGAACCATTGGCAATTCTGATCACAGTCCTCTTGAATGAGACAAGCGTCTCTATCTCTCCGGACAAGTTTCGGTCTAAATTTCCAGACTTTCCTCAACTGTGAGTTTAATACAGCGGCTGATAGCAGTGTTCATGAGATCGGTGTATGCTGGAGTTACAAAGAAGCCGCCCGTATCAGCGGCCCGGTATCTGCAAAGCATCTGATAATGTGGAATAATATTCATTGGAGTGCAAGCTGGTGTGAAATGGACTGATAAAATGAGAATGTTGACACACCTGCTGATCTCGGAGAGTAATCCCGGCATTTTATGGCCGCTTCTTTGCCTTATCGTTCTGGGATTGTCAAGGCTGGCAAAACGCTTTTAGTGAGGCAACACACCCTTTAAATGGTGCACACACGTCAAATCCTCGCACTGGTTTCATTAAAAATAAGTCTAAGAATCATTTTTAGATGAGAGCAAAATGCTAATAATCACACCGGATTCTGGAAATATTAATACGCTGAATGGATGTTTTTCTTTTGACTGGTAAGCTAGTTCTTTTATTTGTTTAGTTGCTTCCTCAGATTTATCTCTGCAGCATAAATTACCATAACGATGCATCTCAGCGAAGCAGGAACAGCTTTGTAACGAAGGAAAAACCAGGCTTAACCCAGGACTTACCTCCCCGACTACCAGTCCTGCTTTGTAGTACAAGCTTGTGCTGCTCTTACCCAGCACCCCCATCCCTCCATCCAGGTGTCAGCAGCCTTACTGGTTTCCACCTGGGCAGATCAGCGCTGCTAATTGGTTTGCTTAGACGTGGAGGCCAGCTCAATCTATAACATCCATAACCAGAGTCATTCCTGCATATTAGAAACATCATTTCTGCCAAATTCAGTAGAGATTTAATGAAGCTAACAAAGTTTGGGCAAAGCATAAAGGATCAGATTTTTATCTTTTCAAGAAACTGCAAACAGAAATAGTGATAAAATAAAATATAGCACTTATTTATTCACAAAAAGGCAGATGGGAACTGCCAAACACTGTTCAGCAACAAGGAGATGTGTCTGC
Source organism: Pao palembangensis (assembly GCA_015343265.1). Classification (NCBI taxonomy): domain Eukaryota; kingdom Metazoa; phylum Chordata; class Actinopteri; order Tetraodontiformes; family Tetraodontidae; genus Pao; species Pao palembangensis. Next base: position 8,898,545 of record CM027083.1, on the reverse strand, counting down.
TCAGTGTGCAATGAGTAACTGAAGCATGGCTGTGGTGGTTTTTAAGGTGCAGAAAGGTTATTTTCGTGTAGCTCAGTGATGTCAGGCCCGGTGGATGATGAGTTAAAAGTCTTGATGGCAGGGGGAAGGAACGACAGCGCTCTGACGTGGCACATTTGGATGACGCTGGAGGTGCTCTTGGATTTGACCGGGGTTTTGTCAAAGGGAGGTGAGACACTTTGTCCAAAGATTCTCTCTCCTTCTTTCATCTGCTGCTTCCTCCCGAAGCAGCAGCTCTGGTGATTGCTTTCTCACAAGACGTGTTTTCTTTCTGTTTACATCCTTTGATTCCCTGGAACGGAGCAGGAAATAAAATGAAGCAATTGTCCTCTGGTTTAGGAGAAACTCTTCAAGTAGCACAAAAAGGATGAAACAAGGAAATATGATCATTTTTCATTACTCTTTTGGAGACAACCACAGATGTTTTCAACTAACTAATGCAAATGCTTATGCACTGGATTCTAATTCTACAAAGAACCACAAGTACACAAGTCTTTGTTGATCACTATACAAAAAAAAAACAAAAAACAAAACCCACAGCTGAATAAAATTAGACCCAGCAGGCCAGACTTATTCTATCAGAAAACCATCTCTAGATTAAAATATTTTAACAGGTTACACTGTTACACAACTGCATACATGATATTATGTAACTACATGTTTTCCACTCTTGAATTTTTAATACAGGTCGGCATTTTAATCAACATTCATTTAAATTTGGTCACTGCATCCATCTTGCTCTCCCGTTTAACCCTGAAGATGCCAAGTAATGCTTCTGTATAGGTCCTTCAAGTCCATTTTAGGGATCAATAATTCTTCCAATCTTTGTCTGTCAATGGGTAAAAGCGTTACAAAGACGGCACATTTCATGAATATAACCACAGAAAAAAATCATATAATACATGACCAAGAGCATAATACAGCCAAAAATCCAGACTAAAAGCTTTAAATCAGGAAAATGTGTTGAATAGTATATAAAAAAAAATCATTTCAGATCATGTTAAAAGCAGTATGCTGTCACTGTGATTCAGAAATGATAAAGCGTCAGTGTTACTGAAGTGCAGTGATGAAGAGATGATCTGGCAGTGTGGCACTGTGAACATGATTAATGCTCACAGCGCACAACTCTTCTGCTTAAAGATTTATTGTCTTTTACTTCATTAAGCAGCTAGATCTAGTGCTTTCAAAAAAGAGAAACAGTTAAAAAGCAGTTGTTTTTGCCTCGGTGTATATGACAGCACTAATTATCAATCTGTGGAGGAAATAACTGCATATCTGATCTGATCCTCGCACCTCTGTTTTCTTTTCTTTGTGTTAACTGATTTGTTATGATCTGGAATTATTTTCAGCTGGAAGGGTGCTGGTTTTTCTCAGTGATTATTGGTGGTTAAACGGCATAAACTCATTAGTGAAAGTCTGCACGCGATGCTGATGTCAGACAGGCCACACATGTAACCACCGTCAGTCCCACCTGTGTCTGCATTGTTCTCACAGTTTTCAGTGACTCAATTAAATGCTTAGAATGTGTAAGACTGAACACATTTACCTGTAGTTGGCCCAGATGACTTTTAGGAATCAGCAGGGTTTTTTCTGAGATAATTTCGGTTCCTCGCAGTCATTTGGAGCATTCTCGGGTACAGTCTTTCTGACTGTTTCTGGCAGTTGGTCGTGACTGCTGATATCACCTGAGCTCATCGTAATGTATTCTGAGTCATTTGTGAATCACCGCGGGAGCGGAGGAACAGAATGGATTTGCCAGATGGTGAGTTAAGAGGAAAATTTGGACCTTGGGCTGCATTTGATGACTTTGCACAATGTGTGGCTCCACTTGCCCTTGGCTGTGCTGTGAACGGGGAAAGGGGCGGGGGGGCGCTATCTTAACTGGAAGAATGAGAGAGGAAGATTTGTATTTGTCATGTCTTCTGTGCTCCTGACACACGGACGGATGTACCTATCAGCTCCGTGCAAATCTCCTCATGAAGTCCCGGAGACGTGCCTGGTTAAACATGGAACAACCAGAACAACCACCATTACCCCATCACCATAGTTCTTTACTGCTACAAAATGTTGACTGATTCATGGATTTACTTACTTAAATCATGTGAATTATTCTGAGTTCATTATAACAAAAATAACCTAAATAATTGGAGTGTAAGCATGTGTAAAAGTATTACTTCTTTACATTACTACTCAAAGAATTAAGATAAAACTTTGAGGAATGGGTTCTCTTATTGCAACAGAGAGGCTGACACAGTCGTGCCCCAGGAGGACTGTTTCTTATCAGCAGGAATTCTTTTCTCCCGAGATTAATACAGAAATTACTTCTACATGCTTCGGTAAGCCGCTGCATTAAGAGAGGGACTAAACGTTTTCGGTCTGTTGAAGAGAGGCCGACAAAACACACCCAATGATGGAGAATATCCAAACCATTACGCCCCTCGCAGCCATTTAAGTACACCTCGAGAGGGAAGACTTTTAAAGGGCAATCATCTGGAGGAAAAGTCTAAACAACATTAGGCAAATGATTTTGCTTGTCCAAATAAGATGCTGTGTGGAGAATAAATACACCTCCAAAGATGAACGTGAAGAGCAAGGATGGGCCGTGCTGCAATTACGAGTGCTGTGCAGCTGTAGTGTCATGGCTGCCTGCTTTTAAACGCAGGCTTCTTGATGGAACGCAAGCAAATCTTCCCGCCTGCTTCACCTCTTTGGTAGAAGGAATCGTGCCGTTCTGTGCTTTCGTCAAACTGCCAAACTCCCGGTCCGGGAGCACACTTCATTAAGCACTTCTGTGGCTGAGGACGGTGGCTTTTCCAGACAGCGAGCACAAATCTGAAGCCTTGGAGGGCCACAATGCATTACGCTGAATAGGCTTGTCACTCCCGTCCAGGTTCATTTCCTTTTAAGTGTGAGCCTGAGTCAATCAAATGAAATGAGCTGCAAAAACCTGGCTATTATTTATCAGTTTATCCACTGAGGTTGTTTCACACCACTCCTGGTGTCACGCGCTGCAGGAACAGTGGATGCACGGAGAAAATATTTACAGCCTTGCAGCCAAACTGCTATACATTAAAGACGGATGTGGAATTTTCATATTCAATTACTATAAATAAAAAGAACGACAGGACTGTCAAACTGCTGTAGTGATGTGGCCCCCCCAAAAAGGGGAAAACAAACATTGAGGCCAAATAAGATGTTAGTTATACACATATCCTAAAAACAATGCATTGATGGTTAGCGTGATAGGTTATATTTTTATAAATCTATGCATTAAATACCTTTCACATTCACAGTTACCCACTAATTCTGCAATAACCTCCCACTATAATGCTGCAGCTGATCCATAGTGTTTTGTCTCCCTCTTTTAAGACCCATTCACATAAGAACAATATGTTATTGTACTATACAGATGAAACAATTTGAAAACAAGCATATTAACAGATGCTGCAGGTCCCAGACCAGGCCAGTAGTTGGTGTTGGTTTATGTGATGCAAAAGGTACACGCACGGGCAGAGACACTTTCTACTTAGATACAGTAGTGAAGAATCGTTGTTGATATACTACTGTATATAAGACAAACCATGTGCAAAGTAAATATTGAAACCCAGAAACACATATTTGTATTCCAGATGTATCAATGAAATGTTATTAAATTCCAGAATATCAGTTTTATATATGGTGAGTGTTAACTGTTTGATTTTTTTTTTTATCTCCATCACTAGAGACGGAGAAGAGAAGAGTCTGATTTTACAAGAAAACAAACAATTTCTTGCAAACACGCAAGAATTGTACCATACACAATCCATAATTCCATTACGGAAGTGATGGGCGGGAGGTGGGTGCAATATTAATGAGCCTCAATTATTGATTATTAAAAAGAACACAATGCTTACTCTAAATGTGCGTGCTAACCAAGCAGTGCTTCACCATACATTTTACCGTACATAATTAATGTTTCACACAATTCGTGGCTATTTACTGCTCTCAGCGGGGCCCTAATGGCGCGGAGGTATTTACGACGTGATGGCAGGTGAGCGCACTCCTTCAGAGAGGAGAAGAATTACACAGCCATGCTGGAGTCAATCAGGGTGTACCGACCGTAGCTTTACTTAATTCAAGGCAAGAACACGCATTTATTCTCTTCGATTTCTGCAGCTCGCTTCACTCTGCCCTTTCATTATCTCAAAGTCTGCTGTTTGTTTTCCTGTTATTTACTTTCTACACAAGCCAACATAATAGGATGTGTAAGCCTACTAACAAAAAAAAAAACAACTTAAAAAAAAGTAGAAATTGTGGACACTGATTTGGACTTTCAGACCCTCAAAGCTTTCAGAATGTTGCTGCTGAAAACAGATGGCAGCAGAAAAAAAAGAGTGAAAGTCAATCTGATTTTAAATGACAATTATTCCAATCAAGACTTATTTGGCAGTAATGAATGTTTGTCAGCCAGCAAGCGAGATGAGCCCAACCATGACACAAATTATCATCATCATGAGCAGCATCTCCATGAGGAACACCAACACTGGCGTTGGATCTGAAGTGACTCGGGGACATTGCTAGGGTTAGATGGCAGGAAATACCAGATCTTTGTCGACATAACAGCTGTTCAGAAGGGTCAGAGTAAACTTTCAAACAGGTCCGGTGCAGGTTTCCTGGGTTTAATAAAACTCTAATGCTGTCGTCATTGACAGTTTGATGCACTTAGTGATGAAAACATGTTTTCTTGGGGATCCCTGAAAAGCAATGGTCGGCCAGTTTTAAAAATTAATTGAAAGTGCATTTTTGTGTTTCGTGTCATCAGGGACAAAAAGGTTGAGCGGCCAGGTTGTCCTGTCTGTCTGCATGGATATAAGGAAACACCCAAACCAATCTACATAGGAGCCATATGATGGGCAGGTGTGTACTTATGCTGTTTGATAAGATGCACGAGTGAGTCCAGCAGCGATGCACACACTCGGGTCTTAGAATACTCACAACTACACAGATTTCAGGGCACCGTAGAGAAAATATGAATCACACTCAAACCCCGAGTTCATGGCTCTTGCATGTCCGTTTAGGCTGTTTTACATGGAATCCACGGTTACTCCTCTCAGCAGAAATGTCACGCTGCCAAGGTTCTCCACCACCTATAGTGCATTGGGGGGACGTTCTCATTTAGCTAAATTGCCTGGAGTCGAGCCTTTAATGTAACGACTCCGATGACCTCCCAAGGTTAACCGAAAGAGTCAAACATTGATTTGCGCTGTCTGTTGAAATGAAAAATTACCGGCCTTCAATTGGCTTGGCTATGGATAAAAAACAGGTGGCAGGTGGCGGCTTGGTTAACTTGACATTTGATTGGATAATGCTAGTTTAAGCAGTATGAAAATAGATTCAGGAAAAAAATGAAAAGATTGTACTTTGACATGACGCATGTTGCACCACCAAAAACTGTCCAAACCGGTGTGGATCCAAATAGGCTAGAGAGAGAATTGGGCAAAGGAGAGCGAGAGTTCCCAGGCCGTGATGTCATTGTTCGTCCATCTTTGTGCATGAGAAGGTGCGCAGCTTTCCTCTAGAGTTCGGACGAAGTGCTGACGTGAAGTGCGATAAGGACTGCAGAGGATTACTCAATCAATCAGCTGTGGACACATTACACAGCGAGCTCGAGAACAATCAGGAAGTCGTTCCCGCCTGCCTGTGGGGATTAAAGCAGATAGAAACCAAACCGTGTCACCCGGGTTCGCCAATGTGGCCCCAGCAGTACCGGGCGAGAGAATATAATCAGCCCACTGATTCAGGAGCGGAGCACTTTGAACTAGCGCGGCAGTTATGCAGATAGCATCACTCCAGATTTCAGCATGAAGGCATAATTTTCTGTTTTAATTAAAGAGTAATACAACACACTTTAAAAGAGGAGGAAGAAATGAGGCAGCCTAAAAAGTCGTGCATGATTGATAATGTCTGAAATCAGGCCGAGGGGACATGAGGGGAAACAGAGTTATTAGGAGCTGCTCTGGAATAAGCATCGTCACACTAAAAGCCCGATGCATGGTGGGAAGGTGATGGCTGCCCCTGTTTGGTTCAGTCACGAAGAAGGGGAAAAAACTACTACTACTACAAAGAAGGTTACCTGAAGCTAATATTAAGTCTTTTTTTTCTGCCTGATTTGAAAGGTTTTTACTATCATCACACTAGAGGAAGATTCTCCAAACCAGCCCGAGAAAACTAAAGCAGATCGATGGATTTTATGGGTTTCAGGCCTTAACAAACCCAGTGAGGTAAGAGTGAGTGTAAAAGAGGGAAACACGAGAACATGAACAGCAGCAGATGAAAATGGAGGAGCCACATGTGTTTGGAAAAGGAATATAGAAAAACAGATAAAACATATGTAATCTGCCGTATTTGAGAAATCCAGCCAATCCTCTGGGGTATTTGGCAGGAAATCTTGAAAGAGTGCTCTCTGAGTGTGATCTTTCACGACCACGCTGTGTCCCACAGATACACTAATTAATTCTGCTTTTGGTGCTGGTATCACAGAGCGTGAAGCCTTCTGGGTAAAATGTCACAGAGGGTAAAATGTCAACAGACACATCGGAAAGAAAGAGGGGGAAAAAAACCTTTAAAGCTTTACAGTAATTTTAAAAGAGACTTATATGATTCCAGGCCTGCAGGAGGACAAGACAGGCAGGCAGGCAGCGCCATCCCGGCTTATTTCACATTCAGCAAAGGTTTTGTCATCATAAATAACAGCTGCTCGGGAAAATAATGTCAGATTGCTGTTATTTTCACTGTTGAACTTTACATTATCTTTTCAAAAAGGAGCAGATGGGCTTGGAAATGGAGGGGTCCAATCAATCCTCAGTTTCATTGATTTCCTATTTTTTTTTTTTTTTAAGTCAGTGCCAAAGCAAAGAGACGGGAGGAGCAGTAGCTGTGAGAAGGTCTCCCTCTGAATGAGAATGGTGAAGCATCGGGCGCCTGGGCGAGGTGCTGCATGAGAAATAACTGCTGCAGATCGTGCTGCATTCCAGACGAGGGGGGCTATGGGGGGCTGCAGAGGTGTTCCTGACACGTTACAGCGGGTGAATTGCCAGCACTTAATGAGACCCCTATGAATATCAAACTACTGTCGCCTCAGTGTAGGAGACATCCCCGAACCCCGACCTCGCAGCAGATGTGCGTGTGTGACAGGGCAGCGTTCATGCAGAGGTGTGATGTGGCATCACTGGGCCCTTAAGAATCCAATAACTGGGAGCAATCGTACCAGTCAGATCCAACGCCTTTACATGCACTGTAGGAATATGATAAAAGGAAAAGGCTGGTAAGAAGCTGGGAGGTAAACAGCTGCCAATTTGTCATGTCTGTTGCAGAGGAATCCAGATGTGTTCACCCGATTTCTCAGAATCTGATTGCTGCTATGATCTGATCGCTCTCTGCATGATGGGATCGTTTCGATTTGTCTCTTCCTAGTTTCTCCTATAGTCATCGTTAACGTGACTGTAATGTTATATAACACATCCCAGATTCATGACATTGAGTGCACATGTCATGTCATGTTTGTTGCCTAAGCGACCGGATTCCTCACAGCTTCCCTCAGGACCCACAGAGCATCTTTGCACCCGTTTGCTGAGAGTGAGCAGAATTGGTGTGCGTTCAAAAAGCTCCTTCCTGCTGGTACCAGAGCACAGATGCAGCTCTACACGACCTTACCGCCATCTGTTTCTATTCTTCTCTTTTGTCCTCAGAACTGGATTCTTTGTCTCTGACAGGACGGTTTCCATGGTTATGTATTTGTTACCTGGGGGACGGTGGCTGCTGTCCGTGGCTGGGAGGTTTTCTCAGTGCTGTAAACCTGGCTTTTTGTGTTCCCGGTGGCAGCACAGACCGCCAGAGCGCAGGCCAGGCTTATCAGTGGGGAGTAATGAGTAATTCAGAACCCAGGAGCCCAGATTTAACTGCGTTCTGCTGCTAATAAAGATTTCAACCCCGACTGAACATTCTGGGTTTGACAGCAGAAGGACAGATGAAAAGCAAAGAGAGATACAAAGTAAGAAACATAGGTTCCGTCAAAGGTCAAACAAAGAGCTTCTTCCCCCTTTTGTTTTATAGCTTTTTTTGTTCATCAGGTCATTTTCTAAAGCCACTTTAGGTCAACATCCTTGAGATTGTCAGATGAAATGTAGTAAAGGTCTTTTTTTCTTTTTTTGCTCTTCTTTTTATTATTATTGATGGAAAATACAGGTAAGAGAAATCACAAATACACAGTCACTCATAAAGATAAAGAAAATGTTTGCAGGGAAGATAAAATTAGCATCCGTTGGGTTGGAGGAGTTTGATTCAAACTTGGTGACACAGAGCGGCGCTCCACTCCTCCCCGGGCTGAACCTGAGTGATGGCTGTCTGGGGTCAGACTGATGTCTGGGCGAAGGTGAAGAGTTATTCAATCCCCCTGCTGCTGGCGTTCTGTGAGTGGGAACCACATCACTCAAGACTCTGGTCTCACGGGACCTTTTCTTCTTCTTTCTTCCCTGAACAATCAGAGCAGGAATGAGTCATTATATTGATATTTTTCTTTGTTTGTTCTCACCAAAACTTGAAAAGAAAACACTGAACCTCTACACCAATGGATAAACTTTTTCATTTCCATTTTGTCCATCTTCTGAGATAAAACAGCTCTCATGTGCCACACAACACTGAAATCACACGGATTTGGTGCTATTATCAATTTTAGCGAAGCAAACAAAATACATGGTACTTTAACAAACCCGTAGCAAAATAAATCTGAAAATTCTAAAAAACAACAATTTTTTGTTTTTTGTTTAATGGCCATAATGAGCGGCCTCATCTGCGTACTGGTAATTTATATTTACGCAGTATTACTCATTCCTCGTTGGTTCCAACACAACACTCGGCGTGTTTCCCGTGTCCATAAACCTTTCCTGTGGGTATGCTGCATCCCACATTTCTGTCATGCAGGCAGTAACCATACACTCCAAATTGGCCATAGGATATTGTTTATTTATGCCGGGCTCTGTAGAATGTGCTAACCCGTGATCCCAAGTAAGGAGATAGAATAGAAATTGCACGGGTGCTGCATAGCAATGCAACTTGCCACATTTCGTTGCCTTGAGAAACATACGTGACGTATTTCGGCAGGTTAAAGGTAAATAAATAACCAGTTTAAAGTGAGTTGAGATCCTTGTGGTAGATGCCTGGGTGTGTGTGTGTGTGTGTGTGTCTGTGTGAACATTCAGAATGCAGAGACAGGCTTTCAGACGTCTGACAACAGATGCATCACAGATCAGATCAGTTTGGTTATTTATTTTATCGGCAGACCCGCGGTCAACGTACAGGCGGTTTGAGACGGAAAATAGGAAAATTGACAAACAAATCACATATTGGCGAGCACAATTGTGAATTCAAGCCAGAGAACAAAATAAAAAAGGGTAAATCAGCCCATGAGGAATACACAATGAGAGCAATTAAAGCTAAATCTGAAAATACAGCTAATATCCATCCATCCATCCATCTTCCTCCGCTTATCCATCGTGACCCGACAGCTAATATAGGCAATTTAATGCTAAATTTATAAATTATGCATTTCACACAAAATATGTCTTAAATGAGATAATCCTAGTTGTAATGGGTTACAGATGTGATTAAACAAAAAACACTGCAGATGAAAGCAAGAAAGAAAGAACCACTTTATAGGCCAGTGGACAAAAGGACTGGTTATAGTGAGCCATGGAAACTGGTTTTTGTACCTGCACCAAGACTAGAGGACAGATCAGTTCCACCAGACTTGAATATAGTCCATGTAGTCACAACGTCTGTGTGATCTTTGCATGAAACAACGTCACAGACTGACTTCTGGATATCTCGTGGAGACTTTCAGATGGTTTTTATGTGTTCTTTAATCCTCTCACCTGTTTCAACTGTAGCGAATCTACAGCTGAAGCTTGTGGAACATGTAAAGTCAATAAAAAGACATAACGCCAATCCATTAATCATCACGCCGGGCTGTAACCCCTCATTTACAGCTGGCACACGGCAGGATGTGGCATCTCACCCCGGTAATTCTGTCATCATGCTGTCAGGGTTTGCACCACCTGCTCATAAAGAGTACAACACCCCTGCTGCTTTCGGCAAATTGGTACTCGGTTGCGCCTCACAACACAAAACGGAAACATCTGCACAAACGGTAGAGTTTGTGAAACAATAAGAAACAATACAGTGGGTCCAGTAGGTGGCAGGTTACAGAACACAAACAGTGACCACCGCTTTTTCATCACAATTCCCAAAACACAATTTACTTTGATGTTCATAGGCATTTTACTTTTATAGACTATATAGACACATTTAATTTTATAGACTATGAAAGAGAAGAAAATAGACTTTGACATTTATTTTAATGAAGTACCAAGGTCCTCAGAGCGCTGTGTATTTTAACCGTCATACTCTTTCGGGGTGTTAGCATCGGGCTACTTCTGGCTGACCAGATCACTTCATACCAAGCTACTGTAGCGAGTTAGCAACCCAGAGCAAACTGCAGAACCAGAACAGTCTGGTTCTGCCAGCTCCGTGTGTTAAAACTCCTCTGTCAACCCGCCTGACTGGTCTGTGTTCATGCAGGAGGAGATCTAGCGCTCCCATCTAGCGCTCCCAACAGTGATCATAACTTTCCCCCAGTGCAAATTTTTCATCTCGTCTTTATTTATCACTCTCTCTGCTTTGATACACTCATTATCACACCATGCTACTAGCTACAGGAGCTTAGTGGTTTGGACCAAGTCAACCTGATTGTATTGACTGAATAGCTTGTGTGTGATGTGGCATGCACATTTTTTTTGGCAGTAAGGACACTTCCATTAACCCATCCCTGCATTAAAGAATCCCCGGCGGAGGTGTAATATGAAATTGTCGAGCATTACAAGATTGCCAAGGTGATAGGAGGTTCTCCGGTGCAATCTAATGAGGCTTTGTTTGTTTACCTCCACGCTGCCTTCAGCGGAGTGTGCCAGCATTTGCACGGCATGAATGCCAGTGTTTTGATAAAGGTCAATGAGAGTGAGACAAGGCCGCTCAAGTTTGCTGACTTTAATTAGCTCTGGCTTTGTTCTTGCGTCTCGTCCTGTAGTGTCAGTAGTTACACCCATGTTCGGCCTTCCAGACGTGGCCAGAACAGAGAGGGGGTGTGATGGGCAGCGGATCGTGGAGGGGACAGAAGCCAAGCAGAGTTTGTCGTATGTATTTGCTGCTGTGATACATGACGTATGTGTCTATTCTATTCATTCACAAACTTTTACCATTTGATTAAGAAGAGAAATATGAACAGCTTAATCCAGTGTATGACCACTCCTAAATTTTTCATGAACATATCTTTAATTGACTCAGGCAACACTCCCCCCCCCATCCCCCCAACCCCATAAGGGAAAAGCAATAGAAAATGAATGGATGTATATGCATTGCCAGGTTACATTAGCTGCATCTGGAATTGCTCCCTATTCGCTATATAATGCGCTAAGTAGGGTATGCGCCCTTTTGCAAGCCTGTCTGAATGCTAAGTGAGGATCGCTGATCCCCATTTATTGCACTCAATGTATCCCATAATGCTTTGTGAAATGTAGTGTGCAATCCAAGGCTCCGTAACCAAGAAATGTATACCATCATGCTTTGCCATCACATGCTAGAAGCTAAAAAAAGGTCCTAATTATTAACAGTAGTACATTAGCAGATTTACAGAGACATATACATGTTGACGTTCAGAAGGTCTGCAAACAGTAGAATAAAAATAGTGTTCACGAGTTTATTTCTTGTTACATCATTTATAGACAACACGTGTGGAGCTGCTTGTATGACAAATGACACGTGTAAGACACGGGATCAGTGAATGGCTGCTTCCTCATCTGTGCTGTCAGCCTGGTAAACATAGCCACCTCATACATTATTTCACGATGACAGAGACAGCGTAACCTTTAAACATGCATGTCCTATTCTGAAACATGAGTGAACCAGCAACATGGAGGTGTCGAAGAAATCACTCAGTCCAAGTTTGAGGTTTGCTGTGATGGTGTGAGTTTAATTTTAAAGTATGCCGGCACACTGGTGAACTGACAGACACAGAGCTGGTCTGAGTCGGTGAGCTGACCCAGAGCAGTGGAATCAGGGTACATTTATACAGGGGAAACAAAAGGCAGTGATCGCATATGTAAACACAGCAGTATAATACACAGGAACCAGGAGGACAGGGGAGACAGTGGGTGCTAAGGAGGGGGTCAGTGCCATTTGGGCATCGACCCCAGGACAAAGGGGGGCAAAGGGGGTCCTTGATTAAGATGTTAATCAAGGACGGGAATACGGGAGGAAGGGGGAGGCAAGACAGCAGGGGTGGGAAGGAGAAACAGGGCCATTTGGGCACAGACTTCAGGATCAAAGGGGTCTCTGATTAGGATGATAATCAGAGACAGGAGGAAAGGAGACTACAAGACACCAAGAGGTGAGGAGTACTGGTGGTTGGGAACCGGTAGTCTGAGACGATCCTAATATACAAAGGCAGCTCACGGGAAAAACATTCTCATACACAGAGACATGTCAAATACAAGGCATAATTCTTTGTTTTTTTCCTCAGAGGTCATAAACAGCGTAGCCCCGCCCCACCGCCCGCTCGAACCCCCGTCCCACCCCTAGTGATGTCTGTTTGCGGTGCCCGGGGGTAAAAATTTAATGCACTTCCTGTGTTTGTGCTCTGGGAGCAGGCTGGCCTGGGTCTAATGTCTGCAGAAAAGTCAAGCCGACTGGCTAGAGCGCCAGCGCAACCGGGAAAAGGGTCGTCTGAGGGTCCTCGGGCTTCCTGGTGGGGACTTTCACTCTTTCCTTTATCGATTACTTTGTCCTCCGTGTAATTAGGCCTCACTGAAAGGAAGTGGATGAGGAATAGAAAGGAGGAGTGTGTAGTTCTGGAGGCAGAGAGCCATTTTTTATATGCTGTATCAATATGGGAAAGAAAACAGGGGGAGATGGGATTTTAAACATTTTATTCAACCACACAGATAACCAAAATGTTTTTTGCTTTTGGGGGAGGAGAGGGTTTTTCTGAGGGAAACATCGCAAGCACAACTCACCAAATGATCAGAGATGAACAGGCTAACATAAGTGACTCCAGTACAGCTAAATATATTCTTTCTCAATAAGTTTTGGGCTGAAGAAGAAAAGGTATCGTCGTTATGGGGGCTTTAGTTTAGTTTTTCTTTTTTGCCCCAGAGTGCCACAGGATGAATTGCAAATGTGACCTTTTTTTATTGTTGCTTAAGCTTATACAATGCAGCCTCCATCTTGATAGCCTTAACATTCACCGCTGGAATAAGAAAAATGCTAACAAATGTCTCTTTTGCGTATATTGTCCTATCCATATTGTGTGAGCGGGTATAAATTGCGGTATAACTGTTTCCTGCTAGCTTTCCAGAGGTCACCCTGCTTCCCCCCCACCATCCACTTTGGAACAGGACAGTTTGTGTGTAAAAAGCTTTGCTACTTCCCCTGACACAGTCCAGCTCATGAAATTGCCCAGAATAGATCCCTGTAGTGCAACGTCCACTTAGCCAATTCCTTAAGGCTAGTGGTCATGTTTTCCTGCTCCGGCGCAAAAAGTTTTTTGCAAAGCGATGACCTGTCACGAGCAGAAAATAATATTTATTTATTTCACTGACCGATTAGTGGTTAATTGGACCAGCTCACTTTCATTTTTGGAGCAGATGTTAATAAAAGTTGATGCAGTAAAGGAACAGAGGCTTGTGCTTTTACTCTAAATGTTATTCATCACCGCGGTAATTTGGCTGCTGGGATTATAACCCATATTTCATGGCTGTTAGACGCTGCATTCTGAGACGCTTATTACTGGTCGCTGAAAAAAAATTAAACCTTTTTCCCTAAACCTGCAGATAAATACAGAACCGAGAGCGTCTCAACGTAAGCAAGGACTCGCATATCAAAACGAGTAATATTTACACAATTAATGAATGCATAATAATGAAAGTATTTTTCAATGTCTTAACATGACAAATTAAGGTTGGAGATGATGCGCAGTGCATCACGGAGGGGATGTTTAAGGTCATTTCATCTGCACAACAAATATGGGCTGAAGTGACTCCTGTTCTTCAGTAGTAAAAAGATTGTTTATTTTCATGAATACACAAAAATAATTTGAAAAAAATCTGCTTTAATCCCCAACAAGCTAAAGCAATCAGCCTACGGTAATTGAGGTACTATGTGTTTTCTTGTGTCTAAAATAACAAACATTGTAGTGTTTTCTTCAGATTTAAGTTTTATTTTTACATACTTGATTTGATAAAAGTAGCACAAATAACTTAAAGACTGAAACAGATGGCAACCCTTTTTCCCTTCTAGTCACAACAGTATAAACATTAGTCAGGGATTCACTTCACAAAGGTTTTAATTCCTTCAATTGTCTTTTTTGCGATCCCTGCAATGCTCAGCAGAGCGACGTTGTGTTCGTTTTGTAAAGCATCAAACGGGCTCCTCAACACATCCTCCAATCTGCTGCTGTGGGACAGCGACAGCGAGTTCCCTCTCCCGCCATCTTCTCTCTGGATCCCACCAGGGACGTCTGCAGAGCTAATGATGCCACCAGAGGATGAAAGGAGTGTGCCTGAAGAAAAAAAAAAAAAAACAAAAAAAAAACCCTTTCAAACAAACACGGGAATAAGTGCACTAAAACAGTGATGCGGATTATTTTTAGACATCAGCCTGGACTGGAAGTGTGAGGAAACGGCAGATTTTGCACCAATTTTCCTCCGTTTCTCTCCTTTCGGTATGAAATCGTATTTATATCAGGTGCACACACACACACACACACACACACACACACACACACACATGCACGCTATAAGGAAAAGAAATTGTTTGAAAAAAGCCAAAGATAGAAGACAACTCACAGGCTTCCATCTTCTGTTATTATTTATGAGCTTCCATGATATCAGTATAGCTCACGGCGTTAAACGTTAAGATATTGGCTTTTGCAAAACATACAAATACATGAAAGATGCTTGAGCAGAGTGCCGTTATATGCAAAGTGTAAAGTATATATATATATATATATATATATATATATATATATATATATCATAATAAATATGACTGATTAATTAGAGCCTTTCTGATGCCCCTGAAGTCAGGGAGTCACCACATCAGTCTGAATGTCAAAGAGTGTCTGAAATGTGTCATCGGCTTTCAGCTGTACCATGTGTGAACTGAATTATTAGACACTGAAGAATGTTTTAAGAAGTCAGAGAACCACCAGCTGTGACCATGGTCAGATGTGTTCCAAGTGACACAGAATTAAACCAAGACATAAATATGAGCAAAGCCGGAAAAACAGGGTTGATAGCTGATGTTTACTGACGTCTGTAAATGGGGACTATTGGCAGCCGTAGTCTTGAGTCAGGAGATGTGAGGAGAAGCAGGGGAAGAACGTGGCTGCGTGTTCCCCTGACATGCCTGAGAATTCATTGTCTTCTCAGCGTTTATGTTCCCACATCATAAATTATCCTCTAGTCATGTCTGTCTATTTAGTTTCAGCTTTGAGAGAGACGTTGATCATGCATTCGGTTGTACAGAAACTTTGATGCACAATTTATTTGCTGTTTTTGTGGTAATATACAAATCTAGAACCAAGATGAGCCAAAACACTCAGGCTGTCCATGCAGATCTGTATCAGAAGTATGTATCATCATCCTTGTTCTGTTCTTCAGAGGCTTTATAATAACATTTCACACTTCCACTTTACAGACGTACACGTAGTGTATAATTCAACGTGGTTTCCCTTTCAATAATTCATACTTCCACTCAAAATGACATACATTGTTGGCCCGGGGGATCAAATTACACACTGCACTTAGCAGAGAGAGTCGTGACAGGCAGGAGAGGAGAGATGATATTAGGACAATACTTCCTACTGTGGCCTCTTTTTTTTACCATTTTTGGGAGAAATGTTTCAGTATGTTTGTATTCCAGAAATGGTGATCAGTGTCGAGCATAGACAGGCTTTCACTGCAGCAGGTAGATCACTAGAACCATTAATGGAATCCTTTCTGAGCTCTGCAAAAGCATGGGCCTGCACCAGATGGCTCCGCAGAGATGACTGTGCTCGCCTGTTCTGCTGACAGCCCGTCCCGGTGTAGATCTGTCATGCGGAGAAGGCGCTTCATTCATCCCATTTCCACGATGTCACATGTGGAGTCGTGTGCGTGATGAATGCTCGTGTTTGGATCAGTTTGGCGCCATAAATCTGACAGAGCAAAACAGCTAAATGTCATCACAACGGGGCCTTTAATTCAAACGTCAAACTCAAATGTGTGGTTTAATCTGCGGATGGCTCCGCCCCCTCAATTAGCATTTATATTATTTTCAGGATTTTATCACCTTCCTCTTCTTCACAGTCACGTTCCTCCTCAGACCCTTGATCCCCAGCTATAAAGCTGTTATTACAAGAGCGTAAAAGGGAAAAACAATCCCACTTAATCCCTGCTGGAAGCAGCAAACCAGTAGCTTGAGTCAGGACGTTATGTCGCTTCTTTAGTTGCAAACGTCGCGTTGTCTCTGCTGAGAGGAAGGCTGTATTGACAGCCTGTCTATATGTGTTGCTCCTTACTGTCAGCGGTAGTGAAACTCGCCACGCACCTCCTTCGATCACGCCCAGTTTGGGCTGTAAATCGAACCTTCCTCTGTGAGAGACGCTGCTGACCCCGACACATTATAGTGTGTTCAACACGAGCTGTCTGAAACACTAACAGCCTTTTCCCCATCACTGGTACACTCTCCAATCAATATTCAGCTTGTATTTAAGTTTCTAAAAGCCAGATACTTCAACAGCATTTCTTTTCTTTCTCAGTGTGAATCAGTCTGAGTGAATGTACATCATAAGGAGGTTTGCTCTAAATATAACTATTTGTTTATTGGTTTATGTCCTGATAAGGTGTTTCTACTTTCTAGTAGAACATTAAGACCTTTAGCATTTTAAACATATGTGAATTTGACAGAGAGCCCTCACTGTTCCTGGACTGGATCCTGCTTTTCCGCGTGCTTGTTTTCTCCAATCAGCTCATAAATCTCTACCTTTCCTGTGGATCAGCTCAATAATTCATGCAATCACATCAAAGATGGCGAGTTCAAGTCCCAGGTGATGAACCAAAAGCCAAGCATCAGTGTAGAGGCTTAATCAGGCCTGAGCTGAGTGATTAATTTGGTCTGGAATGTCCATATTTTTCTACTTTTCATTTTAGGTTTTACTTTTAAAAAAAGATACAACTGCAAATCTTATAATTAAGGATTTGTGGGATGGTTGTATTTTAATTTTAAACGTGACCTCAATATAGTGTTAATAAATGGAATATGAAAATTGGGGAACAGCGCATGGAGTCATTTCTTTATTTGAAGGAATGTGGCCTCAGAACTTAACTATGGATCAGCTGTGTATCCCGTAGTTACAGTTTAGAAACAAAAATATCAGTCTCTAAGTTAAAGTTTAGCTCCTTGCTTTATGGAAAAAGTGGGATAATGACTATATTGGAGATTGCAGCTGGACTACAGGACAGACAAGCAGCAGAGATAAAACATGACTCAATCAAGAGATAAATAAAGACACAACACAGACATGACATCATAACAACGCTAAAAGAGAAGAGAATTAGGAGGAATCCTTCTCTTGATTCTTGCAATTTTCATGTCACAGAAGACTGTCTAAGCTTTTATTAGAGGAATCTAAAAGTCACAAAACAGATTTTGTCACCGTTTCGACCAATCAGCAGTCAGCGCAAAGGCTTACATCGTTGTTCCGGAAGATGCTGCTAAAAATGAAACCAAGCAAATTAGGCAACAATTCTGACCAGTGATGGTTATTTCCAGATCAGCTGTTAGCATAAGACCAATCGATGTGAGGAAATAATTTGAAATATGTTACAGAGAGAGACGACGCAGCTTTTTCACCTCCCTTGTGCTCAGCTGTGGCTCAGACTGCATGCATCCAGAGCAACCCTGCATTCCTACCTTGAGGCTCATTGAATGTGAGTTTGTGAATGTTGGCCATGAAAAAAGCATTGCTTTATTTTTTCCTATTTGTTCCCCTTGTTGCACTCACAGTTTAATTTTGACATAAGTCTTTGAAAGTCGGGCGGCGTTGGGAATGAAAGAACAGTTTAGGCAGCAGAATGAAACGAGGCTAACCTTCACGGCTCCTGTTCAGTTGAATCCAAATCAAACCAGAAGACGCTCAGTTCTGCAGAGAAAGGTGGATGGAGTCATGCCTTCATTGGAGATCATTCGTCCTTTCCAGTGTTTTGTCAGTCACATGAAAGTGCGTTTGGTAGAAAAGTCGGGGAGGTGTTCCAGTTTCGGGAGCAGAGGGGAGAGTGGTAATATTTCACAGGTTTGTTTTGTCTGGTGGCAGTTATCAGCGGCTGCCAGTCTGGAAATTGCTGCCCGAGGCCTGGTGCCGCTGGTACATGCTGACAACCCAGTTGCAGCCTACAGCCCTGGGAGCCGCTGCTGTGCAGCCGCTGGGCTAATGCTTTTCTTTTTTAATGAAAGCCCTGCTGTTGTCAAGCACTTACTCGCCACAGTTCTCGCAGTCTTTTTTTCTTCAAAGGGCTGAACGCGTGTAAGCAGCACAGTTTTTGAGCATAAATATTGGAGTTTTTTTTTTTTTTAACTCATGAGTTATTTTGCTGTTTGCTCGGCTCCTGAGGTGACAGGTCTACACGCCACCGATGCGACCGGCTAAAGCTGTCTGCTGGTCGTTTGTAAAGTCGGTAACAGGCCAACACACAGTGCGAGCAAAGAAACATTAGGAGGGGGCAAAAAAAAAAAAAAAAACAGATTGCAGGGGATGGAGAAACAGGAATTTTCTTTGATTTAAGACCCAGCATTGCCATTCGGAGAGTCGCGACTGTGCTGTGTACAATCAACGCGCTCTGTCACTTAGCCACCAGATAACTGATGTTCCTCTCCCTCCATAACCAGAAGCTATCCGTCTGCTACTCCTGCTTGTATCTTTCCTGGCGTCTCTCAAGTAAATTACAGCTCAGCAGTTAGGATAGCTTGATGTTCTTTCTCTGCCCTCCAGCTTTCCCGCTCTCCTTTGCTCTTCGTTCCACTCTCTTCTTTATTATTTTTGTCTCATCTGCACGCGGGGACAGAATTAGGATGCTAAGTCGCTGGAAATGAAAGGAATGGTTGAGAGCAAGCACAGCGGCTGCTTCTCTTCGGCCTCATTCTCTCTTACTGTATTGAATTTTGTGGTCAACGGTGAACAAATGGTGGGCTTGTGCAGTCCACCATTTAGTTCCTGTAGTTCTGCAGATGATGTTGCCTGAAAGAAGAAAACACTTGTGGTTGGAAACCAGTTTAGCTGCACAAAGTTAAGGGTTAGTTTGAGGGTTGAAGGAAGGGCATGAATATGTCATGATGATGAATATATCCTCCCTCAACACAACTTCACTGGTCACACTCATAGTACACACATTTTCTTTGTATTTAGAGTGGAACATGCAACAGAATATGAGTTTGATCAAATCTGATTGGAACAGTGTTTGCTTTTTTATTATTATTCTTTTACTCTGCTGCTTTACTCTCTGCTCCCAATGCTCGATTTATCATCTGAGGTTGAAAACGCGCTAAGGAAACCGAATTCATCAGACCCTAACTTTGTTTCTATACAAACGCATCTGTCTTTGTTTCCTGTTTTCATGGTAGCTGTGCGCTTTTCTTTAGCGGATAACCTAATGAATGCCAATTTTCTGATTTAATATCGCAACATAGAATAACAGAGGAGTCAGGAAGCAGCGCTGGACTCAAACATACACAAATCTTCTTTTCAATGACATGTATGATCTCCTAAATTACTATGTCCACGACTGACATTTGAAAACATGGCCTGTACTTGTGCTATGCTCACTTTGTGAATAATCTGTCTGTCTGTTTATCTATCTATCTATCTATCTATCTATCTATCTATCTATCTATCTATCTAGAGATAGAGTAATGACACAGCAAGTCCGTACTTTAGTCTGTTTCTTCCTCCTGTGTGTTGCTTGTCCATTTCGCTTCTTCTTTCTCATCTTTTCCTGTTCTTTGTTTACTTCAGTCATGTTCTGCCAGTTGCATTTGGGAAGAAAACTGGATTTGCACTACTCTGCAATGGGATTATCCTTTTAAAGTATTGAGTTTCTCCATTAAATCAGTCACTTAACATCAAAAACGAAACTTGAAACTGAGCCTGGTTGACTTTGCAGGGATCACCTTATCAAGATGTTGTTGTCCTCCGTCACGTTCGTCAGTCTTTGAACACACGGGGTGTTCGCTGGAGGTGAAGAGAGTGCGCAGTCCCGCTTTCATCAGGCACCATAGCCAGAAATAGAAGTCGCAACTGGAATTAATTACACCAAATGTCACATGGATAAGGATCAGGATGAAGACGGCTCGTCTCACAGGGTGTAATGAGGAAATGTTAATAATTAGCCCCACAGGAAAAGATCCATCAAAATAAGATAGTTGGGAACTTCAAGTACCTCTGAGTCTACTGCCAAAATCCAGAAGAGACAGAGTTTGATACTAGTTGCAACTTCCTCTTTGCATTAGTGATGGAAATGTTGGTCTTTTTTAGGGTGTGTTAGCTGTTCTCATGCTGATTGAACTGGGATTGTTTTGTTCAAAAGCTTTAACATTGGAATTCCTAGGGCTTTTATTCTGCATCTGTTTTAAGATTCAAACAGAGTTGTGCTTATTCAGTTCTTTATTCAATCAAGCACAATTTACCTGTTCTAAAAGAACACCATTCCTGTGATCCTAAATAACTGACAGAAAGATAGAAAATGCAGGAGTTAATCATCCCAGCTGCCTTGCGATCAGATTATATTACACAAAATTACTTTAAAAAGGCTTTTCCCCCCTATATTTTTAAACTTGTAGTCCAGAGTCTGTTTGTACCTGTAATCTGTGCTATTTGATGATGAATGCTCCCACAGCAATATATCTGATCATTTTGCCTGTGACTGCGGCCTACCACGGTGCACCCTGGTGTTCACGGTGCCAATTTGCACAGAGTCCCACAGACAGATGTTGTCTGGAGTATGAGAGCTGCATCAACCACTCCCAGGAGGCAGCTATCCTCTCATACGTCTCAAAGCAGCTTCTGGAAACACAACAATGCCGTCACAGGACTCCCGTTTTGTCCTTAAAGCGACATTTCAAGTCTTAACTCGTCTTGTTCTCTCGAGCAAGACGAGTGACTGGATTGAATCCACAGATTTGCACCTGGGTGGGTGCAAGTGGTGCACGTGGATCCTGCAGAGATGAAGTACTTGTCCTTGCTGTCAAATGATCCATCTGCAGGTATGTCTGTCTGCCTCACAGGAAGCCTCTTACTCATTCTCTCCTCCTCTCCCCAGACGGGCGAAAGCACCTCATTTACTCAGGCTTCAAAGACACCTTTTTTCCCTCCTTCCCTCATGACTTTGCTTCCCAGGAGGTCGTGTCTTTTCCTTTGAATCCCAACCAAACAGGCTTCTGATGCCATCGTGGCGTCTCACATAAGTCAATGGTATTCAGCCGAGAAAGCGACACGTGCGCTACCAGCTATTCAAGGAAACAGGAAAGAATTCACACTTGTCTTCAATCAAATCCTCATTAAAGTCATTTATGTCTTTGTTTTGCTGAATAACTGCCACACGTGCATTAGGGGGCTTTATTTTAGTGGGAAATCTTGTCACAGCTGCATCAGGTGTGGTGGTAATTTGGTGTTATTTCCATTTGCACTTTTAGTCAGGTTTTAGCGGAGCTAGCAACTCTGTCACCACAGACCTGGGCCCTCATCTACAAAGACCTAAGTAAACGCAAGAAGAGCATCTGCCCCGCCGTCAAATGAGATGGGGCCCCTGCTCCAGTTGCTAGAACCTTTACTGGAAGCTAGTCTGTAAGGATGGTTTGGGGTTAGGGATGAGTTCAATATGAGGGAGGAAACTGGTGGAAGATCAGGGGTTGTTTGATGGTATTTTCTATACATTGGGGTGGTGACTGCATATTATTGACCAGGGCTGCAGAGTCATTTTGCGTTATTGATGAGGCTTTTAAGTCTGCCCACTAAAGAAGATTTAGCAGCGGGAATGTTCTGGCTGCTCCGATCTTTGCTTATTTTGAGTCTGTCAATTTTACTATGTTTTCATGTCCTGAACTGTCTGCTAGAACGAACGTTTTTGCTTCAGAAATGCAAAGAAGCCAACCCAGATTTTCTTTCCTGGACAATCAACCAAAAACATCTCATCAGACAGCTGTTTCACTGCGATGATACACGATTACCTTATTGACAATGTGCCTTATAAATCATTTCAGGACACTGAAGTCAAAAGAAAAAGACTGAGTAGACAATCATCAACAATCAGGATGGATTCAGACATGGGAAGCCTGACCTCCGGAATCAAGATTAAAGTCGTGTTAAAGTCACTTTATCTAAGGCAGATTACATTTTTAAAATTCTAAACGCTCGGACTTGGTTTTCTGATCCTCGGACCTACAGATATGAACACAAACTGATCCAGTGAGCCCAACACTGGCATGAACCACCCAGTGTCAGTGCTAACATCAATATGGCTCAATATCATTATCAGTAATGGTAGGATGAGTACCAGTACTAGCAGTAGGTGTGTATATAGGTTTTGAATTATAATTTCCCTTATCACGGTGGACGGGTTCGGGTCCCCTAATGAGTCCTGGAGCTGTTTTCAGGGGCAGTTTGACCCGGCTGTGGACTCCTGAGGCAAATTGGTCCCTGATGAAGGGTCAGACAGCTCAGACTGACCCCAGTCGAAAGCTGACAATTAAGCAGAAGTGAATCGTGGGCTGAGGTCTGTTGGGGTGAGTATCTGGTGGCTGAACGTTCACCCAGCAAGGCACAACCCAAAAACGGGGGCACGGATTCCTTTCACAGGGTGTAGTGCTGCAAAACATGCGACTGCATCCCGGACATGGATAGCTGGAGGAGGATGAAGATGAAGAGTTCTGCTCTGACCCTGCTTGAACACCACATCTGGATTTTATCTGTGTGGTCACAGTAAATGAAACAGTCCTCCAAGCCTCAGCAGATACTTTAATCACATTATTCAGCTATTTTAAAACCCTCGGATGTCATTAACGGTGATTTATTAACAGAAACAGAATTATTAGTGAAGCCTTACTCAGTGCATTCAGTGTCACATTAGAGTATAGAATATAATTTCACGGTAAACAGAAAACAGACCATTTTCTATATAAAAGTCTACAGCAGAAACCAAGAATATGTCAGGGAGAATATTGACTATAGATCACATGATTCTCCAAGGACCTGATGCAGACGAACGTCAAAGCTTCACAGTCAGTATTGCTCAACCTTCCTAGTTAGAAGACAATGACAAATATTTTGCCTTTTTCAAGAAAAGATTTTATTTTCTTGACATAATAGTTTTCCTTCCACAGATATTCCTGATGATGAAGGCAGATTTGTGAAAGGGAAAAATGAACATTTTAAAGTTTTACTGTAGTCCGTACAAATATTTCTGCTGTAAATATAATAAAATATTTCAGAATAAATCATACTTTTTACACTCACAGACAGAAATCTGTACTAGTGTGGAAGAGACCACTTCAATTTTTCTGAAATCAGCATCTCTACATGTTTACATTTTTATTTGGAATTTGGAAGAAATGTTGGCAGTAGTTTAAAGAATGAAACTAAAATGTTTATTTGACTCAAACACATACCTATAAATAGTGAAAATCAGAAAACTGATAATTTTGCAGTGGTCTCTTAATTTTTTACAGAGCTGTATTTGAAGGAGCATCACAGCTTTTTTTTTTACCATTTAAAATTCCCAGTAGAGCCTAAACTTCTTTGCAAGCATCAGGGTGTGGCTCTTCATACCCCTGAGTCTGTCAGCGAGAACATCAGCGCTGTCGCTCAAGATGAGTGCCGGAGCATGAACTGGGGAAACACAGAGATGCCAGTGTTTCCACAACAACAGCCAGTGCATCTATATTGTCCTTCGTTATAACTTAACACATGAATATTGGCCCACAATTATCCTTTCTGAATCAATGTCCGCTCCTTTTAGCCTTTTTGTGTTTGTTGGCTGTTTCTTTGTTTCTGCTTAGCAACCTGTTGCTAAGGTCCAGTCCCATGTCCTCCACTGTCATCCCATCTGAAAACCGCAGCGTTTACTTAATTTAAATATAGAATTTAAATTTTATCTTATTAAAATGTTTGGGCTGTGGTGTAAATGTGGGCCTCAGACAAAGATGCGCTTCAAATGGAGACAGCTAGAGTCCGACTAACTTTGATTTCCATCATTATTGCCATAATAAATGAAAACATTCGAGTCCATCCTCACGACCAATTTGTCCAGTACTGAAGCTCCATGAGATCCTAATGTATCAGACAAGCCAGGCATCAGGTGCTCCCAGTACTGTCTGGCACTGGGATGAGAGTCGGCACTGTATTTTATTATTATTTTTTATTTATTTATTTTTTATATTTACAATTAAGTGATGCCCTACGTTAGATTCTGCAGATGTCAGGATCATATCTCAGGACCGGCGTTGATATTCATGGAATGGCCTGTAGGGCCAAAAGTAATGAAGTTTAATGCATCAGAAGTGTGAGGCCCGAAGTGGCACCCGAGTCATTTTCACTGCTTTATGTGTTGTGCAGGGCATTATTAGAATGTTTTTACACTATAGCCATTGTTTCTATGGTTACGGTGCAAGGAATGTGTGTGTAAAATATCTCTTAGATCTACAAATGTGAAATACCATCATCCTTGCAAACTAAAATGAGCTGAATTAGATATGAGGCTGACGTAAATGGCATTTAGACTGATTACTTACTTGCAGAGCCTATATATTACCTTGTTAAACTTTGAGGTGTGTGTGCGGAGGGTGCCATGTACCCATTTTATGTCTAACCCTAAAACACCAAATGCATGTGATTGGTCTCATTTATACTGGTCTAGACAACAACACCATTCCTTTATCTCCCTGCCTTTATTGCTTGCACCTTCTCAATCTTCGGTCCATTACTGTTGTTGTTCTCTCAGCGAGCCCGTCTAAACAGTTTGAATCTCTGGCCGCCGTATTTAAGTATTCCGCCTGCAACAACAAACAATTTTAAGGTTCCCACCCAGGCGAAGATGAGCTCCATGATGGGATTCCAGAAGAAAATACCCAAAGGTCTAAGTATCTTCTTCCACATGGACAATAGTGTCTCCACGGAAGCTTCATTACTGTAAGGAATTTATTATGCCTCATGTGATAAACCGTGCATGATATGACCCCCCAGATAGGACTTTTTAGAACTCTGATTCAAGTTGGATAACACACTCCCTTCTTTTCCATTCATCATGGATGCTGAGGCGACCATTGTGCCCCCTCCTTTTGCTCTAATTCGCTGCCAGTTTCAATTAAGAGTCATAATTACTTTCCCCCTGCCTGCTGAAACGACTCCATGCTTGCTGATAAAAGATGACACTGCCAGTTGTTTCAAAAGTTTCTATTAAATATGCTCCAGAGCACATCCATCATTTACATCTCAAGAATAAAAATCTAAAAAAAATTGCTTCCTCCCCCCCTTGGTCATGAAGTTGTAGGATAATCTACATCCACAGCTGTAGCAGGTCGGTCTCATACGAGGCAAGTGGAGTGAATAAGATTCCCAGTCAAACAGAATACCAACTGATTTTATATCTTTCTGTTACAGGAAGTGTCAGAAGTGTTTAAGTCATGATCTTGTTAAGCCCGGTTCAGTCGAGACTATGCTGCGGAGAGAATCAGCAGTCTGAACCTGAATACCGTTTTCACCGCGGGACACAAAAGCTTCATCTGCGGCTGCTAGCTTAACAACACTTCTCACTGATGAGACCCTTTAGATGAATAATTAAAAGTCTTGGCCTGAACATAAAGATGGAAACAGCAGCAAAACAAGGTGTGGGAGGTAGAGCTGAGGAGATAATTGAATTATTTTGTTTTCTGACCTATCCAGCTGCATAGCTCTTCTGACTCTCATTTATGTAGCATACATCAGGTTTTAGGTTGTAGGCGACTGTATAAACCTTTCTCTAAACCCTTCTGTAAATATGCATGTCTAAAACATTGAATATGCTGTGTTTCTCACATCTTTGAGACAGTGGAGACTTCTGATGACGGTGCAGATTTTAGAATCTTCCATGTTTGCTTTTACAGGCTGGTCTCAGACACACAAGGCCAAATGTAAACGGTAACCCGCAGTTATTTTGAGGAGTTTTAGTTTCACATGCCGGTGGCTCTCCGACAATTAAAAGTTCCCCCACTCCACATTGCAAACAGGTGCCTTTGCTCCGAGCTTGTAGGCAGAACGCGTAGTCGGTAATGATGACTGTGGGGCTGAAACTGCAGCTTCTTTTTCTGGGAAGCTTCTTTTCCCTCTCTCTTTGTTTGAAAAGACATTTTAAATGTATGTTAATATTAGTTGCTGTTTACACCAGCTTTTACCTTAAGTTTAGCGAAGAAGTCTTAAGTTATTTTGTAAGTTATTTTAGGAACCAAATTTCTTTGTTGTAATGTGACAGTTTTATGTTTGAATATATCAATTTCCTACTTAAATGATTAACGATTAACAGTATGTACATAAATTCAAAACACCAATGGGTTTTTTGGGGGGTAATTGATTGCATTTTATTTTGTTCTACAGTCGCTTCAAGTGTTTTCAAATATCAGTCTGAATACTAATACGGCATGAAATACTGTGTCACAGTGCTTTAGGGAAGTAATTGCAACAATTCCAATGTTATTGGAAATAATGGTGACAGTCAAATCCTTCATTTGGAGCCTGGCTCTCTCCACGTTGTTGTCAATCACTAACATTAACAGTGATACAACTAACAGAGGTTTGTTTTTTCAGCTTCAGCCGCAAACGATGTTTCTCCATTATGGATGTGCTGCTGATCTCTCGAAGCACCATGACCAGGATTTATGGCATGGCAACACAGACCGGCTGTTAAAATGCAGGCTGCAAGCGTTATCGGCACTATATTTGAAGATCAGCTCATAGGCTGTTGGCTGCAATCTAATATAAATTGCCCTTTTCCAAGAAGTCATTCACAGGCCATCTCGCTGCATCTTTGGACTCTGACAGCAGATTTGTATTTTTTTTTTTTTTTTTTCTGATCCGGGCCATTGTAGGCCTATGTCCTCCTCTCCTTGGGGGCAGAGTCGGTGGGGTTTGGGGGCCTCATTAATCTGTTAGATTGGAACAGTCAGAACATTTGAAAACCCCGTTCCGTTCTCCCTCTGATCCCTTTGATGGAGCAGCACCAGAACTGGAGGGGTTGAGGGAGAAAGCGTAACTTATGTTTTCAATTACGGGAATATTCCATTCCACAAACTGCACCTTGCATGCCGCATCTGTCTCTGCATTAACACCCACTCTGCTTTGTCCATAATACATTTTCCAGCACCTTGGACAAACTGCTTCTTATTGTCGTCTCTCTTCACTCCACAAATAACCATTTTTAACAACATTCAAGCTCAGTTTGAGTTTTGGATTCAAAACTCCATGTGTCTTTGGTTTAACGACAGTAGCTTACACTAAAAAGAAATTAGATAAAAACCACCAATGACAGTTTCCTGATTTGTGCAAAAATGTGTGGAATTTCCAGAATTCCCACCTGACACAAGAGTAATTAGCTGCTGTGCGTTCACGCCACTGACTTTAATGACACCTAATGTGAGTGTAAATACAATGCTGAGACCAATACGTGCAGATTCTCTTCTAGTTCTACACCTAAATTACACACCATCATTTATAGTCACACTTCATATTTTCTGGACCAGATAATGTTTACGTGAGTCATAAAGCCATCCTGATCAACGTCCCCTCTTCTCTCTCCTTTCATTTAACATTAGTTGGACTAAAACTAGTCAAACTAAATGATGATAGTTCTCATTTATATAAATAAATTCACATTAAACCATCAATTTATTCTTTAGCTGATAGCTCATTCACTTCTTTGTGCGTTTTTGACACATAAAATAGGTTCAGATCTATCCAAAATCAATGACAATACATCCCTGCACAATTTTCAATGCCACAATAATATCAAGACTGATTGAGATGAAGTAACTGAAGTGAAGCAGCTAGCGCTGATTGCTGGTTTTCACCTCTGGCAATTAAGGACTGAAGAAGGAAAAAGAATGAGCAACGACTTGTTCTTCAGCTGTGTGACAGGAAGCTGCTGAACCATGACAATAAGTTCAGCCAATTTTCTGTGTTTAAATAAGTCTTCCACGCCGTCATTCAGCTTTAAATGTGATGTCTTTCATCAGTCGACTCTCTCAGAGACAGTCGGGAAGAGAAAACTGTGACTAAAAACACAACATTTATTCTTCACACATTAGTTACGATCAGCATTTTCAGTTTCCTCTACCTCTAGTGTCTCATGCAGTCAATCTATGGTAAAAGCATGAAGTGACTGATTGGAAGATCAAACACAGAGAGGCCGTTTCTCATTTGAGTCTAGGCTGAGCGATCTGTTGGTATGCAGAGAGGGATGCTGCGAGTAGGCACGGCGGACTTTGCCTTTGCAGCTTTGTATACTAATGCCACCAAGCTCCAAAATACAAGCAGCTGACTTAAATGATAAATGCACTCAGCTTGCGTCACTGGAGAGACTAACAGCCGGTGTTGTGAAGCTGTCATCCTACTTCGTGTACATTCATAAAAGCTAATAGCCTTTAGCCTCTTCATCATTCAGAAATTACCCAGCATGCTGCTTCGGCACCTTCAAATACGACACACCATAGCAAGGAGGATTGTTTTATTAGAGGCTGAATGATGGGGATGTAATTTGTTGTTGGAGATTAGTTGCCACTATTTGACAGATCGCCCACAACTGCGCTCCTCCTGCAGCATCTGCCCACACCTAACCGTCTTCATTGTTAGTATTTACCATTTATCAGCAGTCTGTCTGACGATTCCCGACAAGTCCATTAAGCAAGAGATGCCTTAATGGCTTTCTGCTGATGATGGAGAATCCTTTGTCTGACGAGGAAGGTGAAAAAAAAATGGGGTCCGGGAGCTGAACACCGTTTTGACCTCGGAGTCCACGATGGGTGAGGTGGACGCCGACGCCACCGTCCTGAATCCAGAAGCTGGAATATGAATGAGTCTGTTCCTGCTTGTTTGGGTTTTTTTTTTTTTTTTTTTTTTTTTTACATTGTTTTTGTAATAAATCAGGAAACTCTGGGGAGAAAGATTGCAATCTCTTTGTATCCTCCTATCACCCTGACAGCAAGATGGACTGGATTACTGGGGTATGGTTTTTAATAATGCAAGGTTCTGCTAAACAAGGTCAGGAAAGTACAGACAAAATGTCCAAACAAAAGCAAGACTGTAACACCAGGAACTGGAATATTAAAAATAATAATAAAAATAATTGAAAAAAGCTGTGTATGGAAAAGAGCTATAATGTCTCAGCTGGCTGGAGCCGCGAGGTGCCGCTGTGCAAACTCTGCTAAAGATAACGTCTCCCCGGCCAGATTACAGGCCCAGTGATGGGCTGTCGGCCCAGGCAGAGATTAACGTGAGTGTTTGGGACTTTCTGGGCCCTGGTCCTAAAGCTAACACTTACTGGAGACCTCTGGAGAAAGATGCAGCAGAAGCCAGGGGTCCAGTCCAGGAAGACCGCACGATGACCTCTGGTTTACGTAGAGGCAGAGTGAGGGTCATCTTAGCCCAGGATTGTTAAAGGCTGTGCTGATACAGGAATTAAACACAGAATAGAATAGAATAGAATAGAATAGAATAGAATAGAATAGAATAGCGCTAAATATAGAAAAATGTAACTTCAGCAGTCTATCGTACGTTTTCTAGCACAGAATGAACCAGGTTGTGTTGTGCGAGGTGAAGTCTTTTTTGCGGATTATATTTCTCCTTCGCATACTGGGAAATATTTCATCCTCGGGCTAAGCTATCACCACGGAATGGCAGCGGCATCATCTAAATTGCGCTCACCTCTTTGAACTCTCTCCACAGAGCTCAGCGAGGCCCAGCAGAAGAGCTGACCTGAAGCACATTACCTAAGTAATGCTCCATCCTTAAAGGATCACCGTGGACGTGCACATGCAGACACTCCTTACGCTCTGTGCCTCACAGGACAGAAACGTACCAGAACTGTCCCGTCTCACCCGTTTCAAACTCACCTCAGAGCGTTTCAACTTGAAAAATGTCTTCTCGGAGACAGATCACAGCCTGGTTACATCAACCGGGCAGATGCAGGCAACAACGTAACAGTTCTATATTGGAATGTGAGAATGTAAAGGTAGGAGATGCTTTCCTGCAGAAACAGGCAACGCTAGACACAAATCATAAAAGCAGTCACCGCCTGATTCCCCACAACACCTGGCCCACAATTTCCGCAGTCTCTGGTTGCACCACTGGTATTCACAATGCTTCTCAGCAAATCCACCGGGTTTACTGAGGCATGTTTACCTGCCGTGCATCCCAGAAGCAGGCCTCAGCACCGACAACACACACCTAGTATGTAAATACATAATATATATATATATATATATATATATATATATATATATATATATATATATATATATATATGTATATGTATATGTACAGCTCTAGAAAAAATTAAGAGACCACTGCAAAATTATCATTTTTCTGATTTTCACTATTATGGGTATGTGTTTGAGTAAAATAAACATTTTAGTTTCATTCTTTAAACTACGGCCAACATTTCTTCCAAATTCCAAATAAAAATATAAAGATGCAGAGTAGATGTAGAGATGCTGAGTTCTGAAAAAATTTAAGTGTTCTCTTAATTTTTTCCAGAGCTGTATATATATATATATATATATATATTTATATATATATATGTGTGTAGTTGACGTGGAACAGACTGCAGTGCTATTCAGGTACTGTGGTGACAAATTCAATCTGATAAAAGCAAAGTTGCCTTTATAGGTTAATAATCTGAGATAAGGCCAGTCTCTATTCTTAAGAAGCTTCACTAGATGACATCTATATAAAGTCCTGTTTGATTCTAAAATGTCTCCCACTGTCGCACTGGGACTATTGACCAGGACTAGGCCAGAGTTCAGATGCCCAGCACAGCATTTCCGCACGGTGAATGCATGCCATTAATATTTAACGTGTTCAATTTGAAGGCATGCATGGAAATGAAATCATGAATAAGCTTATTATATGCTCCAAATCTGGTTCCCGGCCTTAGATCAACAAGCAGGATCCACTGGGAGCAAGAAGTGGGAGTTTGGCATCAGATCTCTTTGTTTGTTTCCGTGCCAGCTGGATGTTTTGGTACCTGTTGTCGATGGCTGTGTGGGTTCTCGCCGTGTCTCTGCATGGGAAAAAAACGAAACAAAACAAAAAAACAACGACACAGCGGCATTGAAGCAGCGTTCCTCTGAGGGTATAGAAGCTAATAGCCATCCCAGTCCTTGAGGTTTGAGGTGATCCCATTCAATCACTCGTTTCCACTCGAGCGAGCACATGACAGTAAAGGTGCTGTGGCGAGCGATATGAGCTCATACTGCTGGATGGATCTTTCACCCAACAGTAACCTCCTGCGGCTGGTAAAATGCCTTATTAATTAGAGCGGCGATTTGATTCCTTTGTTTAAGACTATAAAACAGGACTACGATGAGATGAACTGTGCCATCTGTGCCAAAGGGAGAGCTCTCCCGTTCCCACTGCTGCGATCTCCACCCAAGGAGACTGACACTAACACAGTGGCAGCGCAGCATGCTCACGGAGCCATGGCGTCGCTTCTGACAACGGGCACCAAGGTTTTGACAGCACATGACCCCGCTGAGAACATGTCTATAATGTCCGACACATACTAAGGAGTTTTATTATAACAGAGATTTTTGGAGTTTGAGGCGACTAAACCAACTTCAATGATACAAACCTTCCGGAAGGTTCACAGTGTTA
This sequence comes from Pao palembangensis, assembly GCA_015343265.1. NCBI lineage: Eukaryota > Metazoa > Chordata > Actinopteri > Tetraodontiformes > Tetraodontidae > Pao > Pao palembangensis. The sequence continues at coordinate 8,866,492 of CM027083.1, read as the reverse complement.
GATTCTAATTTCCTGGACTTGCTCCTCTTTCCTGTCCCACTTCAATTATTCATGGCTTTCCTCCTTAGCTCGTCTCACACAAGCAGACAGTATTATGCAACACAGCACATGCAAATGGGTGAAAACATTTTTAAAAATGCAATTGTTTTAGGGTTTTTGTTTTTTTTTAGCTCTCTGAGGTTTTTATCGTTGCTGCATCACACAGGGTTAGGTGGGAACTTCCTGTGCAAATTTCACAATGAATCCAGTTGATTTTCAAAATAAGACCCCTCGTGGCAGCTGTTATCTTGTGAAAATATGGTTAGAATGGTAAAATATTACCCCAAACCTACCTGCTGTGCTCCTATGATATTGCATGGCTGAAATTCTGCTAACTGAGGCAGAAGAAGCGTTGCTAACTGAAGGAAGATGGTTTTGTCACAAGGATGCAAGAAGAGGTCCATTTTCCAGACTTTCCAATGCTATACGATCGTGTCTAGACAGTTCTGATCTGTCTCCACTCCTCCTTTTACCTACATTGCTCCAACGCCGCTCAACACTTCGACTGATGCATAATTCAGTAAAGGACTAATTACCCTGGTAGCTGGCACAAAACGAAAGAAATAAATAAAAGAAAAACATCCTGCCCGATCTGTCACTGCAGCAGCTTCTCACACTCTGTCAGAAGAGAATTTCCCTGCTGACAGCAGCACTCAGTGGTTTCCACTTTACTTAAGAGATGTTAATTTGCTCGGATGTTTATTTTTGGCGGAATGTTGCGATGAAGGAGAAATCACTAGAGATGGATGCATGTTCGTCTTCACCGCCAACGTTTGGTGAAATTGAACATTAAGGCTGACATTATTTGCGCTTTACAGTCGATCACCCGGCGGTTATATGAAACCACTGATGATGCACATAATAATACAGTGTGTGTGGCAAATCTCTTCAGAGAGAGCTCATTTGTTGATGTAAGGTAAATAAAATATCAGCAACTGGAAAAAATAAATGGAAGAACTTTCCAGTTTCCAGTTTAGGCCTTGGGTGAACTGTTAGGGTCTGGCTTGCCATAACATGAACAGTACAATAAAATACAAATAAAACGGAATTTCCGACATCTGATTTAATGCCGTCCTGAAAAGAAGAATAAAATGAGGTTTTGAGATTGAGAAGGTCTTCCTGACATCCTGGAGCCAGACGACCCCCGAAGCTAAAGCCTCGGCAGCAATAATGGCAGCCTTTGGAACCGGGCGGTTCCTTCAGATGCACATCCGTCATGCTCGGGGAGAGAAACACTTCAAAAATCCTGTTCCTTCCTCTTCGCATTGTTTTGGTTTTGCTTTCAAAACAGCTATTAAAACTTCAAACAAATCACAGTTTTAAGAAAAGAAAAAAAGTGTGTGAAAAAAATGGCTTTTAATGATGTATGACTTTCTCACTTGCTGCCTCAATTTGGTGTGTTAAAATTGGATGTGCACTTTGTTGACTTTTAATGGACCATTAAGTTAATAAATAATGTCCAACAGCAGTTGGCGGAAGCTAGAGGGAGAGTGCACGGCACTGATGTGGGAATGATACATAATCTACTCAAATGGTGATGGGACGTTCTTTCATAACAGCGCGTCTCCGATGATGCGGCTTTCCGATCGGAACTCAGAATAAAAAGATGGCAGCATGTGCCAACATACTGCAAATGTGCTCAGGAGGCGGAATTTAGGTCGGAACAGTTTTCAGAAATAATTGGTTTAAGCACTCAGTATAACTTGTTGCATCAAGTATGTGCTGTAAATTTCTAAAACATTAAGATTGCAATGGAAGAGTTGAGTGAATGGCACATTTTATCTGCATTTAACACTAAAATTGGTCAACATGAAGCAAACTTACCTGTTCAGCTATGTCTTTGCAAGATTCCCACTGTTTCACACAATTAGAAAACCTTGACCTGCCACATCAAAACCAAGCTTATATACAACATTCTCGTACACGGTTGTGCACAGGACAAGTACAAGTGCTCACATAACTGCTTTTAAACTCTTGTATTCTGGAAAAAAAAATCCATCTGAAATCACACTCATATCCTAAACATGCTCGATTTATTGAGCAGAGAGGAAAATTGAAAAAAAGAAAAATAGAGGGCTCCAGAGGGTAGAGGGTAGTGAGTGTATAATAATGGTCTGAAAACAGATGGAATGCACGGGCTTGTGGTTGAGTGTGGGGGTTAATTGTTTATTTGCTCCAGTGGCTGTAGTCTGGTTGGATTATTGTTATCGAGAGGGATTGAAAATTTGAGGGGCATGACCTTTAATAGCTATCTGCAGGCTGAACACATCGCGCTGTCTTCAGATAAAAAGAGAGGGACGCTATTAGAGGCCAGGTGTGATGCTTGCAGACACCTGAGGCGTCAAGTGTGACATGGGAAGAGCGAAGCGCTTTCATTTATGGCCAAGAAATTTGAACCGTACACCCAAAGGCTCATGGGGGAATGCAATGACTGATGGTTGACTTCTGTTTTGGGCTCTGCTTGCCTTTACATAGAACACACAACAACGTGACACTAAGAAGAGATTTAAGTAGCACATCTATCTCTCTAACTGTATGTGGTATACAAGGTGTTGATCGATGCTTTATTTGTCATTTGTCGAGAACAGTAGCACAGGCATGCTGGCTTTAAAGTTTTAATAGTCAGGATAACCGAGGCAGACTCATAACTCCACATGACACTGTCATATTTTCACTAGATCACTGGAATCCAATTAATCTTTGCTATATCCACACAAAGCCCTCCTGCTATTCCATCTAATGAAGGCAGACAGGCCCCAGCCTCCACAGACTCTTCTGTGTTCTCATGACAACAGGCTCCCCATCCAATACTGCCAACTGCTGCCTTGCCTTTAGGTCAAGCACATTTTAGGCTCTTACAATTCCTCTCAATTGTGGGAAGGAGATCGGAACCATTCACAGTAATGTTATTTTTGTGGTCGCTGCTTCAATTTGTTGGATCTTTATTGAAAGAAAACAAGAGCCACAACGAAGCTTCGGGACATAAATTGTGATATCAGTTGTATTTCTAATTGTTGAAGCGTCTCATGCGAGATGAAAGAGGCTCAACCTACTTTACTTCCTCTCCTCTGGTTGGTAGATGAGCTCGGTAAACATTAAGCCCGTCTTGTGCTGTAAACCGCATCTGTTGGAGCAGATTAGAGGCTCCGTGTTTCTCGTCAGAAGATGAGTCCAGATGCAGAGCTCCTCGTACTCATCCGTCATTCGACAAGGACGAAAAGCTGTGAAGAAAAGGGCGCTGTTTTCACAAAACATGAGTCACAGGTTTGGAGTTGAAACGCGGACAGATGAATACAGACTGAGATGAGGAGGTCAGACTTTCAGCTAATGACACAAATACTGGAGCGTTTTGCTTCCAAGCTGAAGTATGTTCCTCCGCAGCACTGACAGAACCCTGGGAGTTCTGCATGAGCTGTTTTCAAGGCCCCTATGTGAAGCGAAAGCTTTTACAGGGACACATCCACTCCATTAAGGCACGGCCATGACATCCCTGAAGGACATCCAAGGATAGACAATTCCTTCAACTCTTTTAAAGTCTGTGCTGCTTCTTTCATGTCCAGCCACACACTCCGTGTCTGACCGCTTGTCTCCTGTTTCCTGAATTATTGCTACCAAAGAGCGTTAGTGCTCCAAACGCTATGAAACAACAACGTGCTTCTTTTGATTTTGTGAAGCCGAACAGTTAACAAACACGTATGCGCCTCCGTGTCAACACCACCCTGCGTTTCATCAGGATCAGGGCTGGGAGAGGGAGTTCCTCCGTGCACGCACCCGTCTTCCACGCATAATTCAGGATCGTAGCCACGCTGCATTCGAAGGTCCCGCCATCATGCTAATCTGCTCTCATGTGGCCCTGCAGCCCTGCGGCTGCACGCAGACCCCAAGCTTAGCGCTGTCAGCTCAAAGCATAATCACATGGAGACCATTGCCGTGGAGATGTGATCAAAGGTGCGTGCACGAGGGCCACGCAAGCCCTGCCCATAGTGAACCTTCACTAAAACATTACAGTGAAAGCGCTTAAAGCAGTCATGGAACCCTGCTCATTCATAATAGAGCAACTCAGACTCTTAACAATTACCAGCAGAAGTGAAACACAAAGGTTAAAAAGACGCATGTAAATTATGCAAAGCGGGCGGAGTTCTTGAGATATTTACCTTTGTGGATATATAACATAACTGCTGTAAAGACCTTAGATTGTAAAGGAACTGCAATTTCAAAAAGCAACAAATAGCCCAAATAGCCTGATTTTGTTTCTGACTTAAATTCTATAAAAAGAAAAAACAATAATGGAGAGTAATCTGGGAAATAAACCTTGTCAGACAGTGACGGAGGAACAGGCTACAGTCAGGCAGTTGTGTTGCCGTTGACTATAACCCCCCCTGCCTCAGTGAATTATTGCGCAGGTTATTATTCCTGAAGCCTGTAACTGCAGCTGGAGATGCACCTAAAGCAGCACCAAACATGGGTGGAAAATAAAGTGTTCGACAGTAAAGTCAAGACCTGTAATGTTAATGTTTTCGGTTGTGTTTATACTGAATACAGTGCTCACACTAGAACTTTCGGCTGTATGTCAAACATATACAGAGAAAATTAAAACAACACGATGTGTCTCCCCACAGACATTTGAAAAAGTCACCCCGAAACGGACCTCGCGAAACTCAAATGTATGTGCATATGTTTACATGCAAAAAGGAACCTTGACTCGCTCATCGGAGCTCCGTGGCTGTAACTAACGGGGCTTGATTAATGGAGGTACCCAGTCTTGCCAGAGGAGAAGATAAGCAGCCTATCGCTGCTCCAGAGCCTCTCTGCATGACCTTGAGAACGGGCGATGTACAAGGAAATGGACCTAAGGCATCCATTAGTTCTGCCCTTCATCACTTGGCCCGGCTCCAGTGTCAAAACTACTGTCCGCTGGCATTCATATTCAACAGTCAAAGGATGACACCAGAGATATATGTCACTTTAAAATCCCTGCCCTTGTCATAGAGATGACAGGTTCGTTAGAGATACAGTTACGCCAAAGTTATACTTCACACATTACAGTCACTCGGCAGAAACCCTCAACAATCAAGGTGCATCTACAAAATCTAGTTTATTGTTTTTGAAAAATCTGGATTAATTTAATGTGTAGTTTCTCTAAGACCCAGTCTGCTGATTACATTAACTGTATATAAAGGTGAGTGCCCCCTGTTTGTGGAGTGTGGAACATGCGACTGTGTCCTTTCTCAGACAATCTGTTTAGTTGTTTTTACTTAGTTTACAGTCAGTCTAGACAGTGACATTTATCAAGGGAATATTTAGCAGGATGATTTGGCAACATGTTGCACATCCATAAATTACATGTGTCACATGACTGTATGTGCACATCATTCAGTGCATCCTTCATACACACCTTATCCCATACTGCCTTTTCATTATGTGCACTTTTTTTTCATTTATTCTTGTCTAGACAAAGAGGCCATGACTGCGTTCCTGCCTTGTCAGGCAGTCTCATCACTTCTGTCCTTTTATTTTGTTAATGAAAGCGAGGCGGGAAAAAAAAAAAAAGAATTTGATTAGAATTTAATTGAATGTAAACCTTTGAGTTCACCTTTGGTGAGATTCTCGTAATTATTTTTGGAGCGGAATATTGCCGCCGCATCGTTATCGAGCTGCTTTACCCACGCTGAAGATTTACCGTGTTCCCTGACAGCGTTTCTCAGGGCTCCCAACAGCTGAGTGACTGAAAGGTCAGCCTGTCTGTTCCTGCCGCAGTGTGAAAGAACAGCAGCCGGTGAAGAGAAGCTGTGTTAAGCTGTTACACCACAAACCCATAAAAAAACAAATATGTAGTCCCTGTCACTAGTTGCTAGAGTACATTTCCACAAATGAAAGAACGCTTCTCCTGCAGCGCAGGCAACGTGCACCAGAGGAGAGACAATGATTTCTTTATTTGATAAGCTAATATATCTCTATTCTCTGAAGGCCCAAAGTGTACTGTTATGGAATGTAGCGTTGGCACATGCTCATTTCTGTCAACCTGTCAGTGTGTAACCTTTTATTTAAAAAAAACAAAAAAAAAAGATGAGAGAAGCAGACAAAGAACCTTTTGCTTGCCGTGGGTTCTGTGTTCCTGCTGGTGTTTGTGCAGCACGTGTGAGGCAGTGATGGTTGTTAATGACGCAGACATTCACACATTTTCTGTTTTGGCATATACTCTGAATTTTTCTTTCAGGGAAGAAATTTTTTTTTTTTTTTTATACATAGTTGACAATAGAGGCTCGGAGATGCCTGTCAAGATCGAGGTCCTTCCATTTCAACTGCAGCACAAAAATTAGCAATGAAATTATTGCGAGGAGAGAACCTGATTGGTTGTTTACAGGCTGCTGTGGTTCCACACAGGATTGTGAAAGAGTTTTGGAAGTTAAAGAGCAGCAGGTCACTGTTTGATGCTGATGTTCGCAGACCAGACTCAGAGCATCAGAGACTCAGTCTCCTCTAAATGAAAGCTGCCACCTGGATGGTCGACGCAAATGATCCGTTGATGTGAGAGTCTGAGAAGTGCTCGGGTTCAGCCATTAGCACCCAGGACTGCAGTTGCTGCAGATATTTACACCTCAAAACAGGGAGGATTGTGACAGTTCACAAAAAGAATCATTTTAACCACTGCCCTATGACACCAGCATGTATGAAATTCCGTTTTAAATGAATGATTTAATTCAAATCTAGTTGGTTGCCCATCAGAGATTACTAAGTGACCATCGCTTGAACAGTTTGGATGCCTGCTTGGTTTCCTATACATTACATCATACATCAGCAACATATTTCACGCCCTGCAGTTTCCTGTCACGTGAACGGGCTCCAGAATACATGAATTATACAGAGTGGGAGTTCACAGCGAATTCATTTGTGTGAATATTTATGCAAAATGACAACATTAGCTGTTGTATAACCAAGATTTTTAAATGAACTTTAATGTCTTATTTCTCTTTTTCCCCTCTACAATGAGGTGATTAAAATATTAAAAATGTTTGCACTACTGAATTTCCAAAAGCCAGAGCTAAAGCATGGCCCTGTTACTTTTAGGGCCAAGTAACTGTTACGTGTATTCAAGCAATAAGACAGGAGAAACAAATATTCTCTGCATCTCTATCGACTGAGTAACATCAGACGAGTCGACGCCGAAGCGTCAGACTAAAGCATTTCTAGTCCAGTACAGGTGGGCTGATCAACAAAATATGTCATGTTGAGATGCTCAGACAGGAGAAACTATCATCTGAAGTGAAGTCATCGGTTTGACTCCAGCGGTGCTGTTCCTGGGCCAGAGTTAGCCATATCGGCCCCACTGAGTTGTGTTGACCTGAGGACTGGGAGAGAAGCCAGAGGAACATTCAAGGGGACCAATGTCCCGCAGGCTGAGACGCAGGTTACCGTGACGATCTTAAACTCAATCATATGCTTTTGTCATCTTTAAATAGCCAGTCAGAGATAAAAGCATCAAAGATTTACAAAGCGATTTAGATCGTAAATATCTGTCTCATGCACATGCGGCCGACCCCCTGGGCCATAGTGAATTTAGCAATGGTAAAAACTGATTTTGCGATGTCAGCGTGAGTCTTACAAAATAAACTGGATTAGCACACAAAAGAAGGGCCAGGATCTTTCAGTGTTAATCCCGTGCTTTAGTCGGCAACATAATCCAGGTTTTCCCTTGTTGTTTAAATCCAAAAAAAGTGAGTCTCAGCTTCTTGTCACATAAAATGTGGAGCTGCCGCTATTTCTATAGCAACAACTTACCACAAACACTATCTGAAAACTAAAAATGTAGGTTTTAATCAGGAGGGATTAACAGCATATGGGATACAGAGTAGTGAACTAATAAGATGCTATATGACGTTTACTGTACAGAAGGTATTACATGTTTTGTTTTTCATATTTCCTGCTCTAAAGAAAGTTTAATCTGTAGTTTTGCTGCTCACATTTCAAATGTTTTCTCTGTATTGCGTTTAAAATTACACAAGGCAACGTTTCAGTCTGTGCACAAGTGTGTAACAGCACATGCACACTATCACACTGTCTGAAAATGGAGAAATACATAGTAAACATAACCCCATTAAAACAATTATGTGTTTCATACGAGAGAGAAACAGCTGGGAGAACTAATTTCTCACCAATTATGCATTAATCAATGTACTTCAGATGGTAACCTTCAATTAAAGCTGCAGTGGACCCCAAACAACACGTTTCAACAACAAGTAATTACATTACTCAATCTGGATATATTATCTCCTTTGTCTAAATCACGATCCAGTATTATCACTGCGGTTCTACACACACATCTATTATTTTCTGATCTTCTCAACATCGAGATGTTACGCTGATTGCATGTCTTGTAAGTATGCTTGTATGCTGGCTTTCTAATTGAGTTCTTTGTTTAATGTGCTTGTGTTTTTTTAAGGTCGGACGGCCACAAATACAGACAGAGGCTTCAACCACAGCTAGATAAAGTATAAACTAAAGCACAAGCATAATAACAGGAAGCTGCTTTATCTTGATTCTCCAATAGGCTGCGTGGAGACCTGCAGGTCCTCACCAACACGCAGCTACGACCGTTAACCACCAATTTCAAAAGCCTAATATCTGCACCTCAGCAGGATTTAATACTGTGAATCAATCAGACACCATTAAGACCAGAAGTTTAGCCGATTCATTATACTGTATTTAACTGTCTCTCTTCCGTGACACACGCTGCAGAGATGATTAAATTACCTAACATCTAAAAAGTGGAAATTAATTCCAAGATAATGTGGCCTGCTAATAAGCTGCCTTCAAACTGTATCAGTGCATCATTACTCCTGCTCCAGAAGCCTTCCACACCCATCCCCAGCTGTAATATTGCTGTGTTTTCATTCTTTTCTCAAGCATTTGGTTGTTGTGGATGGAACTCAACTGATTAAAAACATGATTAGAAGATGGCTGACGGTGACCTGACCTGCAGTGGAGGGCTCAGTGTCTTCTCTAAAACTGCTTTTGAATATTTGTGTTGCATCGCCTGGCCCAGGTTTCATGTTCGTGTTCGACGTGTTCTTTATCCATGAACCCTTCAGAGCACATCTATGCTAACAGGCTTTCTTCTCTGTGTGCAGAAGACTCAAAACACTGAACACACTTTGCTTTTCTTTAGTAGAACTCACACACAGCATCATACAATGTCAAGAAAGCTGCATTTCAATTCCAGTAATAGCTTAAAATGCATTAAATGTGCATGGGAATAATTGTTACCGGTTGAGAAAGCATCAAGGATCAATTCTCCAACTAAAATAGAGCCCTCATGTCAAGAGACCTGCCCTGAGACTCTCACCTCTTCACAAGTCAGGAAGGCGAATGCAGAGAGAAAATAATCAGCTTCTCTGCAACATTTCATTCATGTATTTTTGTCAGCTATTTCCCTTTAAGCGTGCACAACACAGGTTTCCAAAAGAAAAGTAAAAGAGCTTCTTCCTGTTGCAAAGGAAAAGCAAAACAAAATCATGATATAAGTCTTTACATAAGCCCACCATTTTTTTTCCTGGTTCCAAAATTCCATTCATCTTTATTAGTGGATCGTTCGCTCTCTCCCTCTCTCTCTCCCTCTCCACAGCTAACAGAGTTATCCATCTCTCCGCCTGCAACTGCTCTCCTATTTTCTTAATGATTACCAAGCCTGAAGCACCGAAGGAGGTGAACATGTGACCTTACTCGCTCCTTCCACATTCCTCTTCTCTCTTACGCTGGGGTTTCACTTTTACACTGTACTGTAGGCTTCCATCAATGTGAAACAGAATTTCAATCCAATCTCTGGCCGTTGGTTAAGGCCTCAAACATTCTGTGTCAAAAGAACATGGCTGTCGTATCTGTTTCTGAGAGAGAGAGAGAGAGAGAGAGAGAGAGAGAGAGAGCTCTCCCTCTCTCTTTTCTCTCTCTCTCAGAGTTATGCCTGCCTCACTCTACTTGTGCAATAACCTTCCAGAGGGGGCAGGAAATCCTTCAGTTGGACAGCAGACATGGGGAAAAGCTAATTATTGAAGTACCGGCTTCATCCTCTTGGTTCTCTTCTTCTGCCTCACTTTTTCAAATCCTCTCCACTGTTTTGCTTGGTCGCTTAGTCTTTTCATGGTTTATTAAAAATAAAAAATAAAAAAAAAACACATAAACAAGGTAAAAAAAACATCACTTTCATGATCATTTCATGACAAAAGTGTATGAAATAGTGAGATGGAGGTTGTCTCAAAGCGGCTTTGGTTGTCACACATCCTCTTTGTTGCCAACCTTGATTTTTCACGCTCCATTGTGACGCCTGTGAAAGCCCTTTTATTTGGCCTTGTCATCCTATTGATTCCAGCGTGTCTCCTTCTCATTCGCTGCCTCCCTCCTTTTGTGAACGGTGTCCTCCTGGGTGGTAAGTCAGTGTGATGTGTGCTGCGTGATGTCCTGTCTGCGTTGGGAGCAGAGCCGGTGCTGTCGTTTCAAGGCGAGTGTTTGTAGCTGTGAACTCAAAATAATTTAAAAACAAAAAAAAAAAAGGAAAACAGAATTATAGGGAAATCATGTAATTTACAGTTTTGAATGCAACTTTGATCCATTTGTTGGATCCCCCCACCAAAAAACAATAGATGATTCATAAGACTTGTGCACAATGCTGCTCAGTCATGACGCCAACATGGGGATGAAACCAAATCACAACGTCTGATCAGATATTTTACTATTTCACTCAACATGGCTTCAAGCACCTGCTGCCTGCGGAACAACAAGGAATAATCACTTTCATTTGTTCCCAACAGATGCTTGCGTGTGCTGTTCGCAGAAAACGGTGGCACGCGCATGGAACCCAACCTAGCTCCAGTTCCGGAACCATCAGATGAACGTCAAGCTGTTTGCACTTTAAATAGCGTGAAATGATATTGAACATATACCGGAGATTTTTTTTTTTTTAAAGGCTATGTTTCGTTAAGATCTCAACTGTGAAAAGCACGTCCCACCCCCACAGCCCTCCGAAGGATAAATCATCGGGTTGTATAATGTTCTTTCACACTTAAATGTCATGCTAAATTTAGTCACCGTCACAGCAGGGGGCCAGAACACACATATATGATGCAGTGGAACACAGTCCACATCTGAGCAGGACCCCGACCGGTCCGTTGTTGTGGGATGGAGGCCAGCTGAGTGCAGTCTGCTCCAAAAGCACGCTTACATGTGCTCTGTCATGCTGTTGACCTGATTTCAAAGGCGGCCTCTGCGATTCCTCAACCAGGTTGTGCGTGTGTTTCCTTTAACCCAGTCTGACCTAGCAGCGTCAGACACGGAGGCTAATGATCAGCCTCAGCCGCCGGCAGGACGGGCCGCTTCAATCTGAGGCTCTCAGGGTAACAAACGCGCTATTATTTCAATTCCAAATTATTTTATCTCATAGAACCTAATGAGAAATGAAAGGAAATGACGAATGCAGCTTTAGATTTTCAGTTCTGACAAAAAGCTACAACATGCACACTGTGCAAATCCAAAAGGTGGTTGAGAGGTGAGAGGCGCAGGCCTGGAAGTGCCTGGTTTCCCCCTCAGGTACATTCTTCTCACAGCTTTTCTTTAATAGGTGGGTAAAACGCTGCTCTGTGTTTGCAGGGGAGATATTTGAAACAGGAACGAGAAAAATAAACAGGGTGAATCACGTTCGGTTTTTACAGCAACGAGATCGCTGAAGCTTTCAGCACCAAGCTCAAGCTGCCATTTCCAGCATAGCGTCCGTTTCTTCCTGTGCAGTGTGTAGTGACTGTGCTGTGTTTTTTGGTTGTTCATCCCTGGTTCATCCACGCTTGCATCTCACCCAGATGCAGCATGATTACCGAGATGTAGGTGGGTTGAATGCACCAGCGGCATCAAGCCGTCTGCACCGGTTTCATATGTCAAAGGGGCCAATCTGGCACCGGGGGAGGATCGGCCCGCCCTGGCAGCGAAGATGAAAGCAACCACGGAGCCCTGTTGGGATATCAGCTTGGAAACTAAACCTCAAATTTGCTCCAGCTTTAAATTTTAACTTTACACAAAACCTATAGTTAGACTGATATGCCAGTGACGTGCATATATAGTCTAAAAGGCTGGCAAAGAAAAATATCTCACCAAATATCTCCCAGTAGAGACCCCTAATCCATTTATTTGATGTATCATCTCGTACTTACATAGTTTTTGAACTCTGCAAACTCAAATTTTAATGTCCTCTCTCTTCACCTTGCCATTCTGCAGATAAACTGTAATACAAAGATCAATACAAAAAAAGAAAAAAGTACTGGTTGTATTTTGTCTCTAAAACTCATAAGTCATCAGCACATAACGACCTTGGCTGCCTTTGAAACACTATCTATTGATATGGGATCGGAGTTAGATCAGTGGTAGAACATAAATAGCCTCTTCCTTGTCCTTTCTCAGTCCCTCTGAAGGAGCTGTTTCTATGGTCGCGCTCTCCGTGCTGTCACCAGGAAAACATGGCCGCATGCAGACTCCAGGCAGGGCAGGCTGCCACCAAGTTGATAAAGTGAGCCATTTTGTACGCAGGCAAGATTACTCTCAAGGACAGAGATTAAAGTGGCTTCTGTTTGAGTTGCAATCCCCAAACACACACGCACGCATACGCACAAACACACATATCCTTGTACTTCTATCTTTGTGAGGACTTTCGTACGGATAATGTATTACCCAGGCCCTTCCTCTAACCCTAACCCTCCCAACTAACCCCTGACCCTAACCCTTACCCTATCCCTAATCTCTACCCAATTCTAACCCCAACCTTAAAACAAAGTCTTAACCCTCAAACAGGCCTTTGAAGTTATGAGGATCAGCCAAAATGTCCTCACATCCTGGAAATGTCCTCACTTTGCTAGTAGAATGAGTATGTGTAATGAGTACATGCAAGCACACACACACACACACACACACACACACACACACACGCATGCAAACACTGATACCCATTTGAATTCATTGTTTGCACACTGATCACAGTATCACAACAGAAAAACACAGGTGTCCAATAACAGTTCTGTGTGCTGGTGACAAATGTCAGGTATTTAAACAAGGTTTGAGACAAACTTTAACCCAAAAAACAGATCTGAGAGAAGAAAATCACAGCAGCTCTTCAAATACTGATAAGTAACAAAGCTGGCAGGCATTTGCTTTACTTTCTACTACACCTATTTTGTTTTAAGATATTTGCGCTGTTATGCAAGTTGGAATAAAGTTAAATAGCTAAATAAAGTTATTTAAAATAAATAAAGACAACATTAAGTAAAGTTTAGTTGGGAAATATAGAGAAAAGGCAAGATGAGATGGAATTTTAAGGGTTCTAATCCTAAAAGCAAGGTACAAATAGCAAATATATGTTCAAAACTTAAACATGGGCCTTTTCTCCATTACTATGAATTATTGGGATTTTCTGGTGCAGATTTAGTGACACCTAGTGGTGAGGTTGCAAACTTTAACCGGGTGAATTTCATAGTGCTCTTCACCTCCAAACTCTGATCTTTCCTTTTGTATATTCAGAGTTTCTGTTCATTAATAATGCATCATCACTGTACAAATTAAGTAAAAGAGACATAAAATATTGATCGGTCAGCATGCCTTCAGACACACCCTCTTAACTCCAGATGGACTTAGTCTTAGTAATCTTTTTTTTTTTCTTTATTTGCTGGGCTAAGCAAACTGCATCCAAGTTATATTGCATCTCATCAATCTTCATTTCTTTGCAAGAAAGCGAATCAAGGTATTCCCCCAAATTTCAGCCAATTACTCTGAGAGCGAGCAGCCACAGCTGCACCATGTATCTACTGGGGGATCTTATATTCCCTTTATTTTCTCTTCTAAAGCCATTATATTATGCTTTATTGCCTCTCTCTGTCATTAGCTAATGAACACAAGGCAACAGGGAGCAGTTAGCTCATGACCGCCAAGCCGTCCCAGATGAGCCCGTGCGTGTCACAATAATTTTATTATGCAAACATTTTTTTATTTTTTTAATGAGAAAAATCACAAAAGAAAATTCCAGTGACAGGTTTTCTCATGAGTTATTCAGTGGATCAGTGCTTAAACCGAGCAAGACAAAATGATTTGACATGGATGATCCACCCCAGACAGCAGCTATTAATTAGAAACACAAACTTGAAACCTGGGGAAGATGTTTTTATTTTTTAAACTGTTTGGGGTCAAACTGCTCATAGGTGGTAGTGCGTGGCATGTATGTTTCTTGGCAGTGGTTGCAGCATCCCAAGGAGGACGGAGGGTAAAAATTCTCTTTAGCAGTGAGGTAGCTCTTGTGAGAGTCGACACCACTCCGCCGTGTCTTGGCTGGTACTTATCAGAGCAGAAAACCCTAAATAATTCACAGCTGGCTGACGTTCTGTTAAGTTTGAAGGATTGTACATTGTTGAATGTGTGAGCAGCTGGCTGGCAGACATTTCTACATGCACTTGGAATTCAATAAAAGGCTTTTGTTTTAGAACGGATCCATTTTGAAATAAGGTTTCAGGAAGAATGCTATTTTATTTATCAGTCTCCACCTATGGGATGTGTTTGGCTGTCTGGAGTTGCTCTCCAAACACCTTGACGTACGCGTCATTCATATTTAAGGAAAATTAGATTTTATGAGACAACAACATCATTAGGGTGACTTTCAGAGCCCTACAGGCTCCAGCAGCTAGCGAAGCTTGATTAATGGTTATATACAGTGGGAACTACATGCAGCCCTACACCATAACCTCCTGTATATAGAACCCACTCTGTAAATAACGTGCCTTTTTACCTTTGCTCCAAAAATCGTTAAGTGTGTCTTTTTTTTTTATTATTCCATGGAATCTTGATTTGTTTGTGTCTCTGCAGTAATATTAGCCGTTTCATACTCTACAGGTTATATCATATTAATTAGTTTTTCATTGCACTCGGCTCCTTCAATCTGGAATATTTTGAAATCCTTGGTTGGTGAAGCCATTCGGCACGTTCTGTGCGACTGCCTTCTTGAATTAGACGGGTATGGCACAGGTTCCCCTGACATTACTGCAGATGTTTTAGGACAGCAGCACGCTATTCATCTGCAAAGCTGGGAATGGGCTATCACAAGGAGACGTTCACATATGCTGCAGGTATTTCAAAACAGTGTCGGCACACACAGTGTCGGGAATAAAGGGAATCAGGTTAGGATGAAAACAAAATTAGAGGGAATTGGAATTAGCAGAGCTAACACTTACAAAGCTGCTGTGAATGTCTTAAAGGGGTCACCTTGTACCAAATGGGTACAATGGCGTTAATGGGTTGCAGTGTCAAAGGAGCGAGTGCTTACGAGCTCACTTTCCCATGGTTTCAGAATCCTCTCTTTTTGACCTCCAGGTGTTGTGGCGTGTCCAGCCGGTGGAATCGTGAACATCTGAAGCAGAAGCTTCGGTCCTGGTGTGGAAATTCAAGGCCTGACCCACAGACTGCCGTCTGCCAACCGCTTCAGAAACTAGGCAGCTCACACATTACATCACCGTGTCTATGTGAGCTAAAGTATTTGAAAAGACACAAAATAGTTCCGACTTTTACTCTCAGCTGTGTTATGAGGCTCATTTGCGTTTGATATCAAACGAACAAGGTCTTTCAAAGTATAGCATGGGGGGGTTTGAGTCCCTTCAGGACAAATGTCTCTGGTGGAAACCTGTTGTGGGTGAGTGATAGAAAAACATTTGGAGGCCTGCTTGGAATTTGAGTGGATTTCTCATAATTTGTGAGTCGCTCTAGGGGGATATTGCTTATTAAATACATGAATATTAATGCTGGTATACAGGCCTACATGTATCTATCAAAAACATTCAGGTTGTTTGGGCCTTCTGGAAAATAATTGGATTCAGTCATGAACCACGGCAACTCCCAGTGTTGTTGACACACGCTGCTGTATGGGTCCTTTAAAGATATTGGTGCATAACTGATAAATTGCCACGGCAACACGACTGAGGGGAGACAGAGGAACAGAGAGAGCGCCGGAATTAAAAATAGTACTGTTGTTATGGCTTTGCATTTATGAGCCAAATAGTTTTCACTCAGTACTTCATGTATTAGAAAATCTTTAAACACGATCAGAAGTTTTTACATTCAGAAGAAAGATTTTTTGGTTCTGTGTTGGATTTTGTTCGATCTGATTAGGATTGTGATCAGTCAGTGCACAGAGCATGTTGGAATAACAACGCACAATACTTGTGATTATGTGTGATGGAATAAACCCACCTGGAGATCCAAGACAGGGAATTAAGAGGAGACGTTAAATAGCAAGGTCATCCAGAGATGATTCTGAAGGAGCGCAACCCTGTGCCACAGTGTCACAAAGATGGATGCACTTCATTTGCTATTCAGTCAGGTCCATTTAAAATGGTGAATCGCAGAGAACATTTCTCCACTAGTGATACTGGGATTAAAATTAGAGCGAGTTGCTATGCCATGCGCTCTCTTGCAAACTGGACTTTGAGGCAGTTGCCCAAAATGTGCCTTATTAAACATATTACAAGCAGATATGTCACATATTTTTGGCAAAACATCTGTTCATCAGCACAGTATTGCACATGATAATCTTACCAGCTGTTTTGACACTTTTGTTTTAACATTTCTAATATATGTTATACTTGGTTGAATAAGGTGTAAACTCAATCTGGAGGAATAAAAATTGTTAATGTTCAGCAGTGTCGGCTGACCTCTAGCTTCTGTTGGTGTTTGAGCTCTGAAGATCAGTATTCTTTCACTTCACCTAGCAATCCCAGTTCGGGTTTATGTCTCATAGGCAGCCACACGACCTCAAGGTGAACCAGTAACAGCCAAAGCTGGTATTCCAAACCAGGACTAAAGCAGGACTCCGCTGCCATTCGTTCTCATGGTGCAAGGTGCCTGGTGATGTGAACACATGCAGAAATATTAGAAGTAAATCACACAACAATAACAGAATGCTGAGTTCTTGCTAATTTATTTTAAATGCATATTTCTGTCGTTATTTATACGACTTTGAAAGGGAAGCATTTATTCAATTCTTTCACTTTTTCCTGCATCTGCAGAATCCAACTAAGCCACATTTGCAACAATATCCACTGGTGTGATATTAGATTTTCATATGAGGGAGTTTAATTTTGTCCCCCAGGCACCAGCAGTGCAGCTTCTTGTTGCACCTAAACGTCAGCCGTGGAAACCATATAATGAAATTATGTTAGCAACTGTTACCTGAATGCTTAGCATCAGACAAATGTCACATCCTTCCAAACCCACAAACTAGGACACACATGTTCTGAACTACTTATTTTACAGTGAGGCATTCAAACATGTATCAGTGCACATCTGTATGCAATCCATGACATGAAATAGCGGAGATTTCTATCCAGCCGTGATCCCGTCTTCAAAGCTGTCACCTCTGGTTTTAATCTCTTGAGTAAGCGAGGAGAGTTACATCAACATTTTCCTGGGAAAAAGAACCTTGACACCGTGCATGTCACCTCCCATATAGTTCCGAGTAGCCTCTCAATCAAAAGAGGCCGTTTTCGTATTCAGGCCTTAGCGTAGGAATAATCAACGATCCCCGCGGATCCACGAGGTCAGCGCAAAACCTACACGGTGAGAAGACACAAGTTATGAATATAGAGTTCCAGGTATTAAAAAAAATAAAAAAAAGCAAAAACAAAGCAAAAAAATAAATAAAATAGAGCCCATGTGGATTTCTGGCAAAAATCCACGAGGACCCAAAAAACCATGTCTATTTTTACCCATTTTTACCCAATGGAGTTTTTTTGTAAACGGCAGAACTAGAGAAAAGAGAAAAGTGATTTCTGGTGTGTTTCTGGACTAGCAGGAGGAAAATGTGCTTTAATTATAATGTGTATGTCTTGGGAAAAGATGGGAGGAGGGTGTTTGGTGTGTCAAGGTTAAGTAGATTAATACTGTCTTTGAAAAGCCATTAAATTAACCGTCCTGTAAATGAATAAAGAGGAAATTGCCGTCAACACACCTTGACCTGCACTCGCTCGGTCATTACTGCCTATTAGTGCTCCTACTACTGTATATTTTATGATCATACATGGTTCAGATTTGCTTGTTCACTCATTGGGCGTAAGTGTGTTTAAAAACAACAGCTATTCTGTGGCGTGAAGAGTTAAAAAAAAAAAAGTAGCGATATCCTCCAGCAATGGTTTTTATGGGAGCAGCATTATTATTCAAAATCTTTTACGGGACTTTGGGTACGACGGCTCCCAAAGGATATCCTCAGCACAGTATGTTTCTTTCTACTTAAAGCTTAATATTTATGATGGAGGAAGAAGATGTTTATTAAAGATTTGAATATACTGACAGGATAGTTATTATCAGTCTGCACTTCATATTTCTTCATATTTCTCCAGATTTTGGGATGAAACTGCTCAATCATTTACCTAATCGTTAAAGAAGCAGGGGACTTAGCTGTGATTCGTGAGCGCAAAGGTGACCAACACAATGTGGTTATCTCAAACTTCATCTTAAAGAGGCAGCTGTCAGAGCCACCATAACAGCCAGGCACTGGAAGGTAGCCTTTCAGCCTGCCATTCTGTCTGCAGGCTGGAAAGGGATAGTGGGGGTTCGGGTAGAGGGGGGATACAGTCACAGCTCCAAACTGACTGTCTTTGCAGAATAATCCAGTGGTTTTGGGGAACGACGAGAAGACATTTTGACAAGTATGACTTCCTACTATGAGATTTAAGGGATCCTTGCTGACCTGGCAGCCAATCAGAAACAAGCATTAACAATAGTCACTCAACAAAATCTCAAGTGTTCCTTACCTGAAAATGTAACCAATTCTCTCTACAACTGTCATTGCTTACAGAGACTAGGGAAGAGTCTGACGCTTCTCTACACCACTTGTTAGCTGTTGAATGATGGTTCATTATCTGCGGGATGATGACTTAATGCTATCCCGGGTGAATAAAAAAGATGAGATTAAATGGTCTTGCTTTCAAGGAGGTGGCATTTTAATTGACATTAATTCAGAATTACAACCTGTAATGTAAAAAAAAAAAAAAAAAGTATTAAGTAAAGTACTTAAAAAAGTAAGACGGTGGTCTGTGGAGATGCACAGACCACCGTCTTCTCATCTATTTATACAATTGAAACATAAAATCTGCTTCCAGGTGAGCATCAAGGCAGGTAGTGACCTATAGAAATGTCAAATATGACTCCTTTTTGCAACACTCCATTACTCCAGGTGCTGTCTGTCTTCACCCTTGCAAGTTAAAGAGTTGATTGTGCATAACTGATCCCGTTTTCGTATCAAACGACGCCGTTAAATCCCTTTAGTAGCATAATCTGACTGTGTGGGAGGAAGAGAAAGGGCACTTATCAAATCAATACAATTGCATAAGTGTTTAATTTACACACATAAGCACAGTTACAGGTCTCACTGACCTTTAAAGAGCACAGATAATACAGATGTAAGAGATGCATGCAATACCTCAGAGAGGAACTGAACCAAGCGATGCTGGATGTCAATTACAAACAAGCCATTCCATCCACTGCAGTTCTCCTTCCATATGTTTCTTTTACATTAGCATTCAGGGCTAATGAGAACAGTCTGACTGAGCATTTACTGTGCCAGCAGTTGTAAACACAGTACTTTTTGTGTAACAGCACTCAGTTACTAATCTCGACACGGGTCATAATTAATGATGGAAAATGAGACTGGTGTTGCAGTTAATGTGACCCTCCAGCTATCTTTACTGTAAGTCTGATTAAAGATTCCCTGTGCATCAGGGAATCCCTATTCCCAGGTGTCCACTCATAAAAAATGAAATGAGGTGAGAAAACAGGAATGCAGTCAACAGCCTTGTGCAGTAAATAAGGACAGAGCTGTTACCCAAGTTTGAATCCTTTTTAGTTATTTTATAGTTTTTATTTATTGTTTATTTTATATTATTTATTTGAGTATATGGTTAATCAATCCATCCTTCCCACACTCACATTTACACCTATGGTCAGTTTAGTGTCACCAATCATGTTAAAATAAAAAAAAAAATACTGCCTCTTAACAGGAAGAAACCTTGAGCAGGACCAGGCTCATGTGGAGGGACCCTCCTGCTGCTGAAGTAAAGGAGGAGATAGGACAACAGAGGGCTGATACATGATACTTTAGACTTATAAACATTTGGTTGAAAGCAGTTTTTCATCAAAGATGTAACTTTCAATGTATAGCTCCTTTAGAATATGCACATAAGTCCTGTTGTGAGCTGGATAGCTGTATAATTCTAGACACTCAAGTTCAAAAATCTTCCTTTAAAAACTAAATTTAATCCTAAAGGGATCGTCATAAGACAGACAAGTTTTCTCTGATGTTGAGAGAGTTTTGAGGCTTGAAGCTGCATGTGGCTGACTACCC
Organism: Pao palembangensis; assembly: GCA_015343265.1. Classification (NCBI taxonomy): domain Eukaryota; kingdom Metazoa; phylum Chordata; class Actinopteri; order Tetraodontiformes; family Tetraodontidae; genus Pao; species Pao palembangensis. Next base: position 8,846,049 of record CM027083.1, on the reverse strand, counting down.
AGTCAATAAAAAGTCTTTTTTTTCCCACCATCTGGGAGATTTTTAAAGAACTTGATTCCCTCATTGCACTCACCATCTGCACCGAGCCGACATTTCCTATCCATCAGACCCAACAGTCAGCCACCCTGACAACAAGTTTCCCTGGGAGATGCAGCGTTAGCTTAAAGCTGCACCAGGGAAAACCTGCATCTAGCCCAAGCCAAACTATAACCTGGGTCCAAAAGTGCACAGGAACATGAGCTGGCAGCAAATCATTTCCAAGGCAAATTTAAAAATCAGACACTCTTGCTAGTCCTTCTTTTGCCTGTGCATAAACACAGGATGGACTGTACAACAAAGAAGCACCCCAGCTTGATTTCTTATGTAATATTTCCCTCTCTGCTGCCCCATTTCCAGCACCCTCATTGGCTCCATTTCACACAGATTTAGCTGAAAATTTTGCCAGCAAGAAATCTTTTTGTAGGTGCTAGTACTTTGGAGAGCCTGTGGAAAAAACATTTTTAGGAGTAAAGTTTTGCTATGTTCTCTTTTCAGGACATCGTTTGACCTGAGTTTAACCTGAGTGAGGCTGCAGGTTGTAATGGGTCCTCTGATCTGTCTGCATTGTTGACCCACTGAAGCTCTTTCGAAATATTTTGATATTATCTGATATCTGATATACACAGATATTTTGATTCCCCTTTGTCATCCCGAGCCCCTTCAACTGTGATTGATGCTGCCTGCAGTGGCTCACACGTCAATGTTCATTTGCTCAGCTTAATATCTTAATGAAGAAATCGACCCAGCAAATCTGTATTGATAAAATATCCCTTAGTGGACCAGATGTGTGAAACTCTTCCTGCATCACCCGATGTACTGTAACAAATAGCCCCGCGGATAAAAATGCTGCCCCTCACACACTAGCATCAGTGTCCTTTTAAGGCAAAACAAACAGCTATTTAAATAGCAGCCATTAATCACAGTTAGGCATCCCAGCGAGAGAGCAAACAAACTGGCTCTGCTCTCCAGTGGCTACCGTGAGCGTCTTGAGGAAACTATTCTTTGCTGTTTCCAGATGCTTAGTTCTGCTCCATTTCTTCTTTCTCCAAGTTTTTGATTGAGCCTTGACTTCATTACACTTGAGTAAATGATTTCTGAGGAAGCGTGAAAGCGAAACGGCCAACGCTGCATCCAGGCTGCGACTTTATTTTCCCTTCACAATTCTTGAGGAAAAAAAAAAACAAAAAACAATCAATTAAAAGGTTTTCTCAGAATGAATGCAGTTAGCCACGGCAATCATAGCCTCTGGCTCGTCCCACTAAGGCATCGGGTCCTTCATGGTGAGGTTTTGCTTGTGTGGCGTCTGTTTTGGGAAAGAGCGCCAGAAGGATTGTATGATGTGGCAAGTGACAGAAATATGGATTGCTTCATTGCATGAGCAATTTCTCTGAAGCCCATAATTGCATTATATTGATGTAAGAGAAGGGCCTTCATTCCATATCTTACAGTCGGCTGACGAAAATGGAACGAGTGTGATATCCCCTTCCCCTGGAGAACATCCCGCCCTGCTTCCTGTGTGTGCGGCTGAGGTTGAATTAAGCAACCCGTACATTAGATGCACGCCAGCGTCCTCAATTAGATGCCGGCATTGCTTTTTATTTCAAACTGGAATGGAAACGGAGCAAGAAATAAAGAAAATGCATCAATTGGCACGGCATTATGTTGCAGCAATAATGGCGAACAACCGCTCCCTGGTGACAGCTTAAAAGATCAGATGAAATCTGGGGAAAGTGGTGCGCTTCCTCTGCTGCACAAAACAAATGTGCGAAAGATGCGTGTGTAAAACTGCATGACAGAAAGGAAACACTGCGTGTTCTGTCAATTATTCTCACCTTGAGCAGAACTGGGGGAACTGGGGAACATTTCCCAATTATAATTTAATTTTTTTCAAAGACTGGTGGAGTTGAGAGATTTTCTGCTGCTGGCACTTTAATGTACCCATTAACCTTTTAATTGGTACTGTCACTCACTGCTTAGTGTTTTATGTTACAGAGGCGGCCTCTGTATTTAGCCTCCATGACTTTTAAAACTTTAAAAGGCATTTCTGTGGCAATCTATACCAATTTTCAGGCATGACAGTCTTTGAAGTCCCCCTGAGAGCAAGAAGGGGGAAATGGTTCAATCAGACGTTGGGTTCCAGGAACTGACGCATAAAGTTTGATGCTGCATATTTTCTGAACGTTTAGGCGCGTAGCCTCCATAAAGCCACGCTATAGCTGGGACACCCCAGAGCCGCGAGCGTCACGTGCGTTCAGAAGTCATCGGGAGCAGCTGCTGTAAGCCATATGGCCCTTTGAGCTGCCAAGTGGGATTCCCCAAGTCCTCATTAAACAGTTCATGGACCATTGGCCCAAAGACATGACTGTTTCTCATACGGTCCGCCTTATCCCAGAGATGTTCCTGTCTTCTCGCCCAACTTTGAAAAAAATGGCTGACAGAAAGAGACAGTCAGAGAATTATACAAGTTGTGTTGTGTTGCAGAGATATAACATCAACTCTACCAGGCAAACTGGTTTTACCTCAGCTGAATCACACATGAAGGTTATTGGTTTGGACCCCAAAGCCCAGGGCTCATTTCTACGTGCCGCTCACGTTAAAGAAAATGTCATCCTGATGATGAAGAACATGCACGTCAGAAGAGCCGGATAAATCTATACCTGAAATAGTAGGAAAATAAAGTGTAATTCCAGTTTTCAGCTGTGTGCATGCATTTCTATTTAGCACATGAGTGTTGTAATGAGTCTCATTTAGATTGTTGTGTCCTTGGAGCAGCATCGGGCAATTGCCCCCCTTTTCCTCCGAGTGTTTCAGCACAGATGTGATTTGTGGGAGCTCGTTGATATTCAACAGCGCATTGACCAGTGAAGTGACAATGCATAACAATGAGCACAATTAGGTCCCCATGTTTTCGTTAATCAAACTGAATGCGTGGCGAAAGTGTCGCACTTGCAGTCAAATGGTCCAGAGTGAAGAGAGCACGAAGAAGAGTGAGGAGACATCCTTTCTAACCCCCTCTGGATGTTCTTTAGAGTTTATTTCACCAGAGGAAGCAGGAAATTCAGAATGAACAAGCAGACGAATCACATATATTGCAGGGGGGCGGGGTAGGGTGATGACCCAAATAAACTTTTCTTGTCAAAAACATGTTTTATGTTGCTTTGCAAAATAGCAGTTGAGATCCCAGTGAGTACTGCTTCTTGTGAGTGGAGTTTTTCTACGTTAACACTAGTGAAAACATACCTCAACTTTGAGTCTTCGGTCTTTGAATCTCCATACAATACAGTTACTGTAACACTAGATCCTAAAAAGTAAATAAGACAGCAACATGGAGGAACTTTGATAGTGTAATGATGGTGTTAGCTGATGCTGTTATTGTTTTTATTGCACACTTTATTCCAAACTAAAAAGAAGGCTTGAATACTGGTTTCTTGGAGAAGTTTATTTTTTTAGATATTCTTTTGCTATCTTAATTTTTTTGGATGCTGGAACTAATATTCTACCTCATGATTTAACCTAAAGATTTTGAATGGAAAAATTTGACATTTCCTATTTTCTAATGAAATTGAATTCTAATGTAATTTTGCACTGCTTATATTGTGCCAAATTCTGTATTATAGGACACTCCAGATAAAATACTGGAGCACTCAGCTGTGTGTCCACACGCTTTATTCAGGGGTTTTGCAGGGTTGATCTGGTACGGTCAACTTGAGCAATAAGGCACACAATGGACAAGTAGGGGGATAGAAGAGTTTTGCATTTCACAAAACCACAAAAGTGTCATTTTTTTGTCAAAATGTTTCAAATTGTGTTTAGAAAAATTTCCTTCAGGTCCTCTTCGCAAATTGACGGCAAATTCCACGAACGCAGATTTCGCAACGCAACGCAAGTTTTGTTTGTTTTAGAGTTTTTGTTTGTTGGTTTTAGAGTTTTTGTTTGTTGGTTTGTTTTGACAGACACACACCGAAAGTGGGAGTTTTTGTTTGTTTGTTTGGTTTTGTTGGACAGACACACACAGAAACCGGCTGAGTGACACATACCTGCAGCCCCGTCCGAGCTGAGATTTGAACCCGGGTCTCCGCATTGGGAGCCACAGTCTTTAACCACCAGACTATCTTCAGCGCTGAGAAGAGGAGGAGGAAGAGCGGAGCAAATCCACCTTGCGTTGCAAAATTTGCCATCAATTTGAGAAAAGGACCTGAAAGAAGTTCAATTTTTCTTAATTTAAAAAAAACTTTTTGAAACACATAGATGAAAATAATGACACTTTTGTTGATCCAGAGTTAATGTCTAAAGCTCACAGGTGAAAATATACTTTTATCTAAAATATACTTTTACCCTGAATAAAGCATGTGGACACCAGTATTTTATCTGAAGTACCCTATAATACTGAATTTGGCACAATATAAGCGGGTGAGATGAGACGTACAGACAATGAATAGGTGTGATGCCCCTGAATGCTCAGTTAGGCTGCTCATTCAGTCAAACCGACACCATGATATAGCTAATGCAACCTATTAATGATCATGACTGCTATCGATTAGCCATTACTCACAGAAGGAAGGCCAGAGTCCAGATAAAGAGGATAAATCATTTAATGGCCATGAAGGGTGAGCTCATGCCATGCACAAAATAAAAATTTAAAACATTTCCAGCTCTCCACCAGCATAAATATAAAACTGCCTTGTTTGAACACTATTAAAATGCATAACTAATGGCCTCATTAAGGTTGAAATAGTACACCATGCACTTTTTCTTATATACAATTAGGCAGTAAAATTATCAGTCGATGACAAAGTGCTCACAGAGCAAGAAGGTTCCAGGTGTGAATCAGGACTTTCTAGGTAAAGTTTAGGGCATGTCAGTAAATGTACACAAGTTGACTGGGGAAATGTGTCTCTGATGGCGGGATAAAGCAGTTTGTTGTCTCTATTCTGCTCAAACATGTGTCAGGTAAAAGAGGGCTGAATTAAGTTACTGAAATTTAGATGCAAGTAACAAAAGATTGCCCCTTCACTGGTTGCAGCTTTAAATTAATGACAATGTTAATGTTGAAAAAGGAACTGAAAGTGACATTAGTAGATTGTCTCATTAATGCAAGTGCCCTGAAACACAGGCTGTACATGTCGTCAGTAGCGACCATTGTTATATAATCCATGGCATTAGTGCACACTTATATGTCAGTCCTGTCCATTAATAGCACATCTGTGGAAATATTACTACAAAGGTCATCGCCTGACGGAACTGCGAGACAGAGGTGAGAGAAACGCGTGTGAAATAGCCGTGGCCAGGGTCTCAGCTGGCAACGCTCTCTGCCATGCTTGCCATTTAAAAGCCAGCGCACTTGGCTGATAATACCTGTCAACGGAGCGGGTCGGGGGCTTTCAGCCGGTATTGATTCCATGTTTTATCGTTCTTTGATTTCCATTTTAGGTATTTAACAAGTAGATGATGGATCGGTGACCTTCAGCTTCGCTATATCTTGCTCCGCTCCCATTTTCTAAACTGGTGTTTGTCTGTATTGACTAAGAGTGCTGTTTACCAACTGTCATGTCCTTTTACTGACTAGAAAATAGGAGACTCCCAGAGTTTTAAAGGGAAGCGTGATTTTCTCTTTTTGTTATCTTTTCCCATACGTGATGTAAATCATTCTCTTTTCAATGTAATAACATCAAAGATCATCTACTGCAAATTAGTTTAGCTCAAATTGTGATGGGAATGGTTAGTGGGAATAGTCATTTTTTTTAATGAACTGAGTTTGAAAGACCAAAAATGTGAACTATGGCGGTGAATAGGTGATAAGAATTGTTGTTAATAGGTGATAAGACAAACACTTGACCAAAAATAAGACAAATCACTTTCATTTCTAAAGGTTGATATAGCTAACCCCTGTTTAAAAGAAAACTGCAGTGCTGAGGAACCTCTCTCTTAAACAGAGCCTGAGCTGAGATAGTCTGGCATGAATAGCAGAAATGAAATGAAGGTGAAAAGAGATGTTTCATGCACCAGTACTCTCCACTATAGTGAGCTCAGGGGTGCAGAGCCTAATCCACTGGATTTTAGGACTGCGATGGAAGAGATTAGAGGGAAAACTGCTTCTTTATTCTTAAATCTTCCACATGCTTGTTATTCTTCTCCTGTTCTCTGACGGCTTATTCTAATGTGTGTGGAAATATTGATATGTTTTAATATGAAACGGCTCAGGAAATGAGCTCATGGTTACATCACGGAAATGACATGGGCCCAAACACAAAGAAAATGTCCAACAGGACGAGGGTTCAGTGACTTACAGCAGCCTAGTGGATGTTTTCCTGCAGAAATTCAACACGTGCAGGATGAAACAGCCACTAATTACTGGTCATGTGACTGAATTTATTTGATTCTGACTCGTGTTAACATCAACAGAAGGCAGTAACTGAGAGAATTATGCATAAGACTTCATCTGAGAGACAAATAATAACACATTGAAGGCAACTGAGCAGAGGATTCCTAACCCTTGCCAGGCATATTCATTAAGAGGGATTCTTGACTTATTTCAAGGATTTCAAAATAAAAGCATTTTTCCTCTCCAGAAGGCTACAATTCTCCCAAAGGACAAGTATTCCAACTTGACAAGTTGAAGGGAAGAAGCAGCGGTTTAAATAAAAAAGGATATTTTGTTTGGTAGGTAGAACACGTGACTCTTGCACCTATTGCCGTTGGACCAGCCTGTAGCCTGCATCAGATTTTCAACATGGAAACATTTTTCCCCTCCCCCGGGGAATGTAAACATTCCGATGTCAATATGCGTCATGTATCACAGAAAGTTGCCAGATTTCGCCTGCAGACAGTAGCATAATTTGTTTGGTGTAGCTTGGGAGCCGGTTGCCAGATTCCTTTTTTCGCTGCTGAAATGAAAATGCAATAATTCTGTGGGTGTTGCCGCCATCAGCCTCCCCTATCATAATCTGCTGTCGATACACACCTCATCACCTCTCAGTGGGAGTAGCATCAGGACAGACTCAGTCACATTTGATTATAGCCTTGAAGGCGCAGAGCAACGCCATAATAGCCTTATCAGTAACAGATGATTGAGACTTTCAAAGGGTGCGAACTGCACCAGTTCCTATTCATCTGTGTGTCACGACTGATCAAAGGCAGACTGGGGCTCTCACAGTCCGCAGCACATGAACCAGTCTGCTTCCGCGTGTTTCCACTGACAGCTGCCACGTCTTCGCATCCTGGGTGGCGTGTTCGGCCTGCTGATCAGGGGAAGCCATTGTCATTTGATCTCAAACGTCTTTGGTGTCTGATGAAAGTACAGGAGCCCTCACATGGCTGCACGTATGATAACAAAGGCAAGAATTGTGTTCATTTTGACATGTTTTAATACCTGATTGCTTTTTTTTCCCACCCTGCGAGCTACACGTGTTTACATCGTCAACAGTGATTCACTGCGGTGAACTGGCAACCTGTCAGCCTAAGCTTTACTCCCCTATCCTCCCCTGCATGCTGGCTTTGACTCAATCCCTACATGACCATTAACACAGAGTAAAGTAATTATCAGGTAAAGGAAGCGAACGCATGAATAAATGAATAAGTAATGAAGTGAAACCAAGTAATTAAAATTATTCACACCACTGTGGCATGAAGCACAGTCTGAAGACAATTTTTTCCCCCTCATCCCGCTATTATTAGAACACTTTCCATTTCGGGTTTGTTGAAAAATGAAGATGATGTCTCTAAATTGAATCAGACACGTTCAGTTCAGAGTTAGCAGAGGCAAATTTATGAAATTGTGATCTAATCAGTGTCCTAAATCTCTTTTTTTTTTTTTTGTCCTTCTAAATAATAACGACAGAGATTCAGAGCCAGATGGAAATGCTGACACTGGATCCTAATTGAGCTGTTTGTGGGCTGAAACAGCTCATCTTCATCCATCAGTGAAGACACTGCAATTTTAATTCGGATTCATTTAGAACTAAATTCGAGAATGCGGATGATATGTGATTTCATGACAGGTTATTTCTGTGGTCCCGCATGCTCCGTGGAAACATATGACACCGTCGGTGGGAATGCAGTAGAATCACTGTTCTGAATCACTGCTGTCCTTATTCTTATTATTCTACTTATTGTTGCTTTTTTATTTTGAAAGATGCTAATTATCCTGATATGATTCATGGATTTGTGGAGGGGGTTTTTCTTGATTTCCTGCCTAATATACTTCTTAATCCCTGTAAAGAAGGAAATCCTTTTAATTACTGTCAGGATCTGGTGGTCAGATGTAACATTCCTTTCCTCTCTGGCGTGTCTTCATCGTGCATGGCTGCACATGGAGACTCTGCGCCCACTCTTGCAGCTGCAAAACCTGCTCTTTGCCAGTGGCCGCATCCCTCTGTGTCACTACATTTTAGAGACGTAAAGGTTGCCAGTGCACACGCTGGCATCCATGAGGCTGCTCCGCTCACGAGTTCCACCATTCATGTCTTTCTCGGAGGACTAGATCAATAAAAGAAATATCCCTGAATACAATCGGTCAGATCGACAAAATAATCCTGAGGTCAGTTAAGCTAAGCTTAAAATCAAACATTGGCACAATAACCTTTAAAAATGTACATAAAGGAAAGAGCCAAACAGGCCAAGACTCTGAACTCCGAACTTTGCAACTAGATTAATGTGACATTTGTGAAGGGACGTCTGAGGACGATGCAGGAAGATCAGAGCTGGAGCAGTTTGAGAGGCTTCTGATGGTCAAATATCATTTGCTCTTTGCTTTTCATCCAGAACACAATATAAAAACAGATATCAGTGCGGAACAGCTCTGTTTGAATATCTTTAAATAATTGATTTTGATATTTTCTTTCTGTTTACATGGGTTGTGAATTTGTTTTTTGGAGCTCAGAATATGATTACTGCATCTGTTGAACAGTAGGATTTCTTTTCTCTTCTTTTCCTTGCCTTAATTAATCAGGAAAACATCCCTATATAGAGAGCCATCAGCCATATCTACATGTAATACATGTAACTGTTTTTATATCGTGTTAATTTGCTCGGTTAATATAAAGTGGGTTTCACGAGCTCCGTTTTTATCGTGTAATCGGATTTGCAGCAAGTCTGAGTTTACCCTCATTAAACATTATTGAACTGCTCCTGCCTGCAGTTGTCACAAAATATGACTGTAACAGAAATTTCAAGAGCCCTTCTCAAGTTTGTAGGTTTGATTATTCAAGCCATGTGTGCAGTATAGTCCCCAGTGCGTGAGTGCATGCAAAATGGCTCCGTGATATGATGTGAAGGATCTATAATAAGAATTCTAATGTATGGCTGTAGGTAACTATGATGAGGTTTTTGTCTTCAGTCTCACCGTGTCAGATCACTGCTGGCATGCGGGCAATGGGCGCGTTGCCATGGTAACGCATGATTCAAGGATCCCGCTCTCCAGGTCAAGTTCCGGGTGAGACGTAAGCAGATGTGGGACCTTCTCTCTGCTCACGGGAGGTCGTTTATCTCGGGTCGGCGTGTCAGGACGATTCGCGCCTCTGTAGGAGCGCCGCCCCTCCATTTTTTCTTCAAATGTAGCTGCGAATGTTCAACAGTGTCTTAATGCACAGATATAAATATAGCTGGTGTGCTTTCTATGTTTGGCGCTGGATTATGTGGCTTTTGTCTGCTGTGCTGCTCTGCTGCCAGCAGTAAGTTCATAACCAGTTTTGTGTGTCAGCTGGTGTGATCCTGAATGTTAGGTTTGTACAGAAAGCTCGTTTTAGACATGCAGTACTACAGTTATTTCCCCCTCAGTAAGTAACATTTACCTTTTTGAAGAAAGAGTAAGGCTGAAAACACTCAAAAGCTTTTATTTAAAGATTTCTTTGATACAGTTTGAGCCAGTTACATAATGATGACTTCTACAAATACTATAAATACCAAATACTAGAGCAGAGAAATAATAGATTGCTTACAGTCCAGATGTTGAATGCAAACATCACGCAGCAGATTTCTTATTGTAAACGTGTCTATAAAAAGAAAAAAAAGCCCAATCCATCTGGCTGTTGCATGTTGCATAAGGTGCGTGATGCAGCATTGTTTTTCATTAGTGTCCAGCGCGTTAAGATGACAACTGACAGCAGTCCTGGGGGGTAGCTTTGTGCTGCTCCCTTATTTATGTGCTGAGTGCAACGCGGTAGCATCTCATCCTACATGCTCTCCGCATTTCACATCTTTATACATTACGCTCAACCTCAGGAGCACCTCTGGCGATGCAGGGGTTGGGTTTATTTGCCTACCCACTCAGAGAGGTGACGGCAAGGTCTGGGACGGCTTTCAGACACTGCGGTTTTATGTCAGTGTAATTCGTGACATTTGGAGATGCCCATTTGAGCCACCAAAGAATAACAGCAGATGTTATTGGGACAACATGTAAATCTGCTTATGTAAAGTCAAATTAAAAGCATTTTCACCCCAGAGCTTTCTTTTAAATGAGCTGGGATGCTCCTGTTGGTGCTGTGCACTTTGTGTATGGAAAATGATATGTGATTTTCATCCTTATTCTCGCATTGGAACCTATAGGATCATTTAGTCTGGTAGCGGTTCACCCAGCCCAAACAGACAGATACATGACAAACAGCTGCTGCAAGCCTCAGGTAGGGGAGGCTGTCATGAATTTACTGGTTCTGCTCTGCAAGCAATAGATGCTAGGAAAAGTCTAATATTTGTTAAGAAATTCATTTTCCTCTCCAACGTCCCCGAACTACTCTATAGCACCCCTATGATTTACAGCATATACTGTTGGAAGTTTTATCGCACTATTATTTGTTGCTGCTGAAGTAAATGTAGTTTATCATGCTGGGACTGTGGTCAAGAGGGACCGGAGGGTCGGAGCGCATGCAGCAGTGTAACGTGAGACAAACAGGAATTTAGTGCTTTTTGAGCGCTGTTAAACAAAAAAACAGCTGTACGGCTGTTTTTGATGAACCAACACTCACTGGAAACACAAAATAAATCCCTTTCGTGTAGTGTTTTTTAACAGCTCCAAATGTAGCATTTAATATATCCCTTGGTAACATCAGAATTAGCTTTCATCATTTGGTTTTTCTGAAGTGATATATTTTCCGTGGCAATTACCAGCCGCTGTAATCTGCCGCCGTCCCAGTGCTGCAGCTCTTGAACCGCGTTTCACTCAAAGCCGCACAGCAACCAGGTCCGCTGGTGCTCTGAGCACATAAGATGATAAAGCCAGGACTGTAATTTGCTCAATTTAGCAACTATCAGAGGCCCTTCCACTTCCCATTTGTTCTCGTAAGACATTTAATGGCGCGTTGTTGCAAGATAAATGTGTCTATAAGCAGTCAGCTCTGGCTCATTTGAATACGGCGCACTCATTTCACATGTGTATCAAAAAGTAAATGTACAAAACTGCGTTAAATTGAAATAGCTGAGCCTGCTCAAGGAATTAAATGTTTGTATTTGTTATTGCACGTGTCCCAGTTGTAACCACCCATGCATTAAATAATAAGCATTTTAGTCAGTGAATCTTTCCTTTGCCAACTCTTCCTGCGTGTCGCCGTAGGCCCTGTGTCTGGACCTGACAGGGTGGTCCTGAGTTTATATGGTGTGGCACTTGGGTAGACACACTCCATTACTCTGAGGCCCCAGGTTCATGCATGAACATCACACAGCCCTCATCCTGTCTCCCCCTCTGTAGGTCTCCTGGCTTGCCAAAGAGAGGGGCTGCCCTGATTTTCCGGCACCATTGGTTCTGGAGGGTCTCCGTCAATTATTCCCTAGACTTTCAACTCCACTGAACCCGGCACAGGAAAAGCGAAAGCACATGACCACCTGAGAAACGAACCCACCTTCGCACAAATGCAGAGCGACACATCACTGGTTAGAAGCAAATACTAACCACCAGCGGTAGCGGTACCCGCACTGGATCGGCACAACAACAGAGTTTGCATTCGTCTCACAGGTGGCACCTCAGTCCAGATCAAAAGGAATATATAGATCAGGTTTACTTCCTCTCATGTGATAACAATGGCTGCGGCCAAGCTGCGTTCTTCTGCCTGCTACTGTTTCGAATAAAGTTCAAGGAAAGCAGCGTGCCGCTTATTCCATACTGCGTAATTACTGCTCATTTGCCTACACCGACTGTGTACATTTGTCACTATTATGTTAATTTACAATTTACTGAGTACCATTAATTGTTAGATTTCTTCAAAGAAGGTCGAAGCAATAGTAATAAAACTGACCAAATAACTGATGAGGCCCTGGAGAAGCAAAGTATTATGAGAGTATAAAAATAAAGGGGATCTGCAACAGAGGCTAACAAGGGTCAAAATAAAGAAAGGGTTAGTAAGTGGTTTTTTAATTAAAGGTAAACAAATGGAATGAGATGGTGCTTTAGCTGAATGCTTAGTTCAGCCTCACATCAGTGGTATTTACCGTTCTTAAAATAGCTATCATTCAAATGAGCTAAGGAGTTAAGAAGTTAGTCCCTCGGGATCAACCGCACAACTGTGCCCTTCAGAAGCGAAGCCGCCATCTGGTGGCTTAGTGGGTTATTATTTTATATTACACAACATCATTTTTGTAGTAATGTCCCTTTAAGTGTTCTGGAGTGCTTCAGGTTAGATGGCTTTAAAAGAGGTGTGACATCACAGCCATGATGGAATGCCCCCCGGAGGGCGCAGCGATTCAGGCTCCGCAGCCAGCCATCTATTGAATCTACCATATTCATTTAAGCCCTAAATCTAAACTCGAAGTATCTGCGATGCAGCTGGATGCACTAATTGACATGGAGACGAGCCGAAACTGCGCTATTACTGCCTTCCTTTGAAAAGAGAAGATGCGGAGGACACAGGGCAGGGCCGTCAGATCAGACCTTCTCATATACCATAATTTTAGTCTTTTATCACTGTCATCACAAAGTGCAGGACCATATTTACCTGAAATGGAGCAGGTAGCTGGTTAGGCATGACAAAAATAAAGAGTTTTCTAAAGGCTGAAGATAATAACAATAATGCCCATGTGCATATTTAATGCAATTCTAAATTGAAATGATTAAAAATGACAAATTGGTTCCTGTGTTAGCTGCAGACCATAGGAACTCTCTGCTGCTGATTCATTTGAATGAATCCCTCTTTATCTGTGCTTGAGATTCATGTAGCAGTGCACAGAGATTGATGTTCCGGGGTGGTAGGAGGTGAGGTAGGAGGGTGAAACAGCTGCAACACCTCAACAAAGGCCTTCCTGATGGCTTTGATTCTGAAGCAGCCTTTAATCAGGTCGCAGCTCCCACATTTTTCAACGCAGATGTCAAGGCCATCCCAGAAAACAGCAGAGCCTGTCTGTAAAGATTCCCATTTCGCTCCACAAACCTCAGATGGCCAGCATGGAGACACCTGATGTCCCACACAGTGAAATTTTGTTTTTCATCTTTGCTCTGTTTTATTCATTAATTTTTTTTTTAGCACTGCCAAATCACAGCTAAATGCTGAAACTCATGACCTCCGATAACATCCACAAGTGCGTGCATTAGTGCTACATCGTATTTTCAACGGTTCATTTCATGGATGTTCTGGCAGATGTTTCTCTCGTGATCCAGCATCGTTTCCTGCGCCGTCCCTTTTCCAGTTAGGCATTTGTGACACAATTACAGTGATTATATCAAACAAGAACAGTGATTGTGTGCTAAATTCTGGGCTCTGTAAAAAGACAGAATTACATCTCATCACGGAGTCTCTCAAAGGATTAGACACCAATTAAGGGCCAAAGCTAGTGCTAGTTATCTGCTAATGTTCTCCATACACAGTGTTTCAAAACGCACATTCTAGTAATTGCCTTATGATAAGTTAAAAAAGAAAACACCACCGAATATGATTAATTTATTCAGACCTGTGTCTGATGCTGTATATCAGCCTTGAATATTAAAAAACTGAACCAAATTACTTGTGACCTCTTGCATGATATCAGTGACCCAGTTCACCATCAGTGGTGTAACAATTCTAAAAATGTAAACAGGAGATTGTAGAAGTGAGATGTAGACCGTTTTGAGTACAGAGTACAGACCTTTCTTTTAGTGTTGTTAATAATGATTGAAAATGACATCGCTGTGTGTCAGGTTAAGGTGATCCCACCATCTGAACACTTCGTTAGGCATCAAATGGAGCTATAGATCATTAAAGATGACACAATTCTTCATCAAAATGAATAGGAATAAACAGTCTATTTCTAAATTTTCCTAGGTTTCTCCTTTTGATAGATAAAAAAATTGTGTAATGTTAATTAAACTATACAGATGCAGATAACCTGAAACAAATATCTGCCTCGTAGAGGAGTAATGAACTTGTGCGCACACGTGCGTGTGCTCTGTGTACCTCATGGAGCTTTATTTTCAAATGGGTTAATTTTTTTCTTTTACGTGCCAATCCTACTCTATTTCTAAAAGCGAAAGGTGCCTCGGAGGATATGAAAAGTAGCGACACGAAAATTGCTTTTTGACAAATGTAAAACTTTTCAACGTGAGGCTCAGTCCTGAAGTGAACCTGCTCTGAGAGTTGGCTTCACCATTTTGTTTTTGTTTTTTTTTTTTCTTTTAGGCAAGACAGAATTCACTCACTAAACTTGAATTAGTTCTGCTAATTCTATAAGATTTAATTCGGTCTGTCTTTTAGTCAGACTTTTTCATTCCTGGATCTTTCATCATTTCAGGAGCTTAATGGATGTTTCATGTTTTCATGATTTCATGCTTCGACCTGCACAGTGATTTTCTTCTTTTTTTTTTCTTTTTGGGTAGTGGTGGTGTGTCTGGATGTCCCGGATGCTGCTCTGCAGTCCTTGAAGGTGTACGTTTCTGCACTTCAGAGCTGCTTGAGGCAAACGAGAGAAAAGGAAGGGCAGGATATGGAAAATGGAGATAAACATTCTAGATTAGAATAAACAAGATTAAAATCAATCAAATGGTTTAAAGAAGAGACACTGATGGAGAACAAGGATGACGTCCACCAGCCTTCCAGCAAATGTGGAATCCATCATCTTATTACCTCTGCAAAGGAGGTTACATGACAGCAGGAGTCTGTCTGTCCATCCCTCCGTCCATCTGTGTGCTTGGCCGAGGTCGGAGCCTCTGCGGGTGCTTTTCTAAATATAGTTAAAACTGAGCTGATAAAGCTTTAATAGTTTCCTTCCTTACATCAATGCTTCCAGCATTTTCATTTCCCAGTTGCTTCATTTTAATCTGTTCCATCCTCGCCGCTCGCTGGTCAGAAATGTCTGCCGCAAAAACAAGAAGAAGCTCCTCGTGCATCCACCACTGCATGTGTCTGCACCGGGACCACACCTACTGCATGCTGAGAGATGTCAATTATTGATTCGCAGTGTCACTTGACAACCAGCAGAGCTTACTGTCAATGAGGATTGACAGTGATTCATTTCTGGGCCAAGCAGGATGTGCTGCAGCTCCTTCTCTTCAGCCAGGGCCACGTAGGAGCCTCCTATATGCCCTCCATTATTAATGAACACACTTCCATGTGAATGGGGGGTGGGAAAGAAATACTATACAGTCTATCATCTTAATCAAACCAAATCCAGTCAGGAGAGTTGATGCTTGCGCTCCAGGACTGTCAATAATCGGTGTGTGCGTTTGAGATGTGCACTTTCTCACTCAGTAATTATGCCCATTATAAATGGTTAAATCCTCTCTCTTTTGAGACTGTAATGTGATATTGTAATTTGCATATTTTGGCAATTCTACTCTGTAGTTTCTTGACACATTTGAAAAGACTGATTGACTTATTCAGCCCAGTTTACCACTGATGAAGATGTTATCTGGGGTTAGACTCATAATATCATTTTCACTTTCTCACTGACAAAAATACATAAACACATTCACTCACAAGTCTTTTATTCATGGTGACAAACTGGGAGACAAATTTGCCCGATAAAACCACCATTTTGACAGACTTTTTGTTCCTTTAGTTGATAGACAGTTAACAAGAAAATGGAGCGAGTGATTGGCCGTGACAGGAAGCAGTGGGAATTTATACTACAAATCCAAAGAAAGCATGTCGCTCCACAAATTGTGCTGCATCTGTCCATCAACCATATTTGCGCTCAGTGTTGTGGCTGTGGAGCAAATGGCATAACTCTAGTTCCAGTCTGCTTTATGCATTTGTGCCACTCTAAGTAGGAGAGTGAAGGAAGGAAGCATGCAGCATGTGGAGGACAGTAAATACTGCCATGTTTATCGCCAGAAAAGCTGTCTCGCATGAAAATGCTGTAACAAGGTTAGTGCTGCAAATACCTGCTATGTTCTTGTGGCAGGGTTGTTGAAACGACGACATGAGCGGAGGGAGAAAATCCCTCTCAGTGCAAACAAACAGGGATTTTCCAGGAACAGCCAGTGTGAGGATAAACACAACACGTGCTTGGAGAATCTGCACAGCCGGTAAAATTAATTGTTGCCTGTTTGACGTGAAACAGCATCAGCGGATGACTGAATGAGTCAGTGGGAAAAAAAACTGACAAGTTGAGAGAAATTAAAGGTCAAAAAAGTCCAATGAGTTAATTTCACAACAGGCCTTTGTTTCCGAATTTTATTGAAAGAATCTTAGATTTATAGAAAAACGCACCCATGCATTTGCCTTCATTAAGATTGACTGAAGGTGTATTTTCAGCATTTTTCCTGCGGCTCTCTTTAAAAAATCAGCTGCAGGTGAAGGAGGTAGAGAATTGCAGCCCTCAGATCTTTACACCGGCTTCCTGCGTGTCACAGAACTGACTTTAAAGTAGTGCTGCTGATGTATAAAGCACTGAGGGGATTAAAGCTGGAACACGGTTGTGATCCAGACCTCTCAGGGTGTCTGGGACGATGCGCTGAGCTGAGTTTTTTTTTTAAAACCTCATGTACCCCGGGGATTAGTCGAGCTTTGTAATTGGCTTTTTGTTAAATTGGCCTGTTTATCTTGATGAAAATTATTCTGTCCAGGTGAAAGAGCAAACTTTTTTTTTTTTACCTGTTTCCCTCAGCTTGCCTCCATTGTGTAATCCACTTTGTGAGCATCTAGTAATGCAGGCAATGTTTTGATGCATGAATTCGTCTGGACTGAAATCATCCTGAGAAGTTTTGCAACACAGTCTCGCTCTCCGGATGTGCAACGCGTAGATATCCTCAGGCTCCCATCAGAAAAGCATCAAATGCTGTTATTCAGCAACCAGAAATCACCGTATTTCCTAAAATAATGCATCTCTGAAATTTCATCATAGCCCCTTAGAGTTGTATTTCTCCAGTTTCTTTTAGTAAATGAATGATAAAAAAATATATATCAACACCAGTGGGTGACCTTGTTCATTTCATCCATTTTGATAAATCAAAGCTGTGCTAAAACAGCTGTGGTAATGAACAGTCGCCATTCAACAGCTGTTTGTGTTGTTGGATCTAGTCCGTCTTATACTGATGTGTAGCCATGCTACGGAGTCCCCAAAGGCCAAAGGGACATTGGCGGAAACAAAACCTTCGGGGACTACCATCCTGATCAGCAGATGTATTAGTGTGTGATTAGTCTAAAATAAGACTACATATGTTGTCTTTAGAACTGCAGTGATGCTGTTTTCAACTGTAGAATGAACATTACATACTTATGCTTAAATGGACCACCGGCCGTATCTACAGAGATGATGTTGCCGCCACACAGCACCTCTGCAACGTCTGTATGTGTCGACAGGTGTGGCTCATACTCATTCTCATGCATAACTTATGGGAGAGTTGCAGGTCCAGCTTCCGTGCGCAGGATTCTTCCTGACAGTTGTGTTTCATGCTGCTGACACATATAGGCTCCATAGGGCTGTGATCAAATTAGCACATTAGAAATTCTCTTTCGGATCTTTGAAAGCCCACTGAGCCTTCCCTGCCTGTATTTAGCAATTCCCTTATTGATTCTAGGCAACAGTGTGTCAAGAGAACCGTTTCAGTTGGGCTGGATTCTGTCAAGGAATTAACTGTGAATCACTGCTGTTATCACAAAAGTGGAGATTTTAAAAATTGCAGGGCAGAGAAGCTTGATGGCTCGCCTTCACCTGACCGAACATAGTGGGCTTTTCACCAATTCTCACATGTAGGGAAGAGCACGCTCCACATGCCATGGTTTGATAAGAGTAGCTTGATCTGGATATGTTTATGTAGCAATTGAAAGTAATGAGCTTTTCTGCTTTGAGAATGTTTCCAGCATTAGTGTGCCAGCAGCTATGGCATGTTCTGAATTAGAATTCTGAAACCTGAAAAGGTTTTCAATGATTTATGCTGAAAGCCTGCTTTTATCCAAATGTTTTGACTTCATTATGGAGAATTATTTACATGTATCATGTATGTGACTCTTCTTCTACCTTTTGCGTCCTCTGTTAAGAAATGTCACATTTTTGTATGTTTTATAACCGTGCTCATATTGAAATTACAGAATAAAAAGTGCAGGGCAAGATGATGTATGCAGTAGTAAAATATGAGAACAAAAACATAATAAGGAGTAAAAAGTTGATAATAGCATATGGGAACAGTGCTGAGTGGAGTGTACCACAACAAGTGGTACACTCAACAACAGTATAAAGAATAAAAATACTGTCAGCCAGTGTGCCTTCCTCACTGACCATGTGAGGCGACAGGACCAGATCTGATTTCATCAGTGACTGGTCTTGGACCCAGAGCTCTGTCAGGTATTATTCTGTTGGATGAATAAACCGCACTTTTGACAATTTTCCTTTTGGAGCATCTCTTTTCTCAATCCCAGTGAATATGCGGCTCAACAGGGATAAATGAGCCAAAACACCTCTCTTGTCTTCCTTTACATGGCTGACCATCAGAAGGAGGGTCCCCTCATGTGAGCCTGGCCTTCCTCAAGATCTTGTGACCAGGCTTGTGATCAGATTTAATGTCTTGTTTATTTTTATACACCAATGAACACACAAAAATCCAGTGTTCAGTCACAGTCTAAATAATAAATCTGGTCAAACACAGAGATCAGAATTCCAGGAAGTACACGACTGGAATACAAGCACAGAGGGAAGATAGAAGAAAAGAAAAAAATCCAGCTTTTATACACCAGGAAGTGGGAGGAGACACAGATGATGAGATACTGGGAGGAAGAAGGAATGAAAATACAAGAGAAGACATCAGAAAAAAGACAAAATTAACCGCAAAGAGCCACAAGCATGGAGTTACGAAATTAATGGCATGACACGGCATTATTAAATTAAACTGTCAGAGCAAAGCTTTGGGTATTAGCATTTAAAGAAGATTGACATTTGTGCATTTTCTGCTGTCCAAAGATGAAAAACGATGCACAGGCAACGAGGATGTGGCACGCGAGCTTGGCTCAGCTTGATTCCTCACTGGATCGCCACCCATAAGATGCAAATTGTCCCTTTCACTAAGTGAGAAGGCTCACTGATGAGTGGGGCACGCTGCCACGCAGCAGAGTGGAGCTCTGGAGGACGCAGCTGTCTTCAAGTCATTTAGAGAACAAAAGTCTCCTCCAGATGTTCAGGCCCTTCGGAAAAAAAAAAAAAACACATTTGAATATGAAATCTTATTCACTCCTTTGTAGGTTGTTTAATTTCAATGATTGTCACTTTTGTTTACCAAGTATTTCCTCCTAATTTCAGATTTCCATATTGAAGACATTTAAATTCAGCTGCTCCAGGTTAGTCAGTTCATGTTTATGCAGTTCAAACTCGGTCTTTTGCCCACGCTGATCTGGGGTCAGACCGAAAAAACTGTCGAATCTCATCGAGTGTGGACAGAATTTCATTTCAGCAGAGGTTCGAGATGTTTTACTTGTTTTTCATGGTGATTTAATTTGCTGCTCTTGATCTCAGCGTTGTGCTTTTCCCATAATGCCCCTAACCAGCCCACAGAGTTGGCACAGACAGCCTGGCACCCAGCAACATATTACCTGTGTGGGCGTCAGCGGTTGAGGTGCGCCAGGGCAGGAGAAGCAACTGATGTCTGTTCCTGAAGCAAAATCCCAACTCTAACCTGTGGCGGTATAATATTACACAGCTCATTTGAAGAGACTTCTTCATCTGCCAGTGGGGCTCTTCAGATTGGGGGAGTTTTTTTTGTTTTTTGGGGTTTTTTTTGTTTTTTTGTGGTTATACCGCTCTCTTTTTCTCACCAGAAAATGTTATGTTTCACTCCAGTTCCATTAGACTGCGCACATATAATGAGAGATGAATCATGAGCTATAAGTATCCACACCGCAGGTCATCTGTCAGGGTGCTGACAGCACCAGCTGGCCCATTCTTAGTGCCAGGGGTACCGGCAGGTTAGAGCCTCCCACAAAAATGATTCCTTCTTATTTTCCTGTACAAAAGCACAGCTAAGATTGAAATAAAAGAGTATGAGTAATTATAACAGTAATAAAAACAGGAAAGAGTGAGGATCTTATGCAGCCATTCATGTTTAGAGTGGGGGGAAAAAAGATCAAGTGTGTGTGTGTGTGTGTGTGTGTGTGTGTGTGTGTGTGTGTGTGTGCTCAGATTAGCAAGTGAAGAAATTTTGTTGAGATGATAAATTGCTTCTGGACATTATTACTGGCTGACCTTGTGTCCTCAAGTAGTTCCTAATTTCCTTCTCTCTTTATCTGTGTGTGTGTGTATGTGTATGTGTGTGTGTGAGGGAGGGAGGGAGAGAAAGAAAAAGAGAGAAAGCAGTCTAGTGCATAAGTTAGCAGCAAGAGGAAAAAGGGTCTCAGAAGATGAATCATCTTTTTTACATTCACATGTATTTGTTTAATCTACTTACAGTTTGCATGTCTGTTTAATTTGCCGTTTGCTATTATTATAGTGTCTTTTTTTGTTCATCCTAAACATTAATTTTTACAATTATCTGATACGTCCCAGTTATCAGATATTTATAGTCCTACACAAGAACCTGAACTTATTTGAGGAAGAAAAACTTTATCTAACAGAGATAGAAAAGTTATATTACCAAATATTATAAGCTATAAAGAGACTCATCTAGATATTTTTTTGTGGTTTCAGGTCAACATCAAATTACCATTCGAAATTACTGTCAATCTGCTCCCCTTACTCATGGAAATGCATTATTAATCCAGTAGCTGTGAACCAACATTATACAGTCAACAGCTGTAGGCCCAATGTTCATCCAGGTGACCATTCATTTATGGGTAATGAATAAAACATAGAAATGTTTTTAAGAATCTCATTAACTTTTTTAAATTAAGTTTCATTCCTTCACTTTGGAAATGAATGCAATGAGACATGTAGGCTAACCTGAAACTCCAGCAAGTCAGAATTTCCCCTTAGAAGCACAAATCAGAACTAAATCTAGCATAACTGTGTCCAAAGCAGGCTGAGACTGTAACTTTTACTGTTTTTGTTGTTCCAGAGACATCAAACCTTCCCTTTATATTGTTTTCATTCTTCCCTATCGTTCTCTGTGAGTACCCACTGTCTTCCCTCTGGCTCTAACCAGACTGGCCCTCTGGACACTGGAGGCAGGTGGAGCAGCAGGTCTGGATGGAAGAGGACGCAGTGTGGTTCCTGCCAGTCACACAGGACCCAGAAGACTGAAGAGAAGCAGGTCCCCTGCAGCCGGGCAGATGGCTTCCTCGGGATAATGACCAGGTGACATCTGCAGAATGAACAAGCCATCAGGCTAACAGACTCACCTTGACCCGCCAGAGGGATGCTGAGATGTCCCATCATTCTCCCTCTTTTTTTCCCAGGTTTCACCCAGAAACCGGAGAAGGAAAAAAAAAGTTGCTTAATGGAAAAAAGAGGTGTGAAAGAAGTCCTAAATAAATATTAACAGATTTTTTGTGGGTGTTGTTGGTGAATGTTGGTTTATTTTGCTTGAGATTCAGACATGTGGCGCTTGCCTTTCTTTGTATGTGATGACACAAAAACTTCCAATGGTATAAACAGACACGGTTCAAATTTAACTTTGTTTTTTCATAACGCTGAGAGTTGATGACACAGTTTGAGCCTCTTCTGAAGACTCTTACTCATACGCAGTGACTACGTGATGCTGAGCACAAAGGTCATGGTTTGACACAGCCGCAAGCATGAAAAGGTCAGAATCTTTGTGCCATTTGGAAAAGAGGCAGAGTGATCCCGGGCTGCCAATATGATTTCATCATGTCTTTTTTCATTCCAGTGTTATCCACCTTGCTTGTCTCCTGAATAATTGACCTCGGGCCGTTTGATGGGTAAACCCTGGAGGCCAAGAAGGCAGAATTTATTTGGAACATTTGCTGTGTTGCGATAAAACAAAGAATCCTTATGCAGAAGTTCGACAGGTTTCACCGGTAACAGATGAGTGGTGTGGCGGCACCCCAGTCTGAGTCAAACTCTGAGACACTGAGTCGAGTCTGAGGTGAGTCATCAAGTTCTGAGTCACCAAGATTCCACCCGATAGAGTCAAGAGTTGCGCTATCATCTAAATGAAACCTACCTATTCAATCAGTTATATTCCCAGAATAGATTTCAAGACAGCCTATCAGTCTGGATTAGTCTCAGGGATTATTCTGGTCACTGAGCGTCCTTCAGGGGGGACAAGTTGAAATACTATTTTCATCAGCGATGTCATGAATAAAGGATGGCACCACTGCAATAATTCTGGTGCATTCAAGGTCCAGCACCCCAAACCTTTTACATAAGTGTTTGAACAGTGGGACTAGGAATGCATTGTCCAACTTCATTTTTGATATCATTGAGGTTAAAGTTTCTGCTCATTATTCTTCATCATGCGACTCGAACACACACAGCACGATAACCTGAACACTTTGATGGTTCATTTGCGCCGTTTTCAGGCTGCTTTGTGACACGGTGGGCTCCTCCTGAGGAAGAGCCCCGTTTCTGCCTCTACAGCATTTACACCAAACACTTACACACCGTGAAGCGATGCTAAAGTCCCAGAGTCCTCCTATGCCTCCCTGAACTCATGCTCACTGCTTCAAACGCATTATGTTGCCAGCCGTTAACACAATTTCTGTTTTTGCATTTGGACATTTTTACTTCAAGCTTTCTGCTGACTACTGTAGTCAAGCGCAGTGTCACCGGACCCTCTGAGACAGCTTAAAGCTCAGGCACTTCAAACAGTGTAAACATCCATGGTCACTGGCAAATATTGAGGTCAAAAGCAAAAAAAAAAAGAAAAAAAAGTTATTTCAGATTTCCACAAAATGGAGAAAAGCTAGACTTTAAATACAGGACTTCATACGTTAGAGGCTGAACGTCAGGGTGCCTGATATTAGCACAGCCTTGGGAAATCATTTTTCTTCTCCAAACAAATATTACACTCATTAGAATCTCTGCAGGGAAGAGGAGAACCATCTTCTGATCCACGAGCATGCTTCATGCATCGCTTTCATTTTTCATCCGACTTTGTTGACTTACCCTCTTTTCATCACCGCAAAACTCTTTTGTCATTTATTAAGACAACAGCTACTCGAGTAACTGCAGAGAGGACAGAGCGTGCACAGGTTCCAAATGAACATCAGCAATCACGTCACATGTTCCCCCCACTAATACACCCTCCAGACCGTGGAAGATCATTTCCTAGATTTACTGAGAGAGTCTCTGTGATTAAGAGAACAGGAAAAATGCAAGATGTGATTTTAATGCGCCCAATATGTCTTTTGCCTACAGTGAACTGTGTTCCTTCTGTCTGAGGGGAAACCCAGGTAGATTTCAGAGGAAATACTGCATCTTATTAAGAAAATCCATCAGAAATGACAATATTAATCTGACGCCTGCCTTATCCTACGTATCTTATTTTTTGGTGACAGCTCAGAAGATATCTTAATCTCGCTCAAGAGCTTCAAATGTCAAGAATCATTTCTCTCCACTGCCTTTGGAACGGTGTTATTATAGTCAGTTGTATTAATTATGCATAAGGTGAGAATGTGCGGAAGGTGGGTTGAGGGAAGCCTGTGCCACTCTGGCTCCTCTACAGCTCTGTGAACAACCAGCAGAGCAAGCTGCTGGTCTGCTAATATCAGAATACTGATGTCTGGGGGTCTTTAGCTTAGTTTATTTTAAATGTGGAAAATCCCAAAAAGTAGATTCAGTTCTCTCCCATGAGTCTTTAACGTATGACGTCAAGAAGAGCAACTCAACTGATGCTGGGAGCTCAGAGTGAATGAATGCTGTGATAAAAAGCAAATTTTGCCTCGATATTTTCACTTTAATCTCTCACTCCCACCTTTATTTTGCAAATGGTGGGGGGAGGGGGGATGATGCCGTTTCATTGGCGGATATTAGTTACCATGGAAACATAATACAGTCTGTCCATATATGTCAACATATCATCTTGAAATGTTTGATGTAATTTATCTCAAACAGACTATGTGCACAGGTGGAAGGTAGGGTAGGGTATCCGTGCACGCACAGAAGAAGCTGTATGTAAATAGGTTGATTGTGGTCAAGGGATGGAGGCTCCAGTGGGACATTACCTTTCTTGTATCTTTCACTGTTTCACTGTTTCACAGACCTCTTCCCACTCCTCACACCCTTTGTCTCAGTCTCCTGTCCCCGGGCCCCTCTAATGCTTTGCTCTCGTATCAACAGCTCCACCAACAGGTGGACCAGCATCACCCCCAAGTGTGTTCTCATGCAGTGAAATACAAACCACCTCGTCTTCAAGGTCTGTGCGTTAAATTCCCCCTTAGCTGGAGGCAGTCGTGCATGTCAGTTGCGCAGGTGCTTGTTGGATTGTGCGTAGGGGGAGGGGGTTATTTATTGGCGTTCAGGGCACAGCAGTGCTGAATCAACAGAGTGACAGGATGAAAGAGTATTAAGGACTCTGCAGATTGGCACAGAGCTGCTTGCCTCTACACATCAAACAACACAATACCCAGGAAACGCTCAGTTCTCAAATCTTTAGATCTTCCAATTGTTGCGTCTTTTGTTCTGTGCTGGAGATCCGGCACATTCCTAAACACACGGCAGGCTCTGTGTCATCAACTGACAGCATTACACATATGGGACAAGTTAAAAATCTCACAAGCACTAAATAATGAATGAACGTTTCAGGTGAGCTGTGACATTTGTTTAATAGTGCCCTCATGAGAGATGCTGTCAACCCTGAGAACATGTTTGCTGTAGGACTTTTGGATTTCTGAAATATCAACAAAAGCAGCTGATAATAACTGCTCACACCAGCAGAAAATATCGGGCTCACGGGCTATTTATAATAATAAATAATAACGTGACTACACTTAACACCTTGAATCCATGTTCATTTAGACAAAGTTATGTTATGTTATATTAGCTTTGTTTATGAATCCCAATAATGCGTTTAATATACCATTAACATATTACCATCCAGCTTCCCATCTGTTTTATCCTCGAGGAATTAATTTGCATAGCATATCAGGCACATTGCACCCTGTGAAAGCAAGGATTGTCACGCTGCCATGGAAAATTTCATCCTTTATATGCTTAAAGACGCACAATGTGGCATTTTGTAGGATGTGCAAACTGAAATAAGTAAAACATTACGCATAAAATGGCTGTTGAGCTACCTAAATATATATAACGATGATTATTATAGGTGGTTAATTGTTAAATGTTATTACTTGGGTCTACAGCTTCACAAATTTTTCTCACTGGGCCAGTTTCTGAGCATGTGCACCTATCTTACACTTTGCACCTTTAAGCAGGAGGAGACAACAGCAGGATATCCGTTGTCACCTAATTAGCTCGCAGAGGTGTGAAGCCACAAAGCAAAGCAGAGATTAACAGCTCAGAATAGCTTTCTGGGTATTAAACTACATGTTTAGGACCTATGGAACATTTCCAGGGGGTGCAGGGAAGAACTAGAAAGAAATGAGGAAAAAGACATTGAAAAAAAGACTGTTTTTTACTGTTAAAACTAATGTTTAAGGTTATTTGTTGTAAATCTTTTATTTCGGCATAATCAATTAATAAGGGTGTAATCCGCCAACATCCAGTGTTACCAGTAGAGGACGCTGCTTTGATTAGACACCAGGGTGGACCCGGAACAAGACGTGGCAAGCCGATACCTCACTTCCTGTATTCGTGTACTATTGACAGCGTTTTAACTCGGCGGAAATCTTAGTACCTTCCTCGGATTTAAACATTGCATGAAATTCCTCGTTCGGCTCGTCGTAAGAGCGACGTCAACCGTCTTTAATCGCACATGAGGAGCGACCTGTAGAGCCGAGCACCCTGAGAGGAAAGATGTTGCTCGGGCTGCTGTTAGTGTTGCTTAAAGGGCTGCCGGGCGTCCGCACCACTGTCTCGGTAAACAGAGGCGGTTATCCTTCATTTTCAGACGAAATACCTTTTAAAATAACTTGGCCAGGACCTGAGTTCACGCTGGTAGGTTCGCTCTTCTTGTAACACTTTTTCTGTGTCAAGTTTTAAGAGTTAATTAAAGTCAGATGACACCGCAGCACTCCCACCCAGGACGCAGAGTTCGGCTTTATACCGCTCATAACATGATCGATCACGTAAACATAAATTATCATCAGCGTAGCACTAAAATCAACAAGCTTTATATTTTTTCCTTATCTGACATTAAGTAACAGACGTCTGTCTTTTGATTTTAGCCAACTTCAGGAGCTCTTTATAGCGAGGATGACTTTGTTATAATGACAACAGCAGAGAAGGAGAAGTATAAATGTCTTCTGCCTTCACTAACTACAGGAGAAGAGGTAAGCAGGAGTACATGAGATGGGGAACTTCTTGTCAGAACATCATTAATTACGGTGGCATTCAAGAAGTCTAATTTCTTCTGTAATGAAATGAGTCAAACACACAAGCCAGTCAGAAAGTACAGTGAAATGTAATTCCTCCTATAACCCTTAGTGATAAATTCAGAGGTCTCATTCCAAAAACAGACTAAGAAACTGCCAAAAATAACATGTCTAATTCTGTGTGTGATGGCTCAATTCGGCAACCTAGCATGATTGCTTTAATGCTCACTGACAGTATTAGCAACACCAGTGTTTCTCTCTTGTGTGAGGATGATGAAAAGGCCTATACTGGTCCCAGTGCGGGTGAATTGCTGGAGCCACTGTTCAAACGACCCAGCTGTTCCTACAGGGTAAGACTGGGTTCCATTCTCAGAGACTTAGCTTTTCACTTGTTGTTGTGGTGGTGGAGGTGGTGCAGAGGTGTTCAGATCTCAAATTTTCCACTCTCCAGATTGAGTCCTACTGGACATATGAAGTCTGCCATGGAAAGCACGTACGACAGTACCACGAAGAGAAGGAGACTGGTCAGGTCAGTGTTCTCGGTGATTAAAAGAAACTATAGTTTATGTGAAGAAAATAACTATTTGCTTTCCCACAGAAGGTCAGTGTTCAAGAGTACTTCCTGGGGAATATGGCTCAGAAAAGCCAGCAGACTGAAACAGGTAGCAAAGTAATTTTAATTCTATTATTTGCATACAGTTGTGTTTTTATCATTGTTTAATGGATAACTTGTTTTTTTTTTTTTTTCAGAAAAGGTGGAGGGAGAAGAAGATGAGCCCAAATCGACAGTGAAGACAGAAGTAAGTATTGTAATAAAACTTCAGTCATATTTGTCCTGTTGTCATAATCTGTTTTTACTTTGTTGCTCTTCTGCTGTTAACTCAGGTCCCCACGAAGAATATAGAAGGTCAGCTGACTCCCTACTTCTCAGTGGAGCTGGGGAATGGGACTCCCTGCACGCTGATACAGAACCGGGCTCGCACGACAGCCGTGCTGTACGTCTGCCATCCAGAGGCCAAGCACGAGATCCTGTCCGTGGCCGAGGTCACGACCTGTGAATATGAGGTGGTGGTGTTGACCCCATTGCTCTGCTCACATCCAAAATACAGGTGGATCCCTCTGAATGGCTGTTTCTCTATTAAACTGCATCGCTTCATTCCTCCAAACCTGACATGCCATGGGTGTTCCAGGTTCAAAACCTCTGCGGTGAACTCCATCTTCTGCCAGGCTCTGGCGGGCTCCCCCCTCAGGCCTCAGCGTCTCACCCAGCTGGACAAGGAACGAGAAGAACAGCTAAAACCGCCGTTCGGCTCCACGGCAGAGAACAGAGAGGTGATGGTGAGGAATGGGCGTCCTGGAAGGGTAGGGTGGGTTCTGGGGACACCTTGATCATGCCTGTTCGTTACAGGAGGAGGCGTCACCAGTGAAAGAGGAGGCCTCCACTCATAAACCCATCACTGTCCTAGGGCAGTCTCAGGTCGCTGTCGGTACCACTCACATTTCTCGTCTAACTGACGACCAGCTGGTCAAGGAGTTCCTCAGTGGCTCGTATTGTCTGCACGGGGTGAGTCGGCTGAGCCGGAGGGCTTCTGCAGGATCTCTGCTAAGAATTTATCTGACGTTGTCCTGTGATCCAGGGTGTAGGGTGGTGGAAGTATGAATTCTGCTATGGAAAGTATGTCCACCAATATCATGAGGTAATGTCTGTTTCTATGAAGATACCAGACATTACTTGCCTTAAGAACTACACCTGAAAATTATTGTTCTCTACAGGAAAAAGAGCAGGGAAAGAACATTGTGGTTATTGGGAGCTGGAACACCAACGAACACTTTGAATGGGCCCAGAAGAATGTCGCCCGGTCCTACCAGCACAGAGATGACGGCGTGCAGAAAGTCAAGTAGGCCCTTCAGGTGTTTGTGTCTGGGAGTGTTTTATATCGGAAATATTGTTGATCTTCTTTTCTGTTGATGTCCAGGCTGGTTTCTCACTTTTACGGCCACGGGGACGTGTGCGATCTGACAGGGAAGCCGAGACAAGTTATTGTCAAGCTCAAGTGAGTCAATATGAAAGCGTCGCACCAGTTGAGGTTCAGAGTCGAACCCCCATGTAAGGCGATACACACAAGGTGGACTCACTGGTTTGTTTTGTTTCCGTTAGATGTAAAGAGTCAGAGTCTCCACATGCCGTCACCATATACATGCTGGAACCTCAAATCTGTCAGTATGTCCTGGGGGTGAGTTCACAGAGGTTGAATGAACCTTTTCAACACTGGTTTATTAAGATAAATGTATGTATTGGTATTATGTTTGTTTTTCTCTCTACCAGGTTGAATCTCCCGTCATATGCAGAATCCTCGACACTGCAGATGAACACGGACTTTTGTCAATCTCCAGCTAACTTGAACCATGTGATAGCAACAATACATAAAGGATTCGAGTTGGTCGGACAGAGACGGGCTGCACTTGGAGACAGAGGACATTTGCTTTCACGCACAGGTCTTGGTGGTGGAGGAGCAGAGACGCCCGTCACGTCTGAATGAAGGTGGCGTTGTGGTTGGACTTCATGTTTGAAGGAGCACAGCCCCGGTCCCTGTTTTGATGTGTGCTGTACCGCAGCCAAATCAGGCTTAAGAGACTTGGACAATCACTTTGTTCGGCTTATATTTGTGTTGCGCTGTTGATCAAGGAGTTATGAATCATTGGGTTCGGGATTATAAAGGGGAATCACAAAATTTAGTGGTTCCTGTGTGTGTGTGTGTGTGTGTGTGTGAGGGCATGCTATATGCTCCACTGTGGCATTTGCAGATGGGTGAAGGGGTGTCTGCACTAAGTGTGTGGTTTGCTAATATGCAGAACGAGTGTAACTTATGATTAGTGGGTGCTGTGGAAACCTCAGTGATAAAAGCATTACTAGGATGATCTGTAGGAGTTTGTCTGGTCTGGTGATTTACACTGGGATCCTGATCAGTGCTAAAATACAAACTACTACTTTTACAAAGAATAAAACCCGTTCATGAATGCCTCATTACTTTTGTCCCATTCACAGTTTATTTTAATAGCAGCATACAGTCTGAGCTTTATTCGGCATTCAAATTGCAGTTATTGTTTGCATACAGGTATTTATAATCAACAATGCTGTTTGAAAACAGACATATTAGAGTTGCTGCCTCTTGACACAAAATAAACACCCCATATTTTTAATTTAATTTATGCTGAAAAAGACAAAAATAATTTTCCTTTCAGTATAGTGTAATACCACATAAAGGCCACCAGGGGATGATGATGCCATGCATATTAGATTTTATACATTATCCAAAAAACAACCAGATTTGTGAAAGACTTAAACATCAGTATTTAACAATGAGGTGCAGTCCTGGGCTAAAGCCCACTAGCTTTTGGTGGGCAAAACAGCAAAATCACTGTCAACTAATGATGATGTACCAGCACTTCAAAATTAAATGTACTCAAAAAACAACACAGGTGAGAGAATGCTCAATCCAACACTTTCAATGTTGAAACGTTCAATTATAGATCAAGCAAAGACTTCAACCTTGATTCCAACAAAAGTTGACATCCTGGACTAAAATGAAAATGTAGTACATTAAATTTACTGTGGGAATATACAGTATTTACAAAAATACTATTAATTTTGAATATATATTCTAAAAGTAGTCAAATGTGTGTGTGTGTGTGTGTGTGTAAAGATTATGAAATTTGGCTTTTTTTGACATGCTTGACAGCATCCTAATGTCTTTGGAACTGCAGCTGTATGTTGTTTTTCACATGAGTCATCAGCCACCCTGTTATTGGGCCAAAGGGGTTAGTTGGTTTTACAACACAAAGCCATTGTTTTCTCAGATTTGCCCATAATATAAAAGCAGGAATGGAAAGTCAAGTGACGCATGAATGAATTGCCCCCCTTTTTTTAAATCAACCTCTTCATTCTTTTTTGCGATAGTGTAAAAAGTGAAAGCATCTAAAACATTTACAGTGTTGAGAAGTGAGTGAGGTTCACACATTTATTTTATTGCAGAAAATGCAGATTTATGGCCTAAGATGACAGGTGCCTGCAACAGTAACACAATTCAATACTTCAAGACTTTCTGGACACGTTCTGTGATGACGCTTGTTTCGGAAACGATGATTCAGATTTCCACTACACAAAACAGACTGTTTCAATGTTTTTGTCCTTTCTTGAGGTGTAACCCATGGCAGCATTTCCACTCCTCTGTGTTTGGCAACTGTTCGGTTACACCGAGGGAACAGGAATCTGTTGCACTGAAGAGCTCTCGAAGTCTCTGAGTGTGTCCTGGTGGGTGTGGTAGTGCATCGCCACGTAGGACTTGGCAAAGGCGAACGCCTGAGAGCTGACTGGCTGCAGGCTGGAGGGAGAGCTGGGCCCCGCGGAGGGGCTGCTGTTGTATATGCTGTAGTAGGGCTCGATGCGGGTGTTGATGGGCGTCGAGGTGCTCGGGGGGCGAGGTTTACGCCCAGCTGTGACCTTTGGACTTACCCCGCAGTCCCTGGAGTGGCTGGGCCCGCAAGCCTGGTCCACCAGCCTCCTCTGGGGCTTCGGCGATAGCACGTAGGCCGAGTTGGTCTCGTGGTGGGAGGTTTTATTGTGATTGGCTTCAAGGCCTCCCTTCGCCATTGCGTGAAGGCGCGTCTTGTGTTTGCAGCAGAGGAAACGCAGCGTCGCCCACCGGACACAGCACAGCACGCGGCGACGGAGGCCTGCGCTGTTGCGGGAGTATACAAATGGGTTGATGCCTGACTTGAGAAAAATGAGCACAAAGCCGCACAGTTCGAACTGGTAATGAGCAAAGCTGCTTTCTGGCGACAACACGTCTTGTGCCAGCGAAACCCCCATCGGGAGACAGCAAAGCAGCACGGAGAAGACGATAACGGCGCAGGTGAAAACGGCCTTGGAGTCTTTGGCTGTGGCCAAGTTGACTGTGGACACCAGCTGACAGCAGGTGGCTCCTTGGGCAGCTCCTGGAGCTACAGGCTGGTTCTTCCTGTTGGCGTACAAATGCTTCTGACCATTCTGCAGCTTGTTGTACGCCTGGTTGCGGTACAGAGGTTGGCCTTGGACGGCACACTGCATGTTCTCAAAGCCTGCTGTGAGGAGAGGAGGTGCTGGTTGCGGGCAGGTGGCATCTACAGCGATGACGGGGCATTTCCTCACGTGTACATTCTTTCTGAGTGTGTGAGCAATCATCAGGTAAGACGCAGACACCACGGCAACGCAAAAGGCAAAGTCTGCAAGGTAAACGTACAGCACGACCCTGGCCTGGTCACCTCTCAGGCCAAAGTGAGGCAAACAGGGCCCGTCTCTGTGTGGGTATGCTCGCATGGTGAGGAGAGCAGCCATGGTGAAGCTGGAGGTCCACAGCAGGGCAGTCAGCGCCAGCGTGCACGGGAAGGAGGCAGTCCGGTTCGGCTGCTGCCCCAAAACCATGCGCAGTCTGTGCAGAGCGATGACGGCCACCGTCTCCAGGGACATAATGATGAAGCCTGAGCTGGTCAGATGGAAGGCAAAGCAGAAGCTCTTGGACACGCCGTCCGCGCCACCCGCATCCAGGAAGAGCACCAACGCGAACATGGGAGCAGTCACGCAGCAGATGAAAAGGTCGCAGAAGGACAGGTTGAGGATCATGAAGTCAAAGTTGGTGCGGAACTTGCGAAACACCGGATCGAAGAAGGAGAGGAACACCACGAGGTTGCCGTAAGAGCCCAGGCAGAAGATGAAGATGAGGAGAAGGGAGCAAAAGGTCAGCGTGGCGGTGTGGATCACGGCCCAGCCGCTCGATGTCTCAGTGCCATTGAAGATCTGCTGCCTTGGCACATCCACCAGGTCTGATGGTGCAACAGTGGCGTTCATTGTAATTTTAATGATTTACAACGGACGTCAGAGTAACTGTTGCTCTATTTACAAGGAAGAAGCACATCCTCACCAGAGTATCGACTGGTTGTGCCCTCGATGATCTTTCTGGTTAGAAAGCTGGAAAAGATAAGTCTGATCAGTAAATGACATGAGGAAACCTGCGCAGAACAATTGCAGACATGCTCTTATACTGTTGAACAGTATATCTGCACTTCTCTTAAAGACAATATATACCTATATAAATACAGTCCTAAAGAAATACCCTCTAGAATTAAGGAAACATTGCCTTTTTAAATAAACATCCATATGGAGCAGTTGGCGCTGATATAGATCCATATTTGACAAAAAATGTGGCGATGAAAATGTCTGCGTTTGGCCAATTATGCACCCATAACACACACGCGAGCGCACACACACACGTGCAGAAATTATCTATTGTTTTCATTATGTATGAATACCTTAAACTCAATACTTTGTTGACGTTACGACGAGATATTATAACCTACCGTCCGTCTCTGGTTGATCTTTGTCCACACGTCAGTTGAAAGAGCCCATTTACATTTTCAAGCGCTGAGGGCAATTGAGCGCACCGCGGCAACGGCAAATAATAATAAAAAAAAAGGTATTTTAGTATCCAAACCCAACCGAGCCAGAGCATTCAGCCATCAGATCCGCTGAGCTGTCGATTTTAATATTTAACGCGTGGAGGAATGGACCCTTTGCAGCATTTATTCCTCCACATCTTCTTACAGGAGCGACGGTCATCAGACGTGCGCTAAAAAATGAGTATGAGGTCACTGCCTACGTTTCTGCGCATGCGCACCACTCACATTCTCCTGGTAGTTTGTACAAGTTTGACAGTGTATTTCAACATAATGGCTGCTTTATTTAGCTTATTCCGAGGTTTGAAAGCTAGGCTTTCTTTGAAATATGCAGCGATGTACCTTGAGAGCCCGGATACGGTACCATGGTGCTTATATAGATTTGGGGAAAAAAACGCACCAAATCCCACTTTCATTACAAAGAATTTATTATCATTCAATTAGCAAATAGCCAGTCTAAAATGATCATTGAAATTTTGGCACTACACTAAACATAGGTGAGGTACTAAATGCTTCAACAGACTTGTAAACGGTGTGTAATTGAAATGTTATCGGACATCAGTGGGAAGAGGTCACGGCTGGGAACAGGTGGTTCTGGTTCTTGAGTTGCACCCGACGAGTAATGATGATGAGGTCCTCACAGCAAATGCATCACACGTCACAGTGGCGGGGGGAGCTTGCCCTCTCCCTCTTCTCTAGAGGTGCAGATCACTTCTAAAACGCATCTACTCAGCATTTGAAATAATCTCTACGACAAAAATAAAACTTTTATAGTAGCACTTCAAAGAAAATGAAACAAAAATAAATATGTTTGTGCATATTTGCCATTCCATGTCATACGATGCATGATCACAGAAAGCAAATAGGCCTGCAGACTGACGCAGGTGGAACACTAAAGTAAGACGACGTCATTCAGTAATCAGCTCTCTGTGGTTCGTATCAAACAGCTCACAATTACAAGATAGTGATGAGTGCATTCTACACTGGACCACTTGCTGGCTCAGACTTAAGATAGAAAACCTGAGAAATGTCTAGAATGCCATTTGATGTCTTCAAACATCCAAAAAAAAAAACAAAAAAAAAAAAAAACAGAAAACCACTCACAAGAGGAACATAGTTTGTGAGGAAAATAAAAACTGTACAGAAATGTTACAAACTGCAGGAAACTCATCCCTGCAATGATTGATCCTTAAATATTAAGTATATTAATAATGTAAAGGAGTTAAATACATAAACACACTCTTTAATCCTTCAGGGTGCTGCTCTGGGGTGAGACTTCCTTCACAATGTGACAGGTGCCTGTGAAACACAAAGTGTGTGACTCAGTCAGCAGATTTCCCATCTTTTGGATGTGCTTGTGTCTGTATTTTCTGGGACGTTAACATGTTTACCAGGTTTCAGGCGTAGTAACAGGGGGAAACCAGCAGGTCAGTCAGCACCAGCAGCTGGTCATCTGTGAATTGTTGCTTATGCTGCTGCCAGTTGTCGTGGTGTGTTCGCCTGAAGTTTGACAGTGTTTTCTTCACGGTCATCTGCAGACAAGCGCATGTTATGGTTCCACCTTTTAGAACCAGCAGAATAATGGTGACGATCACACTTACCTCGATGGGTTGTGTGTCATTCAGGTGAGCGCTTAGATCCATCAACAGCTGGGGCATCCAGGTGGGCACATCGTACGGGCTGGAAAGAATACAAGCACTTAGGCCGAGAACGCCGGCGTGGCGCCGCACCAGGTCTACAAGAGGAAAACAATTTATTCAAATAATGATGAGTGGTGCAGACATTATAGCATGTTACTACGTGGTTTAGTGACCCACCAGCAGACGGGATCGTGTCCACTATAGACCCAAGCTCCCTTTTCCTCTTCTTAGGCAGGCGAGTCTTACAGAGGGCCTCAAAATGTGCTTGCATAGGGGGGTCCATGGACAGGAAACTGCACTGGAGGAATCCGCTGAGTGTGGTGGCAGCCATTTCTCTCACCTAATAAAATAAACCAAAAGGTCTGGAGATTTTCAGATAAAAGGCAGGAGTGCTGCACACAGCACGCACACAGGCACACAGCACGCACACAGGCCGAGGTCTGTGATCCTCTGACGTGCATTCAATTTACCCAATATTCAGCTGTGCATAAAGAATTATATTTTCTGAATTCAATTTTATGAGACAAAGAATGGTCTCACTGCAAAGACAGAAACAGGCTCAGGTTCGTTTAAAAGGCCAAATGAAAACGGCTCCTTCCATCCACCCCCCTCTTCCCCTTTGTCTCTACTCCATCCCTCTCATTCTTATTCTCCTTCATTCTGGATGTTATCACCATAGCAACAGATTACTGCAGCCAGTGGTTTCCATAGCAACAGCTAAAGAACCAGAGGGGGAGGAACAGAGTTGAGAGTAGGGAGGAGAGTGCTGAATCACTACAGTGGAGCTGAAAGAGAGCAAAAGTGCCAGCTAGCATGAATGAGGCCAACAGCCTTTTGAGCATTAGAAAATCAGGCTGCCGTGTGTTTGTTCATATCCCAACTGTCTTCCAGTTAATATTTTATGCCAGCCTTGGAAACAACAGTGATGGTAGTTTTACCTCCAGCTGCTCGTCCTCCAGCAGCTGTATCACCAAAGCTCGGACATCGTTCACAGACTTCTGGTCACTCGTGAAGGTGAACAGGTTGTAAAACACCATTATTTGGAGGTACGTGAGCACTGTGTACCGAGCGTGCCAGGAGCTGCTTCTGGCAATCTGCAGTGAGAAATGAGAGAGCCATCTTCCCTCAGTAACAATCTGATAACATTCTGGATGAGAGCACACTGTTAAGGCTTAATGTAATCAAGCTGTCATACAGATACTAAGCCTGGATGTATTAACACTTCAAACTGGTGTAAGAGTATCAATATTCATCTTTCTGGTTTTGTGAGCCTGAAGGCATGATGACTGAAAACTTCGATTCAGTTGTCATTCTGTAATAAAACATTTAATCCACACATTTTCAATGTCAATGGCCGTGAAGACTGAAAACCATGACCCAACCATCAGGTTGTTCAACAAGCCAACAGGAATGTAAGAATGTCCTTGTAGTAATGTGATGGTAAAAATTAGCATTTTTTTTTTTTTTTTTTTTTTTTTTTTTAATAAAGGCTGAACTTGAATTTCAAGAGAGATTCTGAATTCTGAATTAATTTAACAAATGGCCAAAACTTTTCTAGTTCTCACCATTTTCTGCTTTGTCGCACAGTCAAGACTTTCATCACCTGAAAGTCAATATCAATTCTGTCCTGCAATATGACTAATAGTATACTGATAATGTCATTGTTCTCTCATGCTTAACCAATAACATCCGTTCTGATAAAGGTGGTAGAGCATGAATTCTAAAAATAGTTCTGAAAATCAAAAAAAGCCTCACAGTGAATATGACCTTAAATATAAAAAGCAATGGTTCTCCCCTTGCATAGATGCCATGTGCTGAATGCGTGAGCCCTGACATGGCTATTGCAGTCAACTAAATATAAAATTGTTTAGAAAATGTTTCACTAAAATGCTTTTCCAGGTTATATAATGGATGGTTCTGCTAATCCCAGATAGACAGGAATACAAGTAAGCTTTGCGGAATCTTACCTCCTGGAGAACGCTGAGAACCATTGGGATTTGCTCTGTGTAGAGAAGTTCCTGAGACATCAGAGACAGGCAGGTTTTGGCATCTCTCTTCAGTTCATCGTAGCTGTCATCGTTCTCAACTGGAGCAATCTGGAACAGAAGACGGAGAAATGATCGGCTTGTTTTTGGTCGTAGTAGTTTCAGATCAGTGCTGTAAATGAAGGCTTTTCACCTTGAACAGCAGTGGAAGCAAACGCAATTGATCTGCGACGGGAGTGGAGAAGGAGCGACCAGCACTCGCAATCAACCACTTCAGCACTGCATACATTGGAGAGATAAGGTATTTAGTGATTCAGGCACTAACCAGAATTCATCCCAATAAACCCAATAGCTCTGTTCACATGACAGACCTTTGACTTACCTGTTTTGAGGAGCTTAATTGCTTGTGTTCTCTCGTCCTGCTCTTCCACTTCATTCTCCTCGAGCACGTGGTTCTGGATCTCCTCGTCGCCCTCCATTAGAGGTTTGAGCTGCAGCAGAATTCGCTCTGTGAAGTCTGAAATGCGTGGGGAGGTAGTCGGCTGCGTATACGGCAAGTTGACGTCAATCATAAAGATATAGGTGAGCACGCTGTAAAGACAGCAAATAAGATTAAACTGTTTTGTTCTGATTAACACCATGTTCACATCCAAAAGTGTGGAAACAATCTCACCTGCCGATTCGTTCTCGTACATTTTTGTAGACCTGTGTGAGTTTGGGCTCTAGATATTGCAACAGCCTGTGCAGGAGCTCTGGAACGCGCCACTCCTGCTGAGCTAGACCTCCCTGCAGCACATAAAGGCGGCTGCAAAACAAAAAAAAGCTACACTGTCAAGGTTCGCTGCTCCCATTAACACCTGCTGGTGACAGCTGCCTTTTTTACTCACCAGGCATCAACAAAGGAGCCCCCCTCTCCATTGACAGGAGACTCCATCAGCATCTCAAACAGCCAGTGCAGCTTGCGTGGGTCCCGGCTCTCCTGAACGACACAGAGCAATACAGAAATAAAGATGAGAGTCGCGTGGTTAAAAGATGAAGGGAAATATGCGGAAAAGGTGAGAACAGGCTTACGCAAGCTGTGGCGATGCAGGTGCCCCAGTCGGCATACGTCTCTATTGTGATGTTGGACAAAGCCGTGCGCAGCAGTGGGCACAACAGCTGCCACAGGCCTTCAACCTGGAGAAAACAGAGTGGAAAATGGTTTAAGGGGTCATTATGCTTCTGCGTAGCCCTGCAGATGGGGATTCGTCATTTAAGCTTCAGCAGCCTGTGACTGTGATCTGGTTCGCTATGGAACTTTCCCAATTTAGATCCGAATGAGTGAAGAAGGGCAACATTCATTCATTGCTTATATTTACAGCCAGTCCCTTTTGATTTCATTAGAAAGTCTTTGGTTAGCAAACAGCACACACAACAACACAAGATATTTGATATGTCGTTTGGCTCAAATGGGTCTATATGAAGATATATACCCAACAATGGTCTCTCTCTGCATAATAAGTTTTTGGTAGGCGCACAAGGGCCCACAGTTGATGCATTACCAGTTGATGCACAGTTGATGCATTATTATTATATAAATAATGCATTATTTATCTAATAATTACACACACCCCTCATAAACTACGCAGTTGGAGAAGCACAAACCAGGTGTAAGTCACAGTTAAGCCTAGTTTAAAAACACAGTTTATATAATTTCAGGATATTTTTTCATGACTGTTTGGTAGATTCACACATGCCTTTAAGTAGCTCCAATGCTTGCACCCTCTAATCAGTCCAGAGATGATCTCTGATACACAACGTTGCTTGCTCTCATGTGTGTCGGCCACCAGTCGCTCCATGTGCGGTTGCAGCAGAGGAATAAAGGTGTCGTTGAAATTACGGAACAATCCCTGGAAGAGCGAGGAAAAAGATTTATTTTTTCTACTTGAAGCATTTTCTGCTTCAACACACCAACTCCAACAAATCTCACCTTGAACAAACAGAACCTGCGTGGGCTGAACTTGTCTTTTCCCTTGCGGTCCTCGAGAGAAAGAAACTCGATGAACTGATTGATGAATACCGAGTCTGAGAAGTGGTCAAAGATGATTTTCTCCCGCTGTTGAGATGCAAATGGAAAAAAGATTTCTAGTCTGATGTTGTACAGCGTCACGGGACTGTTATCACTGGTCACGCACCTCTGTCATTTCCTCTCTGGTCAAGCTCTGTTTGGGTTGGTCCTCCAAGGGTGCATAAATTAACAGTTTTCTAAAGTGCAGTGATAACAAGAAGGTAAATAAAAATATCATGACATATGGTCAATGACAAATAAATAGATTAGAAACAAACTAAGAACCTTGGCCAGGAGTAATATCCCCAGTGAGTCTTCTCCACAAACACACAGCCATCCCAGTCCTGTTGTGTTCGTGGCAAGCTGTTGCTGTTATACTGGAGCCAGTGGTTGTCTTTACGGTCCCCTGCTACTATCTCACTTTGCTTTTTAACACCAGCTACAAAAGATAAAAAAAGATCTTTGAGGTGACTGTTCACATTAAAGTTATCATAGCCTTATCATAGCCAAGCATAATAAAATAAAATAAAAATATAACTTACAGAGCTCAGAGGGGCTGACAGGGATTTTCTTATGTGGCCTTTTTATTTGTTTCATTATTCCTGCGACAGCTGATATTGCCACCTAATGGAGAAAGTAAGAGTTTACCAAAATGACTAGAATCCAGCAATACAGCCTAACTTCTGAACGTACTGTATGTGTGTATACCACACCTTTCGGACGTATAGGGAATCATGGTTGAGACTTTTGACAAAAAAGGTAACGGCAGCAGGTGGGAGTTGGTGGTCATCTCTCAGCAGCAGTGACAGGAAGCCGATTGCAATGTGTTCAAACTTCCAAGGCCTTGAAAAACAAATCGGTTTTTACAGAAAGTAATGACACTGGCATTCAATAAATTAAATCTCAATCCTCAGAATTAGACCCACATGTTCCTGTTGTTGATGCAATCCAGCAGATCTTCAATAAGCTGCTGGTATTTTCTGTGAAAATGTTGAAAAATTTTACTATGAGCATCTCTTGTGTCAAACACAAATTGAAACAATGTGTAAAGTTGCTCAAAGAAATCTTTTTGACATTTTTTTATTGTGGGTATGAACTTACAGGACAGACTCAGTGTTCTTCTGCTCTTGCTTCTTCAGACCTTCTTCTACGTCATCCTCTGACAGGACAGGATCCAAAGGACAGGG
This sequence comes from Pao palembangensis, assembly GCA_015343265.1. NCBI lineage: Eukaryota > Metazoa > Chordata > Actinopteri > Tetraodontiformes > Tetraodontidae > Pao > Pao palembangensis. Next base: position 8,805,954 of record CM027083.1, on the reverse strand, counting down.
ATTTCCACTAATCATAAGCTGTTTTGCAACAGTGAAGCACTCACTGGGGATCTAATGGGATGAAAAGTGATATGAATAAAACCAACAACCAAACCAGTGTCCAGGGAGCAGTGGCTCAAGCCCACCAAAATCACTTGTTCAGCTATGTGACATGATCAGTGCATAATTTAAATGCAATGTTATAAAATTTGAATGCTGCAAGTATTCACCTAAAACAGTTCTATCAAAATCTATTTTGAACAATTACCATTTATTCTGAAATGCAGAAGAGTTTTTCTTACCGAGAAGTCGATACCGATGGTCTCGTAGTGGCGGTGGATTTTGTCAGCCAGGTCATCAAAGAGTCTCACAATCGAGGGCTTCTCCAAAGACATGGCTGAGCTGAGGCCAGAGCGCACGAGGGCAGGCCATGTCACAGCAATGCACTCCCAGTCATGCAAATTTGCCAGGCACACTCCGATGGGATTACCCAGAAGGCAATACAAGGCACCCTTCAGAGGAACACAAAATGTTCAAGCCTGGCTTTCCTCTAAGACTATGCTTAAAAAAAAAAAAAAAAAATAGACATGTATGCTAGAGAAAAGAATCATACTTTGAACTGCTGCTGTGTGACATTGCTGTTGTCTGGGTTCAATAACTCAAGGACATGAGGGATCAGATCTCTGCAGCAGAAATTGTAGGTTCCCAGTGCAGAGAACAGCACATTTTGGGCTTTGCTGCGCACCTGGGGGTTACAGAAAATTTACTTATAAGACAGAATCTTATCTAATGATGTGCAACAAAAATAAACCAGGAAATCTATAAAACACCACTGATAAGATATAAAGAACTGTCAGAGAGCACCCTGTTAAACTCACTTGACTGTAGGTGCTAGTGGAAAGTCTTAATAGATCTGTCATCAGATCCTGGTGAATACTCCTGTACTGACAACCCTCCATTGTCAGCTTTCTGAGCTGGGGGGTTGAAATCACAAAAGGGTAAAATATATATATAAAAAAAAAAAATAATAATATATATATATGAATTTCTCTCTATCTTATCCTACCTACCTCATGTTGGAGCATGACTCTGTCAATTAGCAGAGCTCTAATGTGCTGCTTTCTACCATGAAGCTGCAAAATTCAATAGTTCAGATTCATTAGTTTCACACATGTAGATATGAAATCAATTACACTGATTCATATAATAAACATCTCACTCTGTTTTCCATTGACTTCTTCACAAGGTTGAAGCTCTTCCATCGGGAGTCAAACTCATGTTTGTGAGAACCTTTGAAGTGCAACAAATCACTGATAATCTGGAAGAAATTTCAGATGAATATTTTGATAAGTGTTAGAAAAACATCAACACAGAATGCTCCAACTGCATATACATGATAGATTAAATATTTAAAAATATCCCACCCACCTTGATAATGGAGAAAAGAGACTTTGTATCATCTTCTGAGTGTTCCAGGATGAAATCTGCAAAGGAAAGATAAAAGAATTCAAAAAGCCTGTAGGATACAGTATACATTTCTGCCACGATCGATGTGACTTCAGCTTGTGAAGGGATGTGCATGGGCAACAAAAACCAAGCTCTTACGCAGCAGCTGCCTCATTACAGCACAGATGGCATCTCTGTAGTTTTCTCTGGACCTATCTAGAAGTAGAAATAAAAATGACATATTTTATATTGTACATTTAATTCCATATTGCTATCCAACTAACTTTAGTTAGCAAGTGTTAAACGTACCGTATTCCATTCCCGCATAAAGGCTGGTCTCGTCCAGATTCACCATGCTATGGACACTGGAGGAAAAAACAAATTTTATCATTTTGGATGGGATTTCTTCTTGATTTTTGCATTAGCAAATATGAAACTCCTCTCCACGCTCACAGTTCAGGGATGGGCTCCCCTTTCAGTGGAGGCATCAGACCCCCAGCTCCTAGGAGGCAGTGCTGGACAATGGTCAGGCTTTGTAGGACATCATCTCTGTACAACAGACAACCAACAAATGTCACATATAAAGAAACTGGACTGACAGTAAGTAAATTTATTAATTTTAAGTCAAATTCATTCAAAACAAAAATAACACATACTCTGACTTTTTGCCTCACCTGCTCATGTCGTGTTCCCCTTGTGCAAATTTCTTAAGGTGCTGAAGTTCAGGCTGAAGGATGATGTCCAGTAAATAATAAGCAAAAGAGGTTTCTTCAACACTGGGCACGTGCCATTGAATATCCAAATTCCACAGGTCACCAGGTTGGCCCCAATCCTAGTTGGTTTAGAAAAATATCTCCATTCTGTATAGCTGATAAAAATCTCAGTATTCAATATATCACTATTAACAAAGGTGCTGCCATTTTGTTTACATAGCATGAAACGATCTTGGCAAATAGTTACTCAACCTACTGTCCAAGAGTCTAACAGAGACAAGACTTAATGGGATCAAGAAACAGGCCAACTTGTCTAATGGTAGGAGGGAGGAGCAGACAAATAAACAAGGTCAAAGAAAGCGCAAGAGATTTCTAGATTACTGCGACCGAGCTGTCCTTGTCTTCCTACCATCCATTCCCATTGATTTTTGTTTTTTGTCAACAAAAACTACAAAATATCCCACAAATTTGTAGGGGATAAGTGTGTACCATCATATACTGTATGTGGTGGTACCTTGATGGGTAAGTAGTCACTGATTGGTTGGCTGAAGCCTCCTGGAACGCTACAGTACTCTGTGGGGTAGATGAGGGCTAAGGAGCGAAGGATGTGGTGCAGCAAGTTGCAGGCCAGTGTGTAGCCCTGTTTACACTTAAGATGAAGTGTCAGCTGCAAAATCTGGACCAGGTCTGCACGATATGGCAGAATCTTGTCACCATCTACCCGCGTTACCTGCAAGAAACACAGCAATGTACAACATTAACTGGGTAGGAGGTTATAGGAAAATTAAGCTTAGTGAGAAATAACTCTCAATAACCTCTGACAACAGTTGGAGGTTCCACAGCAACTCTTTGTCAAGTTCCTCTTCATTCAAGATTTCGTCATCTGAGTTAAAAAGAAGTGTGTGTCAGGAAACTGAGACTTAATGGTCAAAACTCATTGAAGAAATGTCTATTTGTTTGTGGTGACTTACTGATGGCGATTTGGTTTATGGCATTATAACAGTGTGGCACAAACATTTTAAGGGACTCTGCAGGATGACACTGTGAACAGAAATTAGGGTAAAAAAAAAAAAAAACATAAGCAAGTAAACTACAAAAAGCCTGTTCTGACACAAAAAAAGATTCACCTTGGCTGCCGCTCTGCACATGTCAGCCACCATTCTCCCAGACACTCGTGTCTCAAAGATGTTGGTGGTGGAAAAGTTGAACACCTTCTCTAGGGCCACCTGTTGAAACAATACAACATGACTCTAGAGTGTACAAGAAAAACTGTGCGCAAACAGAGACTAAAAGCATCAAAATGAAATGTTAACCTGAAAGATGTCCAGAGAGCATTGTGTGAGGATGGTGCTAAAGGTGGAAGACAGTCCAAGCTCCACCAAACTCTCCAAATGAGTCATTTTCTCCGTTTCCATTTCCTCTCGTGTTTGCTCCAGTGTGCTGCTGTCAATCAAGGCAAAACACCTAAGGTGAAAAAAAAAATGCCGCTGTGAAAAGAGTTTGGGTTTCTAAGTTGAAATATATTGCCAAATTAGGCAAAATAAAAGAATTATTGTGACAAATTAAAACATTTTAAGAACATTCAGATGATGGACATTCAGTCTAAAAGAATTATATTTAATTTCACATTTATATTTCTGCAATAATTCCACTTTAGCATTGATACTACAGGAATATGCCAACTTGCATGTATATAAAAAGTTTATACTACAGGGTTTTGGTCATACATTATCAGATAATGTTTTTATTTTTACTACAAAAATGGAGTATATACAGTGAAGAGGAGAGAGGTGGAGTCAGTGTATATTGTTATTTATTTATTTATTTATTTATTTATTTATTTATTGTTGTATATTATATCATCAAGGGAATGAGACATCTAACTGGCATCACTGAAGCAAACTGACAGAGATGTCCCTGCGCTTGCACTCACCAAAAATTGCACAAGTAAACAAAACAAACATTCCTAAGAGCACTGCCAGCTAATGGAAAATGCGAACACACAAGTACCTGTCCATGAACTGCAGCACAAAATCTTCAAACTCAGCTGATGCTGAGCTCATCTCTCTCTCAACCTAAAACACATAAGATATATTATATGTAAATTCTTGACATAAACGTCCTCTAGCTGTTCACAGCAGAACACGTGTCTCACCTCTGTTAAATCCATTCTCTCGTGGAGGATAGACGAACAGTCCACCAAAGGCACAAGAGTTACAAACGTCGCAATGAACTGGAATGTGATCTGTAAAAACAGGAAATGATGTATATGACATGTGAAATCAAACCCACCGAAATATTACAATAAAGATGTCACAAGAGCGCACCATGCACTTGCTGAAGTCATTGGGGTCAACACCTGGCAGTGCCCTCATGAGCAAGGGCAGCATATGAGTAGGTCCCTCAGGAAAGCGCTGCCCACCCGACACCAGGCTGCGGGCTACGCCGATCATGCAGCTCAGGGTTGCTGTAAGCTGGTGAGGTTCTGTCAGAGTCTCCAAAGCAGGGTAGGTCCTGTGATGGGCAAAGAAAAACGCGTCATGTTTGGTTTAAAATGAGAAAAAGTGTCAGCAGTGGTTCAGATTCTACGAAGCTCTCCCGTTGAGCATTAACTTACTTCTCTAGCACAGGGGGGATGACTAGCTCAGGTCTCATTAGGGCGAGGTTTTGTAGGGCCTGAGCAGCATCAAGGCTGCCTGTTTTGCTGAACATGGCCAGTAAGACCGGCTGCATCATGCTCTCCACAAAGTTAGTAATGTCCTCCTCTGTAAGCTTGTGACTCTCTGGTATTGGCATTTGCCACGTGGGCTTCCTGTAACGCTCTCGGTGCAGACGCCGCACCACGCTAGCTGGGAGACGTTGGAGCAGCTTCATGAGCTTCATCTAGACATGAGGACAGAGGGACAGAAAGACAGATACATGATGAAGGGGTGACACAGGTGGACAGTGTGTGTCCTTGTTTTCTGGACAAATGGGTAGAGGGTGTTGTCTACAGACACACACGTAATAACAGACATACAAACAGAAACCAGTACACCCATGAACACAGCTTTCTCTTCTTGTACATATTATGGGATTACTTTTGAAAAATAATTCCAAATCCATTCGTGAAGTTTCAACAGATCAAGATTTTTTTAGGTCAGACAGCTGATTGCAAAACCCTGTTTACATGCAACAAAACTCCAGCTGTGTGAAGCAACATCTCATGAATATAAACACTAAGCTTCCCTTCCAAAAATAAAGGTCTGTGTAACACTGTGTTGCTTGCTTTGACTCTAATGGAGGAGACATCATGAAACCAGAAAGGCATGTGGCCCAGAGCCCAGAGATATTTAATCATATTCCAACTGTCCGACTCATGTGTCCCCCTTCTCATTTCTGGGGCCCAAGCTGACATAAACCCTGACAGCCACTGAACTTCTGGACAAAAAATCCTACTAAAATTACTTTCCTTGACATTTGTCAACATGGCCTACCAAGTTAACAGCACTAGATCTATAGACGGAGTGACCCATATTAGTTGGGTATCCAAACTCTAAGCCATGACTACTGCTGTTTACAATAATTCTGGTTTTACACAAGCACAGAGTGATGTGCAGAGATGTTTATATTAAAGCAAATGTAAACTATGAATGGTATATGCTGGGTTTTATAACAAAACCTGCAGGGTTTTTCTGTTGTCTGCTGTTTTTTTTACACCACTAATTATCATGTAGATTGGTCTGATATTGTGAAAACATGTTGGTGCCATTTTAAACTTTCAAAAAAAGACTCACCAACCAGCGGCCATGGTTTGATGGGTGAAAGAAAGATGCAATGCTGTTAAAAAGACCGCTCAGCTGTGCTTGCGCCTGCTTGGTGGGACCTCCCTGAAATTGACATTATACAAGTCAGCACAACTATAAAATGTATTTATTACTTGCAAAGGAATCATTTTAAACAAACATAAATAAACTAACCAGAAGGGATGAAACCCATAGCACCACATGGCCGATATCATAGGCATTGTTGGCATAACGTGGTACAATCATCTGACTGGTTCCCACAGGGAGATTCAAGCTCCTTAATATTCTGGTAAAAATCTAAAATAATCAAACCAACATGTCAGCATTTGATGGCCGTTGGGAGTGTGTAATTGCGTTTGTCAGATGCATGCTGGTATTCCTCGAGAGAATGGATTTAAAGTAACTCGGGTGTAACATAAACACGATGCAAGTCACTTCACTTCACTGACCGAGATCAGAATCAACAAAGAAACATGATAGTTTGTTTTTTTTCTGATGCCCAGCAGTGATGCAAAGGTCAGACCACACATTAGTTTGTGCCAAAAATCTAAGAACATGAAATAAGATCTGAATTGTAACTAAAGTGGTAAAAATCAACAAACCTGAGGGATGTAGGGGTCCCAGTCGATGTAACCAATGTTGTCATTGGCCAACCGAGCGAAGAGATTTACCAAATGCTGCAAAACACAGGAAATGTGTTATAAAAAAAATATATATATTACATCAATTTATTACTACAGCTACTACTACTACTAATAATAATTGTTACTGATTGTTATATGGGGGCTTCAGCTCAAAATAGTAGATTATTACTATGTAGAACTAATCTACAGTCAAGTACCGGTAACTCAAGTATCAAATTATCAAACCAGTAAAGTTTTCCATACAACTAACTGGTCTAGCCAACAAATAAAACTACTCACCACTTCCCAGCTGGGAAGGTTCTGTACAGATGCCCAGAGGCTGATCAACTCATCAAACCACAGCCTGTGAGATAAACAAAGTGACAAACCAGACCATAATTCAGTTAAATACACATGCACAGAATGTAAAAGTCAGGAACACAGCAAATTATTATACTAAAAGAATAGGGACGACCTTGAACAAAGGTCACTGAGGACTGAATTCAAAATCAAACCCACGACTACTCCTATGTCTCAGCAGTGTGTATGGCCCGGTGCCTGGTTGGACTCTCTCTACTCTCATCTGGACACCTTCCTGATGAGCTGATGTAGGCTCTCCCGGGGATCTCCTCCCAGACCTGGATTAGGGAATCAGTTCCTGTCCAGTCTGTGTGTGACTCGGCAGTGGCTACAGTGATACATAACGCCACTTTGAATCCAGGTCAGGGGAACAGGCGGGCCAACCGATGGCATCAATCAATTCATCATCCAGGAAGTGCTGACACACTCCAGCCATGCAAGACATTGCCATGCCCCAATATGCAGCATATGATTTGACGATGAACCTCAGGAGCCTAGATACCTCTCATCCTGCTACCTAACAGTCAGGATACCTCCTAGCATGTGGACATCCTAATCAGGCTGCTTGGTGCTGGGCTAAGAGCACAGGCCCCACTTGAGGATATTGGGCCCTCATGCCACCATGATGGACTCTTTTTTTAATTGAGCACTTTTCTAGAGGTCATTTTGCAGCACCTGGAGATAGCAGTTCTGCTGCATGGACATCGTAAAGCCCCTTCCACCTCTTCTGTGCTGGCCTGTCTCCTGGTATCTTCACGCTCTTGACACAGCTAAGGCACGCATGGGTATGCCATCCTGGAGGAGCTACTTCTGTGAGATGCAGTTACCACTTCAGTACAGAGAAGGTAAATGGTCTCTATACACCCCTTGCAAAACCATTAACACAAGCACTACACAGAACGCCTACAGAAGCACTATGTGCACCTACACCAACACCTGCACTAGGTAATTGGTAATTGTGTCTCCCTTCCACCTGCTCCCTCCAGCAGCAGGGGAAACTGATTCACAACCATTGTTGCTTATCCTAACTGGACAGGTTGATATCCCAGAAGTGTGACTGACTCAAGAGTTACACTACAATTATTACCCTTTCCTTTATATATTTTTACCAGTGTATTTGGTCTTACTATAAAAATAAATATATGAAACTCAAATACATAACCCAAGGCCTATGGGTAAATAAATACAAATTTAAAACCCTCAATATTTTTTAAAAAATGATCAGCTGAAGATGTTTTAACTCTGCTGACAGGTGGAGGATACGGACAACCATTAGCAACATAATTAGTCAAACATTAACATGTAGAAATTTAATTGCTTCTAGAAAGGCAGCAAAGTTAAAATCTGCTTACTTGAAGCCCTTGTGGTGCAGCTCTGGAGGCAAAGTTGTGGGTAAAAAGAGCTCAAAGTAGCTGATTGCTCTTTGCATGGTGACATCAAAGGGACAGAGGAGTGGTCTCCACTCATCCAGCATCTCCTGAGTTGCAGATTCTGAAAAGTATCTGCAAGAACATAGATCATTTATTGCTAACATTAATGTTTAAAAATGAATAAGGAGCACATGAAATTATAAAAATTACAATCAGGAACTTAGTTATAAAAATAAGAAAGCCTATTAGCTTCTCCACAAAGACCGACAACCAGACTTATCTAATAGCCGTCTGCCTCAATCCCCAGGGCCCCTTGGGTTCATACTAAGGAACTGTCATGCCTCACTATGTGCTTGTGTAAACACTGCAGGTTATTTTAGGCTACTTAACCCCCCCAGTGATTCCAAATCCACAGCAAGCCTTGAAACACTTATTTCCATCCAAGGCAGCATCCTTTCTTTCACAGCTGATTCACAATGGCTCAGCAGCTGACCAGGAATCACTCAACCTTCTCACCAACACAGGAAACTCTCACACAAGACAGATTTAGATGAGATAATAGGATTATCTGTCACAGTGCCTGCTGAGGATAGCTTCCCAACCAAAGCTAACACAAATGGAGCCTTGCTTATTTAAGCTAAGTTGTGCAATAAAAATGCATTTTAATTTAAAAAAATGCACTTCTTCTCTACATTTAATGTTTAAAAAAAAAAAAAAAAAAAAAAAAAAAGAGTGAGTCACATGTAAATGATTTGAAGATGTACTTACGGTCTGCAGCTTTTTACAAGCGTTTTCAGTACACCTTCCACGGAGCTGTAATTTGAAAAATTAAGAAGGTAAAAAATACAAAATTCAGTTAAACACAGTTCATGCTTATGCAGTTCTACTCTGACTTCTACTGCATGCTGACAAATACTTTTTTTACACACCTCCGCAGTGAATGGGAACATTAGAGCTTGTGTGTAGTGAGGACACTGCAATAACATCTTGAGTGCTTAAACATTTACTGAAAGCAGTCACAGCATTTCAACCATTTAGATGTAAATACTGGCAATTCTGCTATCACTTTGAATTTAAATTTAGCTTTAGAGGTTGAAGACATGGATTTTAGATTTCTAATAATGTAATGTAATATAAATATTACATCATAAACATAATATGACTAAGTTGATCTATGAAAGTGTAGGGAAGTGGTGTTATTACAGTACTGCATGGTTTCTAAGCTTCCCAACCACAACCCCACCAATTCTCTCACATGCAAGCTCAAGCCATGCCTTGTTGGAAATACCCCACCAATAGCAATTATCCATCTCCATACCATCAAAAGATTTTTTTCTAACCAACATACTTAACATTTAATACCCCAGCAATAATTGAACTATGAGACAAAAGTGACCAGGTTTCACATTTGTGCTCTGAGTTTTAGTTGTGTGAGTCCGCCGTATGAAGCCAACAACCAGAGGCAAAAATCATGCAAGGAAACCTTTGAGGTTTCGCTAACAAGGACAGGGCAAAATGGGTGTCCTGTTACAGAGTCCATCGACTCTCAGAGAGGAGGGACCCCAGTTACACTGTGTGACCTTTATATTGCAGTTCAACTGAATGCTCATTTTCACCTCAACAAATTCCAGGAGGACACGTGACAGGAGCTGGCACTCGTGTGAGACTCCTGACAATGCTGAGCAGTAATGAGGAGATGACTCAATTTGAGACAAAGCTTAACAGCAGACCCTCAATTTACAAGTGTGATGTACATCAGTAGTGAAAATTCTCTATTTCTCTGTCTCTGTTTCTTAAAATGGTCCTGTCCATTTAAATATAATTCCATAATGCTATATGAATAAATTTTGAGACAAAACAATGTTGGAGAATCTGGATTCAATCTTGACTGTGTAGTATTTGGTAAATAAAAGTAAAAACACCTTTAGCTGCAGTGCGAAAGTCTCCAATATGAGTGAAATGTT